>OW584240.1:25190737-26390737 GCA_939192795.1 Bombylius discolor | reverse complement strand
ATGTATGTGTAGCGTAAAATGCAATATGGCGGAATCGAATTTTTATGGTGCGAATTGTAGAGTGAAGAAGAAAGAAGTAAAGCATGTATACTGTACGTGTATCAACGTCTGCATGTATTATTTTAATCCAAATTCCCAATTTTACCAGTTTATACCGTACTCCCAATTTAATCCAAAATTCGTATTTAATTCGAATTATTTTTTACCGTATAAACTCGTATATAGAGTACTTTTACACAAAATCTTCACCGTCACCGTATTCTTGACATTTTACTTTTACACCATTCTTTTTTTTTCTTCTCAATTCATTGTTTATACTTTATACACAAATTTTTAAATGCGGCAAAATAATTTTTTAGCAGTCTTTTGTTAATCTGTTAGTATCTTCACCTCGTTAAATAGAAATCAGTTTGGTTAAAAGTGAAGAAAGATGTGGAAACTTCACTACTCCCCCCCCCCCGGCAAACAAAAGTGAAGAATACGGTCTTCGGGAAGAATTAGGGACGTCAAAATTTTAAAAAGTATCGATACTGGGTATCGGTATCGGATCTATGCTATCGATACCTCGATAGTATCGAGACAAAAGCATCGATACCCGATAGTATCGGCCGATACTATAAAAATAAAAATACCATACTAAAAAATTAAAAAAACCATACATGTCAAAAAAGGAAAAATTAAAAATTGAAAATGTTATTTTTTTTTGTTTATAAAAGTAATTTATTCTAATATTTGAAGAATATTATTAATATTTTTTTCACTTTTTGAATTTACTTTTTCTCTTTATAAAGTAACGATTTTTAATACTGCTTTCATAAAATCGAAGAAGAAATAAGCCAGAGTTGAAAAAATTACGAAAAAGGAATAGAGGAAATGTCAAATTGCTCGATGAAATTTTTGGTACACAAGTGATGTGCTACCCCTCAATCACGCAATTTCCACGATACGTCAATTGCTCTATCCATCAACCATCAAGCAACGATTTCTTGGTGATCGGGGTGAGGCAAATTGAGGGGTAGCACATCACTTGTGTACCAAAAATTTCATCGAGCAATTTGACATTTGCTCTATTCCTTTTTCGTAATTTTTTCAACTCTGCTTTATTTCTTCTTCGATTTTATGAAAGCAGTATTAAAAATCGTTACTTTATAAAGAGAAAAAGTAAATTCAAAAAGTGAAAAAAATTTATTTTTTTCGAAAGTGATGAAACATTGAAATAGGTGAATAAAATTCTTTTTTTAATTTTAAAATTAAATAATTTTTTTATATTTTTTATTTTTCAAATAAAAAAACAATATTTTAAGTAATTTTTTTTTTCAAATTACTTAACGTTTATTTAAATGTAAATATAAGAATATTCGAACAAAAGAAAATTTTAAAGAAGAAGCATTGTCTGTCATTTTGCTGCATGGATGATTGCTGGACTGTGTAAATGCAAGAGTACATCACGCAGCAAGTTCAAAGCAAAACGCAAAAAACTCGTCCAGCAATTGCTGTATCGTAGAAATTACCCCAATTTGCCTCACCCCGATCGCCAAGAAATCGTTGCTTGATGGTTGATGGATAGAGCAATTGACGTATCGTGGAAATTGCGTGAATGGGGTAATTTCTACGATACAGCAATTGCTGGACGAGTTTTTTGCGTTTTGCTTTGAACTTGCTGCGTGATGTACTCTTGCATTTACACAGTCCAGCAATCATCCATACAGCAAAATGACAGATAATGCTTCTTCTTTAAAATTTTCTTTTGTTCGAATATTCTTATATTTACATTTAAATAAACGTTAAGTAATTTGAAAAAAAAAATTACTTAAAATATTGTTTTTTTATTTGAAAAATAAAAAATATAAAAAAATTATTTAATTTTAAAATTAAAAAAAGAATTTTATTCACCTATTTCAATGTTTCATCACTTTCGAAAAAAATAAATTTTTTTCACTTTTTGAATTTACTTTTTCTCTTTATAAAGTAACGATTTTTAATACTGCTTTCATAAAATCGAAGAAGAAATAAAGCAGAGTTGAAAAAATTACGAGAAAGGAATAGAGCAAATGTCAAATTGCTCGATGAAATTTTTGGTACACAAGTGATGTGCTACCCCTCAATTTGCCTCACCCCGATCACCAAGAAATCGTTGCTTGATGGTTGATGGATAGAGCAATTGACGTATCGTGGAAATTGCGTGAATAAAACAAAGCAACTGACAGATCATAATCATAATCTATACATTGGAAAAAGATTATGCAAAAATATTTTACTTTGGATATAATTTTCAGTTTATAATGTTAAAAAGGGTACAAATTGAAATTACTGCTTAATTTTCGAGTATTATAAAGTTTTATTTATTGTGCGAGGTAATAAAACTTATTAAATAACATCAAATTTTTGTATATGGATAAGTATGCCTTATTAATTTTTTTTTAATTATAGTATTAGTCAGTTAATTTTCTATATTGTATTTGTTGAAGTTTATTGAATGATGAATGAAGTAATCAGCACAAGAGATAATAAAAAAAAAATCGCTAAAATTGAAAAGGTAATTAATAGTGTAATAGATTTAGTAACATTTTATGTTTTTCGAATTTTTAATTAAGTAAATGATTATTTTATTAATCAAAAACGTAAATTAAACTAAAGATTTTATTAAAAAATTAATTTCAGTTTATTGTACATTTGATGATCGACTTTCATGATATATGTATTGTATCTGCAGCTCTACCGCTTATAACATTATTATTATGTTTCATTACTGCTTATGTCTTCCAAGCTGATGAAGTCCATGAAACTCATTGTCGCGTAAGATTCATTAATTATATATAATGAAAAATATTTCTTACTTAGTTCCACCACTTATTCATTTTGAAAATTTTAGTAACTATTCATATTATAAATAAAAATAAGCAAGACTTTACGAATTAGAAAAAAAATTAAAATCGAGGTCAATTTATTTTTTAAAAAGTTGATAATGTTTTCGAAATTCAGGTAGGCAATTTCCCACCGAAGGAAAGCTGGTGAGACTAAAGAAAGAATTACTATTTATAACTGATAACGTTTTTGTTTCAGAATTATATTTTTTTCTTTTTAATTTTTTCAAAATATAATTTATTTTAAATTATATATCAGTGGCGTCTTGTGACCTAATCACTAGGGTGTGCAACAGAATTGAAGAGAAAATTTAAGAAGAAAAAATAAAGGCTGGGTTCAAAAACTAATAATGCCTGTGCAGTATTGTGTAAATGTTGTCGCAGTGTTGCTGCAACATTTGATTGTCTGTGTTGCAATGCTTTGACACTGCTGATTAATTTTACGACGCTTTTGTCATTCAAAATTAGGCTGGTATCCATCAAAATAGTAAACTGATGTTTTCAGTATTAAAAAATGTTCTAATTAATTAATTAATTGATAAAATTTGTGAAAAAACGTCGAAAAATGTATGGTTGTATTCATTACAACATCAATGTAAAAATGAGCACACGATTTTAGTCATAATTACTTATTGTACTCAAAACTTAAGTTTCTGTTGCAATACTAATGCAGTGCTGAATTTTTGAACTCAGCCTTAATACATATATGTACGAGCCCTAGTAGGCTATTGTGGTCATCGATCAAAATTCAATCAATAGATTACTAGATATTTTAAATGAAATTCATATAGAATATACATAGTAGCATTTGTTTGATAATGACACAATATATTGTGAATACTCATTCGATTCGATTGAATTTCAATCGATGACCACAATAGGGCCCTATATTTATAGCTAATATCTGTAGGCATATAATGGTTTCTTCTTCATCCAGAAGGGTATCGTATTCAGAGTGCTAACCAAGTTTAATGTAATTGGTTTTCTCAAAAAGACATGTTTAAACGTGAAATAATATTTTTATGAATAAAAAAAAAAAAACAAAATAAATTTAATAAACCGAATAAACAAAAATAAATGTCTTATTAGGCCTATTATATTATATTACAAAAAAAATGTTTTTAAATACGAATTAGGTAAAATATGAATAAACAAGGATAACAAAAATTAAAAAAACTGACAAAAACAACAAATAAAAATAAAATTATGAAAATATATTCAAAACAAGTCACATCCTGCCGTGTTAATATTCAAAATAAGTTTTTCATTAATTTTTAGCATTCAAAATTTGTAGAAAACCATAAAGGTATATTCTGGCTAAATTTCAGTTTGCTATTCTTTGGTAAAGGGAAACGGTAGAGTACTGGCTTCTGATGCTGAAGGTCTCGAGTTCGAATCCGACTAAGTTCACTCAGCTTTAAATGAGTACCAAGTACCAACTAATTTAAGTTGGATATAAGCGCTCAGTCCTTAAGTATGTAGTGTAGTGTGTAGGCTTGGCAGTGCTATTTGTTTACTATAAATTTTCAGATCAATTTCGATCACACGATTGTAGTCTCGGCCTATTCGAACAAATTCATTACTGCAAGTAAGAAGATCTCTTTTTTTTTAATCCTACAATAATTTGGTGGCTTTGCCATAAGAAAGTACATAGAAAAAACCACAAATATCAATTCTCTACCACCGAATTTAAAATGTAGGTGCATGTATGACAGAAAAATGAAATCTCAATAGAGGAGGCCAAGGATCGATTTAGGCTGCAGCTCAATGGCGATTGAAAAAAAAAAATAGGTAGTAAGCCTATTTTTCAATATTAATTTCTCTTAATGCTCTTTGTTTTCTATGTACTTTGAATAACTTAAGTTTGTTCCAACTTTTTATACAGAACCAACTTGATAATATAAAAGCGTAGATTTTTTGAAGTTGGAAAGTTATTATAAATAACATTGGGTTTAACTGAAACTTGGGTTCTGCGTCTGAATTGCACACCCTGGTTGTACAAGGACAAAGCTTCAATGCATAGAAGAATCTAAAAGTATTAAAGCTCTACCTGAATAGAATCTCAATACTTTTTGATAAATGTATATTGAATGAGATTGGGTTCTACATCAAAACTGAACACCCTGGGTTTATATTATTTGTATTGTAACATTACGAGGGCGGACTGTCAATAGTTTAAATTCATATACGAATTTACTATATATTGAATGAGGTTGTGTTCTACATTTAAATAGAAGGTTGGATATTAATTGTATTGAATTACATTGGCGTTTTCAAATTTTTTTAAGATTTGCTTTAAATTATGTTGGTGTTTTGTGAACAACTTGAAAACCTGGACGAGACGCCACTGATCTGTGTATATTTATGCATTTAAAATTTTTTAAAGTCATATCGTCCGCTGAGAATTTATTTGTCGTATGTGGGTTTTGTTGTTTAACGTAAATGCAAGTTAAAGTTTGCATTCAATTTTCTCGAATTTTCTACGCCCAATTTATTTCAAAATTGTTATGGTACCCACTCATAGGGCCAGATCTCCAATCGACTAGCAAGACTTGATAGCTGGAATGATAGAAATGGTATCCTCGATTGTTGTTGCTCTCGTAAGCAAGCAAATTAACCGTCAAAAGTTAACGATAAATTCTTTATAAAAAAGTTAGGGCCCTATTGTGGTCATCGATCGAAATTCAATGGAATCGAATGAATATTCACAAAATTTTGTATCATTTTCTAACAAATGCTAATACATATATGCTATATGAATTTCAATTAAAATATCTAGTGATCTATAATTTTAAATATTTGTTTAAAAATTTCATTCGATCAGGAAAAATACATCGAAATAATTCATAAAATAATTAAAGTTGACAGTACAAATATACAGGGTGATTCAGTTTAGGTGTCCGACCCGGAAGCTACGGATAGGTCTCGGCGAAACGAACAAAAAATCGTATGGTGGGAGGGGGGTCAATCTCAACCGTTACGGAGTTAGAGAGGAAAAGGTACCAAAAATATTTCCCCCCCCCCCTCGCTAACTCTGTAACGGTTAAGAGTAACCCCCCTCCCATACGATTTTTTATTCGTCTTGCCGAGACCTATCCGTAGTTTCCGGGTCGGACATCTGAACTGAATCACCCTGTATAGCTCAATCAGTCATACTTGTTACAATAAATAGAGAATTATTATAATACTTTATTAAGAAATATTTTTTGAATTAAAAAATATAAAAGTCTTGAAAAAAATAATTATGTAAATAATTTCCTTTGCATAATTTTTCAATAATTTCATCCACCATACATTTTTTTAATCTGAATAATTTTACAAACTTATCTTCGGAAATCTCAAAATAATTATTAAATGATATATTTTTCTCATTATTAATTAATTTTCATCTCATTCATTTAAATCATGTAATAAAAAACCAGTTTTGAATTTTAAAACTTTCACCACACTCGCAATTCTGTTCGTATGCTGAAAAAATATTCGAATGATTTCAGAAATACGTCTGACATAAACTATTCGAAACAAAGTACTCGTAAAGATACGTATACGTAAAGCTACGAGTGATTTCGGGAATTTGAATAAATTTAATAAATGGTTAAAAATAAGCCACATAAATAATCAGCATGGGCCAATTTTTGCTAAAACTTTAAACTCCTCAAGTTATCATAGTTAAAAATGTATGAAAATGACAGTTGTGTTTCACTTCGATTGTTTTCAGAAATAACCCAAAGTAAACCTGTTTGAAAAATGAATTAAAAATATTTAATAAAGTAAAATCAATCAAGGCTATTCTTGAAAACAGCGTAAATGAGATTCGATTCGAATTCGAAGTTTCGTGTTCTGGAAAACTTCGTAGTGAAACAGGTTCACTTTTGATTATTCCAACTAAAAACGATCGAAGTGAAACACAACTGTCATTTTCATACATTTTTCAACGCTGGCCTGCATTCACGATAATAATTCAGTTCTTCGATCTTTTCCAGCATACCAAATTTTCACTAAGGTGAAACTCGGAGGTCAATCGAATCTCATTTACGCCGTTTTCAAAAATAGCCCTGTCTATCATTTATAACTCTGAATTTAGCGTTTTTTAAAAAAAGTATTAAAAATGTCATAATTTATAATTAATTGTATATACGAGTACAGTGTGATTCAGTTTAGGTGTCCGACCCGGAACGAGACGAACAAAAAATCGTATGGTGGGGGGGGGGCTAATCTCAACCGTTACGGAGTTAGAGGGGGGGAAAGATTTTTGGAACCTGTTTCTTGTTTTACTCTATTACTTTTTACAGGGGCACACTAGGGTCACCCTTTTTTGCAAAATTGTAGAGGACCCCTGTTTCTTTCCATCAACATCTTACATGGCTCTGAACCTCTTACCGTTTAAAAGTTATAAGGCTTCAAATCCAAAATTTTGTCATTTTTCTACCCATTTTTACTTTAACCCTATTTTTCTCGAAAATTGCTCGATATTAACCCTCAGTTTTTATTGTAGAAAATAAAAGCTCAATTGATTTTGCATCGATTTGTTTAAATCATTTTTTTTCTAAAAATGTATAATTTTCAAGATATTTGCACTTGAAAAAACTAAAAAAGACAAATACTTGAAAATCATGGTTCAAAAGTGTTCAAAATTGTGATTTTTACTTTATGAAGTAGAATGAAGTACAAACAAGATATATATGTACTCTATTATTATAAAAAAGTCTCTATTTTTAAAATTTGGCAACTCTTTTATGATCGTATTTCAATTTTTAGAGTGATAAGTTAATTAGTTTATGACTGTGAGTCATTTGAAGTGGACAAGTCGTGTGATTTAACAAAAATGGACGAAAGAGTCGTTGTTAAATATTACTTTTTAAAAGGTAAAACGGTGAAAGAAACAAAAACTAAGCTTGATAAGCATTATGGCGAATCTGCACCTTCAATCAAAACAATTTATAAGTGGTTTGGTAATTTTCGATGTGGTCAATTAAGCACAAATGACGCTGAACGTCCTGGACGTCCTAGTGAGGTTACCACTACAGAAGATATTGAAACAATACATGATATGGTGATGAGAGATAGAGAGTGAAAGTGCGTGAATTTGCTGAGGCTATGGGCTTTTCAAATGACCGCGTACTTAACATTTTACATGAGCATTTGCATATGAAAATATTATCTGCAAAATCGGTGGCGCGGTTGCTCACAATGGACCAGAAACGTCAACGAGTGAACATTTCAAAGCAAAATTTGAAGTTATTCCAACGTAATCCAGAAGAATTTTTGCGCCGTTATATAACAGTTGATGAAACATAGATTCATCACTACCAATCTGAAACGAAAGAACAGTCAAAGCAATGGGTTTAGACCGGTGAACGTGCACCAAAGAAGGCAAAAACAGTTCCATCAGCGGGAAAAGTTATGGCTACTGTCCTCTGGGATGCTTATGGCATAATTTTTATTGACTAGTTGGAGAAGGGTAAGACGATTACTGGAGAGTATTATTTAACTTTATTAGACCGTTTAAATAATGAAATTGAAGAAAAAAGGCCACATTTGGCTAAAAAAAAAGGTGCTTTTATCTGTAGTATCCGGGTCGGACACCTTACCTGAATCACCCTGTATAATATAAATGAATTTTATTGCAAAACTGTCGGTAATTTTGTTTAAAATAGTTTTGAAATAGTTCTAAAATTTAAAAAAGGCCGATTTAAATTAGTTCGAATTATCGAGCTTACATTTCTACTCGTATGTATAACTTTCACTTTTTTTCTTTTGAATGAATATTGTAAATTATTGTTGCAAGTTTTATGAAATGGTATTCTGGTTGTGCTTCAAAATACATGGGATAAAAATGTTATTTGGCAACAGTTATATCTTTTTTTATTTCACTTTAAATTTTTTTTAAATATTTTGCAAATTTTATGTAGGTACGTACATACATACATACCATATGTACTATACATATGTAAATTTTTTATTTAAGGGCTGAAAGTAAGAATCAATCAGAAAAATCAATAGAAATCCGTCTATTCAGAATGAAAATAAGTTTAACAAAAAAAAACTAACTCCAAAACTCGAAATTTGAGAAAAAAGAAAAAAAAAGTAAAAAAGACTAAAATTTACGTATATATCCTATTAAATAAATTGTCATTATTTTATAAGAATTATAAAATGCAATATGAAAATGAGTTTTAAGAAAGATGAAAATTAAAAATATTTTTTCATTTCATACATATCACAAGACAACATGATCATTAATATCTTATATCATCAACAATCATTATACTTAAAACAAAATATATATACAATCAGAATCAAAACAAAATTAAAAAATATCATATGGTATAAAAAAACAATTAAAACATTTATAATAATATTAGAATTATGGGCGTGTTCTTCATTATTCTTTATATCTTCAATTTACTTTACATGCTTCTTTTCACATTTCTCCTCTTGAAGTCTTATACAGCCAATCATATCATGAGCTTATTCGAAGCAAAATATTCCTCTTATAATATTATTTTTGCAAACATACAGACATGAAAATTCAAAAATTTGAATTTAACGACTACATTAAACCTCTATTGTATAAATTGATGCTTTTTGCTTCAGCTTATTAGAGTTTGATTGATTCAAAATACGTTGTCACACTTCGGATTTGAGTTACTTCAAGCCAAATTTTTGTGAACTCTAACTCAAATAAATACGACAAATAAATTCTCGATACTTTATACTTATACCTTGTTCCGTTTAGTATGTTGAAGAGCTTATGGAAAAGTGGTTCCATAATAATAATGGTTCCATTTAAAATTTTAAAATTATTCTCATATTTCTGAGATGTGGAAATTCTGTTTATGAAAAATTGAAGTATAAATATTTGAAGTTGAATACGTGAGTAAAAGCCAGATGTACGTATTTAACTCTTCACTGCCTGCCATACTAAATGTAAAATGGAACAAGATAGATATAGAGGACCATGTGCTATAGTGCATGTACAAGATAATTTTGAATCGATGACAATTAAATACTTTATTTGAAAAACTATATAATAAATATATTTTCTTACTGTCTAATTGTTCTTTAAAAAAACTACAGGTATATAATGTCATTCCATCAATAAGTGCTATTACTGGTGTAAGTCCACAACGTTATTTTTGGCGTATTTGTGTTGCTTTTCATATTGGACCAAGACTTCCAATAGCAGCCGTTTATAAAAATTATTATCGAAGTCTTTTAGTTAATGTCAAACCTGAACATTTTAAATATGCAAGCACTTTAATAAAATTAGCATTTTGGTTGAATGTAATCGAAATTGCATCTTTATGTGGTGTTACATATATTTCAAATCGAGAAAATTATCGTAAGAATTAGAATGCTACAATATTTGAATAGCGTTTTAACTTCAAATCTATTATTTCAAAAAAATTTATAATTTAATTTTTAAATTTTATTTGAGTCTTTATTAATTAAAAAACCTCAAGATTACAAATATAATCTTTTTTTGGTATAAATGTACAGATTAGATTTAATAATTGATAAATGTTTAAAAACAGAGTCTAATGCCCGGTTCTTCAGTTCAAGTTAAAACTTTAGGTTAGTTCAACTTACAACAAGTTTAAACGAAGCGTTTAAGCTGTTGGTGTTTAACAATAAAATGATTTAAAGAAATAAAAATTGAATGCAAAAAAAGTGCATACTCTTGGTTGGTATGAATAAAATCTTCATTGTCAGAATTCAATTATTATTATGTATTTATTAAAATTATTTATTATGATATTAAATACTTATTTAAATTTACACCACAAACAACTAAATATGATCACTTGAAAAACCATCTGTCAAATATCTATTTGTATGAGAACGACAGTTTAAATCCTCATACACGAGGTTTTCAACGTCAGTTAAAACCCAATCTAAAGTTAAACGAAGTTTAAACTTAATACAAAAGTAATAGCTGATTCCTTTGTTTGTTAATGTAAATTTGGTGTTGAAAGTTATAAGTGAGCCCCCAAAATTTAGTTGAATTTCGGAAATTTTATATCATGTTTTTTTTTTTTCATTTTCTTATTCATTTCGAATAAGTATCCAGGCTGGTGTTTGTAAAATAAAGAATGGAAGAAGTATAAAAACCTATATGTCACATAATCATTTAAAGGCAGGCCAAGGACACATGTAAAAATCTATTCAAATTATACACATAACATGTGCAATCATTAAAAGCTACTTTTCACATGTGAGAACATGACGCACACAGGCTAGGGAAAACAATTCTACCGTACATAAAATGAGACATGAGTAAAGAAATAACTAGTTTTTCACGCAAGGTACCAGACAGTAAATCACCAGAGTATCTCAACCGACCAAGTCCTCCGTAAATCTTTGAGAGACAGGCAGATATGTGGTCGCAGCAAGTCATATAGTTATTTATCAATATTCCTAGATTTTTAACTTTTAAAACATATTTTCATACGTATTAAAACTACGATAGTTATTTTTGTATACTTTATTAAAATTCTCCGGAGTTGTACATACATAAGTAGTATTAGTATGATAGATCAGAAAATTCATTTTCAAATACATCAAATTTATTGATCTTAGAAATTGATCCCTGCGATGTAATTTATTGTAAATACGATTATACTCACTATAGCAAGTGTAACAATGTACCACTATCATATACAGGGTATTTCGAGGTTCGTGTGCCAAACTGAACATGGAGGTAGAACTCTATTAGAAATGAAAAAATCGTATGGGTGGGGGGTTCTATTCTTAATGTTTCTTGAGAAATAACTTTCATTTAATTCTGTATGATGCGCGAGCGCTGAAATATGTTACAGAAAGTGGAACTGGTTACTTTTCGAGAGAAATTCTCTTTGACCTTGAATATCTCGGTAACCATTAAGAATAGACCGCTACCACCCCCCCCCCCCCCCCCTCCCATACGATTTCATTTTTCATCGAGATCTATTATTTACTTCAGTTTGGCACACGAACCGTGAAACACCCTGTATAATCTCGTTTTCTGAAAATTTACCAATAAAACGTGCACTTATCGCAAAACGATAATTCTCGTTCCCCGATACGAATATGTTATAATACTGTACATTTTACATCTCATTTATATTTTTTGTTTTTTCTTAAACTACTTAAAAACAAGCCTAGGAAATATGTTTGATAGTTTTTAATATTTTGAAGCACAACGCTATTCAAAATTTCTTTTTTTATTTAATCACCTAATAAAAATGATATTATTTTTCATCTTTAGCTATTCATGAAAAGCTGTTTATAACCTTTATGATTGTTTCTTTATGTCATATGCTTGCTACAATAAAATTATTTAAAATTTTACATACTAACGAAACAATTACTGAAAAGCAACAAATTTCTCTCAAATGGAAAAAATTATTATTTGGAGTATCAATTGCAAGTACTATTGGTTTGGTATTATTCTTCCTTAAGCACCGACTGTTATGCCATGACATGGGTAAGTATGTATGTACCTTGGTTTTTCGGAACTGCTACACTTACCGCGAATGCAGGATACTTGTCCAAATGTCACCAAATTTAGTTTACCAGTAAATATGGATGTCCTGATGACGAATCTGAAGTCCTTTTAGTCCTATCTTCAATTTTTAAAAAACTATTATATAATTTTATTCCCATTTTACAAAAAATTTTTATAAATATTTCTGTAAAAGGGGAATAAAATTCGATTTACAGAATATTTTTATAATAACTTTTTGTAAAAGGCGAATAAAATTATATAATAGTTTTTTAAAAATTGAAGATAGGACTAAAAGGACTTCAGATTCGTCATCAGGACATCCATATTTACTGGTAAACTAAATTTGGTGACATTTGGACAAGTATCTTGCGTTCGCGGTAAAGTGTAGGAGAGCTGTTTTTTTAAATTTATTTTTTACTTACTAATTAAAATGTTTTTGGAAATTTTTTTATAGCATTTAGTTGGTTTGCGGCATGTGAATACATAATAGCAATATCAAATATGGGCTTTCATTGTACAACAATAATTGATTTCCCTTGTGAACATTTTGTAGTTGTACAAAGTGATAGTGGGAATTTAAAAAACAATTTAAATGCTAAGTCATTTTTAATAAAAAACGAATAAATTGACATTTATTAGAAAATAAAAAATCATATACATACTTATTTAAAGGAAAAAACAAGTTTAAGAAAGAAAAAAAAAATTATTAAATAATTTAAGATTTTCGTTGAAATTATTATTTTTAAGATTAATAAGTGTAAAATAACAATATGAATTTTTCTTTTGAGATCGTTCCTTTTTGTTCTTAAGAACCTTTACATTCTAAGTTTTATAAAGCTTTATTTATATTATTTTAATTAATTATCTCCTATGCTATAATTTTATCTTGTTTTTTTTATTTTGTTTTAGATATCGCAAAAGATTATCTATATTTGAAACTAGTATAATTGAGCAAAATAGAAAAAGAAGAATAATTCATTTTAAAACATATTTCACCCTTATGCTCATAGTCGTAGTCGGTGTCACGTTGGTCGACATTCACAAAATCGGTTTTCTTCGACGAGTATCGACTATCGATTCGTGATGAAAGTGACAATTATTTTGTTAAACTGATATTCGTCTTACGCGAAATTTTGTCAAATTAGGTGAAAAATTTAGTTGGTCTATACTAAGGGATAACGAATTCTGTACTAAAATTGAAGAAAATTGATAACGAATAAGTTCAACTTCAACTTTTTAAATTTTTTATATTTACTTTAATCAAATTAATCATAATAAACAAAATCTGATAATAAAAATGTCAAAACGTTACCAAAGCGCATAAATACTGAAAAATTTAATATTTTTTTGAATAACAAATTTTTAGATAGTCGAACAAAAACGGCTAGTGATTGTCATTATCACTTTTAATTGTCTATCATCATACCAAAAATAAAAAAAGTGACAACGACTTTGACTACGAGAAGTAATTCGGCTAACAGCACAGTGTGATCTTCTAAATAGTTGCTGGTAGTTTTAAATGGAAAAAGTGGACTTGAGCACTTAATTAACAAAAATAGCATAGAGTTGATTTTTATCTAGTCATGATGATGTTTTATTACAAAAGCTTTCAACAAAAAAAAATGTATTTTGTACCGCTTGTACGATAGTTTTTAAGATTTTAAATTTTTTTTTTAAATTTCCATTCCATTTTAGTTTGTAACAAAAAAAAAAAAAAATTAAGTAAATATTGAAACGGAAATTATCATCAATTTTTTGTTGATTGTTGCGTATTGTGATACTAGATTCGGTTTTTTATTTATAATTTTTCCAAATATTATATATTAAATGACTTTGTTTTCTTATTTATTAAAATTTAAAATGTTTTTTAATTTTTGTTATTAGAAATATTTACCAAAGCAAGCAAATAAAAATAACCAGTCATAATTATTTTTTTAGTTAATATACTGTTAAAAAAATAATTTTATTTACTGAAAATATTTATTAAATATTGTATAAAGTAAATTAATTGGAAAGTACTGAAAAATAAAATTACCATATTCAATAAATTGGTATCAAAAATAAAATTCATATTTATATACATATACATATATGTATAATAAAATATAATTTTTTTATATTCAAGTGAATATACCTATGTATATTTATTATATTTTAAAATTGAAAACAAACAAAAGAATATGTACATACATTTTAATATTACGGATCATGCACAATACATATTACATATTATGCTTATTGTACCGAATTAAAATTTGTCTTAATTTCAACTGAAATTTTGTTTAAAATTTAAATAATCAAATTTTTATTCAACTCAAGATTATCTTAAAAAAATTAGTAACATACATACAGGGTGTTTCACGGTTCGTGTGCCAAACTGAACATGGTGGTAGATCTCGATGAGATTCTTAAGAAATAACTTTCATTTAATTCTGTATATTACGCGAGCGCTGAAATATGTTGCAAAAAGTGAAATTGGTTACTTTTCGAAAAAAATTGTCTTTGACCTTGAATATCTCGGTAACTATTAAGGATAACTCCTCCCCCCTCCCATACGATTTTTTCATTTCTAATCGAGTTCTACCACCATTTTCAGTTTGGCACACGAACCGTGAAACACCCTGTTTAGTAATTTCAACAAAACTTTTACAATTAACTTATATACAAAATATAAATTAATTCTATAAGGACGGGTTTTACAGTCAATACCTAAGTATAGGATAAGTTACGTGAGATATCGCACTCAAGTATTGCTTTATTTTGAAAACGTTTTACAGTAAACACATGTTTTTCTTAACTACTTAACATTTCTATCGTTTTCATATGTCAATTTCTTTACTATAGGTCTGTTACCGTACCTTCAAAACTTTACTGAACCTTAAGAATTTTAGAGGAAATTACAGAATTGCTGTTCCCGTAGATGTTTTTCTGTAAGATTTGTTATCATGTGACTGTTTCCCCTCTTTAAAAAAGTTTCAAAACTTTACAATTACATTTTTCTTACTTTTCTATTTCTCTTCTTTCTGTCATTTAAATTTTTAAATTTGAATTGTCAGTTGTCGAAAAAAGTTGTTAATAGTGTGAATTTAAAAAAATGGAAAGATATTTTATTATTTTAAAACAAATTTTTATAAAAAGAAAAAAAATTTTTTTGAATAATTAAAAATTATACAAGAAGAAATTAGGGAGTTCAACAAAAACCTTTTACAATTGTTAGAAGAAGGAATGGAGCAAGAAACAACACCAAAGAATGGTTCGTTTAGTTTTAATAAGCAACTGCCAAAATTGTCAAATTTCAGTCTTCTTCTTGATTTTCAAAAAACTGCAGCTAAGTCGTTCCTGTACTTTTAAAAATTTATCCCTACTCCATAAATAATCAGAAATAACCAAATTACAGAAAATTACAGCTGACTAAAGTACGGGAACAGACCTTATTTCTGACATTTTTTCGATACTGGAACATTTTTCAAAATAGGATAACGGTTGTTTTTGAAAAATAAAGTTTAGATATAGACAAAAATACAAAATTAAGTATGAAAAGCCGACATTTTGTTCATCCTTAATTTTGAAAAACAAAATCCTTATCATCGAAAATTTGAAAAAAATAAATCAGGACATTTTTTAATTTGTGTTGTTCTTCTGTAATTATTATATTCATAAATCATTTCGTACAGACGTTTGACATATCAAGTTTTAATTTTTTTAAGTTCAATAACTGCCAGTTGGCATCTAAGGTAAACTTAAGTCACTGAAATCGTTATTTTAATTCTACTTAAGTTAAGATTACACTTAAGTATTATAGACTGTAAAACTGGCCCTAAAAGAAGTCAAATTTAATAAACCGTAATTAAAGTTAATATCAATTAATAAATATATAACATATATAATATAATATAATAATCAATATAATTTTTAATGTTTTATTAGAGAAAGTACTATGTTAAGAACAGTTCTTAAAATATCGATATTTATTACAATTTAGAAAATTTTTAGCATTTCTCTATAAATATTCTGCTACAGAAATTTAATAGTATTTTAAATTCATTTTATTCAGCCAAATAAATAACGATAAAAGAAATTTTTTTAACGATTTAGCTCAAAATGACGGTGTCATCACTGAATTCATATATTTGAACTTTAATAAAGAATTCACTTTTTTTAAAAATCGTCATGGGGATAAGTCGTTTCCCCTAACTTTATTGCACGTAAAAACTTAATTCACTTTTCCGCCAAATCAACTCCACTATCCCACTAACAAATATCAGATAATACTTAAAGAATTTTTTAAAAGAGATAGCGGAGAGTGGTTTAGTGTTATCAGATTTAAATAAATAAAATTATTATCACCAAGCCAACACATGTAAAAATAAAAAGTGCAGAATTAAATATAGGACAAAAAAAGAAACAGAAAATAATTACAAAATCCGTTCGTATAAAACAACATTTGAAACTTTACAACAGCGAACAAAATTTCAGATTAGAATTTTCAAAAAAAGTTTAAGCTTTTTACTATAATATGATCTAAAAGTTTGAAATGGTGTAACCAATACAAAACATTTTCAAAATATGAAAAATAAATAAAAAGAAAAATGGGAAAAAAAAAGGAAAAAATAAAAGTTAAAGTAAGGTTTAAAAGAAATTCTAAATTTATTATTAGAATATTTTTCAAGCTTGCAGCCCAAAATCAGTTTAAAAAAGTAACCCATATTATAAAAAAAAAAAATAGAGTAAAAGTGAAAGTTTTTTGCGGAAAAGTGAAGTATTTTTTCTGGAGTTTTGTCTCCCTGCTGAAAGTTTTGGCGGAAACGATAAAATCCCATCATCGTAATATAGCTGCAAAAAAAAAGAGAAGGAGAAGTTCAAATAAAATTCATAAGGGAAATAATTTTTCTAATGATTTGTTTTTTTAAATTAAAAGCAATGTTAAATTTAACAAAAGATAATGATCGTTTCAAAATTCAACATTGTTAAGTACCACTCCACACCATACGATAAATCCATCATTGGTGTTCTTTTGGTTGAGTTCACCATTAGCTGCATTACTAGGAGATTAACACTACTACAAAGTAGTTATGTAAATTTAGAAAACTAGAGGGTTCTTAGTTCTTAAAATTAAGAGTGTTCCATTTATTATTAACTATGTTGAAGTACGCCTAACTGCTCCGGAGTAATTTAAATTATCGAAATGGAACGTATGGTGGCTATAAAAACGCCGAAACGAGAGCATAAATATTTTAAATTTATTTAGTTGTGTTTTATCCGTATGATAACTGATAAGCATAAAAAAATATCTCTGTATATTCTAGTCTTCGGTAATATTTTTTATTTTTTTTTTAAATGTATCTAATTAGAACTGTATTATTGGAAAAAAAAACATAGTTTTGCCTAATAAAGTTACTTAAAAATAATTATAAAATAACATTTTTTAAAAAATAAATAATACATATGGGGAATTCCATTGTAACGGGTGTAATATTGTGGCCCATAAAATATTAAATAATTCAAACTAAAATTTTCTTCAGTTCAAACTTTGGAAACTTAAAATATGTAACTCAATTTAAAGAAACAGGAAATATAAAAATTTAGGATTGATAATTCATATCGTCAAAATAAGAGAAAAAGTTGCGTAGCGGGTGTGACAGTTACATTTCATAACTTTGTACTTTTCCATCATTTTTATTTAGGGCTCTATTATGATTTTCTATTGAAATTCAATAGAATCGACAAATATTCACAATATTTTGTGTCATTTTCAAATATATGCTAGTATATGCTATATGAATTTCATTTAAAATATCTAGTGATCTATGATTTTAAATTTTTATTTAACAATTTCATTCGAACAGAAAAAAGATGTCGAAATAATTTTCTATTGCAATCGAATAAAACATTAAAAAGCATAGGTTACTAGATCTTTTAAATGAAATCCATATAGCATATACTAGCATATATTTAAAAATGACACAAAATATTGTGAATATTTAAGACGATTCTATTGAATTTCAATAGAAAATCATAATAGAGCCCTTAATATCCTATAGTTTTTCTATGAACATGTTCAAACATTTATTTGCAATTTGTATAGAACATTCATAGCAACACGTTTGAAATAATGCAGCATCAAAAAAAGGAGAATAATTAAAGTTATTAAATTTTTTTTTTTGTAACGGGTGTGACAAGTCCGAAATTTCATATAACAAAGAATTATATCAAATCCAGTTTTTGACCTTTGACGGCACAAATTGTTAAATTAACTGTTAGGGAAAAAATCAACAACTCATAATTATATAATAAAACTATATACATATTTCAAAAATATTTACAGTGTCATATGCATTAATTATAATAACTGATCACATTATTTACTATATGTTATTTTAAATTTCTCTAGACCAGAAAAGGCTGTAAGGCTAGCAAGAATATGACAAGGTCCCTGTGTACAGAAAAAATGTTTGCTCCTGACTTTAGGAATTGAAAGTACATTTCCCCATCTTTTTCCTACAAATTTTTATTTTCAGCAATGTCTTCTTTTGAAACGTAAAAAAATTGTATTTTACTTTCTTGTTGCTTGATTAAAAAGCGGTAACATTCTGCTGGTGTATTAATTACTACGCTTCTGGCTCTAATAGCAGTAGAAAGAGTTCTCTTAGTCACAGCTCCTATTCCATTAACAGCTTCTTTTCCATGGCTAGTTGGAAAAAATGACCATTCGATTTGAATGCCAAATCCTCTGGTGCAGTACAAATATTGTATAGATTATATTTGTTTTTAAATTGTCCTGCGCATCCGTCAGAAAAAATTGAAATTTTTTTCAAGGACTTTACTTTTTTTAAATCCAAAATAATTGTTTTTAAAAACATCCAGACAAAATTCTTGTCATGGGAAAGTTCATCGCTCAATATAGCGAAAGAATAAGTGCTGTTTGTCATTCAAGCGCATCCTGTGAAGATTGTCACCTGTGAGTATTTCCAATAAGCACTTTGCACCTCATCTTGAAATATTATTGCAAAGTTTTCTGCAAAGTCAATTTGCAGTACCGTTTTTTTTCAGGAATGCTAATTCTTTTGTTGTAAAAATATTTCGCCTGACTTTTTTCAACAAAGCAATGTGTCTTAAACTTTAACAACGTGATTAATTTCTTTAATTAACTGAACAGCGTTTCCTTCAATTTCTTCTAATTTTACGCGATTGTCAATTGGTTTCCATTGTTTCCAAGAAATTTTACAATTGTTATAATTTAATTTTTCAGACAATATACATATCTGTAAAGTTGAAACATGCCTCAATTATTTGTCATACAAATCTGACTTTCTAAGTCACAACAAAGGAAACGTTAGAAGTGAATTTACTTGCAGTTTCCAATAAAAATATAAAATTTGCATGATAAGTGCATACGCATACATTATGTGGCATTTCTACAACTGGACGCACATGCACTGGTCGAAGAGAAAAAAATTTAGATTTGCTGATTTGTAGATTATATTCTTCTTTAAACAATGTATAAGCTTCGCCTATACTCATCACCATGTGTCTTTTTTGCACTCGCATTCGTTTTCCTGTCACTGTATCTTTAATAGATTTCCATTCACTTAGTCCACGAGCTTAACGTCTTATATCATCTCTTTCATAAAATTTCCTCACTGATTCAATATCGTCAGTAGTTAAAACTGATTTTCTTCTACTGGAAGATGAGAATAATTATCTTGATGCTTTAAGTTTCAGGACTTCGGTGGCTAATTGTTTAACAACTGCTTCTTTTTTTGACTGACTCATAGGCGATGATTTTTTTGTTTTTGTAACAGCTCTAGTCAAAGAGCGTCTCGATTTAAACGATCCTAGTGCTGAAGTTGAAGTAGAGGGAGTCTGATCGATCTGAGGAACTCTTTTTATTTTTAAACAACTTTTATTAACTTACTAACCGTTGAATAAATAACTTTGGGACTAAGGGCGACGCATAGATTACTAGATATTTTATTAAAACATTAATTACTAATCTTTTGACATTGACATAAAATATTATAATAAAATATTAAAATTAAATTAAATCAATATTTTAAAGTTCTATTAAACTGAATTAAATCAAAATTTCAAAACTATATTATCTCGTTGGACTGTTCGTGACGTAAGTAAAAAATTTATACATATTAAGAATTATAATTTTGTTAATTGTTTTATATAGATTAAAATTTAAAATATTTCCCGAAAGGTAAAAAATTGTAAAAATCATGGGAAAAATAGAAACTTACACTCAACGTGAGTCTCGATTCGAAAAAGCTAGCTAATGAGACTCCAGAAGCTAAAAGAGCTCGTCTGGACAAAAAAAATGTAGCACGCAAAAAGAGAGAAGCTAATGAAGACGACGAGACTCGTAAAGCTTGACTTTTGAAAGCAGCAATTCAAGAATCAACTCTGCGTAAAAATGAAAGTGAAGAGAAGCGAGACATTCTACTTCAATATAAAGCTCTGCAAAGATATAAACGACATGCTAATGAATACGGTGATGATAGATTAAATCGATTACAAAAACTAAAAGATTATGAATCATATCACAGCACGTTGCATGTGAGTCTGATGAGAAAAGGGCAAAGAGACTTAAATACAACAGAGCTTATCAATCGCAACGACGCACCAGATATTTTAAATGAAATATAATTTAGGTTTTTTGATTTAAAATGAGTGAATGGAATAAATGAGCTTTTCCGATAAAGTAAAAAAAATTTCACGTTTTTTTGGGTTGGGGTTGGGTGAAAACTATACCCTACTTGGGATTATCCAATTTGGGCCGTGTGTGATATCAAATTAAAGCTCTTGCTGAATGCTATTAAATGGCATATTTAATATCTCGTGCATTTTAAAACTCATCAATTTAAAAATTTATAAATTATTTATAGTTATGACTAAAAAGTAGAAAATAAAATATATTAAAAAACCTTTTAAAATAAATAACTTTTATAAATAAAATACACTAAAAATTAAAAAATAATTTTCCTTTCTCAGTGATATAATAAAAGTTTGGGCATCCATAATTATATAATCACAATTGTCTAACTGCAACTCATTCCCAAACGCATTGAAATTTTAAATTCGGATTTTATAGTGTATTCACTCAAAACGAAATAAAGTTTCAATGCGTTTTAAAATTTGGTTTATGCATCCGTATTTAGTCAAAACGGCATGAGTTAATACGAATTAAAACTTCGCAAAAACAAGGTAATTGATAGTGTCGGTGTGACTCATTTTATTCACATATGTTTCACCATTTGAAATTTTTTTTATATTCTATTTAACACACAAGAGTAAAATTTTTTTTTATTTTTCATTCATCTTGATCATGTTAAAAACAAAACTTAAATTTCAAAGCGCTTTAAAGCATAGTTAAAAAAGCTTTCACTTCCTTCTCTTACCGTACTCAAAAAGCATCAAGTATATAGAGGTTTATTGTAGCCGTTAAATTCAAATTTTTGAATTTTCATGTCTGTATGTTTGCAAAAATAATATAAAAAGGGGAATAATTTTGCTTCGAATAAGCTCATGATATGATTGGCTGTATAAGATTTCAAGAGGAGAAATGTGAAAAGAAGAAGCATGTAAAGTAAATTTAAGAAATAAAAAATAATGAAAAACACGCCCATAATTATAATATTCATTATAAATGCTTTATTTGTTTTTGTATACCATATGATATTTTTAAATTTTGTTTTGATTCTTATTGTATACATTTTTGGATATTTATATTTTGTTTCGAAAAACAAAAATATAATAATACAACTGTGTACAATTATTGTTGATGATATTAATTATCACGTTTTTTTGTGATATGTGAGAAATGAAAAAATATTTTTAATTTTCATGTTTTTTAAAATATACTGCTTCTTGTTCATTTTCATATTGCATTTTATAGTTCTTATTAAATAATGATAATTCATTCATGCGCATGATGATTTTTTTTTCTTTTTTGTCAAATTTCAAGATTTTTAGTTATTTGGTAACAATAAAATCTTTTTTATTTCACTTAAAATTTTTTTTTTAAATATTTTACAAATTTTATTTACATACGTAAAATAATTTGTATGGAAAATTTGTCATGTAACCCTGGGATTGGCTGATCTTATACAAATGTATACATTCGGACTTTGAGTCTTAATTTAAATATGATCCCTTCGAGCTAGGAAAACATGAAACTTCACCAATTCCTTCATTGGAAGGTCCTCACTATACATCCCAATTTTCAACGTCCTAGCTCAAAATTGGTAGAACAAAATATTTCTTTTTACCTATGCAAAAACACGAATTTGGTCGTGCGTATACAAATGTATACCATACATTTTATATGGAGATTTTGAAATTTTTTTTTCAAAAAACGATATCTCAGCATCCCGTGGACCAAAAACCGTAATTTTTTTACCCTAATATTTGTTGAAAAGTCCTTTTTAATCAACCCATGCGATTTTGTACTATTTTTACTTATCGAAATTTTCATACATATACAAATTCAAACATAATTAAGACTTCAATTTGACTTTGAAGGTCTGTATCTCAGCATCCTCTGAATCAAAAACTATTATTTTTGGATTAAAATATTCAATATGAAAATATTAGTTTTTTGTCCACGGGATGCTGAGATATCGTTTTTTGAAAAAAAAATTTCAAAATCTCCATATAAAATGTACATATGGTATACATTTGTATACGCACGACCAAATTCGTGTTTCTGCATTTAAGACTCAAAGTCCGAATGTATACATTTGTATACGATCAGCCAATCCCAGGGTTACATGACAAATTTTCCATACAAATTATTTTACGTACATAAAATTTGTAAAATATTTAAAAAAAATTTAAAGTGAAACAAAAAAGATTTTATTGTTACCAAATAACATTTTTATGTCATGTATTTTGAAGCACAACCACAATAACATTTCATAAAACTTGCAACAATGATTTTCAATATTCATTCAATAGAAAATAAGTAGAAATTATACCTAACAGTGTAAACTCGATAATTTGAACTAATTTAAACTGACCTTGTTAAAATTTTAGAACAGTTGAAAAAATTGCACACAAAAACAAATTTACACTTTCAACACTATTTTAAACAAAAATACCAAATAGTGTTGTAATAAATTCATTTGTATTTTTAAAAAAATAATTACAAAATTGAATATGACGATTATAAAGTGAATTTTAAATCAGGTAATATGTACATATTTAACTTGTTTTTATTTCATCCTATTTCGAAAAGTATAAATCAGAAAAACCCCTTTACAAAATTACATAACATTATTAGCTAATTTTAGAAATTTAGGCGTTGAAAATAAAGAGGTTCAAATTACTGAGCTGATACTGTATCTATATTTAAGTAAAATTAAAGTAAAAAAAAAAAATTTAAAAAAAAAGAAAAAACATTATTTCAAAAAACATTCATACAATTATAATTCATATTGATCTTCCGTCTTTGTCTTTCTTCAAATAATCGCTATGCATTTATAATTTTTATTATTCTTATAGTCTACTTCGAAAATAAACAAAACAGCTGATTTATAGTAGAAAATTCAAATAAAAACGGAAAATATTTAAATTGAGTTCGAATGTTTCAAAAGCTATATTTAAAAATTTTTCGAAGCAAAATATTTATGTATGTTTGCATGTTCTTGATTTTTGAAAGAGCTTGAGATTAATCCTCTATTGTATAAATTGATGCTTTTTGCCGTACTGTTCTATAGCAAAAAGCATCAATTTATACAATAGAGAATTAATCTCAAGCTCTTTCAAAAATCAAGAATATGCAAACATACATTAATATTTTGCTTCGAAAAATTTTTAAATATAGCTTTTGGAACATTCGAACTCATTTTAAATTTTTTCCGTTTTTATTTGAATTTTCTACTATAAATCAGCTGTTTTGTTTTTTTCGAAGTAGAATGTAAGAATAAATGTTCAAAAAGAATAATAAAAATTGTAAATGCATAGCGATTATTTGAAGATAGATAAAGACAGAAGATCAATATGAATTATAATTGTATGAATGTTTTTTTTTTCGTAATGATGAATTATTTTTGTTTTAACTTTAACTTTTTTTCAAATATTTCATCAATTTATTTAAAATAATTATATGAAAATAAAAGTTTTACAAGGGTTTTTTTTCATACAACAATTATTTTTTCCCATAGATTTTGTTTACTTATTACGTACGTATTTTTCTTTTAAAATTGTATTGTTTTTTCTTAATACACTAATGCACATCATTTATATGTAGAATAATTTATATGAAAAATTCGTTTTTAAAGAGCTGTTTGAGGATCGCCTAGAATAGAATTTTTCAGAAAAAAATTAAATTAGGTACATTAAAATATATAATAAAATAATTTCCCATCATTTTTTTAATATTTAACACATACATAGATCATTTCAATTGTTTTAAAAAAAAGCATATTGCACATCAGAATACACTTCTGTACCTGGGTATGTACATTTACATTGTTGCAAGTTTTATAAAATGTTATTCTGGTTGTGCTTCAAAATACATGGCATAAAAGTGTTATTTGGTAACAATAATATGTTTTTTATTTCACTTAAAATTTTTTTTTAAAATATCTTACAAATTTTATTTACGTAAAATAATTTGTATGGAAAATTTGTCATGTAACCCTGGGATTGCCTGATCGTATACAAATTTATACATTCGGAATTTGAGCCTTAATTTTAATATGATCCTTTCGAGCTAGGACCTTGAAACTTCACCAATTCCTCCATTGGAGGATCCTCACTATACACCCCAATTTTCTTAGTCCTAGCTCAAAATTGGTAGAACAAAATATTTCTTTTTATGCAAAAACACGAATTTGGTCGTGCGTATACGAATGTATACCATACATTTTATATGGAGATTTTGAAATTTTTTTTTCAAAAAACGATATCTCAGCATCCTGTGGACCAAAAACTAATATTTTCATATTGAATATTTTAATCCAAAAATAATAGTTTTTGATTCAGAGGATGCTGAGATACAGACCTTCAAAGTCAAATTGAGGTCTTAATTATGTTTGAATTTGTAAATGTATGAAAATTTCAAAAAGTAAAAATAGTGCAAAATCACATGGGTTGATCAAAGAGGACTCTTCAACAAATATTAGGGTCAAAAAATTACGGTTTTCGGTCCACGGGATGCTGAGATATCGTTATATTTCATAATAACTAAAAATCTTGAAATTTGACACAAAAGAAAAAAAAATCATCATGCGAATGAATGAATTATCATTATTTAATAAGAACTATTAAATGCAATATGAAAATGAACAAGAAGCAGTATATTTTAAAAAACATGAAAATTAAAAATATTTTTTCATTCCATACATATCACAAGACAAAGTGATCGTCGTGATCATTAATATCATCAACAATAATTGTACACAATTGTATTATTATATTTTTGTTTTTCGAAACAAAATATAAATATCCAAAAATGTATACAATAAGAATCAAAACAAAATTTAAAAATATCATATGGTATAAAAATCAAATAAAGCATTTATAATGAATATTATAATTATGGGCGTGTTTTTCATTATTCTTTATTTCTTCAATTTACTTTACATGCTTCTTCTTTTCACATTTCTCCTCTTGAAATCTTATACAGCCAATCATATCATGAGCTTATTCGAAGCAAAATTATTCCCCTTTTTATATTATTTTTGAAAACATACAGACATGAAAATTCAAAAATTTGAATTTAACGGCTACAATAAACCTCTATTTTACTTGATGCTTTTTGTCTATAGTCTAATTTAATAATTACAATTTTTAGTCGATACTACATAAGAATTCTTTGTGCCTATATATTTTTTGGTATCACTTTCGTGTCACACCCGTTACGGAAAAGACGTTTAAATTTTAATTGTGAAAAAAACCAGTAACTTTGTATTAAAAAAATTTGTGATAGTACTAACTTATAGGTAATTAATTTGCATGACATATTGGTGAATTATTTTTGATTAGATAATATAAAACAAAAGGTTAGTATGTCACGCCCGTTACAAATAATATTAGTGTATAATTTTAGTCATTTAGTGTATAAATCAAATTAATTTAAAAGTCAATAGTTATTTTACAAATGGAGTATGAAAATAGGATGCAAACATATCGTGCTAAAAAAAGTGATCCAGAAAAATGGCAACATCTTGAGAAAGAAAACAAACGCGATAAAAAATGCAGAGAAGCCAAAAAACATTCTTTTGGTCAAAAAGCATTAGCTTTGAAACGCCAAAAAAACAGGAAAATCCAAAGAAAGTACAGAGAAAAGAAAATAAAATATATTAATAAAATATATTAAAAAGTTATTTATTTTAAAAGGTTTTTTATTATATTTTATTTTCTACTTTTTAGTCATAACTATAAATAATTTACAAATTTTTAAATTGATGAGTTTTAAAATGCACGAGATATTAAATATGCCATTTAATAGCATTCAGCAAGAGCTTTAATTTGATATCACACACGGCCCAAATTGGATAATCCCAAGTAGGGTATAGTTTTCACCCAACCCCAACCCAAAAAAACGTGAAATTTTTTTTACTTTATCGGAAAAGCTCATTTATTCCATTCACTCATTTTAAATCAAAAAACCTAAATCATATTTCATTTAAAATATCTGGTGCGTCGTTGCGATTGATAAGCTCTGTTGTATTTAAGTCTCTTTGCTCTTTTCTCATCAGACTCACATGCAACGTGCTGTGATGTGATTCATAATCTTTTTGTTTTTGTAATCGATTTAATCTATCATCACCGTTTTCATTAGCACGTCGTTTATATCTTTGCAGAGCTTTATATTGAAGTAGAATGTCTCGCTGCTCTTCACTTTCATTTTTAAGCAGAATTGATTCTTGAATTGTTGCTTTCAAAAGTCAAGCTTTACGAGTCTCGTCGTCTTCATTAGCTTCTCTCTTTTTGCGTGCTGCATTTTTTTTGTCCAGAAGAGCTCTTTTAGCTTCTGGAGTCTCATTAGCTAGCTTTTTCAAGTCGAGACTCACGTTGAGTGTAAGTTTCTATTTTTCCCATGATTTTTACAATTTTTTACCTTTCGGGAAATATTTTAAATTTTAATCTATATAAAACAATTAACAAAATTATAATTCTTAATATGTATAAATTTTTTACTTACGTCACGAACAGTCCAACGAGATAATATAGTTTTGAAATTTTGATTTAATTCAGTTTAATAGAACTTTAAAATATTGATTTAATTTAATTTAAATATTTTATTATAATATTTTATGTCAATGTCAAAAGATTAGTAATTAATGTTTTAATAAAATATCTAGTAATCTATGCGTCGCCCTTAGTCCCAAAGTTATTTATTCAAGGGTTAGTAAGTTAATAAAAGTTATTCAATTAATAATAATGAATTAATAAAAAAGTGATCTGGAATTAATTTGATTAATTTGTTTTTCTAAATTTATTTTTCGAATTTTTTTTATTAATTAATTCAATAAAATGAGAGTGTGTAAGAAATTTCCAATTACGATTACAATGTAATTTGAAAGTAAATAAATACTTTTAGAATATTAGATAATCATCATTATATGGTAATTTACTTATGGCTATTTATAATCATTATTAAAAAAATTCTGGTCTTATTAGAAAGTATTAAAAAAAAGTGTACTTTTTCCTTTTACGCAATATATTCCTCTTTTGAACTAAAGTAAAAACGAGTGATTATAAATAAGTGTATTGTATCATTAATCTTATTTATAAAAATATCTCATACATATATGGAAAAGTCACGTGGGTGCAAATTGTAAAAGTTAAGTTTTAGAATGTCAGTTCTGGAATTTATTATTTTTTTTTTTTTGGCTGTATGAAATGGTATCAATTTCGTGATTAATTTCGTTATTAAATTTTTTTTAAGAGATAACAAGTATGCTTTATGGAAAAAGCAGCATGGAAGAAAGAGAGATATGAATTAACAATTAATATAAAAAACGCCAAAAAAATTTTCCAACTTTCAATATCTTTCCATTAAATGCAAGAAAAATTGTCATTGTGCTTTTCGACAGTTTTATCTCATTCAACAAATATGAATTTTTCTTTTGAGATCGTTCCTTTTTGTTCTTAAGAACCTTTACATTCTAAGTTTTATAAAGCTTTATTTATATTATTTTAATTAATTATCTCCTATGCTATAATTTTATCTTGTTTTTTTTATTTTGTTTTAGACATCGCAAAAGATTATCTATATTTGAAACTAGTATAATTGAGCAAAATAGAAAAAGAAGAATAATTCATTTTAAAACATATTTCACCCTTATGCTCATAGTCGTAGTCGGTGTCACGTTGGTCGACATTCACAAAATCGGTTTTCTTCGACGAGTATCGACTATCGATTCGTGATGAAAGTGACAATTATTTTGTTAAACTGATATTCGTCTTACGCGAAATTTTGTCAAATTAGGTGAAAAATTTAGTTGGTCTATACTAAGGGATAACGAATTCTGTACTAAAATTGAAGAAAATTGATAACGAATAAGTTCAACTTCAACTTTTTAAATTTTTTATATTTACTTTAATCAAATTAATCATAATAAACAAAATCTGATAATAAGTTTTAGTGAAAATATTGGAAAAATGTCAAAACGTTACCAAAGCGCAAAAATACTGAAAAATTTAATATTTTTTTGAATAAATTTAGAAATTCATGCATATTCACTAACATATTTTTAGATAGTCGAACAAAAACGCCTAGTGATTGTCATTGTCACTTTGAATGTCTATCATCATACCAAAAATAAAAAAAGTGACAACGACTTTTACTACGAGAAGTAATTCGGCTAACAGCACAGTGTGATCTTCTAAATAGTTGCTGGTAGTTTTAAATGGAAAAAGTGGACTTGAGCACATAATTAACAAAGATTCGATTTATGTACTTAATTATTTAGTACAAATTATTCATTTATCAACAAATCTTTTTACTTGGTTTTCAAATGATCGCAGAAGGATTATCTTGAATTTTCATGGTCAATTGACATTTTCAAATACGAATATAATAAGTGAAACGGTAACGATTACATATATAATCTATTGGCTTCCAACATGACTGAATAGTGCTTGTAAAAAAAACCGAGAAAAAATTTTTAGGTATATATTTTTAAGGCCGCTTTACACTACTATCGCCACGCATTTATCTCGCTTTTGTGTTTGTTTTTGTTTTCGCTATTGTACTGGATATTTCGCGCAATTGAGTCTGATTACGATATCTGACGTTTACACTATTATCGTGACACATTTGTATATAAGTTTTTTGATTCAGTGCTGAATTAAATAAACATTTTAAAATGGATACAAATAATAGCGAATTAATAAGTGCTGCAACGTTATTATTCGTATATAGTGTGTTAATATGTAATTAATATGTATTCAAAAAAGAAAAGTAATTTACTTACCATCGCAGTAAGCCAAACACAACACAATTAAGCAAATGTCAGTTTTTACAACAACAAAATACACGCGATACAATTATGTGAATCATACGGAATAGAACCAAACCGATAATTTAAAAACTTGTTTGCTTTAACAATTGCCAAAACAATATCGTAATTTCCACTCCTCTACACTGCTTGTGTGATACAAAAACACACATAAAAGCGAAAACAAATGCGTGGCGATAGTAGTGTAAAGCGGCCTTTAGAATTTTTAACTTTATTCAATGCAATTAAAGCAATATACATTTTCGAATTTGCACTCACTTCTAAAAAATTCAGCTATAGTTCTTTCTTTTTACCGTACTATTATAAAGCACATTTTCCGTGTTTTAATGGAATGAATAGGTCGAAAACTCAGTGAATTTGATAAGGAACAAAGATAAAAATTGAATAAAGTACAGGATTACTTTATTTAAGAGTTAGAAAGAGTTTTTATAACTTTAAAAAATTGATATCTATTTTTGTTGAATAATTCTATTATACAGGGTGCCCGGTTCAGAGTGTTACCAAATTTAACCACAGATAGGTCTCGTCGAGACAAGCAAAAAATCGGTTATAAATCGTGTTTCGCTAAAATCGTTATCTCCCCGTATCCCGGAAACCATTGAGATTAAACCAAAAGATAAATAACTCATACTGTTTCGCTTTTTTTAATTAAAATTTTTTATAAATAATTTAATTTCAAAATTCAAATTTTTTGTATAATTCTATTTGAATTGTTGATATGTATTTATCTATAAATATAATATATTTAAAAAGAAAAATTAGAATCACTAAGGTACCTACTTTCGAAAATTTACCATACACATGTACCGTGTCAACTAACCGGTAACTAATCAAATCAATCATTGAAAATATTTTATCACTGCTGTGGTGGCATAACCGTTACCAAATATGGTAACTGGTAAATTATCGAATATTTATTTCGATTATGGTAGCTACCATGGTGAATTTTTGAAAGTGTCCTAATAATAACTTATACCATTATTATTGTTTTAAAATAAATGAAACTTACATTAAATGGGCTTAAAAACGCTCTTTTATTGTTATTTTAAATAAAAATATGATTAGTAATATAGTATAACTAACAGCTATGTATATAATTCAAAATTTTAAATTATAATTTAAAACATATCTAAATTTCAAAAACTGGTTAGCCATAACATTTTAAACAAAATATTTTTTTTATTTTTCAAGCAAAGGCACAATTTTTAATGAACATAGGATACATAATATAAGTATGTATGGTATTCATATGTATAAGTAATAATTGTGATTTATTTGCACATTGTAATATAGTGTTTGAAGAATTGTAATAAAGTAATGCTATAATAAAATTATGGAAAAAATTCCGATAATGTTCACAATGTACGTAATTCTGTATATTTTTTCTAGCATATACAACAAGCTTCTACCTATTACCGTTATTGAGAAAATTTTAAACACTTTTTCCGGTGAATAATTTGCACTATCGCCTATATAATTTCCTGTCAACACCATTTAAAATATATGTACACATACATAAGTCCCGTTACATTACGTGTGGAAGATTGCTTAGTTATTTTATGTGGCAATTTTCGGAAGCTTCCGAAAATTCAATTAGTATTGTGTGTCGCTTTGACACCACACCTCGCCTGACTATGAGAAATAACATTTGACTTAGAATATTTGGGTAGGTTAGCATACTTAGAGCTATTCTGTTTCGTTTAGGAATCGTATCATATCCCCAACCATCTCATTTTTAACGTCGTTTAGGTTCTTGAATTCGAAGTCTCCAATTGTCCAGTTTTAAGTTTTTTCTAAAAAAAATTTAAAAAAACATTTGGTTCCAGTAATTTGGTTCAGATTTTTCCTTATAATTTTCTAATTTTTACACAGAAAGGATTTTTTCAACAAAGCACGTGTTGTAGGATATCGAAGATATTATATGATATTCATATGGATGAATGTCAATGAAATTGCTGAAAAATCATGAAAAAAATATTTTTTAAATTTTAAGAACAACGAATAAATTTTATTTCAAAATTTTGAACTTTTTAATTTGACACCTAGGGTTATAAATAATACATCGGTTAATGCAAAAAGCATCAATTTATACAATAGAGGATTAATCTCAAGCTCTTTCAAAAATCAAGAACATGCAAACATACATAAATATTTTGCTTCGAAAAATTTTTAAATATAGCTTTTGAAACATTCGAACTCAATTTAAATATTTTCCGTTTTTATTTGAATTTTGTACTATAAATCAGCTGTTTTGTTTATTTTCGAAGTAGACTATAAGAATAAATCCTCAAAAAGAATAATAAAAATTATAAATACATAGCGATTATTTGAAGAAAGACAAAGACAGAAGATCAATATGAATTATAATTGTATGAATGTTTTTTTTTTTTGTAATGATGAATTATTTTTGTTTACTTTTTTTCAAATATTTTATTAATTTATTTAAAATAATTATATGAAAAATAAAAATTATTTGAGGATCGCCTAGAAAATTCTTTTTAGAAAACTAAAATATTTAATATTATAAGCGTTTTTTTCATACAACAATTAATTTTCCCCATAGTTTTTGTTTACTAATTATAACTAGGGGAAAATACCCAGTAACGAGCACCCTTAAGGAAAATTTTGGACTTTTTCCTTATACCACGGTTAAAGTATTTGATAAATAATTCCAACCAAGAGTAAAATAAATTTTCTGTAGGGTCTAGATTTGCAATTTAACGCAAAAAATATGTTTTTATTTCAGTAAAATTATTAAAATTATGAAAAAAACTCAAAATTCGTGAAGACTAGTAACGACCCCCTTTTCGCCAGTAACGAGCCTATGAAAAGAGCTAGTAACGAGCAGTGCCAAAAATAAAATATTTTAATAATAAAAGTGTTATAAAGTGCTAGAAATTAAGTTTTAACTAATTTAAAATGTAATTTCAAAAAAATTAGCTATTTATCGCTTTTTTTTAGTAAAATATAAAGGAAATAAATATTCATCTCCTTAACGAAAACGTAATACTCATCTCCTTAACGAAAATGTTAAGAAAAATGCCATTTTGAGTAGCACTTTATATTTATTAGAATTATATTTAAAATAAGAGTTTGTAATGATAAACCATCCACGCATTGCAAGGATAATATATTTTTCTAAGTACATATATAGCAAATATTCACCTGTATTTTTATAAAAATATCTTAGTTATAGAATAAAATAAAGCCAAGGGCTCGTTACTGCCGGAGTGCTCGTTACTGGGTATTCTACCCTAGTTCTTTTTAAATTGTATTTTTCTTAAAAATTTCATTTCTATTGTTTTTTTTTTTGAATACACTAATGCACATCAGCTGACTTTGGTTTATTTTCGAAGTAGATAACAAAAGTAGGAAGGATTAAGAAAATACGCAAAAAGAATAATACAAATTATAAACGCATATCGATCATTTGAAGATAGACAAAGACAGAAGATCAATATGAATTATAATTGTATAAATGTTTTTTGAAATGTTTTTTCTTTTTTTTTTAATTTTTTTTTTTTACTTTAATTTTACTTAAATATAGATACAGTATAAGCTCAGTAATTTGAACCTCTTAATTTTCAACGCCTAAATTTCTAAAATTAGCTAATAATGTTATGTAATTTTGTAAAGGGGTTTTTCTGATTTATACTTTTCGAAATAGGATGAAATAAAAACAAGTTAAATATGTACATATTACCTGATTTAAAATTCACTTTATAATCGTCATATTCAATTTTGTAATTATTTTTTTAAAAATACAAATGAATTTATTACAACACTATTTGGTATTTTTGTTTAAAATAGTGTTGAAAGTGTAAATTTGTTTTTGTGTGCAATTTTTTCAACTGTTCTAAAATTTTAACAAGGTCAGTTTAAATTAGTTCAAATTATCGAGTTTACACTGTTAGGTATAATTTCTACTTATTTTCTATTGAATGAATATTGAAAATCATTGTTGCAAGTTTTATGAAATGTTATTGTGGTTGTGCTTCAAAATACATGACACAAAAATGTTATTTGGTAACAATAAAATCTTTTTTGTTTCACTTTAAATTTTTTTTAAATATTTTACAAATTTTATGTACGTAAAATAATTTGTATGAAAAATTTGTCATGTAACCCTGGGATTGGCTGATCGTATACAAATGTCTACATTCGGACTTTGAGTCTTAAATGCAGAAACACGAATTTGGTCGTGCGTATACAAATGTATACCATATGTACATTTTATATGGAGATTTTGAAATTTTTTTTTCAAAAAACGATATCTCAGCATCCCGTGGACAAAAAACTAATATTTTCATATTGAATATTTTAATCCAAAAATAATAGTTTTTGATTCAGAGGATGCTGAGATACAGACCTTCAAAGTCAAATTGAAGTCTTAATTATGTTTGAATTTGTATATCTATGAAAATTTCGATAAGTAAAAATAGTACAAAATCGCATGGGTTGATTAAAAAGGACTTTTCAACAAATATTAGGGTAAAAAAATTACGGTTTTTGGTCCACGGGATGCTGAGATATCGTTTTTTGAAAAAAAAATTTCAAAATCTACATATAAAATGTATGGTATACATTTGTATACGCACGACCAAATTCGTGTTTTTGCATAGGTAAAAAGAAATATTTTGTTCTACCAATTTTGAGCTAGGACGTTGAAAATTGGGATGTATAGTGAGGACCTTCCAATGAAGGAATTGGTGAAGTTTCATGTTTTCCTAGCTCGAAGGGATCATATTTAAATTAAGACTCAAAGTCCGAATGTATACATTTGTATAAGATCAGCCAATCCCAGGGTTACATGACAAATTTTCCATACAAATTATTTTACGTATGTAAATAAAATTTGTAAAATATTTAAAAAAAAAATTTTAAGTGAAATAAAAAAGATTTTATTGTTACCAAATAACTAAAAATCTTGAAATTTGACAAAAAAGAAAAAAAAATCATCATGCGAATGAATGAATTATCATTATTTAATAAGAACTATAAAATGCAATATGAAAATGAACAAGAAGCAGTATATTTTAAAAAACATGAAAATTAAAAATATTTTTTCATTTCTCACATATCACAAAAAAACGTGATAATTAATATCATCAACAATAATTGTACACAATTGTATTATTATATTTTTGTTTTTCGAAACAAAATATAAATATCCAAAAATGTATACAATAAGAATCAAAACAAAATTTAAAAATATCATCTGGTATACAAAAACAAATAAAGCGTTTATAATGAATATTATAATTATGGGCGTGTTTTTCATTATTTTTTATTTCTTAAATTTACTTTACATGCTTCTTCTTTTCACATTTCTCCTCTTGAAATCTTATACAGCCAATCATATCATGAGCTTATTCGAAGCAAAATTATTCCCCTTTTTATATTATTTTTGCAAACATACAGACATGAAAATTCAAAAATTTGAATTTAACGGCTACAATAAACCTCTATATACTTGATGCTTTTTGGTTAATGTCAAATAAAAAGTAGTAAGAAGAAAATCTCCTCCAGATTGCGGACTAAACGAGAAAGTGAGAAGAGAAAAATAGAAAGTCAATTTCGGTGCATTTTTGAAATACATATGTATGGGCTTGTTTTCTGTCTATTTCGTCTCCATGTTATCCAAGGCCTCTCAACTTGTCTCGAGCCTTGTAGGTTCCATTGTAATGCAGCATGTTGATGTAATTGAAATTTCTCATGAGCGTGTGACCCAGCCATTTTTATTTTCTTTTTTTGATGGTTGTATTAACTTTTTATTTGATTGTTCCGTATAACTTTTGGTTCGATATTTTGTTTGGCTACCATATTTTCAAAATATATATTAAACAATTTTTTGTGAATGATTTAACTTTCCTGCATATTTTCTGTTTTAAAAACCAAGTTTCAGAACCGTAAAGTAAAGTTGCTTTGAAACAAGCATTAAATATTTTCCACTTTGGTTTTTAGCATATATTTCCAAAAGACCATGGGTGGCATGGTCTAACCTAACCTAATTCGTTTTTTAAATTTCGAAACAACTATCAGTCGGCAGTACAGTACGTAATCCATGGAGTATTAAAATTAGTATTTCCATAAGGATGTGATATTTAAATCCATTCAGCTATAGTATTTTTAAAATTCGAAGTCAGTATTGTGCTTAGGGAGGCAGTACTCGATTAGTTTCTGATAACTTAAAATATAATGTTTTTGATAAATTATAAACTGAAATTGAGATTTGATCCCAATTGTTGCATTTTGATCATTTGAAAACTTGGAAAAATTAATTTATTTACATAGTTCTCAAAATGTTCTTCATAGATAGTATGTACCTGTGTTTTATTCGAACTGAGGAAGTGATAATTCTGATATTTTTTACTTCCTCACTGAGTAAGGACGTTTTTTTGGGACTCAATTTCTCGAATCGACAATAGAGGTCGCTACAAAAAATTTCAGTTCTTCAGTTCATGAGTTTCAGTTTACTAGCTGTTTCTAGGGTCAAAATATCGTATGAAATCAAAATTTGGGGTTGTGATGTCTTGAAACGGAGTAATAACGGTTTTTGTAAACATTTCAATTTTGTGACAAGATTTTTAACGGTACTTTTTCGGTTATAAAATAGAATTTCCGCCAATAAGGACATGTCACGTTAAAGAGAACACTTCAAGGTTTTAATATCAAAAGGTTGTTTTGTCGATATCTCTAAAATTGTATATACATACATATGTACTTACATCCTCATAGTTTTTTAATTCCTTCTCCTATGAAACTCGACAACATAATACTAATCGAGAAAAAAATCAACAATTCGAGTTAAAAACTCGAAAAAAATTAGGTACTGGTACTGCCACACATACTTTTCTTCAGTTTTTCGGACTCTTCTCGAGCTTTTTGTATCCTTTAGCAAGACAATATCGTCAGCATACTCTAAATATTTCAAAATCCTTCTCTCAACCCTGTTGTTATCCGAATTTTTCACCAATGTTTCCATTGTGCAATACTTAAGACTCAGGACCATTATGTTGAGCTTTTATGATTTAATTATTTCTTGTGGAACTCTATTACTGAGTAGCGCTGACGGCTGACAAAAAGCATTAAAGACAATAGAGGATTATTTCCAAGCTCTTTCAAAAATCCAGCGCATGCAAACATACATAAATAATATTTTTTCAATTTTTTATTTATTTATTTACTTTTAAGTACATTTGAGATTACATTCTTTTGATGTGTACAAGTATAAACAAATTTTAAATCAGATATGCCTGACTAACAACTACCTACAATACATATTGGAACTATGGAAATTTTTACTTTTTGAAATTATATTCGCTCGCTAAACTAGAGTAATTAGATTGGAAAAAAGAAAAAGACCACGATTATAAACAACAATTAAGTTATAATGTAAGTATAATAATTTCAATTTATAATTTATCAAAAACATTTATATATTAAGTTATCAGAAACTATTCGAGTACTGCCTCCATAAGCACAATACTGACTTCGATTTATAAACCGAGTATAGTCCAGTCAGAATACGAATTTAAGAGTTTACAGATTCTGTTACGAGCTATCAAAATTTGTTCGAAAAAATTGTAGAAAAATAACAGAAGGCGTGTAGATGATTTAAAAGTCTATTTTTGAAATTATTAGTTTCTACCGCTTCTCTTACCACAATTAAGAGTTTGTTTTAGTCTTTGACAGCAAATACCTAGATGCTAGATCTAGGAAGTGATAAGCTCCGGGTTGAGGGTTCTACTTGATCTCGAAAAAGTTACTTTTTGGAAAAGATACCGTGGTTTTTGCAATATCAAAAGCTTTCGCAGAAATAATATTCTAGCATAGATCTAGCATATTGAGAAACGTGTTCATATGTATTAAGTTTACGAAGACATAAGAAGATTTTGTGAAAGCGCCAGGATAAAGTGTTATTGGGCATGAACACATTAGGTTGTTGTTACAACGACGCAAACCGGTTATAAAACCTGTTTTTACAACTGCTCAAACTACATCTAAAGGTGGCACGACCAGTTGTATAAAACCAAGTTGGAAAAAATTATACCATTATTGTTACTCCCAGCGCAACAATAACCGGTTTAACCACCAAGTGTGCAAAGGGTGTTTGGTTGAACGTATAAATGAAGATTTGTTTGATATAAGTGACTGGGCCGAACGAAATTATTTGCTATTTAATGTTTCCAAGTCGAATGCAATGGTCAATACTGCTAAAAACTGCGCTATTCCACACTCAGCTCAGATTAGGAAGCTAATGTATTCATGCTTGAATATCGTAATAACTATAGGAAGATATTGCAGTCCAGTGTATTTCACTGTCTTGAGTAAGATTTTTAGGTGGATTCACGATAAATCCATTTTAAAAAGCTTTGACGTTTGAAGGATAAGCTTTTCTTTTATTTATACAGAATGCAGTGCACGATCTAACAACACTGATATCAGTGCTGGGATCCCTACTACAATAGTAGTAGTTTTACTACTTTTTGTTGTTAAAAATACCGTACTACTTTTTAGCTGAAATTTGCTACCTTAAATGTACATTTACTACTTTCTACTAGCTTTTATTATGAATATTTGTGTTGTTTTACTCAGTTACACTATTTCGACCATTTGACATTTTGATATTAAAAAAACAAAGATACTAGGTGCTCGGCTACACTGATGACGATTCTTTAATTTTGTTGTTCTTTTCATTATGTTGGTATAACTTGTATGTTTTGGTAATTTAAATTGTGCGTGAAGAAGAAGAAAAATAAATAACTGTCAATCATGTCATGTCTTGATTGTTTTGTTCTGGTTTGATTATTAATTAATAAATAATCAATAATCAAATAAGCATAATTATGCTGCGATATTTTAAAAAACTTTCTTGTAAAAGGTAAGTGAGGTTTTATAAACAAAACTTTTAAAAATTTATAAACTGTAATGTTTTACATCATAAACTAGTACTCCTAGTGAAGAATTTGATAAAGCCGGTGACAGCGTACCTGCTAATTGTACTACTTCAACTAGGAATAGCAACGAAAAAAATTCAAAGTAAGTTCTAACTGATTTTATTTAACCATAGAAAATTAATTTGTAAACAAATTCTAGAAATGAAAGCAATAGTAACAGCGATAACAATAACAGCTTGAAATCAAAAAAATACAGTCAAAAATTTAAAAAAGCGTGGGAGAAAGAATTCTGTTGGGTTCAAGAAAGAAATGAAAAAGCGTTCTGTATAGTTTGTGATAAAGCATTAGTTAATAATAAAACCTTATTAAATAGACATGGAAACCGATCTTATCATAAACGCAAAATGGAAGAGAAAAATCAGAATAAAACTATAGAAAAGTGTTTCGCAAAGAAGAAAAGCGGAGAAAAAATCAAACTAAAAACTGAAATAATGTTGGTTATGAATTGTATCTTACAAAACCTTTCATTTACCCAAATGGAGTTCTTACCTATGTTTATGAATACTTTGTTGAGGGAAAGAGGTATTATGGAAGATATTAAGTGTAGTAGGAAAAAGGTGACATCTATGGTTAATAAAATTCTTGGACCTTTTGCTTTGAAAGAGATTTCAGAAGATTTAAGAAAAAATAAATTCAGTATTATAATTGATGAAACAACAGACATTTCTACAAAAAAATGTCTTGTTTTAATAGTACGTTATTTTGATAATAATCAAAAATCAATTAAAGACAAATTATTTAGTTTGATTGAATTGAAAGAATCTACTGCTGAGGAAATATATAGAAATATTATTAGCAAATTTAATGAGAATAATATTCCCATTGAAAATATCATAGGATTCGTGTCTGATAATGCATCAGTCATGGTTGGAGAATTATCTGGAGTAAAAACAAGATTAAATAATTTAAATTCTAATTTGCTAACACTCAGTTGTACTTGCCACAATCTTAATTTATGTTCTTACTATGCTGGAAAAATGATTCCGAAGAATATTGAAAAAAGCTTAAAAGATATTTATAAATATTTTTGTCATAGTAGTAAAAGATTATCTGACTTTGAAGAATTTCAGGAATCTTTTAATATAGAAAAACACAAAATATTACAATATTGCCCAACCAGATGGTTGTCATTAGAAGCAGTAATTAATCGCATTTTAGAACAGTGGCAACCTCTTCTGCAATATTTTGTTCTTCACAGTTTCGAAGATTATAATTCTGAAGGTGCAAACAACATTTTCGAATTTTTAAACAATGATAAAAATAAAGTGTATCTGAAATTTCTTTCTAATAATTTGGAAATAATTAATAGATACAATCGAAAATTTCAATCTGAGGATATACAAATACATATTTTAAATGAATCTATTGAAACACTCTTATTGGAAATAATGAAAAATTTTATAAAACAGGAGTATTTAAATCCACAAACTGATGTCACCGATAATCGGTATTATCTTAACAGGTCTGAAATTTATTATGGCTTATATTTTGAACAGTCTGTGCTAGAGAAAAAGATAAGTCAACAGGAAATTTCAGAAATACGTGAAGTCTTGCTTAAGTACTACGTGGAGTTATGTACGCAAATTAAAAAGAGATTTAATATATTTGATGCTAAATTTAAAATGTTAAGATTTATAGATCCCAGAAATATAGCTACAGGATCAATGTCGTCAATATTGCCATTTGTAACGCAATTTCCATATAACGATGAAAATATTGAAATATTAAATGAACAATGGAGGAATATAATTGGCAAAAATTCATTATTCGATGAATCCTGTGAAGACATTGTTCAGCTTTGGCTAAACATAAGATATAAGAAAAATGCAGTTGGAGACTTTCCGTATAAAGAATTAGCAGAATATATGTTGCAACTTTGTTGTTTACCGCATAGCAGCGCGAATGCTGAAAGGGAATTTTCTCAACTTAAAATAATCAAAGATTTTAAAAGGAATTCCTTTCGAAATGAAACGATTAATAATATTTTATTATCCAAAGAACTGATAACTAACAACGAAAAAATTTTCCAACCAACTGCTGCTTTGATGAAATATGCTAATAGATTCAATTTCGCAAGAGGAAAATATAGACTCGAAATGTAAAATTTTTGTTTGTTATGTTATACTTTATATTTTTGTTTTTGTTTTTATGAATTGTATTTGTTTTTATATATTTTTTATATATTTTTTTATATTTTTATTTATAACGTTTTTTCAGTTTAAAATAAAAGAGCATTTGAATTTTATGGCTTATATAATTTAGTTTTACTACTTCTTTTTTCTAATCTGCTACTTTTATCTGAAATATATGCTACTCTTCTAGTCTTGAAGGGTCCCAGCACTGACTGATATACCTCTTTGAAAATAATTACAAAGAGAGAAAAACTTTGTTAAAAAGAAGCTTAATTTGTTTGTATACATTCCCTTGAGGAATAGTAGGCACGAAAAAAAAATTACATCTCACATCTGATTGAATTGACATTTGACAATTGAATATTTTAAATTAAAAATAAATATTTTTGTTGAAAATATTAAAAATTTAATTTATTTTCAATAAATAAAAAAATAAGATCTAGCAACGCGGACCGGGTTCTGCTAGTATATTATAATTTACTGCATTTATTTATACATTTTCAAGTACACATATAATGGAACATGTAATTACAATAAATTATGTTTTATTTGAAAAAATGTTTTTCACATATTGTTATAAATTTATCCATATTCCTTTGCAATACAAATACATTTTGTAATAAGTACTCACTCTATAGAAAAAAGTTTTTTTGTTTTTACATACATACATATACCTGAATAAAATGAATAATAGGCAAATTTTTTAGATACTCGGCCTTGAACCTTTGAATAATTAAATTTTAAAAAAAATAAATATATAACTTTCCTTTATTAGGAAACAATTTTTACAAAGTATGAAATTTTCGAGTGGTTATTTCCACTCGTAACTATTACTTGTACTATACTCTGTTCACAAAGTTTTGTCACTACAGGTCTTATGGACATATTTTGTCTTGTTTCTTCTCTGAGTAATTACATAAATGTGTTTCTTATTTTCATCACCGACAGTGTTACCCTTTAGTTTATATTTTGTATCTAAAATCAGATGAACTTTTTGATAAGTGTTGCCGACTATACATTTGTTTTCAAATTCTATAAAATTTTATACTTTGTAAAAATTGTTTACCAATAAAGAAAAATTATAATACATACTTTTTTTTTAAATTTAATTATTATTACATTTATTATATTTTTTAACTCCTTATATCGAATTATTTAATTTTTTTAATTTTAGGAAGGAATGAAATATTACAAAATTATCACTTTTTTTGTTGAAATAAAAATTTTTGTTGAAAATAAAAATTTTTTATTTATTAAGTAGAAAATGTTATGAATGTGTAATATTACATTCAAATTATTTCTATGAAATAAGAAAATGTAAAAACCTAAAAACATTGTATGCACATATTTATATCCTACAAATAGGTAACTGAAAGTGAAAGGGATTACGGGTTTTACTTTTTTTGTTTTATAGCTGATCGTATGAATGAAAAGATAATTTTTATTATCCTTATCAATACCATAATACTAACATATATATGTATATCTTTTTTTTTTAATTCAATTTGTTGATCATAAGAATTTTAAAATTACACAACACTTTGCAGAATTTTTAAGAAACATTTTTCTGTTGTAATATTAGGGTATCGTGCGATTCTTTTTACACATATTTTAAAAAAAGAATTACCCATTATGTACAAAATATAAAAGTATCAATTATATACATTTTGAAATACCTTAAAATTTTTATCAAAAACCATCAGAAAAGTATTTCTCTTTATATTGCAAAGGAATATGTGTACTTATACAATTGTATAAATTTATAATAATATGTAAAAAAATATGTATGTAGAAAACATTTTTTCAAATAAAACATAATTTATTGTTTTTATATGTTACATCATATCATATGCATACTTGTAAATGTATAAATAAATGCATAAATTATAATAATAAAATTTAATTTTTTATTATTAAGAACGGTACTACTTTTAAGTAATATGTATAATTATTACACAGCAACACTAATTTGCGATTATTTATTATTCATTCTACTTTTTATACATACATCTCGATTATCAATCAACCAACTTTTAGCTCATCAGCGTGTGTGCGCATGAATTTTTTCATCATTTTTATCTTTCTTCATAATTCATTTTGTTAATTTTTGTTCATCCAGAGAATTGAAAATTGAAATACAAGAAAAATAATCAGTCGCAGTACAACTGTGTTACTGGCGACAACAAAGGGATGGGTGTTATTGTTTTTTTCTGTTTTCCAGCGTCTCGTTGCACATATAATAGATTGGGGTATGAGTAGCTTAGTATACTCCTTTTAAATGTGACGACACTGGATAAAAATGAACTCTTCCATAAGACCTGTAGTGACAAAACTTTGTGAACAGAGTTTAAGTTGATACTGTTTAAAATAAATATAGAGATATACATAGTTATTTAATATAATGTACGTATGAATTTACTCATACTATATATAGTATGTATATGTATATATGTGTGTATATTATAATAAAAAAAACTAAAAAATTAAAATTATTAATTTAAAATATTAATAATAAAAATAACAATTATTATAAGCAGCCTAACTAAATATAATTTTAAAATAAGTAATTAAAGTTGTCTGTACCAATATGTAGCTCAATCAATCATACTTTTTACAATATATAGAGAATTATTAGCAGGGTACGGAAAAATTTCACTCGCGACAAAAAAATTCAATTAGTTCCTTTTTTTTTTCACTCGTGAGCGTTTCCAAGGAACGAATGAAATTTTTATTTCGAGTTTCATTCGTTCACGATCGAATGGAATAATTTTATTTTTAAAAATTCCGTTCGTGAATGAAAAAGATGCAAAACGAATCATTCGTCATTTGGATTTGATTCGCGTCTTCTACTACAAAGTACAAGAACGTGAAGAAGAGTAGAACATTTTCGTAATGTTTTTTGGTTATTTTTTATATAGTAAATTAAAAAACTAATATAGGTAAAACAAAAACATTTGATTTTTCGAAATATGTGTTGTACGACAAAGAATTGAATATTTAGTTAATAAAAAAAATTGAAATTTGCTCACGAATGATATTTTTTGATTCCTTTTTAATTCGATTCGCTCACGAATGATATTTTTTAATTCGAATCGCTCACGAATGAATCATATTTTGAAAGAAAACTAAATTTTTAAATTCGTGAATCGTGAACGAATCAAAAATTAAATTCTCCTTCGATCCATTCACTTGTGAGCGAATCATATTTTATCGATCTTCCTACCCTGATTATTAGAATATTTTATGAAGAAATATTTTCTAAATTATATTTTACTATGATTAGCTATTGTTTTTGAGTTAAAAAATACAAAAGTCTTGAAAAAAATAATTATGTAAATAATTTCCAGTTGTAATTTTCATAAAAATTTTTTTGGCATAATTTTTCAATAATTTCATCCACCATACATTTTTTTAATCTGAATAATTTTTCAAACTTCTCTTTGGAAATCTCAAAATAATTATTAAATAACATATTTCTCTCATTATTTATTAATTTCATCTCACTCATTTAAATCATCTGATAGAAAACCAATTTTAAACTCACTCGTAATTCTATTCGAATGATGAAAAAAAATTCGAATGATTTCAAGAATACACATGATCTAAACCATTCGAAACAAAGTAATCTGCTGAAAAAACTTTGTGAACATAGTACAATTGATTCGGGGTTATTACCACTGCTGTCGTTTGGGTATTTTTTGAATAGTAGTACAAAGCTATAAAAAAGGAAATACGCTGCAGAAAAAAGGAGTACGTTACGTTGTCAAACTTAAGTTATTAAGAACGAACCTAACAAGTAAAAAAAAAAAGGTCGTTCCGTATGAAAAATTAAATTATAATAGCTATGACTGAGACTGAGCCCAGTTCTAACTAATGTCTTTCTAAAAATAGCAAATAATGAGTACTTAATTTCACAGGCAAAAAAAAAAAAAATGTTTGTTCACTTTCTCAGTATCAGCTTACAGGCTGTTTTTGATGGAAAAGTAACGGGAGCCCCCAAAATCCCAAAATTCAAAATCCTCAAATCCAAAAACTCAAACTATATATTGAGCAGCAGAAAAAATTGAAACCAAAAATATAAAATAAGTGAAGAAGCATATTTATTTTCTTTTTTTGAAAGTATTATTATGTTTCACATAAATTTTTTTAAGATCAAACGAAAATAGAACAACAAAACAAAATTTAATTATTAATAAAACACGCATGTGGTATTTATTGTTCATTTAGGAAAAAATATATATTTTGTTTTGGATGCTTTAGATTTAACTTTTAAAATAATAGAATAAAAAGTGCATTGTTATAGAAAGTAATGATGATCTGCCTGTGCACATTAAACCGGTTATGTTGCGCTGGTTGTAACAATAATGGTACAATTTTTTTTCCAACTTGGTATAATAAGAATCATCCAAAATAATTTTAGCTTCATGGTTGTAATACACTCATACTCTCGTTACAACTGGTCGTGCCACCTTCAGATGTAATCTGAGCAGTTGTAAAAACAGGTTTTAAAACCGGTTTGCGTCCGTTGTTATAACCACCTAATATGTTCATGCCCAATAATATTAAAAAAAGAAAAAATAATAATAATAATATGTTATACATAATTAGTAATAATAAAAAAAGTGCATATATAATCGGAAAGCCGTTCCACCACGTACGCGTCGTTGTTCCGGGTAACGCCGCAGAGTGAAACATGCAGCAAATAAAATTTTTTTCGATAAAATATATGTTGTTTGTTTGAGATTTTTTCCATTGGGATTTTGGAAGGATTTTGAAGAGATTTTTATTTTTGGGATTTTGGTTTTTGAGATTTTGACAATTTTTTCGAAAAAAGTTTTTGGGATTTTGGGGGTTCCCTGAAATTTGTTCAAAATTAACAAAAAAGTAAGGTGTACAAAACATATGTATGTATATGAAAAAACATTCCTGATCTAACCTGTCAAACTACGAATTTAAAAGAAAAGGAATTGAGTTAATGTGAAAAAATATCAAAATTATGAATATACCACAAAAACGAATAGTCGTGTTCGAAGAAAAATGATCCTGTCAATCACTAACCACCAAATAATTCCTACTAATTTTAATGTATGACCGGTTTCTACATTCTGCAAAGGGTAAAAAACACATCGTTTATGCTGGCTAATACTGGTCGGTGCGAAAAATTTTACTTGCTCAGTGAGTAAATGAACCAAAATTGTATGAGCTCATTTATTCAGTATCAGTTTACCAGCTGTTTTGGTGGAAAAGCATCATATGACTTGAAGTTTGAGGTTAAAAGACATGATTTTACAATTTGTTTTTTATATTTCTCTTTGATTTGTTTCGTAATGTTTAGTTTTTATTAGTGAAATTTTTTCAAGTATGTAATTTAATTTTTTAACATGTTGTCTTGGACACTTAAAGTGAGCTTATTTCCAAGGAGAAGATAAATGTAAGTGAGGTGAGCAAAACTTCCTCAGTTCCAATAAATCACAGCAATTGTTTTACGTCACGTCACAACTCACATCACATCGTTTCCTCTCTTATTTTCCCTACCAAATTGTGTATTAGGAATGAGTCATCACTGATTAGTTTTGACATGTAGTCCACCTTAAGTAGTCCAACAAATACCAAATGTATAGCCCTACACAAACATATGCAATGATGGCTTGGATTTTAAGTATACATTATAAACTTTCAACTTACATGAGTATAAATATATGCATATAAATGGTGATATGTGTAAAATATATATATATAATTACAATACAATACTAATGCAGTGAAATAACCAATTATGTATATACATAGCGTCAGACTTCATTTCACCGCACCGAGGATTTATATTCATTGGGTAGAGTTGTTTGGATTCTTTGTGCCATTCCAAACATTTTTTTAACGCTGTGTTTTCAGATTAAGTTTCAGTGTGTTATGCGCGCAAGCAAACGAGTAGCAATAATTTTTTAATTATTTCTTAAGTTATTTTATACTTCTAGTTAATTATATTATAATTCTCTTCTGAACAATAACAAAAGTTATGTGACAAAACAAATACATATAATAAATAATAATATAATATATAAATAACGTGTGTGATATTTTTCTTGTGGGGTGGTGGTTGATGACGTTCAATTTAAACACAAAAGTATTCATAAAATAAAGACGATTTTGTTGTAAAATTTAAAGTGCAAATTTTGAGGTGAGTATAAATCAAATACATATGTATGTATGTAGAGGATAATATAATAGTAATCCCTCATATATATGTTTGCATTTTTCTTTATTGGTTGAAGCAAAACCTACGAGAGAGAAAGAATATACAAGCCGTGAAATATTTAGAACCATAGATTACTAGATATTTTTAATAAAATTCAAATAGCTTATTTTAGCATTAGTTTGAGAATGACACCAAATATTGTGAATATTCATTCGATTCGATCGACTTCTGTAATTAGTACCCTGTTTTCGATTTAAAATTTTAAAGCGCTTACGAGTAGTTATGGTGTGTATCTTCGCTAGACCACCTACTGCCAGCTACTCTTATGAATTTTTCTTGGTTGGATAAAAGTACTTACGAAAACTTAACACCAGGTGAATTTTAATATACATATTAAAACTAATTGTAGTTATTAGACTCCAATGATTCTAGTGATTTAGAAAGAATGGTACAGTGTTAGGATAAAGGTAAACGATTTCTTATTATCCATAAAACAATTATTGTGCAGTTCATTTAACCATTTATCTAAGGCAAATTTCAGTTCTCGCAAGCGCTTGATAATGGTTAATAGAAAACAACTAATAATGTGATGGATTAATCAATATTTTTTAAATTATTTAATGTTAAAACTAGTTAAATAAAATATCAGTAAGTAAGAAATATACTTTAAAGTGTTTGTTTAATAAATACATACAACATGTAATTTGTTTGTTTTAAATAAAAAAGTCGTAGGTACTGAAAAGCTACATACACCTGACATTACATTTTCTCTAGTATCTATGTGAATTTGGTAACAAATTACGTTATGTTATGTATTGAATTGCTAATTAAAATAAGGAGGTTTTGCGATATAGATAGAATACTATACAAGCCCTGAAGTAAGACCACTTTACTCACACATGTGGAGCCGAAGTAGTCCAGTTACTTTCATGTGATTAATTAATTTTGGAGAAAAATATGATAAAAGTAGTCTTTTTCTTTTTGAATAAATGAAAATAATAATTTTCAAGCATTAGTAAAACCACAAAAAATATGTTAATAAAATTCATTTTATTATTAAAATAAACAAAATAGGAAATTAAAAGCTAGTATGAACATTGTCATATACAATTATTTCGTTTAAAATCAAAAAGTAAAATAATTAATATAAATTCAATATTAAGAAATAAAAAATAAGAAATAAAAAATATCACGATTCACGATTTAAATAATTTACAGATGTAATTTTAATAAAATAAAATATTTCTAAATAAATTCTATATTCAAAGAACTTTCCTAGTTTCGGGCATTACCTGTTGAATTATCGTTTCTAGATCTCACATACTTATTTAAAAATATATATTACATAATTTAAATGCTTTATAATGTAGAATTGTATTTCATCGTTTATAAAATCTTAAATATTATTGTAATTAGCAATCTAATAAAAATATATTAACAAATCGTAATTGGTTATTTAATTCACATATTAAACAAAATGTAAAAATTGTTGTACGTACTTTTCACTTCAATTTATTTTAACAAACAAATTACGTGTTTCACAGTACTACATATAAATTTACTGAATAAACGCTAGCATTCCTTGGTTGGTTGAAGTGACGGTTCTCAGAAACTTTTGAAAACCCAATTAGCACGGAGAGTGCCGTTTTGATACCACACACCTCGCAGTAAGTTGTCGAGTCAGAGGGTTGTAGAGCCTCCTTCTGTCATACATGCACCTACAGTTTAAAGTGGAATGCGAACCATTAAATTCGTTGGTAGAGAATGCATTTTATTCGTATGACAGGGCTGGTACTAATATTTTCTTGTAGTTGGTTTGTGGACTAGCTTATGGTCTTTAAGCAGAGCCACCAAACTACTTTAGTACCGAGCACTTATACCCAACTCGAGTAAATTGGTACTCATTCAAAGCTGAGTGAACTTAGGCGGACTCGAACTCGAGACCTTCAGCATCAGAAGCCAACACTCTACCGCTTCGTCTACTGCCCGCCTTATGAATTTTTTATTCAATTAATTACAAAATTAAATAACTTAAAAATTTAAATAATAAATCACATACCTATATAATTCACTATTTGTTTACGTTATAAAAGTCAACAATTAATGTCAAACTTGAAACTACACACATGCATTTGCAATGACTGCCTCACGGCTTGCTTGTATATTCTTTCTCTCTCAGAGGTTTTGCTCTCTCGAAGATTTTCGTTGTGTAGCTATAATGTAGGTATAGTGTATATATGTGTTCAATCCATATGCATATCGAAATATGTATGTATAAAAAGATGAATTGTATGTACAAATGTATGTACAGTTATTTCATTAAAAAATATAAATAAAAAATTCCAGGGAAAAAAATGTTTTTACATACGTATGTACGTAGTACATAAATAAATACTTCGAGAGAAATTTCGAAAATAATTTCAAAGAGAAGAGAATAGAGAGTAAAATTAGTTATGCTTATGCATGTTAATGTTATGATATGACTTTTAAGAAATTATGCCACAAATGCTTCGTAATTTACAAATAAGTAATGTTGTACTGTACATTGTACTTACATACATACATATGTATGTACTTACATACATACATATGTATGTAGGTTTATTATATGTTTTAAATCATCTAATACCTACTTAATGCAAAGAATCGTAGGTTTACTTTTAAGATAATTGAATGAAGTTAACACCATTCATAAAGTCAAAAGTTGCATGTCCTACCTAATGTTTTTAAAATTTAAAAAAAAATTATGTAGGCACATTGTAATTTGAGAGCTTATTTATATAGGTACCTCCATAAGTAATTGATATCACTATCAGGTGATAGGATTCGACGTGGAAAGAGAAAAATTTCTTTTATAAGTAAATTTATGTATGTAAATATTTTTAAAATAAAATTTTTTTATTTTTGTATATTCTCACATTTCACAATTGTGTACATATGTATATAAATGTTTACAGTTTTATATATGCATACTCTTCCACACATGGATTCTACGTCACATGTTATATTTACGATAAAATTTGAGAATTAAATAATTGAATCTTTGAATAGTCCCTGCATAAAAAGTTTTAAAACTTTTATAATCTATAGAAATCATCATAAAATTTTGAATTAAGAAACTCTGACAAATAAGAAAATTTTCTAAATATTCACAAATAGTATATAAGTATATACATACATATATAGGAGACTTCTCTTCATGTATGAGAATGAGAATTATATATTTTACAGTCCACAGAAAATCCAATTAGTCATTTTGTGTAGGTATATTTAAATATATATAAATGTACCATACTTTTAAAGGATATTTCTGTTGGGTGTACATATATGTATTTCCGTTTTCTTTACCCTTTCTCTGTTTTCCATAAATATTATGATATTCATTTTGAAATTATTGGAATTTTATAAATATTTCTTCAAGTTTGAATTTTTTAAAGTAGATGGCATAAATGAACGCTTTGTTTACTTTTCAATTTCATTTATTTTCTATATTCCAATAAGAAAACCTATACAAAGAATTCATGCATAGAAATACATTCCACAAAAAATTGCACTACAATTGCATGAGTATTTGTTTTCATATTTTTGAGGAGACTGTGTATTTTTATTTTTAATAAAAATAAAGCAACAGTTGAGTTGATTCGAGTGGTGAATAATTTATAAAATCAAAAGCATTATCATTTTAAGTTTATAGCTTTTAGCCTAACCAAAATGGAAAGTTTTTTAACAGCTGCAAAACAACTTAAATAAAGCTTGCGTGGCGTTATTTATGGTAATACGTTACGTTCGTTTATTTTTGGTAAAATTTCAAATTATGTTGAATTTCAGAAGATTATATCATTTTGAAAGTAAAAGGAAAATATTACAAAAGAAATAAAGAAATATTATAAAAAGTTCAAAATAAGGGAATGAGAGTTATATTTAACAAAAAAGTAGATATTCTAATGTTATATGTTAAAAGAATTAGATGGATGTTTTTTCCGAAATTCCATTATTTTACCCAAAATTTCATATCGTTATTTTCTGTTTTTTCACAATTTTCATCTATGTATTAAATAATTAAGTACACGTTTTAACACTGAAAACATCGCAGCTCACTATATATTTAGTACAGTTATAATGGTAGTACTGAAAACGAATGTTTATGAAAGAGGTGAGTTTTAGAGCTTTTCATCTTAAAATTATTGAAGGATTGAGCGTGTTGGATGGATAAATTATATAGTGTAGAAATAGGTATATATATATTTTGCTATACATATATGTATGGATATATACATATGTATATATAATATATAGTTAGTACTTCTATACATATGAAGATTTATATATATATATATATATTACACTTTATATATATATTTTGAGATATCCACATGCATATATATGTACATATATACTATATATAATACATTGTTTTCACTTCCCCACAAAAAATATAAGGCTTTTGAAAGGCGATTATCGAATGAATCGAATCTACAATTTTGAATATGATAGATTATTTAAAATTAAATTTGATTTGAGCACTAAGTACTTATGATGTATGCTTAATTTTTAAATTCAGATATAAAATATAAACATTATGCAAAAGTTTGCACATCATAGATATTTAGATAATTATATAATATGTAGATAAATTTACCATGGTTTTCATTACTTATAGTATATATGTATATATATATGCATGTGAATATACACTTATAGTTCATATATGTACATAATAAATATATTTATATAGGTATATCGTATACGATAAACAAAAAATTTAGTTGCCACAAATACAAATTCAAATTCCAGTTAAATATAATAAAAAAAACATGAACTTTCAAAAAGTCGCTCACTTGAGAAAATTGAGCAGATTTATATTGTATAATAAAGCCAATAGAATAGAATATAGATGAATAGAAATAGAGTAGTGGTGTGGACTGTGGACTGTGGAGTGTGGTGTAGTCAGATTTCAGTTGCAAGTTGGTAATAATAATAATTGGTGTGTAGTATAACGCGTTGTTGTGTAGTTGATATAAGTAAAATTTTAAGTGCATTATTGATAAATAAATATATATATGTACATATATTTAAATAAAAGTGGTAAAAAAAAGTATAATTACTGTGTTCATTCATTACACAATTTATCCAAATGTGTTTTTTTTAAAGAAATTTTATTTATTATGATTTTTCTCCGCAAAAAAAAAAAAATCTAAATATAAGTAACATAATGGAAAAATATTCAATAACTTGGCTTGTGTTTACTATTATTAAGTATAATTATTAACTTTTTCGTTTCGTTTCACATTTCGTATATATTCGTAATAAAAACTGAGTTTACAGATGCATATGTAAATAGCGAAAGGTGATTATTGTGCGATATAAGAGGCAAAAAAAAAAAAACTAAGAATCTTATTTATCATCCAGTGTGGGGAGTGTGCTTATATTTTTTTAATTGAAATATTTAATGTAGCTACTAGCTATTTAGAGTTGTGTGTAGTGTAGTTTTAAAAATAATACGTAATGGTATAACAAAATATAACTTCAATTTTTTTTTATAAATGTTTCATTTCATTTTTTTTTATACATATTCACAAAATTCAGTTATGATAAACGAGTTACATACGATGATACGAATTATTATCTGTTTTCTCAAAAACTGTAACTGATCTGCTCTCAATAAATAAAATCAATCATTTTATGTAGTATTCGCGACAACACACAAACAAAAATCATTTGAGGATAAAACAAAAAACAAAAAAGAACATACATACATACATATAAAAAAAATTTCAGGTGTTACAAATATGTTGTATTACTATTATAATGCAGAAAAAATATTTCTAAAGAGTTGTAGAAAATGTTTTTATATATGATGCAAGTGAAAAAAAGAAGAAGAAAAAATATGAAAAATTAATAAATAAAAAATTTGTAGCCAAAAATAATTAAAGGCATAATTATTTATACGTATAGGTGTATCTAAACTATCTTGCATGAAAAGTTTCTTAATAAAAAAAATTAGAAAACTATTTTTTTCTAATATTTTGATACAAAATAAGTATCTTCATTGTGTTTTCTTTAATTATTATTTATCTATTTATATTCATTTTTTTTTATTAAAACATATTTACCTATGTACATACATACATAACTAAATTGCTTTTTGGAATTATCAACTTTTCTAAACAAGTTGCATTGATAACGTAATAAAATATTAGTGGCAGGTGATTAATATAGCATTGTAAATTAATTTTCACAAATTTATATCAATTAATTTTTGCTCATGGATTGTGACTATTCAAAATTATTTTATAAACGTAAGTATGGGCATTATAAATTTAAATTTATAACATAAATTAATCAATTTTTAACTTTTAACCAAAAACTGTTTTAGAGAAGTTCAAATATCTAAGTTCGCCTATATTTTATGATTGAATACATACATATATAGGTACCTACATAGTTATATTATGTATTACCTCCGTGTAATAAAATAATGATACGAATATCTTTAATGCATTTTTTTTTTTAAATTTACCACCATTTTTTAAAAATATACATACCTATAGGTACATATATTTGATCGTATTTGCTCATGTATATATATCTACATATGTACATACGTACAAAACACCCACCTATTGTGCGTTTTTATGCACCGACGCCACTTAAACCAATTAAAACATAATTTGTTTTAAAGGTTCCATCAAGTATCTAATACCTGTTTGTACATAAAAACTCACTACATCTCCTGGTTACAAATTTAAATCGACTACGGAACACTTTATGATAACTATCTACTATTTCTTCAAATTAAAAAAAAAAAGGTAATACATACCTACTTAGTAAAGAATAGATATTGAATATACACACAAATCAGTATCTTCTAAGAAAAATTAAGTTAGTTTCATCATTTTTTTTAAAGCTTAATTATAATAATTTATTTTAGTAAAAATTACATAAACAAACTTGTTATAATAGGTGGGTAAAAGGTAATGTGAAAAATAATAAAGTGTAGATATCTAAAATCAATTTAATTTAACTACTTTAGGTACTTATTGAAAATTTTTCTGCATTTAGCAACGGTGAATTTTCAAATTTATTTTAAATTTTCAATTTTTTAGTCCGAGGAAATATTTTCATAGCAAAGAATTTTTTTTCTAAATACATACATACATATAAAAAACTAAATATGGTACACTTTTTTAAACATTTTAAACGTAAATAAATAAAGAAAGGATTGAAAAAGTGCCTAGAGTAATTTGTAAATCTACTTATCATCATATACCTACATATGTGATGTAAATTTATCTTCCATTTTAATTTTAAAATTGTGTTTTGTTTAGAAGAAGAAAAAAACGTGACATTCCGTGAAATATTTGTTTTTTAATAAAATTTACTTGTAAGATAGGTTATTTTGAATAACGTGATGAAGGTAAAATTTTATGCCAAGTTAAATGTGATTTAGTCATTTAAAATAATTTATAAATAGAAAAGAAAAATTGTTTTGTTAGTTAAAATTCTAAATTAATTTCTGATAATATAAAAAATTTAACTGAAACGCTACAAAGCGCAGATAAATTTTGTTCAAAAATTGGTAGGCAGGTTTGTATACTCTTGATACCATGCATTTTGTATGGATTTTTTTTTAAGAGCTGTATTCCAGTACTTTGTTGGCCAGAACCAAATTTCCAGACTTCAGTAAAAACTTATTCAAGCAGTCCTATTGATTTCGAACTAGGATATTTTCATAGAACTCATCAATAAAGGAATTGATGAAATTTTAAGTACGTAGCTTACTAGGATCATATTTGAAATAAGACTTAAAGTCGAAGGGACATACTAATAATTTTGTTTAAGTAGAATTTAACAAAAGTTGACTCTAAAAACTGAGTATGCATTGAATTTCTGTAGACAAATACTTGTAAAAATAAAAACTTCAATATATTTTGTAAGGAGTTTCATAGCATACTCAGTTTTTAGAGTCGATTTTTGTTAAATTCGACTTTAAAAAAATATTATTAGTAAGGCCCGAAGAGCGAAGAGTATAAATTTATTTACGACGAGATCAGCATTTCAAATCCCAGCAAACGAAAGCGAACGATGTTTGCAAAGTGTGTACGGCATAGCAAACGCAAACAAAGTCGTTTGGTACCATTTGCTAACTTTCGCAGCTAGTTGCAAATCATAGCAGAATTGGTCATGTTTGTTTGCATTTGTTCGCTGATGTTTTTGATAATCTGTACGTGATTTCAAACAGTAACGAACGAATGTTTCTTCGTTTGCTACGTTCGATAAGTATAGTGAAGGCTAACACATGTGCTTGCTATTAGTGGTGGTAGAGTTTAAAAAAACTTTCATGTTATGGGAATTCATCGAACAGACCTAATGTCTCTACAAATTGGGAAAAGCTTATTAAATAAAATAACGAACTAATCTTTCAAATTTAAAAATATTTTGATATTATAAAATAGATGGAGCTGTATTGTGTTAAGGTGAAAATTTCATTTCTTTTCAGCCTGTCAATTAAAGTAACTGTCAAAAAAAGGATTTTTCTAGTGTTATTTTCCGAGTTTTTCGGATTGTTTTGTGAAGTTAATAATAAAAATCTTCTTTAAATTGAATAAGTTAATAATTTTATTATAATTTTGTACATAAAAAAATAAGAAATAAGTGAAATAGGCGTTTGAAGTTCGCAGCTTTAGAGACTTTTTCTCAGACAACATTGAAGATAGGACTAAAAGGACTCCAGATTCGTCATCAGGATATCAATATTTTCTGGTAAACTAAATTTGATGACATTTGGACAAGTATTCTGCGTCCGCGATAGAGTGTAGCAGAGCCAATATGGTTATTATTGTGAAAGTCATTTTATTAGATTCACCTAGGTAATTTTCATCAAACAAAACTAAAGCTGATTTATAGAAATTATCTGCACCAAGTTTTCGATACATTAACACATTTATGTTGAAAAACATGCAATAAATTTGTGATATTTTTCCCTATTTTCAATTTGTCCTTTTTTTTTCTGACGATTTATCGAAAACTCTGAGAAAGAGAAAAAAGAAGTGTATTTAATTATTTTATATTTTTTATTTTTTTTACGTTAATTTCAACGATAAATTAGGTTTTTAATAGAAATATTCACATTAATTCACATTTAATGTAAACTCAGTGGTAATACTACTCATAATTTTCCTTAATTCCCACCCATATTAATGGCATTTCAGTACTCCGTGGGGTTTAATTTTAGCTATTTTCATGCTTATGTATACTGTTTTCATTGTTATTAAACTTAATGATTGGTTGATTATTTTATTTTGACAAAAAATTTCTAATAAGGGAAAAAATTCAATCTTTATATGAAATTAAAATAAGTGTATTCTACTAACACTGTCTACCATACAATTGCTAGCTGCACAATACAACAATGCACATACTTCTGGAACAATTGTAGAAATAGTTTGTTTTGAAATTTTTAAAAGATACACCAAACTGTTGTAAGAATCACCAGTGGCTAAAAACGTGAAGTTAACGCCACAATAATACTGGTGATCCACCAACGCCTTTTTCTCCTTTTTTTAAACAGTTCACTTATAATAATAAAACTTGCACTATACTCGGTTTATAAATCGAAGTCAGTACAGGCAACAAAGGCATACTTTTCTATATTCTTTTACATTGCGTTTGTATATGTAAATCGATCTCTTGTGTGGGGTGATCAGATCTTAATTTCAGTTTATAATTTATCAAAAACATTTATATTTTGTTATCAGAAACTAATCTGTTACTGCCTCCATAAGCACAATACTGACTTCGATTTATAAACCAAGTATAGCAATTATTACTTCTTCGTCGCGCCATATTGACAACTCATGTCTACTTTCTTCGTGAATAGTGAATACTAGCAAAAGCAAACAAATTGTATCAAACAGCAACGAATGCCTTCGGAAGCCCGTCCAAATATGTTTTTTTTTTTTCAATTTTAATATGCATACATATATGTATATACGTAAAGATTTACATACATACAATTCTACATATTAACATACATAATACATAATACATATATAATAAATATTAGCAACAAATTCAAATAATTAGAATTAGAATGAGTCTTTGCCAAGTCTCTCGTACAATATTAATTATTTTGAAGTTAAAAAAATATACATATATATATGTATATACATACAGTCAAAGATCCAGAAATAGATGAAAAGTTGGCAATATTTCTTTTCTTGTTACAAAAGATGTGTGATCTCTAGCGTAAATTATCTGAAAGTAATAAGTATAGGGCGATAATAATTATTGCTGATGCTAAGAAAAATTCCTACAGTTTTCTTAGACTTTAAAAAACACATTAGTTTTTTCCAAAATGAAAATTTCAGGTTGATATGTGTGAAAATTTAGATTGAAGTTTATTTTTGAAATATGTAACTGAATTAGAATTTGACATTATTAAAAAATTTAAAAATGTAACAGGCAAAAAGATTATTTTTCAGTGAAGTAGCAGGGTTAATTAGTAGAAACTAACTAACTATTCATTATAATTTTTATTCATTAAACGAAGCACATTTTAACCATAAATTTCAAATATTTGGCTTTTTTATTCTTTTAAGTGCAAATATCTCGAAAACTATGCATTTTTCGAAGAAAAATGATTAAAACAAATCGATGCAAAATCAATTCTACAATAAATAGTGAGGGTTAATATCGAGCACTTTTCGAGAAAAATTGGGTTAAAGTCAAAAAACTGGGTGAAAAATTGACCAAATTTTGGATTTCACGCCTTATAACTTTTGAACGGTAAGAGGTTAAGGCATGTAAGATGTTGTGGAAAGAAACAGGGGTCCTCTATAATTTTGCAAAAAAGGTTGACCCTAGCGTGTCCTTGTAAAAAGTAATTGGGTAAAACAAGGAACAAGTACCAAAAATCTTTCCCCCCTCTCTAACTCCGTAACGGTTGAGATTGACCCCCCCCCCCACCATACGATTTTTTGTTCGTCTCGCCGAGACCTATCCGTAGCTTCCGGGTCGGATACCTAAACTGAATCACCCTGTATAATAGGTCGTGTAAATAATAATGCATATTGTAGTCTTTTTTATAGACAAGTACGTATAGCATTATGTACAATACATACGGTTACGCCCATCTATCTTGATTTTCCCAATTTTCAGAGTATTCCGATCCTTTTCAAATTTGGTATGGAGATTAGTCATAAAATAATATTTACCTCCTGCCCCTCAGGACCGGTACCCAGAAGTAAAGATTTTTTCTCCGTGCACGGTGCAGCTAATTATGGTCAGCTTGACTTATTAAGAAAAAAGTTTTTTTTTTTTTTCTAGAATTAAAATATTTGTTGGCATAATTGGTTCAAAATACTATGTACATATATTAATTTAGCACTCCTTGTCAGAAGTAATACCTAAAATTTAAGTATTTAAAATGTCAAAATTTATCGTTAAACTCATTAACAACAGATATCTGTCTTCCAAAAAGTTAGAATATGTACTTTAAAATTTAAAATAAATTGAATTCGTTATATGTATTTAAAGCCAGGTACTGTCTTCTTGATACAAGATTTTTTTAAACGTCTTTAGGCACGTTAATATGAGAAATTCTGTGAATAATAAAATGTGAAACGCGTATTAAACATGAAATTTTGTCACTAGATTTATTTTATAATGTTAAAGCTTACTAAAAAGCGATTTGTCGAAAAATCACCCCTATGCGGGCTAAAAGAGCGTTCAAAATATGTATGGAGGGAAATTACGAAATGATACCATTGACTTGAAAGTTGGTAGAAATGCTGTAAACTATAAATATACTATAAATCAATAAACCAACCCTTAAGGGGGTTGAAAGAGAGTTCAAATTTTGTATGAAGATAAAATGTTGAATTCCATAAACTGGAAAGTAAGGTCACCATTAGATTTGGATGCAGTAGTTACATCCCTTATAGGGTATACGAAGTGATCTTATTGACTTGAAAGTTGATAAGAAATGCCCTAAACTGCATAGAAATAACTAAACACGTATTTTGCATATTTTTGGAAATCAACCCTTGGAGTAGTTAAAAGAGGGTTCAAATATCCTCTTTAGGCCTATTCCTCTTCAAATTTTTTTATTTTTTTATCTATTCTATTTTCTCACTTGTGTCATAATCTGTTGAGGTATCATCTGCTATATTTATTGCAAAGCGTTCTATTTGTTCCTCTACAATACAGTCCATTTTCCACATATTTTTTTCTATTTTTGCAACGACATGTCGAACGCATCCGGACCAACAATCTTTGTCAATTTTATTTATTGATTGTTTTAATAACTTCTTCACTTCCGATAATTTGAAGGCTTTATTATGTGCAGCAATAAATCCTTTAACTTGAGCCCATATCATTTCTATTGGATTGAGCTCACAATGGTAAGGCGGTAATCGAAGTATCGTATGACCAGCTTTTTCAATTATACTATCGACTGCATATATTTCATAATTTGTTTTAGTGTTTTTTTACAATACTTAATAATTCTGTTTTAAGCATGTCATCTGCTTATGGGATATTTTTTGAATTTAGCCATTGTCTAATTTCATCCTTTCGGGTTGCTGAAGTTGGTCCCTTTTCTAATTTTCTCGAATGATATGGAGCGTTAGCCATAACAATTACGGAATTTTTAAAAATGTTTTTTTAAACTTTTTCAAGCCATTCTTCAAAAACCGCTGCAGTCATTTCTTCATGGTAGTCTCCAGTTTTTTTTTATTCCATACATAAAAGTTCGTCTTGTACAAAACCCTCTTCACTTCCTATGAGAACTATAATTAGTCTTTTCCCTTTCCCAGGAGGATTTTTTAACCCTGTTGATAATTCTTCTTTGAATGCTTGGGTAGTTGAAGCTATCTCAGTGTCAACCCACACTTTTGACTTTGTGTGATCCTCATTCACCCTCTTCTCTAAATCTCTTGACCTCTCTGAGATATCTTCTCCTCCTTAAAATAATGGTCTCTCTCAATTAAAAAACAATTCCTATATCTTAAGGACTTTGAATTTAAGTTCTTTCATGACATTGTACAAAGAACTTCGATTTATTTTAGGAAAATCAGTATATCTTTTAATTTTTCTAATAAATTTTTAAAATTGGACAATTCGTTTTATAACGCATTTGTCGAACTCATCTAAAATGTATTTACGCACACCATTACATTTTGAGGTAGCTACTTTACCTGTTGTTTTCTTTTTTTTAAATATTCTGTAAACAGTTCTTTCTGAAACGCTGAATATATGTATGTATTTGCTGTGTTCTCCACGGATTTGGAGAAAATATTAAAAATATTAAAAAAATTTTCATATGCAGAAACTATTTTTTCTTTTACCTTTCTATCGTCTACTCGCCTGTCGGTTTTTGAACATTTGTTGCTTGAATTTGCCGCTACATCCATTTTGTTTCTAATTTTGTCACTTTAATTAAATTAAAACTATAAATCACTATAAAAAGTATGTGCACTAATAAATATATTCAATTTTTAATCAACTTAAATATATTTTATTAGCACTAAATTCACTTCATTCAACTATATGACACTCAATTCACTTAAAACACTTCGACTCTTACAATAAATGAAACCAAAATTAATTAAATTAAAAATAACGAAAAAATAAAACCAAAATGCCATGTCGTTTGCTGTTCTCAGTTACCACCTAAATCATTGATGAAGAATACTCAAATCTTCTACAATTTAAATCTACATTCTACTTAATTTCAATGCAAATAATTTTGTTTCTTAGACAAACAAAATACATTCAGAATATAACGGTAATGTAACGAAATTATAAACAAGTTCAAAAATGAAACAAAATATGTACATAAAAAGTAAACAAATACCAGTGGCGGCTCGTGGCGAAATCAAATAGTGGGGCTGCTTTAGGTTTCAAGGATGTTAGTATTCGAATCAATGTTAACACGTTTTTCTGAAAAATCCGTTTTTTCAATTTGAAAATATTCGGACTTCCTATCCAATTGTTTTGAAATTTTTGCAAGGTATTTTTCTTACTACTCTCTACAAAACTACCTCTGACATGCAAAAGATCCTTTCAATAAGATGCGAGTTATAGAGCACCGAAAAAACTACGCGCATCAATGTTTAGGCTCCGAAAGTTCTAGAAAAAAACCGTTTTTTGTGAAAACAGTTTATTTGGATTTCTGCTCGGTTTTCAACACTTAAATATTCCGGTATGTCCTTTTATTTAGAATCCTTATATTTTTAGAAAAATATAAATATTAAACAGTTTCTTAGACAAAAATCCCTTTTTTTAATTTTGTTTTTTAACTTTATTTTAAAACTTAAAATAGTTGTGTCAATCTAAATCATATCATTGAAGATTTTTTTAAGGAATATTTTGTATTATTTTCTCAATTTACGGTTGAAAATTTTTGTTATGTATTTTTGAAAGCCTAATAAATATTTTTGACTAAAAATATATTCTTTTTTGCCTAATTTGAACAAACAAATCTAAATACTATGTAGATATATAGATAATATCATTACAAGACACAAAATTATGTATTTCAAAAATATATACATATGTATGTACAGAGCTTAAAAAATTTGAATCCTTTTATACAATTTTGTTGTTAAATTTTATTCTACTAAATAACAAAAATGTATCTCTATTCCTCCTACTGACAACCCATTTATTTACATAGGTGAAATGTTTCCTTAAATAGTGCTTTTTATTTGACTCAAATTAATACAACATAGCCCAAAATATAACATCTTAAAGTTGGCAAGTCATAATCCTTCTATATAAAAATTTAAAACAAAAAGAATGAGTAAATTTTGTGTGTAATGAATAAAATTTATACAAAAAAAAACAACAACAAAATTTAAACATTATGTTGGGTTGGATAAAAAATGAGATAATGAGAACGAGCATTATTTTGTATTGATAGAAAAGAAGAAATGTACTTTATTTGTATGTTTACAACATTGGGCAATCAACCAACAACCCCATGGTATAAACGAGTTATACAGTTTGTATAGGTGGAACGGAAGAAAAACGAACATGTATCATTAAAATATTTATGTATGTACTTGGTAAAAAATTTCATATAAATATTAATTCATCAGAAAATTGTAACAAAATTTATTGAAAATTGATTCAAAAAGTTTATAAAATTTAACAAATTTTTTTAAATTAATATTTTCTCATTGTAAAATATGAAATGAATTTCATAAATGGTAAAAGTATTAATTATAAAAAATAATATATTATAATTATAATAAAATAAATACCATGAATGAATAAAAATAATATGAGTATCTACTGAATATGTTGAACCATGTATTGTATGTATACATATACTACATACATATGTATATTGTATTTCAATTCTCTTTGCATATGTAGTACTTGCATGATTGCATCAGTGCACATGTACTTTGAAAAACAATTTACAGCAAAATATTTTTGATTTTTCTCTACTTTTTTTAGAAATAATTTCAAATTTATTTTGATTTTCAAATTATTATTATTGATTTATTGAAATTCAAAATCAAATTCATATTGAAAACATAATTTTATATATCAAACATCAAATTAAAATTTTATTAAAAATAAAATATAAAATTAACAATTATGTACAAATATTAAAAATAATAAATTTAAATTTTAAAATAAAATTAAGAATACTGAATATCATATTATTGTATTTTCATACTTTTTTATAAACAAGGGTAATACTTAAAATTTCAACATAGCTATGTGTCAATCCTCCTAAATTATCAAAATTTTTATTATTATGCGCATGCGCATCGAAAAAAATATTTTAACAAAACCTCCGAGAGAGTATTTGTATAATCTGCTTGTGCCTATCAGTAGTTATTGAAAATGTAGATGTGCCATTTTCTTCATATTTTTCTCCAAAATTAATTTTTTAAAGTAAAATTCACATTTTTAGTATATAATCACATGGTTAGTTGTACCGCTACTTTGGCTACACATGTGTAAGTAAGATTTTCTTACTTCAACAAAGGTCAATGCTATTTTACTCTCCCGGAGGTTTTGGTAAAATAAAAATTAATTGCGCATAATAATAAAAAATCCATGAATTAGCCAATTGCCATCGTGCTGTCCGATAGGCAACATCAAACGGGAGGATGTATTTCTTTTTCAACAAAATTTTTTTAAATAAAATTTTAGAAGAACAGGATGATTCATTCTTAGAAATTAAAAAATAGCAAACAAAAATTGAAATATCTCATTATAAATCGAAAATTTTTATATTTTTAGATTAAGTTACTTTTTTATCAAATATAAATTTACAGGAGTGTGAAATTCGTACAGAAACTCTTTTTAGAATTATTTGTGAAAAAAAATTTAAAATGACTTCCGCAACTTTTTCAGGGTTAACAGACCATATTATTTAAAATTTTTTTACAAACATTTATATATAACGTTATCAGAAACTAATCGGGTACTGCCTCCATAAGCACAATACTGACTTCAATTTATAAATCAAATATAGTAATCTATTATTTGAAATTTTTATTTAACAATTTCATTCGATCAGAAAAAAGATATCGAAATAATTTTCGGTAGCAAGCGAATAACAAATTTAAAAAGCTTAGGTTACTAGATATTTTAAATGAAATTTAAATAGCATATATTAGCATTTCTTTGAGAATGACACAAAATATTGTGCATATACATTCGATTTGATCGAACTTCGATCGAATTACACAATAGGGCCCTTATTTTGGTCACCATAAACCAATAGCTTTTTAGTTACAATATGAAAAAACGGCTGAGTAGGTATAAATAAATGTTGTAGTTATTTATAGTCATATATTATGTATGTACATTGTAGTGCATTAGTGCGTACTTTATTGTTACAAAAATTTTCATTTCTAACGAGCGTGGCGACTACGCACAATATATTTTTGTTTTACTATTTATTCCAACACGGAAAAATTTCCCACAGTTACCATTTAAAAAACAAAGGAATATTACAATGAAATATGATACATGAAGTGGATAGTATGTGAAATAAATGAAGTAGATAATATACATACATATATTTTTTCACTTTAACTTTATTGTTATTCGTTTCCGTTTTTTTTCGAACACGAACGAAATTTTTTAGAAATAAAATAATTCAATTCGTTTGCAAACAAATAGAACTCAAACAAAAAGTTTCATTCGTTCCTCGAGAAAGAGTGGAAACTAAAAAATTCCTTTTAAGCGAATTGTTCATAAATTTAAAAAAATATGGTTCACTTAAGATTGCTTTAGACTAGTTGATTTGTGCTTTGATATGAAAATTACGTATCTTTCGATTTGCTACGACAAATGCCGAATTCATCTGTTTGTATGCCTTTACACTATTTGATTTGTCAAACATTTTATGTACATACGTGCAAAATTTAAAAAAAATTTCTGTAATAATACCATAAGAATTTTTAATTATAAATATATAAATAAATACGTAGAAAGAAAAACTATTCTTATCTCTTTTTTTTTGTTAAAAATTTAATTAAAATCAAAAAAATTATAAAATTTTTTTAAAAAAGTCAAACGCAAATCAAACCAAATTAGAGACGGTTCTAATTTCAAGATATCAAACTTGACACGACACGACATATCAAACTTGACATATCTGTATGTCTTTACACCATCAGATAGCAATTTCGACAAAAATCAAATCAAGTCGTATTTGATAAATCAATTCAATTTTTCACATTATTTTGAGAAAAAAATAATTGAATTTGAAAATATAAAATTCTAATATTTTTCAGAATGAATAACCTTTGAATTTGTGAAAACGTATATGTACATACAAAAGCTCTTGAAGTCGACTTCCTTCAAGACTCATAAGTCTACCATATCCAAATAATAGCTTCAACTTCACAACGCTACCAGCATTTAGAAAACATGCTTTTTAGAATTTAAATTTTTAAATCAAACTGAAATCATCTCTTCTTTAAATTTAAAAAGTGGAAGCATTTTTTTGGTGATAAAATTAAATAAAATATTCAGTTAATATCTGTTTCACTTTCTTTTTTTTTTTTTCTTCTTTTTTATTTTCAACTGCAGTCTATTTATCTTATTTATTTTCTACAAAATTATATTTTTTATTTTTATCTTTTTTACTCAAAAACGCTAATAGGTAAAACACAAATTTTACAAATTTATTTATTATTTTCTATTTACTTTATTTTATTTTATTATTTATTATTTTTCTACTCATTATTTATTTTCCACAAAATTCTATATTTATAATAAAGAAGAAAAAAACACACACAAACGTTACAAATTTGTTTTCCAGTTTTTTAAATTTGACTCATTTGCGTCTTGAGATATAAAGTAAGCATTTGGTTTATTTCAGTGTATTTCCATATCCTAGAATAATTTTGACATTTGAGCTTTAGCGTTATGAGTCCTGAGTCCCCAATTTGGAATTGGGCATAATTGTCGTCCATTAAAGGTATATAAAAAATGGAAAACCCCGAAGCGTGAAATATAAAGTCGATGGGTCGCCGATGTCCGGAAATCTTTGAGATTAAACCTCCCTCCCTCCCTCTTCACACACCCATACGATTTTTTGATTTGATCTATCTGTGGTTTTATTTTGTAAACTTTTAAACCGGACACCCTGTATATATTGTTTCTTTTGTTTATCTTCAACTACAAAAAAATTCGCATTCATTTCAGTAAACTACATCAGAAATGTGTTATAAATAACATTTTCATCATAATTATTACAATCATTAAAATTGATTTATTTCTCACTTTGTATACATTCATAGCTCTCGACTTCACATAAACTCCTATAAGAATAAAAATTTTAATTACACTTTTAAAACTATATGAGGATTTCGTTTTCGGGAAAATTTTGAAATAAAATTGAATAAATTTATAGAAGTTTCGTTAAACAACTAGAAATTTAAAAGTAAAGATTAAAGTTTATTATTTCAAAATTAGCACTTATTTTCGTAATTAATGTCGTAACGGATATGACTACTATTTTTTAGAGGTTTAAGACATGGTTCTATATTTACGAGGATTTTCAAAAATTTTTCATCACTATGCAATATTTAATCAGTTTAGAAAAACAACAAACAATTCTTTCAAAAACATTTCAAGTAAAATAAAGCGTTGTAATAACTGAAAAATCATTTTGAATTTAAGTTTGATCTTGAATTGAAAAAAACAAAAAGAAAATATTTCAAAATACATACATACCGTGCTGGTCAGATAAAACGCACCACCTCAAAAATTGTATGAAATAATATTTTTTTCGAAAACTATGTTGCAACCAAAGGATGTTTTTATAAAATTTCTTGTTATTGTACCAAATAAAAACGAAAATACTCAATTTAATTAAATCTCTATTTATCTGTCCACACTATGTACGTAATCAACTTTAGCCTAACATTTGTATATACATATACAAATTTTACTTAATAATAATTCTTACTTTTAAAAATATTAACAAAATTAAAACTATTAAAATAATATCAGTATTAAGTATGACCTCCTCGAGCTTTATTTGCTTCAATTGCTCGCGGCATCAGAATTACCAAGTTTTTACAATGATCGACCGAAATGTCGATGTTCATTGCTTCTTTAATATCATTTTGAAATTCCTCCCTAGTCCCCGGGTTCTTTGAGAGACTTTTGATTTCAAAATTGTCTAACTGTTCTCTTTTAAGTTGAGAACTGGGCTGTTCCCAGTCTAGAGTTCTCAAGCCATGATCAGCAACACTTTTAAAAAAATATTAAATACAAAAGATATAATCTCTATACACTCCCCGACACTTGATTAAGAAACACTTTTTTTTTGCCTGTATTTCTACCTGTATAGGGTGATCCTAAAAATTATTGATAAGAAATAGTTTTGTTTAGGGTCTTCAATAAGAAAATAAGGTAACTATGGAAATTCCCTCAATTAACAAAAATTTTAGGACACTTTTCTCAAAAAGGTGTATAAATAGCGCGACACATGTTTAAGAAAAGGTAAAGAAAAATAAATAAAACACTTAAAAAATCGTATTTTTAAGATATTTTTTTTATAAATAGTGTGTATGTTTACCATTGCTACTAATCAATCCAAAAATTCTGTTCTGTAATGACTGGTACAGGGTGGTTATTAAATTTTGTGGAATAGAATTCCAGGCAAGTATATATATAAAAATGGAGTCTTCGTTTGCAGCAGTATAACTTGAAAACGACTTATCCGATTTTAAACAAAATTTAAATGAAAATTGTATGACGTATGAGAATGGTTTTTAACACTTTGTTTTTAATGAGTAATTTAAAACTAATACAGAGTATATTAATATATTACTATATTCCATTGAGGAATAGTAGGCACGAAAAAAAATTACATCTGACATCTGATTGAATTGACATTTGACAATTAAATATTTTAAATTAAAAATAAATATTTTTGTGGAAAATAAAATAATTGTATGAAAACATTAAAAATTTAATTTATTTTCAATAAAAAAAAAAAAAAGGTCTAGCAACTCGGACCGGATTCAGCTAGTATATTAATAAATTGGCCTAATTTTGGTGCTTTTGACTCTAAAGAAAGTAAATACGCCAAAACTTACCTTCCGATCCCCATGAAAAGGGGCAGAGTCGTCCTGAAAGATTGAGTCATAAATGACCAAGAACAGGCTCTCAATTGATAGGATCAAGTGATCCCTTATGATGTCGATCTAGGTATCGGCGTACATAGATCCGTTCCAATACAATCTGCAGGCTCGAAATATGAAATACATCCTCACATCATAAAACTCAATGGACATTTATTTCTATTCACTATGCAGTCTTCTCGAAGATCTTCTCCAGTCCGTCAACGCACGTACCGGAAATCATCTGACTCATTCAGGCTGATTTTCGTTTCGTCTGTGAAAATCACTCTCTTCCAATCATTTTCCGTCCAATCCTTATGTACTTTGGCGAAATAAAACCGAGCGGTTTTCATTCGTTTTGTCAACGAAGGCTTTTTTCGTGGTCTTCAAGCTGATATTCCCATAATTTGAAGTATTCTTCGCACAGTTGTGGCACTTATATTTGTTCCTGTTGCCTCGGTAAGATCTCGCTGCAGCTCCTTTGATGTTTCATTTCTATCCTTAAGGCAAAGGGATTTCAAAAGTCGGTCCTTCCTATCACTAGTCTTCTTATTTTTCAGACCTGTACCTTTTTCTCTTTCTGAAGAACCAGATTGTTCGATTTTCCTCAAAAATTTTGAGATTTTAGTTTGGTTATATCCCACTCTCCTTGTCACCCACAGAAAGTCCTTTCTTTCTTGAAGCAAGAATAACACTTTTCTTTTCGCTAAATAGCTATCGACCAATTTTCACTTTTTAAATTCACAAGGGCAAATAATTTGCAATGATTCTACAAGGTAAACTCGGTCTTTCCCTCCCTGCATACAACACTCTACCTGGGGGTACAAATTCTTAGAAAAATTGGGTAATAAAATTATTTTTTTGAAAAAATTTTGGTTTTTTTATGGGTGGTGCGTTTTATCTGACCAGTGCGGTATGCATATGTATGTAGGTAGTACATACATATATATTATGTGCTTTTCTATTAAGTTTAAAAACACACCGAATGTAATCAGTAATCGTGATAATTACACAGAACCAAAAAAGTATTTGCTTGATTCATAGAAATTGATTATATTATATTCACAACTATACCTGCACTTCAATTACCTAAATAATTACACTTTTGAGAAGAAAAGGTCTCTTCTTAAGATATAATCTTACTTCTTTATATGACGACGGATATCATTTAGTTATGTTGTAGCATACATATTCCATTACCGCGACTATGAATACACATATGTATGTATGTGTATGTGTACATATTTTCAATAGAATTTTATTAAATTCACAGAATTCCTTTGTTCTCCAATAAAACAGATCGGTAACGTCTTTTAAAAGTTTTTAAAAGAGGTAATTTCAACTTTTGCAAATTTTAAAAATACCAACGGATAACAAAACACGCAACTACAACTGGTTTGTTATTGGGAACGTCTTATTTTATTTTTGAATGTGTATCGGCTTTCTTTTGTTAAATTAAATACAAGTCTTACTTTAAGAATTTTGTTTAGAATATAGATATAAATAAACAAACAAATTGTTCACAATATATGTATACAGTGTATATTGATTTATTACATAATGTATATGTACATATTATATACATATAAATATATAACACTGAGTTTATATTTTGAACACATTTAAAAAATATCAACAAATTCTCTAGTAGTTCGTCAATTAAAAAAATTAACATCAAAATGCTTGACATACTCTCCCAGTCTTATTGTTGAACTCTAAAGAAGTCTGACTACATTTTTGTTAAAATAAAATAAATTATTATAAAAACAAAACATGAACTGAACACTGAAAAAATGTTAATAAAAAGTTATTTTCATCAGTGAAAATTAAACTTACTTTAATTCATTACCACTAGTATGTACATTTTCGTATGTTTTATAGACAAAATCGATTTTAAATTCGAATACATATTTGCGAAATCTTTTATCCAATTTATAAAAAAATATGTGCCTATATATTTTCGCGACATTCTCTACAGTTCTTTCTTTTAGACTAAAAGATCCCATTAACAGGACATCGACATAAAAAGTTTCACGGATTCATGGATGTCTATATTTGTAGACAACATTTTCTTCTTTTTTCAAAAAAGAATGCTCCGTTGAAATTGGAAAGTTGAAATTTGGCCAGGATATTCCTTGAATGGTTTACTACTACTACATTGATGTCACACCCAATAATTTCTACACAAATTGTAATTTCAATGTTTTGATTCTAAAAAACTATTGGAAAATATTTTTAAAAAACGCTTTGCGAAATAATACACCAAAAAATTATTTTCAGTATTATTTCCAAATAATTTTTTTTTCTTTATATGTATCGGCAGACTACCTCAAAACTGCCTGTCCCGCATCACGAGTTTTTGGTTTAATAAATGAATTTGTAGTTTTTTTCTTCTACAGAAATAAATTTTGCTATATAAAACAAAAGTTTGATACATTTATTTATAAATTTGTTCAATTTATTAGATTTCTTCTCCAAAACTTCTTAATAACAAAGAAATAAAATTTGTCCCTCGATATTGTCCACTACGTGACTTCCCTCTCATTACTTTAAAAACTTCGTTAAAATACAGTTACCTATTTTGTCTGGTATTTTTCCATTACTGATAAAATATACTTAGTTTATTGTTCTTGCTAGTTTGTGAGTTGCAATGATCGTGATGAGATGTAAGTGCTATTGCGCGACATAGTAATTAAACAGCAAGTATGTATTTTCAAAGTGTATGCTTTGTTACCAATAAAAATAATAAAAGTAGGTACTATTATTTCGAAATATTTTGCTAATGTAGTTATTTACAGTAATAAAAACTAATTGATCTTTTTATTGAGTTTTTGAAAAAGCTTATTAAAAAATTATGATATTTTATTAAATTGTTCCCAATGTTACCAGTCCCCTGAGTAACTACCAAACTGGTAACGTGGGGGACCACAGTTATACAGTAACACAGTAACACAGTGGATTTTTTTAAACTCTTTTTCCTCCTTAGATGCCTCTAACAGTCGCAGAAAAACAAAGAAAATATAGAGAAAAAGAAAAGCAGATAAGGAGCGAGAACATGCCAAAAGAAACGGTATCACAAAAACAAAAAATTAATACAAGATACCTATGTCAGATAGAGAAAAAAGAAGAATTCGTAAGAACTGGCGCCAGAACAAAAAAAATCTAGACTAGATGAAGAATACGTATTGAAAGGACAAAATTATATATAGAGAAAATATCAGTCTTCGTAATGAGAATATTCTATTGAAAAGAAAAGAAGAAAAATTTAGAAAAAGATTGTATAGAATCCAAAAAACAAACAAGCAAGAGATTAGTTCTAAAACAAAAGCTCACAAACTATTAAAAGTACATTTCACAAATAATCATACAAGAAAAGAAATAATAGCCAGACATTTGATTATATATTATACTATAACAAAATGTATTAGACAAAAGTACGAATCATCTTTAAAGCAGAGTAAAAAAAGAGGGTTAAGACAGATAATTGACAATCAATTACTGAGAAAATATAAACTGTTAACAGAATTACAGGCTGATACACTGAATCCTAAATCAGGGTTAAAAAGAAAAAGTTGCATGAAATTTGTTTCCGAGAATTTTGTTTCGGTAAATTCTTTAATAGAGATGATGCTAGCAGAGCTTCTGCTGTTAAAAAGAAAACAAAAACGATATCTTCTGGATACGATGTAGAATTTATATAAAAAATTTAAAGAAGGAGGTACATGCTTCTATTCTTATTTCGCCGCACACAAACCTTTTAATATTGTTGCACCATCAATTAATATTAGAGAAATCTGTGCAAGCTTCATATCAATATCGATTACCAATTTCTGTGTTTGAAAAAGCACAAAATTTTTTTATGTGAAGATTTACCTTCGGTTATAAATTCTATTGTTTGTAATATTGATTGTAAAAACTACATGTATACCCTGTTTGTAAGAATCACAAAATTAACTTCAATACAAATTTAGTAGACTTAAAATCAGAAGTTGAATTCTTTCAATGGATATCAAAAATGAACAATTAGAGAAAAATGGTAAAATGACAAATGTGATATTAACGATTTAATGCAAAAATTTGAATATGGCATTTCTTTATACAAAAAACATATTTTTAATATTAAAAACCAATATATTGCTTATAAAATTTGCATCTCAGGTATAGAACAAAATGAAGCTATTATACATATAGACTTCAGCAAAAATTATAATTGCAAACTATCAGTTGAAATTCAAGCTTATCATTTTGTAGGATCTCGCAAACAAATCACTTTACATACAGGTATACTGTTTTATATTTAAACAAAGAAAATTCAAAACCGTGTATGATTCACAAAGTGAAAATGAAAGAGGCTCCAGTCCTGAAACTGACGATAGTTGTGATTACTGATTCGCAAAAAGTTGAAAAAGGATCGTATGTGTTGATAAATATTATAGGGAAAAAGGATCACTATAGATATGTCAGAATTGCACAAAGGTTACCAGATGCAGACTATGAATTGAAAGTTATGTTTCTTAAGTCGATGGATAAAACTATAGAGGACGCATGTTTTATCAATTCAGTGAAGAAATTGATATTAATGAAACATAAATTCATATGAAGTGTCATTTGTGTTACCAGCCGCTTCTTTGTTACCTACAATTCCTCTACGTTACTTCAAACTTTATACAATTTAACATTTCAGGTAATTTTTAATGATGAATGCAGGCAGTTCGGTAAACCGTATTTTTTTTTAATGCGTACCAAAACAAGTAAAACATTTGTGATTCAATGGAAGGAAATGGTTTATGTCTTAAAAATTACAATGAACTTTAAAAAATATGAATAGATACATATGTATGTATGTTATCAAAAATAAACCCTTTTATACCTTTAGGAGAATAGTACCAAACCAAAAAAAATAGTTAGAGGATTCGGAAATATCATTTTTACCACAGTCAAGAAACTCTCTAAATATTAACTCTATAGAAAACGTGTGGAATATAATTCGAACACAGAAATTTTAAAAGGAATTAAAGAAAAAAATTGGGATGAAGACGAAGATTTAAAAATTATTATAAGAAATATATACAAATTTATTAGTGGTAATAATTCAATGGCCAGCCCAGGTTCACTTCGAATTAAAATGTTGAAATTTCAACAGGAAGAAAGTATCGAAATATCTCTCATTTTGATTGAAAAATGTTAACAGTGTACTATATTTACGAGTAATATAGAATAAAAGAAAATCTAAAAATAGTTGATAAATGTCCGTAAAATCATTCTAATACAAAATATCCGTGTTGAATATTCTACAAATCATCCTCCTTCTAATAACGTTATTTCATAACATTTGATGTTGAAAATGATATCTGCAAATATCTTTGTAAAAGTTAACAAAGCGGAATTTGAGAAAATTGTTAATTAACAGGTACATACCTATATATCTGTATGGATATGTTTCAAACGTACATGAATGGAATTTTGTGCAAATATGTACAACACAAAATATGCTACGCTTTTTGACCGTTCTCATTCCAACGGGAGAGAATAAAAAATCCTTGTTGCCACAGATATTTAAAACAGGGATTTGGTGAACTGTGAAACGCTATTGAGACTTAAAAACAAAATATGTATTTGCATATATGTATGTAAATGCATATATGTATTATATGTACATAGGTACATACATATTTGAAATTCCCTGTCCACGATCCACCACACATTATTCTATTTTTAGCTTATCTTGTACATTTACATATTTACTATTATGAAAGTTAGCATAAAAAAATGTGGATAATATAAAACCAAGTTGTATTATCATCATCATCATCATTCTCTATACATATATGTATGTATGTATGTACATTGTACATTCTAACTTTTTTCTCTCCTATTAAGGCCTGTTCCAAAAAGTATTAACACATTTTTATTTGCCTGTAAAAACCATATAAATTGGAATAATTGGAATGTAGACTTTTTGGAATCCTTGAAGTGTTTATTTTTTATTATTCAATTTTTATAATTCATTAATTTTTTTGTTTTCAAACAATCTTAACTTATGTTTAACTCTAGACATTAAATTTTAAACATTGCTGTTTTGTAATTTTTGACTACCTTCCTTCCAGCAAATTCTTTCGATTTTACGTGCTTTCCATCTTTTCTCAGGATATTTTTCACTTGGGCCCAATACCTTTCGATTGGCCGTAGTTCTAGCACAATTGGTGGATTGCAGTCTTTTGGTACAATTTGTTCCTGGTTCCTCTCATACCAACTCATGGTTGGTAGCTAAATCAGGCCAAAAGATAGTCCTATTCTCATGCCTTCTTTAAAAAGAAAGTAGTTATTTTTAAGGCGTTCTTCAACTTAAATTTCTGTTTATTGTCTCTTCTGCTAAAAAAGGCTGAGACCGCAGGCCACACTGACAGATTGCCTGACACACTAAAACTTTAGGGCCGAATTTTTCAATAGAAATTGTCCTTTCTTCTTCAGAAACATTCAACCTGTCCGGCGCAGTATAAAATTGTACTCCAGGTAATGTTGAAAAATCATACTTGAAGTACGACTCATCATCTATTACCAAACACTGATAAGGCCGCTCATTCTACCAATTGTTCTATCGTCCTTTCGGGTTTTTTTTTTGTTTTCTGTAACTCTTTAGACCATTTCTCTCCTTTATCCTATGAACTGTTGTCGCACTTATCCCATGTTCTTTTGCGAGGTCACGTACAGACATATTGGAATTGTTTTCAGTAGACCTTAAAACACCTTCCTCAGAATTTAGGTCTGTAGTATCTCTTTTCCGTTTTGTTGTCAGCAATCGACTGATGTTCTTTCAGCTTTTTAATTGTGTACCGGACAGTCCCTTCGCTTGTACTTACTTCTCTTGCAATCAAACGGAATGACTTGTTCTGATTTTCAAAATAATTCTCAATTATTTTTTTTTCGAATTTCTAATCTATTTGATGACATTTTTACTAATGATGCTGGATTTGAAAAATTTTCCGTTTATATACTTTTAAGTCGGGAAAACTCGTATATAAAATTTGGTGGAAATCAATTAGGTAGTTTCCACAAAAGAATTATTTAAAAATGCGTTAATACTTTCTGGAACAGGCCTTATATTGTGCTATTCCAATTTGGAATATATTTGGTTTCTAGGTAACACTTTATAGTTTGTGACATTTTAACCATCCTTTACAAGTGCTAAATCATATATTGATACATATATGACATACAAAAAAAAGTCGCACTCGTATTTTTCCACAAATTACAAACATTTCTTGTCTTTAAATGAGTAGGTATGTCTCTATTCCAACGGGTTTCGCCTTTTACTTTGGCTTTGTTACTAGGTTTCACATATCAGGTAAGAAAAGTTTTTTTAAGAGCCAAATTTAGTAAAAAAAATTTTCGAAAACAACAATAACATCGTCTGAAATGTATTTGTGGCTGCACCAACACAAGCAAATAAATTTCGTCTAAGTGTTGGTGTATATGATTTGAAAAATTTTCATAGTTATAGCTATAGTTATAGCTATAGCTATATATGGCGATCATACTGCATGGATGTACGTTTGTAAAATGTGTATGTAGGTACAGGCTACAGCTAGAATGCAGCTGTTATAGCTGAAATTATTTCAGTTGAAGGTCACAAATTTTTCATACAACAAATTTTTTATGTAAAAATTCAAAAATACTGAATTATTTTATTTTTTTAATTTTTATATGGGAGGATATGTGGCTTTTCAACTTTGAACTCTTATATCTCGGGCTTTGTTGCACCGATTTGAGTCAAATAAAATGCACTAGGTCAGAAAATAGTTCTAAATTGAAATGCATACTTTTTTCAAGGATCACGGTTGAACTAAGGAGGGCCTTATATAAAGGAAAAAAAAATTGTTTTTTGAAAAAATGCCTTTTTTTTATATTTTACCCTATACCTTTTGTCCTAGTTAACGGATATTCACCCTTAAAATTTCATATAATATTAGACCCTTCAAAAAATATCCAGACCAAATTTCAGTTCCTTAGTCTCACGGCAACATACTTTTATAAGGAGTCAAAAAATGTAAAATTTTGATACTTAAAATTGATTCGTGTGAGTTTTATGTTTAGCGCCCTGTAACTCGCGTCTCAGTTCAGGGATCGTTTTGGTGCTAAAGAGAGTTTTATAGAGAATGACAAGACTAATATTGTGCAGAAATTTCAATTCAATCGGTTTTTAGAGTCTTGAGATATTCAACTTTAAAAACGAAAACGGTCAAAAATTGAATGGAGTGTTAAAATAATAAATAATACGGTATAATATAGGTATAAGGTTTTCAAAATATGAAGAATTTGTAGAAATTTTAAATATTGTACATTTTATTTTTCAATTCAATTCATTCTTTCGGCGTTACCTTGGAGGTAGAATGATTGACGAGTTTAACCTAGGATTGCCTGATCAAGATTGTCAAAGTTTTAGCCGTACGTATGCAAATGTATACCATACATTTTATATGGAAATTTTGAATTTTATTTTCAAAAAGATGTATCTCAGCATCCGGTGAACCAAAAACTAATATTTTTATTATAAAATCTTTATTGAAGTGTTCTTCTTTGTGTTCTTTCTATTAATGTCCTATGTATATTTTTTCCATTTTTCGAAATAAAATACATATGAATGTACATATCATGCTAATTCTATTATTTCATATTCATCATCACCGATCACCATTCCCATACAAAATGTGTTGCTAATATATCTATATACCTAGCTATGTGCAGCTTAACTATACATAACATTTATATGCTGTTTACGTTACTTAATCATCACACATACTACAAAAATTGCAATTTTATTTGCATCGAGTTTATAGAGTTTATACTATCTGTGTAATTCTTATTTAAACCCATAAATATGCAAAAAAATGTATGTGAAATGAAAAATTAGTAATAAAATTTTATGAAAAATTAACAATTTGTTTTATTTATAATAATTAAACTACGTAACCAATTTTCCTGAATTTTTTTTTAAACTTTTTGGAAAAGGTTATATTTAAATCCTATAAGAAGAAATCACAGTATCTAAACGTTTTAATACATGAAAAAAGTGTGAAAAGTTTAGTGAATTTTTTTTTTCTGTACCTTCGAAAATCGAATATAAAAAAATTTAAGGACCAAAATTTAAAAATGTGTTCCACTTAAGGACCACAATTCCCTTCCACCTATCTATATTCAAAATTTCATGAAAATCGGTTAAAAATTGTAAGCTGTAGGTGGTCACTTTGCAGGCCCAAAATCGCTAAACAGCCACACTTTGAATCCTTGTATTTTTGAAATAAAGGACTTTTTCAAAAATGTGTTCCACTTAAGGACCACAATTCCCTTACACCTATCTATATTCGAAATTTCATGAAAATCGGTTGAAAAATGTAGGCTGTAGGCGGTCCTTTTGCAAGCCATTTTACTAAATGGGCTCTTAAGAAATAAGTAAAAGTATATTTATAATTTTTGAAGTGAATAGACTAAAAATTTCAAAAAATTTGTCAACAATAAGATTATTTATTACCTACAGTTACGTTAATAGCTAACGGTTAATATTGCTTAAGTTTAAGTTGTTGTTTTTTTTAAAATATATTTTTGATCCTTAATTTTTATTATACAGGGTGTTTCGTTTGGTTTGTTTCGAAATGATACCATAGAAAGGTCCCTTCTCAACTCTGATGCTATTACGAATCGATTTTGAAGGACTGTCCCTTTCAGCAAGCTGTTTTTCTTTTCTGAAGTACATTTTTTTCGTCCACTCCCTGGCTGAAAAATCGTCTAACAAAGAATTCGTTGCATCTTATTATTCTAATAACTTAATTTGAGACTTATTTGCAATACCTTATTGGTTTTCTTCCACTACACTTGTCTTTAGTTCTAGTTTTCACTACACTTTACAAAATTATTATGATATAAAAAGCACCTAAAATGTGACTAATATACCCAACAAGGATCGAAAAAACCCGATAACAAAAAAAAATTTTCTTTCATTACGAACATATGGGGTACAGAGACAAAGCCTGCTAAGAATTCTTAGAAAACATCAAGTGCCGTTTTTTTAGCGTTAGTGTATACATACATACATATGTACATATATTTTACATACTTTGAACCTATTCTGTGAAAAATTATTTTTATTCTGGAAAAAAAAAATTCGCTTAAGCTGACCACAATTAGCTAGAAAAAGTCTACTTCTAGGTACCGGCTCTGAGGGGTAGGAGGTAAATATTATTTTATGATTGATATTTGAATAAATTAACATAACAAATTTCAAAAGGATCGGAATACTCTTTACATTTTGTAACCAAGATTAAATTTTTCTGTTGAGCGTATCTGTAAACACTCGTACATAGTACCGGGTGTCCAGTTTAAGGTGTTACAAAATGAAACAACAGATAGGTCTCGCCGAGACAAGCAAAAAATCGTACGGGAAAGAAGGGGAGGTGGCGTTGGCCTTATCATAACGGTTTCCGGGGTACGGGGAGATAGATTTTTGCGACTTTTTTTTGTGAAACATCCTGTATTTTCGTTCTTGCTTATTGTAAAGCAATGATACGCATAAGTAACAAAAAGGAACCCTTTGCCCTTTCAATTAAAATAATAAAAATTTAAATTTGCATATATGTACATATAAAGAAACTTGAAAATATATTCTGGTTTGAATTTTATAATATGTAAACTAAGAGCGTTCTGTGATTTACAAGTTGTAACTAAATAAAAGTCGAAATTAAAATTTGTTTATTAGTAAGGCTCATTGGTCTGAATAAATAAATAAAATAAAAAACTCTAAATGAAGTATACAGGTTGTCCGGTTTAAAGATTTATATACTTATTTATTTTTATATACAAAATGTGTTTATACATACATATGTATATCGATAATTTAAAAAAAATTATGAATTACTAAATTTAATTTTGCTTCATATCTTGATTTTATACTTATTCAGCAATGACCGAAATAATATACATATGAATACATAAGTACATATGTATGTGGCTAATTATTTTGAAATATGCTTGTAAATAAAAATTTAAAATTTTACGTACTCCTAATATTCAATTTTTTAACATTCGCTACCGCTGATGTATAATACATATAGTTTAACGTCGTTTCATTAACTATAACTTGATAACAGTTTTGAAAAATTTTGTACTATGAAATAAATTGGGAAATATTACTTTTATTTGGAAAAATTTGTTGTTACCTATTCGGAAAAAAATACATAATTTTATTTTCGTGGAAACTGTTTTCTGAAAGGCTTTATTTTTTATGGCTTACTTGTAATAAATTCGAGAAAAGCTTAATAAGAACATTTTCATTAGATTTTGTAACTCAAGTTGATACGTCTTTAAAAAAAATAACCATCACTGAATTTTTGCTGAGTATTCAAATAATAAAAATAATAGTAATATTAATAATAAGAAATTATCTTCTTATGATTGCACCATCAGAAAAAAAATGTTTTTGTAGACGAACAACTAGAAAAGGTTACAATCAACTGTAATGAACGTCAGAAGATATGTAGCAAGATATATTCAAGGGTAACCATACAGTTTCATCAATTTTGTGAGAAATATGCAATATTCAGGTCATTCTTAATTCTTTTTGTTACAAACCTTTACTGTTTTTAGCAATTTTATGGAGCATTAACAAATATTCAAAAAACGTCAACTTTTGCACATTACAATGCACTGCACCAGTGATATTTTTATATATACATATGTACATATATAAAATACACAATCATTTTGTTTATTAAACTTCTCCTCGATTGTGAACATTTTTTCACCCGTGAACAAAATTTGATTGGTCATTTTTCAAGTGTGTACGAAGTCTTTGAGCACTACCTTTTCTAATTTTTTTAAAGTCTCCGGTAATCATTGGTCAGTTTGTCGGCGGTACGCTCCCAGCCATTAGTCGCTTTTAACCGATCGTGACATCGATCTTTTTGAAATATTTAGCTCCCTGGCCATTATTTTTTTTTTTTTGCTTACAAAGCCGATTTCTTCGTATTCTCAGATCTTTGCATGTCACTAATTCTGCTGTCCTTGGTACGAGGACATACATACCACTGTTCTATGGTATGATAGACAAACCTTCGTGTAATTTGTAAAGGTGCAGAGCCATAACAGCAATACAATATTCTTTAACTCCCCATTCCATTTTCACTCTTCAAGAGCTAGACATAAAATGATTATTATACAATAATTTAGGCTTAAGATAAAACCATGAAGGCTGACACTTCAAATATCTCTTACGGGTAAAGTGAGAAGAGCACTCAAAAACTTGTGACAGTATTTATGGCACAACTATTATATATATACATACATACATACATATGTAACAATTCTTAAACGCTACTTTTGCTCTACATCTACAGTACGGGTCACGAAAACTGTTCGCTCAAGACCACGGTAATTTTTTGCCAGTGGTTCCATATTCAAAATTTTTGTCTGCTTATAACATTAGGACTTTTATTTATACAAGCACTAGCTATGATGGGAATAGGTGTGTATAATAAAGTTTAATTTCAAAAAAACATAACCTCAAAAATTACGAATACATACAGCACAAAGAGGATAGCCGTGCCCTGAGGAAAAAGACTGATTAACTTGTGAGTGACAACTTCCCATATACTTCCTATTCCTCTTCTAATTTTAATCAGTTTTTACCAGTTTTAATATTAAATCCAGTCTACCTATTATAACGTCGTTTAAATTTATACGAAAATGAAAGAACGTTACTAAACGGATTAGAGGAAACGGAACAGTAGCAAGTCAGCGAATGATAGCAAACGTTTAGTCACTTTTACATCACGTCTCCAAACCGTTCCGTTACGTCTAATCTGGTTAGGATTTAGGCTTATCTTATGACAACCTACTCACTTTCCTAGTGCTTAGTGACTTTTTAAATAATTTTTACTGTTTGTAAAGTTATTAAATGTTATTAGCATTACAATAAAATGCACAGTGCTATTAAAAAACATTATCATTACTTGATTTTTTATGCTCAACCATTTTTATAAATCAAAGTCAGTATTGTGCTTATGGAGGCAGTACCCGATGTGTTTCTGATAACTTCACATATAATTGATTGTAGGAAATTCTAAAAAAAATATATATCTGTCGACTCCAAAAAAGGTACTTTTTAACATATGTATGTATGTTAACAGGATGTTTCAAACTGTGCAAAAATCGTTTTAAAACGTTTTTATTAGCTCGCTTTCTTGTCTATCTGTTCGAGTGGAATTTAAAAATTTATTTTTAACCAACTTTTTGATGAGAAAGAGACTTGCAACTTTATACATAGCTCAGAACTGGATGACAATGCAATATTAGCTCGCTTTCTTTTCTGTTGTTCGTTATATTTTCGTAGGAAAATTATTTATTGGAATATCAATAGTGCAGTTCGATTTAGTATTTTTTCTAAATTAAATTAGAATACTAAATAATGTAGCCTACTAGATTCAGAAATTTTTCTTCCTTTTTATTGCACAGGTGTTAAATAACTCTAGCCTACTAGGTTCAGAAATTCATTATTTCGTTGTCAATAATGTCAATAATAATAACTGTTTATAGGGCGTGTGCGAATACTACTTACTTAAGTTGTACCTAAACTAAATTTATTGGAATTTCGATATTGCAGTTCAATTTAGTATTTTTTCGAGGTCCCTAAATTATTTGATAATAGTCTAGCCTACTAGATTAAAATTATCTTTTTTCTTTTCATTGCGCAGGTATTATACATATAAAAAAATTAATCTTGAAAATAATTTAGCTGCAATTCCGTTGTTAGTAATGTCCACAATAATTTTTTTTAATAATAAACTTTGATTTTTTTTAAAAAATAAAGCAAAAATTTTTAACAATATTTCATTGCTATCAAATATCAAATGTCAAATATGTATTTAAGATGGATTACAATCTGCACAGCACAAACATACTAAATTTTGAAATTGAAAATTTACTGGAAGCAATTTAGGATTTTGGAAATTTAGGTTCAATTTAGGTAGTATTCTCACGCACCCATAATAATAATTTAAAATCGATTGAAAAATTTTACACGCAAAACTAAAAACTAGAAAGTAATTATTTAAATAAAAAAAAATTTAATATACCACGTTTTTAAGACGGACTAGAATAATATTTCCTAGCCTCATACAGATTCTTAACCCCATACAGATAATCCTGAAAATTTGTGATTGCGAATTTTTCATAAGATTTAAAACGAAAAAACGTGGGGCGCAAGATAATAGTAACGAGTGTAAAGCAGCAGTTGAGAAAATTCAGACATTATTATCTAGGAAATATTATTGTAGTCCATTTTAAAAACGTGGTATATTAAAAACTTTTTTTTATTTAAATAATTAACTTTTTTTTTACAAAAAAATTCTTACAAGGGAGTTTCTGTACGAATTTCACATTCCTAATTTACCATATATTTGATAAAAAAGTAACATAATTTGAAAATATCGAAACAATATTCGATTACTTTTTTTTCTAAAATTGAAAAAAGAAAAAAAAAATTTAATCTTGCAGCCCTCGATATTATTTCATTAAAAAATTGCTGCAAATTAAAAAAAAAAACAAACAAACAACAGGGAACTTAACATTTTGTTTAGAACCACAATATGAAGGTTAATACCAAAATCCAGCTTTCCGGGAGTTTTTCAAAATGCAATGTCTAATTTCTCTGGACTATTTGTATCATACCTTTTTTACTAGTTAATTGCGTTTTGGCATTCAAAGTTGAATGTTCTGAATTCTCCCATTTACAATAATTATTATAAAGTTATGAAATAAAATGTAGGTACTAATTTTTCTCTTTCACGATCGACCAAAACGTCAGATATCTGCCAACTTTTTTAGACAACGGTATGCATGTAATCACTCATAATTTTTTCATACATTTCAATTGCACCAATTCAAGACAAACAAAAAGTAGAAGCAGTGAACTTATAATATATACCGTGCTAGTCAGATAAAACGCACCACCCATAAAAAAACCAAAATTTTTTCAAAAAAATAATTTTATTACCCAATTTTTCTAAGAATTTGTACCCCCAGGTAGAGTGTTGTATGCAGGGAGGGAAAGACCGAGTTTACCTTGTAGAATCATTGCAAATTATTTGCCCTTGTGAATTTAAAAAGTGAAAATTGGTCGATAGCTATTTAGCGAAAAGAAAAGTGTTATTCTTGCTTCAAGAAAGAAAGGACTTTCTGTGGGTGACAAGGAGAGTGGGATATAACCAAACTAAAATCTCAAAATTTTTGAGGAAAATCGAACAATCTGGTTCTTCAGAAAGAGAAAAAGGTACAGGTCTGAAAAATAAGAAGACTAGTGATAGGAAGGACCGACTTTTGAAATCCCTTTGCCTTAAGGATAGAAATGAAACATCAAAGGAGCTGCAGCGAGATCTTACCGAGGCAACAGGAACAAATATAAGTGCCACAACTGTGCGAAGAATACTTCAAATTATGGGAATATCAGCTTGAAGACCACGAAAAAAGCCTTCGTTGACAAAACGAATGAAAACCGCTCGGTTTTATTTCGCCAAAGTACATAAGGATTGGACGGAAAATGATTGGAAGAGAGTGATTTTCACAGACGAAACGAAAATCAGCCTGAATGAGTCAGATGATTTCCGGTACGTGCGTTGACGGACTGGAGAAGATCTTCGAGAAGACTGCATAGTGAATAGAAATAAATTTCCATTGAGTTTTATGATGTGAGGATGTATTTCATATTTCGAGCCTGCAGATTGTATTGGAACGGATCTATGTACGCCGATACCTAGATCGACATCATAAGGGATCACTTGATCCTATCAATTGAGAGCCTGTTCTTGGTCATTTATGACTCAATCTTTCAGGACGACTCTGCCCCTTTTCATGGGGATCGGAAGGTAAGTTTTGGCGTATTTACTTTCTTTAGAGTCAAAAGCACCAAAATTAGGCCAATTTATTAATATACTAGCTGATTTCGGTCCGAGTTGCTAGACCTTTTTTTTTTTTTTATTGAAAATAAATTAAATTTTTAATGTTTTCATACAATTATTTTATTTTCCACAAAAATATTTATTTTTAATTTAAAATATTTAATTGTCAAATGTCAATTCAATCAGATGTCAGATGTAATTTTTTTTCGTGCCTACTATTCCTCAATGGAATATAGTAATATATTAATATACTCTGTATTAGTTTTAAATTACTCATTAAAAACAAAGTGTTAAAAACCATTCTCATACGTCATACAATTTTCATTTAAATTTTGTTTAAAATCGGATAAGTCGTTTTCAAGTTATACTGCTGCAAACGAAGACTCCATTTTTATATATATACTTGCCTGGAATTCTATTCCACAAAATTTAATAACCACCCTGTACCAGTCATTACAGAACAGAATTTTTGGATTGATTAGTAGCAATGGTAAACATACACACTATTTATAAAAAAAATATCTTAAAAATACGATTTTTTAAGTGTTTTATTTATTTTTCTTTACCTTTTCTTAAACATGTGTCGCGCTATTTATACACCTTTTTGAGAAAAGTGTCCTAAAATTTTTGTTAATTGAGGGAATTTCCATAGTTACCTTATTTTCTTATTGAAGACCCTAAACAAAACTATTTCTTATCAATAATTTTTAGGATCACCCTATACAGGTAGAAATACAGGCAAAAAAAAAGTGTTTCTTAATCAAGTGTCGGGGAGTGTATAGAGATTATATCTTTTGTATTTAATATTTTTTTAAAAGTGTTGCTGATCATGGCTTGAGAACTCTAGACTGGGAACAGCCCAGTTCTCAACTTAAAAGAGAACAGTTAGACAATTTTGAAATCAAAAGTCTCTCAAAGAACCCGGGGACTAGGGAGGAATTTCAAAATGATATTAAAGAAGCAATGAACATCGACATTTCGGTCGATCATTGTAAAAACTTGGTAATTCTGATGCCGCGAGCAATTGAAGCAAATAAAGCTCGAGGAGGTCATACTTAATACTGATATTATTTTAATAGTTTTAATTTTGTTAATATTTTTAAAAGTAAGAATTATTATTAAGTAAAATTTGTATATGTATATACAAATGTTAGGCTAAAGTTGATTACGTACATAGTGTGGACAGATAAATAGAGATTTAATTAAATTGAGTATTTTCGTTTTTATTTGGTACAATAACAAGAAATTTTATAAAAACATCCTTTGGTTGCAACATAGTTTTCGAAAAAAATATTATTTCATACAATTTTTGAGGTGGTGCGTTTTATCTGACCAGCACGGTATGTATGTATTTTGAAATATTTTCTTTTTGTTTTTTTCAATTCAAGATCAAACTTAAATTCAAAATGATTTTTCAGTTATTACAACGCTTTATTTTACTTGAAATGTTTTTGAAAGAATTGTTTGTTGTTTTTCTAAACTGATTAAATATTGCATAGTGATGAAAAATTTTTGAAAATCCTCGTAAATATAGAACCATGTCTTAAACCTCTAAAAAATAGTAGTCATATCCGTTACGACATTAATTACGAAAATAAGTGCTAATTTTGAAATAATAAACTTTAATCTTTACTTTTAAATTTCTAGTTGTTTAACGAAACTTCTATAAATTTATTCAATTTTATTTCAAAATTTTCCCGAAAACGAAATCCTCATATAGTTTTAAAAGTGTAATTAAAATTTTTATTCTTATAGGAGTTTATGTGAAGTCGAGAGCTATGAATGTATACAAAGTGAGAAATAAATCAATTTTAATGATTGTAATAATTATGATGAAAATGTTATTTATAACACATTTCTGATGTAGTTTACTGAAATGAATGCGAATTTTTTTGTAGTTGAAGATAAACAAAAGAAACAATATATACAGGGTGTCCGGTTTAAAAGTTTACAAAATAAAACCACAGATAGATCAAATCAAAAAATCGTATGGGTGTGTGAAGAGGGAGGGAGGGAGGTTTAATCTCAAAGATTTCCGGACATCGGCGACCCATCGACTTTATATTTCACGCTTCGGGGTTTTCCATTTTTTATATACCTTTAATGGACGACAATTATGCCCAATTCCAAATTGGGGACTCAGGACTCATAACGCTAAAGCTCAAATGTCAAAATTATTCTAGGATATGGAAATACACTGAAATAAACCAAATGCTTACTTTATATCTCAAGACGCAAATGAGTCAAATTTAAAAAACTGGAAAACAAATTTGTAACGTTTGTGTGTGTTTTTTTCTTCTTTATTATAAATATAGAATTTTGTGGAAAATAAATAATGAGTAGAAAAATAATAAATAATAAAATAAAATAAAGTAAATAGAAAATAATAAATAAATTTGTAAAATTTGTGTTTTACCTATTAGCGTTTTTGAGTAAAAAAGATAAAAATAAAAAATATAATTTTGTAGAAAATAAATAAGATAAATAGACTGCAGTTCATATTTTAAATGAAATTCACATAGCATATATTAGCATTTGTTTGTAATGACACAAAATATTGTGAATATTTCATTCGATTTGATATAATTTCACTCAGCTTTGGATGAGTTGAATTGAGTATAAATTTTCGGTACTGAAGGAATCTGGTGGATCTGTTTATTGACTATAAGCAAGTACATAAAAACCAACTACAGACTCTCCCCGCAGACTTTTCCAAATAAAAATAAAAATGTAAGTTTTTTCAAATATTTAAGGTTATTTTTTTAAACTAAGCCATAATACAAATAAAACACTATTCCATATGTAATAATTTGTAAGTAGGTACATATTTACTACATAGTGCCTTACTTTCTATGCATTTTAAAATTCTATTTTTTAAATTTTTACACAAATTCAAGAAGTCTACATTCGTTATAGCATTCGACACGATGTATCAACTGCTCTCTATTTCTAGGTATAGATTAACTATGAGAACACTGTCTTCCAGCCGATACCACATTTTCTGTTGGATTAAGGTCTGACGGATTTTCTGGCCAGTCCACCCATACATTAAAAAAGGGCTCATTAATGGATTCGATTCGATGATAATTATAGCAGTAAGAGATCTTGCGCCATCCTGCATTAGTATGCATCACATTGTCTCTATGTGGAAATTGATTTTTACTGGATAAGAATTCTGCAAATCAAGAAAAAATTTTGTCTCTATAATATTTCCCATTTACTGTTTTCTTCTTCTTAATCGATGTGAAACCTGATTTTCCACGATTGCTGATTACACCAACTACCATAATTTTCACATCTAGTCCGGATGCAAAATCGTGGTTTATTTCAGCTGCTTTTATTATTTTGTTCTGGGTGACAATACTGTAAAACGGTCACTTCTTAATTCGTCTTTTATCTCTCCTGATAACTTGTTACACCACACGGTTGAAAATTTAGGTGTATTCTTTATAAAAAAATATATAAGTACATATACAGCCAGCGGCATAGAAAAGTGCGCTATGATAATTTTTATACATTTTCAAAAACAAATGTCCTTTGTGTTTTTTTTATGACTCCTAATGTTGGGTTTTTCTGCATTTATAATAGGATCTGTCCCTCTCACCCTATATAAAGTCCCGCAAGATTTATTTTTTATTATTTAGCTAGTGAAATTTGAAGAGTAAATTTTAATATCAAAAAAAGTGAAATAAAATGAGTGGAAAAAAACAAATGTCAGTGGCGGCAAAAAGTTCGATTCTCACTTTGTATAAGGAAAATATTTCTATAAAAGAAATATTAGGACGGGTAGGGTACGCAGAATCTTCTGTAAGGAAATTTTTGAAAAATTTTTAAAATTTAGAGAATTTGGAGAGGAAAAAAGGTACTGTTGCTAAAAGAAAAACGACAGAAAAAGAGGACCGGGAATTAAAATTGAAGGTATTATAAATCCCTTTTTTTTGCTACAAAATTGAAGAGGGAGTAAAAAACTACAAACTATACTAACGTAAGTGTTCGTACTGTTGAAAAAAATAAAATAAACATGGTTTTAGGTGTAAGAGGCCCGCAGAAAAACCACTCTGAAGTGAGAAAATGAAAGCTAATCGGCTTCAATAGGCTGAAAACCATTAGGAATGGATATTTGATGATTGGCAGAGAGTGACTCTCTCCGACAAACACAACTTAAATTTATTTGGACAAGAAGTAAATCAGAGCGCTCGTCGAAAACAAAAAGAAAAATTGGGCCTCATTGCATTTTGACAACTGTACAACATTCACCGTATGTTATGGTTTGTGGGTGCATCACAGACTATGGAGTTTGCCCATTAAAAATAATAGATGGAATAATGAGTTAAGAAAAATATGAGAAAATCATCTCAAATTATGTTTTTCCAACATTTGAGGACATGGCTCAATATACAGAGAATCCGATATTTCAGGATGATTCGGTTCCATGTTACAAAACAAAGTTCGTAGGTATTCCTATGAACTAGAATTCTAAATTATTTCTAAAATTGTTATTTCTACTGCAGATAACAAATTAAAAAGAAAATTCGTGGTTATATTCATTGTCCTGCCCAGAAAATATTCCTGACATGAACATAATGCAGAATTTTTAGGGTTCCACTGACAGAAGACTCAATGAAAATAAACCGAAAACAGTGGAAGAATTGAAAAATTATATATTAAATATTTGATATACTGCTTATCCTTATTAAATTATATCATTATTATAAAAATTAGTTCCGCAGAGAGTCGATGTGGTCATTAAGGCAATAGGAGGAGCTATAAAGTGTTAGCTTTAATTAAAAACTTCAAAAAAAATGTAAATAATTATAAATATAAAGTTAAAGTTAACTAAAGTAGTTATTCGATTTATAACGATGTTCAAAAAAACAATTCCAAACAGTAAATTTCGTTTGAAAATAAAAAAAAAATTTTTTAAATTTTTTGATGTTATTACAATTATTAACTATTTTAGGGATAGGGTTCAGAAAGCAACAAAAAAAAATATTTGCAGGTAGACTAGCTTTCTTTTTATTATAAGCTTAACCTCTTACTGGATCAGTCTTATCATAGAAATAAAAATCCCAACATTAGGAGTCATAAAATAAATACAAAGGACATTTGTTTTTGAAAATGTATGAAAATTAGCAGAGCGCACTTTTCTATGTCGCTAGCTGTAGGTCCATCTGAAACATTTAGAAATTTCATAAATAATCTATATTCTAGGAATATAAAATTTATATTCTACTTTTGCAAATTTTATACATCATAAAGTAAAAATTATAAATAAATTCATAAAGTTCTTTTATAAACAATTAGTGTGAAATTTATAATCTCATTTATAAACAATTTTTACACTATTGTTTATATGAAAAAAATGAATTTAATTTGTAAATGAAATGTATAAAAAACACTTTTTTGATCAAAAATCACTTATTTTTCATATATTTTATTATTATACATATAATCCTAAAATCACTGAATACAGGCCAATAGCTATTCTTCCTTTTCTAAGTAAAGTTCTTGAACGATTGATTGCTACTCAGATTGAAGATCATATATCATCTAACAACATGTTAAATGATTTTCAATCAGGATTTAGGAAAGATAGAAGTTGTGCCACAGCTTTGCTTAAAATTACAGATGACATAAGAAGTGCTATTGACTCCAATCATCTAAGTTTTCTCATTCTTCTTGATTTTTCGAAAGCATTTGATAGTGTAAGACATCATTTACTAATTAAAAAACTTAAAGATATTTTCAATTTTTCAGACCATTCTTCGAAATTAATCTTTTCATACCTAAATGACCATACTCAACTGGTATCGTGTAATGGTAAATTATCAGATCCGAATGTCTTGCAACAGGGTGTACCTCAGGGCTCTGTTCTGGGTCCTCTTCTTTTTACGATGTTTATTAACGATTTACCGGATGTAATTCTGAACAGTACCATTCATTTATATGCTGATGACGTACAAATTTACCTTACTCGTCCAATTGGTTTAGTAGAAGATGCAGTTGAACGTATAAATGAAGATTTGTCGGCTATAAGTAACTGGGCTGAGCGAAATTATTTGCTATTAAATGTTTCTAAGTCGAATGCAATGGTCATTTATAGACAAGCTGTGGACACTTCGGACTTTCCACCAATACTGCTAAAGAACTGTGTTATTCCATACTCAGCTCGTGTTAGGAATCTAGGTGTTATATTCGATAACACTTTATCCTGGCGCTTTCATGTGAACTCTATTGTGCAGAAAATCTTCTTATGTCTTCGTAAACTCAGTACTAGCGCCTACTTTACTCCTCTTAATACACGTTTTCTTCTGGTGAGATGTCTAGTTATGCCAATCATAAACTATGCATGTGAGGTATACTCTGCGCTTGGTTCAGAATGCTTGCATAAATTACAGGTTGCATTCAACTCTGCAGTGAGATATGCTTTTGGGTTGAAGCGATATGAACATGTTTCTCAATATTCCAGATCTATGCTCGGTATAAGCCTAGTTTCTCATTTTTGTTACCGAAGAATAATATTTCTCAGAAAGCTTTTGATATCGCAAAAACCACGGTATCTTTCCGAAAAAGTAACTTTTGCGAGATCAAGTAGAACCCGGAGCTTATTAATTCTAAGATCTAGGTTTTTGGTGTCTGATCGACAATTTTTTGTTCGTGCTGTCAAAGAATGGAACAATCTCCCAATTGTGGTAAGAGAAGCAGCAGAAACTAATAATTTCAAAAATATACTTTTAATTCATCTTAAGAATAAAGAGCAAATGTAACTAGTTAATTAAATACTATTTTATTTACATTATAAATTAATTGTTATTGTATAGAATCATGTTATTTTACCGAGCAAACATAATTTTCATAGAATAATAATTTTGATATTTCAATATATATTGTATCATAGTTAGTTGTAAGTTAGGAATATCTGATTTGAAATCTGTCTTTACTTGTACACATTAAAAGAATATGAAATCTTAAATGTACTTGAAATAACAAATAAATAAATAAATAAAAAAATAATATTACCTAATTAACCTCTTAACATACATCAATTATTGCAAACTTAAATTTAAAAAATGGTTGTTGCCTGTCGCCTTTCCACCGAATCTTTTAAATAATCTTGATTTGTCAAATTATTCTGTAATTATTTAATTTGTTAAAATGCAAAATTATGAATAAAAGAAATAACAGTAAATTGAGACAACATACCCTTTTGAAAATGTGATAGTGAAACAGACAAATTTTTGACATTCATGGTTTCAATTTATTACAAATTTATTATAAATTGAAAATAGGTGCTAGAAATGCTAATTTTCAGTTTTTCAAGTGTAAATATCTCGAAAACTTTAAACTATGTATTTTTCGAAAAAAAAAAAATTCAAGTTCAAGAGGAAGCAAACTGAGGCTAAACTATACAGTTTTCATAATAGCAATACTGCCATCCGAAAACAAAAATACAGAGTATAATAGATAATATTGTATCTGTAGTACTAACGAGGTTGATGAGAATGGGTAAAATTTGTATCGATTAATAACAACAAATAATTTCGACTTTTATTTAATTGCAACTTGGAAATCACATAGTGCTGCTCAAAATTTGTTGTGTAAAGCAAAAATTCGTGTGATTCAAATGTCCTATAAATCTTCAGTGTGACTTGAAACATTGGAAAAGCGTTGAATAAAAAATAATAAATTATACAAAAGTTCATTTATTGATATTTTTTTGCTTATTTCCTACATTTACGTGAACTGAAAGAAGTAAAAATAAAAAACTAAAGATTAAAACCTATTACTTCAAAATTAGAACTTTAACATCGTAATGGATATGACTCACATAAATTTAAAAAAAAAAACACTTTTAAATGAAAGTCACCAAATTTCGACATTTTTAATTTTTTATAATTTAATTTTACTAATTGTGTATATAACATATTGACATCGAAAATATTATCTCTTCAAAACTCATCTTACTCAGAAAACCCATAACAGAAAAATTTTACATGCCACTACGGACAGAAAAATGTCCCATTTTCAAAATTAGCGTGTCAAATTCTCTTTTCGCCACTTTTTGCAGGGTTGTTTTGAATGACTCAAAAAATTAAACCACATTACATATGATAAACTCAAATACATTTAATTTTTGCACTCAATAAGTTGGGGAAATCTGGAAACCAATGTATTGAAATGTGATGTAATACTTGATAAATCTTGATTTAATTTTAAGAATGAAGGATCTGAAATTTTAAGCGCATTTAATATTTCGTCTTTTAGATTAGATCTAGAGAGATCTTTAGGTTTTGTGTAATTTAATGGTAATGCTCAAATACAAAAAGAGGAAGAAATATTTCACAAAAACAGATCAATGCCGAATTAATGCCATCGGATACCAGAATATCCTTGAACAACACCTTTTGCCCTTTATCAACATGTATGAGGACGAAAAAATTTTTTTTCAACAGGATAATGCCCCTATTCATCCTGCAGGCAGTACCCAGTCTTGTTTGAAAGAGTATGGAATTCCAGTTTTGAGGTGGCCAGCACTAAACTCGGACCTAAATCCTGTCGAAAACTTATGGGGTATCCTTGCAAGAGATGTTTATGATAAGGAAAAACAAGAAATAATGAATGTTCAGGAGTTAAAATGCAGAATATTGTCGTCTTGCGAAAAATTTTTAGCTGAAACCCTCTAGAGCTTAGTAGACAGCATGCCACGTCGTCTTGTAGAAATAATCAATAAGAAAGGAAGAAAAACTAATTATTAAAGCTAAAAAATCCAAAAGTTGGTATTTTATTTGACTTTATAAAGTTTTTTTTCAGAAAACTAATTAAATCCCTATACTTATTCACAGGTCGAAACAACACAAATATGCAAAAACCATTTTTATCTCAAGTACCGTTATCTATAGCTAGGATATTTTTTTTGTAAATTCGTTGTTAGGGTAAGACAATATACAAAAATAAAAATTATTATTATTTAATTAATATAAATATGGAAAAAATTGAAAATTTTATAAATCCCTATACTTATTCACAGCACTGTACATTAAAATATTGTCAGTCTTTTATAAATATAACTCAAATTGTGGAACGCTCTTCTATTTCATGTTCCCATAAAAAAGTGTTTGTTTGTGACCCGTACTATAACGTTTTGTATACATATGTATGTATGAGTTTAGCTCAATAAATTGATACCTCTGTAGTTATTTCATTTCATAACTCTTACATAACATCTATGTATTTGGCACTCTTAGGGTATGATTTCTTTATTTAATTTATCTTCTAATTTCTTCTTTTTCTCCATGTTTTATCATTTCAGCCTGTCGTTGGCCTTAAGTCCTCGTCTTCCACTATATGATGATTGACTTTGAATACTCCCAAGATTATTTTTCACGTACAAATAGCATAGCAATAACATGAATAAATTTACTTTTTAGTTGACTAAAATTGGTGTATTAAAAGTTTAATTTTTTAATAAAGATTTAATGAGTACGTGCTACTAAAATTACATCTTGTTTTTTCTTTTTTTTCAACTTTTAATGTAAACCGAAATTTGGTGTAGAATACTGTTATATTATTGTCTTTAACCGTTTGAGTGCGGAACAAATTTTGTGAGCATATGCCAAAAATGCGGATAAATTTGGGTATATATAAAAAAAAATTAATAAAAGTAGATAACTTATTAGATCACAAAAATTGTTTGAAAAGAAAAAAAAACTCAAAAAAAGTAGGTTTTACCAGCTTAAATTCACACCAAACTGAGAAAACAAATAGGAGCGCAGTCACTCTCTTTGCAATTTTAACATCAAACAAGAGAAGCGCTATTGCGCTCCTCCACACTCAAACGGTTAAATACCAACCCCTAGAATCAGAGCTGCCAACAAAAATTTCCGGAGTTTAGCCGGAGAAAAAATACTTCAAAAAGGCTAAAAAACCAGCTAACAATTTTTTTCTCCATTTCCGGGTAAAAAACAGGCAAAACGTACATTATGTTAAATCGGACTATATATAATATTGCTGTAGTGTTGAATTTTTTAACTTACGGTGTTTGTCTTGTATATAAAAAGAAAAAAAGTGTAAAGAAAGCAAAAGGTTTTTCTATAAAAAAAAGCAAATTCGAATGAAAATAAATGTATTAATTCATGAGATGGGAAAAGCAATGTAATTAATATCGATTCAATACTTGAATTGTTAAACACTCAAAATGGCAAGTTATATTTTCGAAATATTTTTGATAATTAAAAATTTTATATACATATAATATACATATATTTTAGCCGCGGCTGAAAGTCGTTGTTTTGAAAAACCTCCTTGGAAACTAGGAGAGGTTTTTCTTGAATGTAGCACTCACTTTTTCAATAGAAGTTGAATAATTTTCCCCATAAATTTTTTTCGACGCTTTTGGATTTCTTTAGAGCTATATGAACATATTCACAGCACCTCGTTAGTTTTTCAAATTTTTGCACTTATGCTTTTTCACCATAGTTTGGTCCACTGTACCATATGTTAATTCATATAATATTATATAATAGCTTCTTGGCTAAGTCATCATAATTCAATACCCCTAAATAAAATTAAAATCAACTTAACTACTATGACTTGGATCGGAAATTGCAAATGCATATCTACATATCATACAACATACATATTGTCGTAAGCTAAACCTTTATTATACGAATATGTTTTAATGAATTTTTGAATTATCTATAAAAAAAATTCACATACATACATATGTAAGTACATAATATGTGTATTAAAAATTTTGAATTGTATTTTGTAAAATTTATTTTTTGCATATTAAAAATAAGAATTTTTATTATTTTTTATTAAAAAAACTTAACAAGCTATATTATTCTATGTATGTATTTCTAAAATATAATTCTTTATACATATGAATACTTATATATGTAGCTATACATACCTATTCATTGTTTTTTTTTTTCAAAATAAATTTATTTTAAAATGATTGTTAAACTTTGAAAATCATGGAGAAAAAATTATGCAATTAAAGTAAATTACATATATTTCTTTCACATTTATAAGTGAAACAAATTCATGTCTATTCAAGTAAAAGGAAAACAAACAAAAAAAGCAAATATTCTTGTATCATCCATTCACGAATGCAATAAGTGATTTGTGTATAATCAAGCCAGTTTTCAGTATAACTTTGTGTATATGCGTACACAGTTTTGCATGTATAGTTATGAGCATCGTCTGTCCACATTTCACTTAATATTTGTTTTACTTTTCTCCTTTTTTTTTTTCAAATTAGTTTGTACCTAGGTCAGTCACAGAATGTTACTGAAATCCAAAGCCTGTTTTTATTTTACTTATATTTTTTTATTTTATAAAAAAAGGAATTAAGAAATTTTGTTTTCAATTCAAGTAATTGACAACATTACATTACACATTACAGTACCTTTTATTTACCTATATTTATATGTATTTCAAAATGTTACATACGATAGTTAGATAGGTATATCGACTGTGATCACAGTACGAAAAAGAAATAATTATAATTCTGTAAAATGGATTGTTTTAATTTATACAAAAGTGACAAAACAATTTATATGTGTTTAGTCAATCTTTCTCTTTTAAGTTTTTTCAGATAAACAACATTCGTAACTTATTAAGTTAATTAACATTTGCAATAATTATATTTGGTTTTTATATATAGTACCGATAAAAAAAAATCCAACCACTTGTACTAGCTCAGATTTTTTGCTTTTTGAAAATGTTTTAAGTATGTATCGTTATTCCACAAAGCCTCTATTTCTTTTCTTTGATTACTATCAAGTACCAAGAATCTAATAGAGGAATGAAAGGTCAAAAATTACCTGCGAGTTGAAAACAAGATATATAAAAAGAAAAAGAGGTGAGTTAGGTACAGGATTTTAAAAAGTCAGGTTTTCAGAATCATATAAAAAATTTTATTGTCGTTACAGTTTTATTTACTAATTATCATGTTTTTCTTATTCTATGTATTCTATTGTTTTTAAAAATCGTCAGTCCAATTTTTATGGGCTTTTGCCCATTCGAGACGATTTTTTTTCATTTTATTGGACAAATAAGGTTTTTTTGCTGGTCTCCTAGCCATCATCCCAGCTGATCTAAGTATTCTACGGACAGTGAACACTCACGTTGATACTACATAGCTATGTCTTGATGTCTTCTGCTGTCAAATAGCGATTTTTTAAACTTCTCCGCACTATTAACCTATCTTTTTTCCATTGAAATTTCAAAAAACTAACACCAGTGATAACGTCACAGTAAAAACGGGACTGTACGATAAATCTTCTATTCCTTTCAGTACTTACATATAATATCCTTAACAGTTGTTCTACCCCCACTATTATGGAAAAACCCGAATTTTTAAAGTGGTTAGTTTTTTTTATCAGTACTGTAGAAGACAAACTGGAAAATCTGATATTAAGCTTCTGGATTTCCGAAAAGAAATTACATTGACATGGTGTGAAATATAGAGTGTATCTAATTCTACTAGAGATCGCTCTAGCAATTCAGCTTCAATTGCTCTGTTGTATGAAGTAAAACAAAAAAAGACCAACTCAAATGATACCTCAGAATGATATACCTATATATACAGAGTGATTCAGTTTAGGTGTTCGACCTGGAAACTACGGATAGGTCTCAGCAAGACGAACAAAAAATCCTATGAGAGAGGAGGGAAGGGGGGGGGCGGTTAATCTCAACCGTTACGGAGTTAGCGGGGGGCAAAGATTTTTGGTACCTTCTTGTTTTACCCTATAATTTTTGCAAAATTGTAGAGGACCTCTGTTTCTTTCCAACAATACCTTGCATGCCTCTGAACCTCTTACCGTTCAAAAGTTATAAGGTCTCAAATCCAAAATATTGTTATTTCTTTACCCATTTTTTGACTTAAACTCTATTTTTCTCGAAAATTGCTCGATATTAACCCTCATTTTTTATTGCAGAAAATGAAAGTCCAATTGATTTTGCATCGACTTGTGTTAATTATTTTTTTGCGAAAAATGCATAATTTTCGAGATATTCACACTTGAAAAAACTGAAAATTAGCATTTCTAGCACCCATTTATAATTTACACTGTAATAAAAGCACATGAAAACTATGAATTTCAAATATTACTGGATATTTTAAATGAAATTCATATATACTTATATTAGCATTTGTTTGAGAATGACACAAAATATTGTGAATATTTCATTCGATTCGATCGACTTGTGCAATTAGTTCCAAGGTGTAAAATACCGACATGCAAAGTAGGAACGTTTTTAAAGTGCCAGAAATGTTGAACAGCTCTGCTTTAATGAAGATAAATGATGCTTCTTTAAGTTTCATAAAAAGTGAAGCCTATGTTAAAGTTCCTTACGTTTTTTTTTTGTTTTGTTTCTTTGACTAGGTTTTTAATAATACATATTGGATATTTTGTAATGTATTTGTGCAATGAATTATTAATAATTTGCTATGATATAAATAAAACCCTTATACGAAACTCTGTCTATTGAAATTATACATATATTATATTGCCATGTAGTACACAGTCATTCAAATATGAATCATAGCCCTTTTCAACACAAAAAAAAAAAAAAAAAAAAAAAACTTATGATTAATAATTTGACAAAAAGATGTAATACTATGTCTTTGTAAACTAATATTTTAACATACTTAGTGTCAAAAAATTATGGTGTTTGGTCCACGGGATGCTGAGATATCGTTTTTTGAAAAAAAATTTTTGAAATTTCCATATAAAATGTATGGTATACATTTGTATACGCACGGCTAAATTTGTGTTTTTGCATAAAAAAGGATATTTTGTTCTACCGATTTTGAGCTTTGAAAATTGGGATGTATAGTGAGGACCCTTCAATGGAGGAATTGGTGAAGTTTCAAGGTCCTAGCTCGAAGGGATCATATTTAAATTAAGGCTCAAAGTCCGAATAAGGAAGTTTTTGTACGAATTTCACATTTCTGTAAAATTTGATAAAAAAGTAACCTAAATTGAAAATATCATATCAATATTCGATTTTTACTAAGATATTTCAATTTTTGTTTGCTAATTTTGTTATTTATAAGAATGAATTATTCTGTACTTCTAAAGTTTTTTTTTTTAGCAAAAAGAAACACATCATACTGTTCTATGGTGCCTATCATACAGCATAAAGGCAACTAATTTTTAATTCAGTTGTCGCCATTTGTTTATAAAATATAAAGTCTTTGCGCAGCCGATGTTCGCTTGAATTAGTAAATGTTGATTGATTCGTGTCAGCTGGAAGATTATTTATGACTTATGTATGAGTATAAAAGAAAATGATAACAATCCAGAATTGAAGTTATTGGAAGTATTGCCTAAACTTATAACAAAATATGAATTTATGATAATATGATATTCAGTATTTTTGTTTTATAATTTAAATTTATTATTTTTAATAGTTATACGTAATTGTTAATTTTATATTTTTTTTAATAAAGTTTTTAATTAGTGTTTGATATATAAAATTATGTTTTTAATATGAATTTAATATTGAATTTTGTTGTGAATGTATACATATATTCATATTTGTTTACTTATCCTTTTGTATCTATTTTCTTTCATTTATGAACTTGTTTATAAATTCGTTTAGTTATATACTAAATGTAAGTATTTTTTCGTTTGAAAAAATTTAATTACATTACAAACTGCAATCAGAGTATTCAAATAAGCTAGTGATTTTGTAGTGTACATACAAATGTACATTATTAATTTTTAATAATTCACTCAAGTGAATTTATTTTTCTATATTATATATTTTAATTTTTTTTTGTAAAATTTTGCAAAATTGTCTGTTTTTTCGTAAAATCGAAAAAGAAAAAAAAAATTTTATCTGGCAGCCTTGGTAATATTTAATTAAAAAATTTCCCTCATAAATACAAACACTGTGTGAAAGAATATAGAAAAGTATGCCTATCTTGCCTATACTGACTTTAAAAATACTATAGTGGGTTAATATATACATATGTATTATATAATAGAGAAGGTGGCTCATACAAACCTTGCCAACCGTTATCCACAGATATGTATGTCGTGAAAAGACAAATCAAAATCGTATTAAATTTACTTTTGTGATTTTTGAAGTAATGACTTTCTGTTTTGAAGTTTAATAAATGATCAACCAGCTGTCAGACTGCAGTACACACGCTACTAAAAGCATATACTAATAAAATAATAATATAAGTAACCTAGAACAAAATTGTGTGCTTAATTTTTTTAGATTAACAGACAAAAGCTTTTCCATCAAAGCTGCATAGTAAAGCTTTAATAAAATTTCTCTAAACTTTGACGTCATTGATTTTGTGAGAGTATTTTATGACGTCATACATAATGATTACTTTGATCATGCTTTGGCAGATTTTTGTTAAAAATTTTCATTTTTCACATAAATATGCATTGTTGCCGTAACTTATACTTTTGAATTGCCTTTTTGTTTTGAACAAAAATATATGTATGTACATAGGTAGATATGTATGTATATACATATTTGATTTGAAAAAAAAATTTTGTTTTTAAATTATAAAATTTTATTATTTTTTATTATTATTATTACACATCTATACGTATAAATATATATGTATAATATATTTATCATACAGCATATGCAGCTAATTAAATTTATGAAGGAATTAATCAACAAAATTTTTAGCTTTTGTAATTTCGGAGAAAATTATTAGTTAAAAATAGCCGAATATTTTTTTTTATTGTCTTTTTTCAAAATCGACAATTTTACCTCATATATTTTGATAAAAATATGTTAATAAAAGTTTTCCTCTATTTTTATTTTATTTTTTTTTTTATCATACGGAAAACTTGTTTTCAACCGTTTTTGGGTTGATAGTTTAAAAATTATGCTCTAAATAATTGTATAACTATGAAACGTACCTCCGTACCTACGAAAAGTTCTTCCGTACTTACTTATAATCTGATGTAAGTACATACTCCTGGCACAGAGCAGATACATTGTAGAATACATTGTCATTGCTCCTGGATACATGAATACGTATTGTCCTGTAAATACCTGTAACTTTTAAAAGGTTTACTTAGTTCATACTGTAACAAAAAATATGTATAAAATTGATTTTAAAAAAGCTACATGTAAACATAAATATATACTTCTTCAACATACATATGTATAATCAAATTGATTTACGTAGCAAAAATATCAACACTCGAATCAATTTTATGACGTTTTCGTCAAAATGTTGTTTTCAAATTTAAATTTCTCCGGACTCTGTGATTTGATAATTGATAGACACAATTTGTTTCCTTTCAATGTAGTCTGAATTTTAAAAGTTGAGGTTTCGTATTATACTAGAAAAACATGCGCAGAAAAAAAGATACTCACACACATGCGTTTTTGTTGTTGTAACACGTTTCTTTTTTCGTATATCTACACAAAAAAGATCACTACGACATGTAAAACATGCGCAAAAAAACCTCGACTTTTAAAATTCAGACTATACTCGTAGTATGTTCTCTTTGGTTTATGAAGTTTAAATTTGAATGGTAGAATTTGTTTACTTGGGAAAAATTTAAAATGCACAACTATGTCGGGTTTCTTCTAGGAACAATTTTTGTAGTTTTTAACTCCATACTCCCACGGAAATATATGTATGTAGGTACTTTAAAAAAGGTAAGAAAATGTTATGTCTTCATTTGTAGACTTAACATTGATTTGCATTTGTAACGTATAAATGAATTCGAAGAGTTGAATAAAACTAGTGCTAATAAAAATAAAAAAACAAAATCAAGAAAACCCGTTTTATACTGAATGTTGGCAAAAGGGAACACCTGTGTGAGTCATTGCATTGACTATTGAGTCTAAGTCGCATTTATGTGTGAAAGATTGATCTTTTACCTGTTTTTAGTTTATTTATATATATAAAATATAGGAATATGTATTCCACATATACCTTTGCATACACTTATGCATATAAATATATTTTTATCTTTAGATATGGTATTGCTTGGCTTTTCTTTCTCGAAGAACCTACATAATATATTTTTTACATACAATTAATGAAGTATACGAATACGTGTAGTAAATAAATTGAGTAAAACAATATAAAGTCTCAAATTGTCTCTCATATTTACGTTTACTTCTTGTTAATTGTTATCTATTATTATTTTAAAAAAAGGCTTAAAATACTACATATATGTATGTATGTGTATGCAAACGTGAGTGGTAAAGTAAGAGTTAGATAGAGTTTAATTCTCGATTTTGTTTTATAAGTTTTAGATTTTCATGTTATTTTTTTGTAAATTTAGAATTCAATGTGAGTGTTTATTCATTTTTAATATTTGCTCCACTCAATTTCCTTGTATGTATTATTACGAATCTTGTTTTCAATTTCTTTTTTTTTTTTCATACTGATTTTGTGTATCCATACACTTAAAATTTCCATTTTCATAAAATATAAGCAATACTTATATGATAAAAACTAAACCAAAATAATTTTAATTTAAAACAAATTGAAAAAATAAAGTCGGAATTTTTCCTTTTTGTGTTTTATACCTATTTGTATTAGGGTATCGTTTATATCGTAATATGTTGGTTGATATTCACAATTACTAAATTCGATAACCAAATCAAATCTTTGTTTTTGATGTTTTAGTCAATCAAAAGTAATTAAATTAATTTTTAACATTGTTCAATTAGAAGAAAAAGGTGGAATGTTTGAAGATAAAAAACAGAATCGAAAAAGATTAACTTTTTCTTATCTAATCTTTGTTTTTTTTTTCTAAATTTTAAAAATTTACCTTATTCATAAATGTTGATTAAATTTTTAAAAAATTAAGCATTTTATCAATTTTATAAGAAAATAGGAAATTTCTAATCTCATACATATACCTAAGTAAAGACGTTTTAGCTGTTGTTTTCAAAAAAAATATTTTTTAATTTATTTTTTTATTTACCTGAGTATATAACCATATAAAGTTGAACTGAATCTTAAGCTTGTAAATTTAAGCTAATATTTGTTAAGATTGTTGTACACTTGAGCTAAGCTTTGTGTACTTTGTACTTAAGCTATGTAAAATTAGCTGCTATTTTAGACTACAGCGAAAATCCGAACTGCAAGTCGCAAAAATCTTCAACTCCCTGTACCCCGGAAACCGTTGAGATTACACCCCCTCCCCTTCCCATACAGGTTTTTGCTTATTTCGACAAGACCTACCATTCTGTTTATTATCGACCATCAAATCTGAAATATCCTGTATAGTACTTACATATCTTTGTCTTCTTATTTTTTACTTGAAAGGTTCATTTACGTTGATTAAACTCCTGCAATTTGGAAAATATTTAGGTATATGTATTTTTATATGAAAGTAATTTATATTTTTTATTTTTGCTTTTCAATCCAATAATCCAATAAATTACTCGCCTTACAAAATTTACAGTAATATGGCTATAGAGAATTTTCTGCAAGGTATTATGCTCTTTCCAAAATTAATTTTCACATATGAGAAGAGAAGCATGAACATTCACTTTTTTTTATTATACATACACACTTACAAAAGTGCAGGGTATTCAGTCGGCAATAAAGTTTAATATTTGCAAATTTGTACACGGTTGAAAATTTAGGTGTAATTTTTATAAAAAAAATATATATACATATATATAGGTCCATCTAAAAAATTTATAAATGTTATAAATCTCAACTTTATAAAAATCTATATTCTAGGAATATAAAATTTACTCTACTTTTATAAATTTTATACATCATGAAGTAAAAATTATAATTAAACTTATAAAGATCTTTTATAAACAATTAGTGTAAAATTTATAATCTCATTTATAAACGATTTTTACATTATTATCTATATTAAAAAAATTAATTTAATTTATAAATGAAATGTATAAAAAACACTCCTTTTTGATCAAAAATCATTTATTTTTCATATATTTTATTATTAAATATGTATGTATGTACATATAATATTATTACCTAATTTATCACTTTTACATCAATTATTGAAAACTTAAATTAAAAAAATTGTTGTTGCCTGTCGCCTGTCCACCGAATCTTTTGAATAATCTTGATTTGTCAAATTATTCTGTATTTAAAATAATTTGTTAAAATGCAAAATTATGAATAAAAAAATAACAGTAAATTGACAACATACAATTTTGAAAATTTAGAGCCGATCAATTGCATGCTCATCTGACAATTTGCTATTTTATTTTACTACATGGTGAGGGCGGCAATTGTCGCATCATTTTTTCTTTGTTCGTTTGGAATTTTATTTTCAACAGTTAAAATTTGATTTGTTTGAGTTTCTATACTCAAAAAAGTATTAAAATTATAAAAAGGAAATTTATAAAATACATTTTCAGTTGCTTATAAAACATTTGATAAGTTTAAGTTTAAAAAAAATTTCACAGATTTATCTTATTAACATCGTTTTGATATTTAAAATGAATAAAAAACACAAGTTTTATGCTTTTCAAATTTATAAATTTGATAAAAATTTTCAATAAAAAGTATGTTTTAAAGTATTGTGTGTAAATATTTTATAAAATTTACTCTTCAATTTTCAACCGTGTATGATTAAAAATTGAAATTTTTTAAAACTATGAAAATATGCATTTGTCTTTTCCACAAAATTTTGGTAAAATTAAAGTGGCGCTCATGAAAATTGCATTACTTTTATGATATCTCGAAACTTTTCTGGATACTATCTTTAAAAGTTGGTGGGGATGGATGATGGAATTTTTTCTTAAGGTCTGTGCTCTAACAAAAGAAAAAAAACGTTAAGTATTTCTGTAATTTAGTGAGAAATTTTTTCGAAAACAACAATAACATCGTCTGAAATGTATTTGTTTCTGCATCAACACAAGCAAATAAATTTCTTCTAAGTGTATGTTTATATGTTTTGAAAAATTTTCACAGCTAAATATATATGTATGCATATAGAGATCATTTTGCATGGATGTACCTACGTTTGTAAAATGTGACACTTCTTTTTTTTTTGTTCTACAGGCTACAGCTAGCATACAGCTGTTATGCTTATGATGCTATGCTATGTTGACTTTGCTTATTGTTTCGTCTCAATCATTATTTTTCATATAGTAGGTACGTAGAATTTTACCTTCGTTGAGTCTGTACACATTAGGTGGTTGTGACAATGGACGCAAACCGGTTTTTTAGGGTTTTTGGGATTTTGGAATTGGGGATATCATAGGTAACCCCTTTTATATGCTGCTTACGGGCAGTTCCACAAAATTTCAAACAAAGCGTGCGAATCGATGTCTTCCGATTTTTTTGAAATTTTATGAGAAGGTGTGCCTTTGGTCTAGGATCACATACCTAAAATATTTTTAAGAAAAATCACATGTTTTGGGAATTATGGGGTTATGAAATTTTGGTTTTTGTGCAAAATGCATATTTTTAAAAAATCATAGAAATCTTAAATATTATCGTAGAGTGATAATATATAGCTCATTTTAAAGGGGAGAGTTTATTCTATCATATAAAATATTTTTTTCAAAAAGGACAACAAGGGCGATAAAAGGATCCTTTATCCTTGAATATCTAAAATTGCTAACTCTCAATTTTGCTCATTTTTTTTAATGTTTTGTATAATATTATTACCAACATCGTGTTAAAATCTCAAATTAGGATGAAGCTGGGTTCAGGTGGGAGAATTTTTCAAAGAATATCATGTCTATTTTTCTCATAGGAAATCAATTGATTTTCGTACAAATGCAAATTTTATACTAATTTTTTTGCTATTGTCTACAGCAGTTATTTAAACAGCTTCAAGATTTTTTATATTTGACTGGTGGCGAAGGTGTTATAATTATTAAATAACCTTGCATTGAATTTTTTTGCAGGGGTAGTGGATAACGTCATAGATTCGTCAGAAGGGGCTGGTTTCCTTTTTATTGCTCTTATCTTTTCTTCAAAACATTGTATTTACCTGGTCCTAATAGTTTTATAGAAATTTTTAATTTCAAATAGCATTATAAATATGAAACGAATCTTATGATCATCATCATCATCATTATATTTTTTGGTCGAAATTTTGTGGAACTGCCCTTACGTTACTTTTATCATCACACATACTACTACAATTGTTTATGTTTGTTTATGCACAAAGATTAAAACGTATTAACGATAAAACGTTTTGAATATCGTTATAAGATAATACATTTTGATTGGTGTTTATGCGTAGAACAACATTTCGTTCTCACTTAAAACGTTTTGAGTAATAAACTAACACTACTCTAAAAGTTCATATTGATGTTTAGTATGTTACCAACACTGTTTTAAAATGTCAAATATTCACTTTAATTCACAATTCACTTAAAACGAAGAAAGTGTATATGCATATTTTAAAAACGCATTGAAATTTTAAATTCGGGTTTAATAGTGTATTCACTCAAAACGAAATAAAGTTTCAATGCGTTTTAAAATTTGGTTTATGCATCCGTATTAAGTCAATTAGTTTTTAAAAATGCTTCTTGTTAAGATTCTGTCCTTGTTAAACTCATAATTACATTATTCAGAATTTTTTAATATTATATAGATGAAACTGATCTATAAAAAAAGGAATTTTTAGTGAAAGAAAAAGGCCTTCATACATAAAATTTTATAGGTATATGTACATACATACATATTTCTTTATATATACACTTTTATAAAAAAGAGAACATTAATCAAAGCTTTTTAAAGGCTATTTTCATTCAGTTTTCTTAAATTTTATATAAATATAATCAAAAAATATATAGACAGAAAGAATTCTTATGTAGTATAAAAATGTCTCATACAAAAATTTTTGTTCTGGGGTTCCAACATTGGAACCCCATTAGTGAAATAGCTTTGAATGTACATCAGCATATTTCAGTTTTGTTAAAAAAGCTTTTACTTCTGCAAAGAAATACATATGTACATGCGAATACGACAATTACCTTGTTTATGCACAAAAATTAAAACGTATTAACGATAAAACGTTTTGAACATCGTTTTGAGATAATACATTTTAATTGGTGTTTATGCGTAGTACAACATTTCATTCTCACTTAAAACGTTTTGAGTAATAAACTAACACTACTCTAAAAGTTCATATTGATGTTTAGTATGTTACCAACACCATTTTGAAAGGTCAAATATGACAATTCATTTAAAACGAAGAAAGTGTACATGCACATTTTAAAAACGCATTGAAATTTTAAATTCGGATTTTATAGTGTATTCACTCAAAACGAAATAAAGTTTCAATGCGTTTTAAAATTTGGTTTATGCATCCGTATTTAGTCAAAACGGCATGAGTTAATGCGAATTAAAGCTTCGCATAAACAAGGTAATTGATGGTGTCGGTGTGACTCATTTTATTCACATATGTTTCACCATTTGAAATTTTTTTTATATTCTATTTAACACACAAGAGTAAAATTTTTTTTTTAATTTTTCATTCATCTTGATCCTGTTAAAAACAAAACTTAAATTTCAAAGCGCTTTAAAGCATAGTTAAAAAAGCTTTCACTTCCTTCCTTCTCTTACCGTACTGTTCCATAGTCTAATTTAATAATTACAATTTTTAGTCGATACTACATAAGACTTCTTTCTGTCTATATATTTTTTGATATAATATATGTAACTTTGCAGTTGAACCTATTTTACAAAACTTGAAAAAGCACGTCTTTTGTTGTTGAAAATTTTCCATCAACTAAAGAATTTGACAACATTCACGCATTGTTTATTATTATTACCAACGCTGAGTGCTGACTCATCTTTGAAAACTAACCACTTACCCTCTCGCACACCTTTTTTAAAAGTAGTGCAAAGTATAAGTACTTATAAAGAAAATTAAGATTTTTCGTTTGAGTTGTTGTGTGTTACTTGTGTTTATGTGAGATTGTAATAAAACACTTCTTTAAATTATAGTATAACTCGATTTATTTTATTAAATCAAAATTTAATTATCTAGAGAATTTTGAAAATACAACTTTTAAATTTATGAAATATATAAAGAATTTTAAAAGTAGAACTATGTCTTGTTTTCTTGAAGTCTAAAATATCTCTCCTTGATTTTAAAAAATTGATTCTTCATTACAGCTCGCCGACGCTTCGAAATTAATGAATTCTCATGCATATGGTCACTTATATTGTAATTCGATATTATACACGCGTGGTCAAAATTTAGTTATGTTGCACTTCAAATAATTTGAAATGCAATAAATTAAAGAAAGTGAATTTTTACTTATTTCAATTATTAAGTGAATTTGTACTTATTTCAAATAATGTGATAAATTATAAAAAGGGAAAATATACCAAATTTTGGTTGATCAAAGTGGTTTAAGAGGATGTTAATTGATATGGGTAAATATTGCGCGTGCAATATGCATGAGAACGTTTTAATTTAAAAAGATTATGATAAATGTATCATGTTTCATGAATTTTAAATGTTTACATTTATTTAACAAATTTAAATAATTTTGTTTTAAAAGAATGTCGTTAAGTGTTTATATTTACTTAAATGATTTTTAAAGAATGTTGCTATACAACATCCCTCCCCCCTTACAAGAAAAGTTTATGAGCTAGTTTTAAGCGAAATAAATTTTTTTTTATTATTATTATTATTATTATTTTTTTTTTTGACAAATGTTTATTTATTTATTTATTTATTTTTTTTTTCATTTATTTATTTATTAATTTCCTTGTACATTATTGTTTGACCTATTTATACTTAATTTACATTTAAAAGTTTTCCTTAAAAGATCTTGCCTTAAGCTATTTAAATTGATACTTATTGAGCTTAAATCGATGTTTTCTGAGTTTTGTTTTTGTAACATTTGATTCAAAGGATTTTCAATTGGTATTGTTAAATTTATTTTTTCGTCTATGAAAGTGCTGTTGAAATGATATGACGTTTGCTCAACGCTCTTGATTCCGTTACTAAATGTTTCTAAGTAAATTTGGGCGGTCGAGGCTCTACAACCCGGAAGTAACACTAAAATACCACTTTTAGAAATTTTTATGGAGTAATCTGTTGTATTACAATTTATTCTTAAATTTGTTTCATAAGGGAGAACGTACATCCAAGTATTCGGTTTGGAAAGTGGATACCACATTTCATTAGTGGCTTTAAAGACCATGATATCGCAGTTTGACCAATTCTGATATCCCATAATTATACGAATGATGCAATTTTGTGAATTTTGACTATGAATAAGGAAGTTTTCTTTGCATATGAATAATTCTGAGTCTAGGTGGATGCAATTTTCAAAATCACTTTGTTTAAGAAGAATGTATTGTTTAAGCTTTTCATTGATTGCCACGTAATTGAAACTTGTTTTAATAAAATAATAGAGTTTGCTTTTATGTCTGGCAGGAATGGTAGTTATTTTATAGAGTTGGTAAAAGTCATTAATTAAAGGTACTGATACAAGAAGCGTTAATTTGTTGAAAGCATAAAGTGGTTTTGCTTGAGCTATTTTGTCAAATATTTGGAGATTAGCTATTGTAGGTTTAAGTGGAAATTGAGTGTCATGTGACAATTCTATCATAACTGAACTTCTTTGAACGCATTGATAAATAGGTTGGAACTTAGCAAGTGTTTGTCGAGCTTACCAAGTCTTGCTTCATGGAAAATGGCAGATAATTCTGTCTGTTTTAAAAGGAAATGTTCTATAGAAATGGTTAGCAAATTTGATACTTCATCAAAAAGGTGTAATAGCTGGTCATAATGACTTTTATTGGTTAATCTTTCCTCTAAAGTAGTCATATGTTGTCGGAGAGTATTCAATTGTTCGTCTATTTTATTGTGGCTTCTACTTAATGTTTCAATAGTATTTACTATTATAGAAGTTCGTAAATTCATCATGTGATATAATTTATTTTATTTGTTTTTAGAGTTTTTAGGTGGTATTCCATTTGTTCTGCATCTTCATCATCCATAGTGCCAAAAAGAAATTTAGAAAGTCTGCCGATACCATTTACTAATCCGCGCTTTGATTTTATTGGAGGGGAGAATAATTGTTGTAGAATTTTGTTGTTATCAATTACTTCTCTAATTGTATTGTTCATAATTTTTAAACCTGCTTTACAAGGTTCCCATAAGAAATGTGATGATAATTCATTGCAAAGTGATATCAAAGTAGAATGTCTATGGTGAAGTATATGCTCCTCATTTTCATAAGTAGCGAAGTCAAAGTAAATGAAGAATTTCCATGAAGATGTAGATTTTCCAAAGACGCCAAATTTTTCAAAGTATACGCCGCTTACATTATTAATAGGAGTGTTTGTATGAAACTCTTAGAATCTTGTGAAGAAGAAATGAAATTGTATGACTAAAACTGCTCTGAAAATAAAATTTTTTTTTTTTTTGAATTAGGAATCTATATATGGTTTGAGCAAATTGTAATGAACGATTTTTGTTTTATTTTTTATTCTAATACGTGCTGTTTCAGGAGAACAAATTTCTACTATTTCGAAATGACCTTCGTAAATGGCAGATAATTTTTTGTTTCCTTTTACTTTTGATTCTAAGAGCACTTTATCGCCAATATTAAAATTCATTTGTTTTGCGTTTTTGTCATAATATGTTTTAGATAAATTCTTTGCTTTAATTAAATTTTCATGAGCTAAATTGTATGAGTGTTGCAAACTTGCTTTTAATTCTATGACGTAATTGTCATAGTTATATACGGGGTCAATTTTATTTACTGAATTAGGAATTTCTGGTTTTATACCGAAAAGAACTTCGTAAGGAGAATATTTTGTTGCTGAATGGGGGGTAGTATTATAACAAAATACCGCATAATCGACCCAAGTATCCCAATTATCCGGGTCTTTTATGGCATAACTTCGTAAGTAATCTCCAAGAGTTCTATGGCACCGCTCAAGCGATCCATTAGACTGTGGATGATAGGGGGAAGTCTGAATTTTGCTAATTTTTAATAATTTGCAAGTTTTTTTGAATAAGTCACTTAAAAAGTTCGTACCCTGATCCGTTAATAAGTATTGTGGGGTACCAAAAGTACAAATTATTTTACGAACAAAGTATTCAGCAACAGTATTTGCTTCTTGATTTGGAATGGGTACAGCTTGAATGAATTTTGTCAAGTCATCCTGGAATGTTAGAATGTATTTATTTCCGCTTTCTGATGTAGGAAGTGGTCCTACGATGTCGAGAGAAATTTTTTCGAATGGTTTTTCGGAAGTTGTAGTAATTTTCATTGGAATTTTGGTTTTGTGACCTATTTTGTTTTTCTGGCATGTTTCGGATGAAGTAATGTATTTTTTTATATCACTAAACATGGTTTTCCAGGTATACTTTTGCTTAATTCTTTTAAAAGTTCTAGAAATGCCTTGATGACCTCCTAAGGGAGAGTTGTGGTATTCGTAAAGTATGCGTAGTATATCTTCCTTATTGGAAAGTGTGATAGGAGATGAATGTGTACTTTCATTTGATTGGAGCTGTGAATCATTATTAGAGCGTAGTTTTGATGTAGAAGGAGGATTTTGACTTTCATTTATTTTTGTTTGTGATGAAGTAGATGGGTCGAATTGTGAAGTTGAATTTTGATTTTGAGATAAATTTTGGTTTTGAATTAAATTTTTATTTTGGATTGGTGTTAAATTTCGATTTGGAATTTGATTTTGAATTGGAATTTGATTTTGAATTGGAATTTGATTTTGAATACAATTTTTATTTTGATTTGAATTTGATGTTTTAAATTTTTTATTTGAATTTGAATTGGATTTAGTATTTGTTTGAATTTTTTCTTTTGAGGATTCTTCGGTTGCCATGGGCCTAGTGATTACGTTTACTTTTAATGTGTCCAAACGGGATGAGGCATCAGCATTGGTGTTAAGATGCCCCGATTTGTGGACCACATCAAAATCGTACTCCTCTAGTTTGATCCTCTATCTCATTATTCGAGAAGATGGATCTTTTAGGTTAAAAATCCATACCAAAGGTTTATGGTCAGTGACCAGTGTAAATTGTCTTCCATACAGATATGGCCTGAATTGCTTAGTAGCCCATACAACTGCTAATGCTTCTTTCTCTATGGTTGAGTAGTTCTTTTCAGCATTGTTTAAGGATCTACTCGCAAAAGCGATAGGCAGATCTTGCCGATCAGAATCTCCACATTGAGAAAGCACTGCGCCTATGGCTGTGTTACTGGCATCAGTGGTGACAAAAAACCTTTTCTCGAAATTTGGATATTGTAAGATGGGTGGCTTGGAAATTGAGTCTTTCAATAATCGGAATGATTCATCACAATGAGCGTCCCATATATATGGTACGTCTTTTTTTAGAAGTTTATTTAAAGGAGAGGCTTTTTTAGCAAAATGGGAAATAAATTTTCTATAATAACCTATTAAACCTAGGAATGATTTCAACTGTTTCGTGTCTTTAGGAGGAGCGATTATTTCAATCGCTTGCAATTTTGTTGGGTCAGGCTTTATTCCATGATCCGTGATTACATGACCAAGGTAAGTCACTTCTCGACATAAGAATTTACATTTGTTAGGTTGTAGTTTTAGATTATGTGTTTTAAGACATTCGAATACATCCTTTAATTTTGCATTGTGGTCACTTAAACCATGACCATATATAACAATATCGTCTAAGTATACAAAACATCGTATCCCCTGTAGACCGGTCAAAACTTTGTTCATAAGACGTTGAAAGGTAGGAGGAGCATTACGAAGACCGAAAGGCATTCTATTAAATTCGAAGTGACCATATGGCGTGCTGAATGCAGTTTTTGATTTATCTTCTTCGGCTACCTGTATTTGGTGAAAACCGTTTGCAAGATCCAGTGTGGAGAAATATTTGGAGTTACCCAGTTGGTTGAGGATGTCTTCTATATTAGGTAAAGGATATGCATCAGCTAAAGTGACCTCATTTAGCTTGCGAAAGTCTACTACGACGCGCCATTTTTTATTGCCTTGTGCATCTGGTTTTTTAGGTACAACAAGTAAAGGAGAATTCCAGGGACTAGAGCTTGGACGTACTATACCGTTTTCCAACATTTCATCTACTTGTTTTTTAATTTCTGATTTATGTACTTCAGGTAGACGATATGGTCGCTTATTAATTGGCGGTTGATTCGTTTGAATCGGAATAAAGTGCGAGATAGATGAAGTATAAGTGAGTTTGTCATCTTCTAGGTGAAAAATAGTATTATATTCGCGACATAATTCTATAATGGAAGTTTTTTCTTCAGAATTGAGATGGTCAAGATCTAAAAATGAAGTTAATTCTTGCAAACGTTTATTTATATTATTTTCATTTTGAATGTTTTAGAGGTTGTATACCTTGAAATTATGTATGGTTTCGTACTTTAATGGCACTTCGTTGGAAATATGTGCTTCCGTTTCGGAAGAATTTAGAACTGATATATAAATAAAACCATTTTTCGGTTGTGCTAGACATCCTGAAGTATACACTTGAGGTGCTATTTTAGTAGGAAAACATATTAAGTCTTCATTAGTAGGAAAAGGACCGAATTGTAATACTTTTTCTGTACGTGGAGGTACTATTACTTCTCGTTTTAAACACTGAAAAGGTAAAGCAATTTCTTTCTCATCTAAAACAAATGAAAGGGTTTTATTTTTATAGTTTAAAATAGAATTAGTGTGAGAGAAAAAGTCTTCTCCAATTATACCGTATAAAGTTATAGGAAAGTCAGATGAGACGACATGGAAAGGATGTGTTATTTTGAGATCGTTATCTAGATTTAGAATTAAGTAAGAGACGCCGTAAGTGTAAAATGGTTCATGTGATATACCTTGAACTTTAGTCATGTAATCTATATTTACTTCGACTTGGTCATCAAGGACATTTTTTTAAATTAAACTTATTGATGCTTCGGTATCCAGGAGTAATTGAGAATTAGGAGTTTTTGTTTCAGTAATTTTTATTGAGATTTCGTTTTGAAACGTTTTATTAGAATTTAAACTTAGAACTGGTAAATTTGTTTTTGTAGCGAAATTAGATTTGTATGAATTTTGATTATGGCACTTTACTTGTTTAAGTTTTGTACCCGAACCATTGTGCCTTTGGTTTCGGGTGACAACCCGTTTCCCGATGCTGGCTTTTGCTCGTTTACATTTGAAGAAGTACTGGGACCAGTGTTGCTACGTTTGGCGTTATTAAATTGTCTTTTACGACAGTCTTCAATCATGTGTCCAGGGTTTTTACAATAACGGCAGATAGGAGTGTTTTGTAATGTATTAATACGATTTTTATTATCATTAAAATTGTTTTTATTATTACCTTGTTGAGAAAATTTTGGAAAAGAGTTAGAAGAATTTTGTGATTGCTGCCGTTTACGACATTCATTATACGTATGTCCGGTGAATTTACAAAATGTGCATTTTTTAATTTCAACTTTTTCATCACATTCATTAATTTGCTCTTCTTCAACAGCGTAGTCTATAGCTTCTCTTAAGGATTCATGTTTGCAGGATTTTACGATGATTTTTAGTTGGGGCTTTAAACTGCGTTTGAAATTGTTTATTGCAATAACTTCGTTCAATTTTTTGATTGCATTAATACCGACAGAAGATTCACCCTGTGTGCTTGACATATTTAATTCGTCTAACAACGCTTAAATTTTACTAGCATACAAACTTACAGTTTCGCGTGCACCCTGTTTTATAGAAAATAACTCTGCTTGAACGACCTGCGTTGCTCTATATTTTTGAAAATGCTTTTTGAGATCCGTTTCTAGAGATTCCCATGTTTCATACTCATTATATCGTAACAGATTATTGTATGCTCTACCAGTTAATTTTGATTTTACTACGTCTAAAAATTCTGTTTTGTCTTCAGGTGTAGTAGCCTTACCGGATTGAATTTTAGCAATTTGTAAAAATCGTGACAAAGATTTACGATCACCATTAAACTCAGGAATAAGTTTAATAGCATTTGAAACATTAAATGTACTCATTTTCTGTTGGTTTTTATCTAAATCAGACGAATTGGTTCTATTAGAGGAACTTGTAGGATCAAAATGTTGTGAATCTGAATATTCTGATGTGGGACTTTCTTCTTCAGAATCCGAGGAAGATACTTCGTTACGCTTAATTTTTCTATTTCGTAGAGATATATTCAAAGAGACACTCATAAAACTTGTTAAAGAATAATAACAACACTTTCACACACAAAAAAAAAAAGATCAAAATATTTTGCGAAAGAGATTTTGTTTTTGTTTTTTTTTTTTTTTTGAATCTTTACATAAAATTCTGTAAATTATGAAAAAAAAAAATTTTATTTTATTGAATAATACAATTGAAATAATATGAAATATCAAAATAATATCAAAAGACAAAGGAAATATTTTATTACATTATACTATTAAAATACCAAAAAATATCAAAAAGCAAAAAAAAAAAAGACAAAAAATCTTCCATTGTCCTTTTAAGCTACTATTAAACTAATATCTTCTTTATTTTTCGAAAACAGAGGGTGAAATTGAAGGTACGCTAAAGTGACCCTGTAAAATATCATAGGGTATACCATGAAAAAAGAGCAAAAACCCTTCACCGCCCTCTAACGGCCAAACCGTTCAGATTTACAAAAACCCACCCCCTCCACCTATACCATTTTTTGTTTGTATTGATGACACCAATCACTGGTATCAATCCAAAGCAAATCAAACGAGATACCCTGCATAAAAATTAAATTAAAATTGAAAAAATTTATTTAAACTAAAAAAAAAATTATGGTGGAACTATGGAAATTTTGCTCACTGTACATCATACACACACATATTATCAAAGAAAATATAGACAGAAAAAAGTCTTATGTAGTATCGACTAAAACTTTTAATTGTTACATTAAGGTAAGAGAAGGAAGGAAATAAAAGCTTTCTTAACAAAACCGATGTACATATGTACTTTCTAAGATATTTCAAAAAAAATAAAAACTTTTGTATGAGACATTTTTATACTACATAAGAATTCTTTCTGTCTATAATTTCTTTGATATTATGTATGTAGGTATAAGATGTCATCAGAGTGTAGTGTGTAGTGCGACTTGGTTGGCCATCATCAGTGTAATTGTTTTCTCTTCAAAATTTGAAATGTCTTAAACAAGAAACAACAAAATTTGTAAGTCTCAAAAGCTTTATACAGAATGTTTTGCACAAGTGTCCAACCCAAAAATCATAGATAGCTCTCGTGAAGGCAAAAAAAAATTATATGGCGGGAGCGAGTGAGGAAGCGTGAAACTTAAAGGTTTCGTAAATACATAAGGAGGAAGGATTTTAGGCACAGTATCTCCTAAACCATGCGTGCTGCAGCAGTTAAGTTCTTAAAAGTTACAAGATGGTTTTAAAAAAAGAATTCCAAAACATGAATTGTGATATGTAACTTGAAAGCCATGCATTTTTCAGAAAAATTGCTTTTAAGCAGAACGATGTAGAATTGAATGAGCTTTCACTATGTGAAATATAAAAAGGTGGTTAGAATCGACAATTTTGTGAGGAGAATGCGGTATTTTTTAAAAAACTGGGTTTTGAAAAAGTTTGGAAAATCATAAACTATTGGGAGGGGGATAAAAGAATGGTTAAAAGCTGAAAGGTCAAAGCAGTTCTCTACATTCCTTTCAAAGATTAAATTGCTGCAGAGTGAATAGTTTGATCAGGAGATGATACAGGTTGGTATATTAATAAAATGTATTAAATTCTTCTCACGACCTCGCCATATACTTTTTTTTGACTTCACGAGAGCTATTTGTGGTTTTGGGGTTAGACACCTTAAGCAGAATCTTGTATATTATGTCAGAATAATGAGTATTTCAAAATAAATCACGGTTATATTTTTCAATTAATTAATTCATTAAATATCAAGTAGTGCATTTACACAGGGGAAAAATACTTATACTATAATGTATGTACGAACATAGTATTATACAATATAAATAAAGAAGAAAAAAAGAATCATGGAGCATAATATACAAAGTTTTCTTCATATTTCATTACAATAAAAAACAAAAATTATTTTTCTTATAACTTATTCAAGCGTGCGATAACATTGAGTGATTCAACATTAAAAAACTTATGAGCATTCACTTATTATAATATGAATAAAAATGTTATGTGCATTAATGAGAAATTGCATGATTCAGATTTCACATGGTTTCTTTTTTTTTCCTTTTTTGTTTTGTCTAGTAATCTAATTCCGAATGTATGTTACATGCGTTATATAAATTTTAAAATATTAAAGAAAATAATAATTCTCAAAAAACTTAAATACATAGTTATGAAGATTGCAATATACAGAGTGTTTCGTTTGATTTCGTTTGAAATGATACCAGTGATAGGTCTCATCGGGACAAAAAAAATCGTATTGGTAAATCTCAACGGTTTGGCTGTTAGAGGGCGTTGAAGTTTTTTTGCACTTTTTTCACAACACTCCAAACCTTTCTACAGGAGCTCTCCAGGGTCACATTGTATTTAGAAAAAATATTGGAGTACCCTTTTCCCTTACAAACAAAACCCTACTTTTGTCCCTCTACCCTGAATCCTACAAAAGTTAACCGCGTTCAAAATCGAAAATTTTGCAAATTGTTACCAAATTTTTGTGTTTAACCCTGTTTTGCTCAAAAAAAGCTTTAATTAACCCGGACTTTTTTTTGGAAGAAATGCAAGTTCAATTGATTTTGCATCGATTTGTTCTCATCATTTTTTTTCTCGAAAAATGCATAGTTTTTGAGATATTTGTACTTGAAAAAAGTAAAAAAGACAAATATTTGAAATTCATGGTTTAAATGTGCTCTTATTACTGTGTAAATTGAAAATAGGTACTAGAAATGCTAATTTTTAGTTTTTTTCAAGCGCAAATATCTCGAAAATTATGCATTTTTCAACAAAAATGATTTAAACAAATCAATGCAAAATCAATTGAGCTTTCATTTTCTGCAATAAAAAAGGAGGGTTAATATCGAGTACTTTTCGAGAAAAATAGGGTTAAAGTAAAAATGGGTAAAAAAATGACAAAATTTTTATAACTTTTGAACGGTAAGATGTTCAGAAGCATGTAAGATGTTTTTGAAAAGAATAAGGAGGTCCTCTACAATTTAGAATTTTAGCGTGCATCTGTAAAAAGTTATAGGGTAAAACAAGGAAAAAGTACCAAAAATCTTTCCCCCCCTTTCTAACTCCGTAATGGTTGAGATTGAACCCCCCCTCCCTTCTCTCCCATACAATTTTTTGCTTGTCTCGCCGAGACCTGTCTGTAGTTTGCGGTTCGGACACTTCAACTGAATCACCCTGTATATTTACGAATATCTTCTAGAACAATCTAACCTAAAGTACTTTTTCAACAGGTAAGATCGATGTTTTATGTATATAATTGCTGTTTTATTGGAACTGAGGAAGTGAGAATTTTGAGAATTGTTCAGTGAGCAAATGAACAAAAATTTAGGTTTTGGTGGGAAAGTATCATATAGAATTGATGTTTTGGGTTATGACGTGTTTTTTAATTTGTATTTTATGTTTATTCTTGATTTGTCTTCTAATGTTGGAAATTTTCATTATAACATAGTTTTCTCGACACTTAAAATGAGTCTATTCTGAAAAAGATGAGTGAGCTGCGCTCAACTGATCTAAGCACATATCACTTTCTCAGTTCTAAGAAACACAGCAAATATTAGAAATGTATAAAAGCTCACAGTTGTATCAACTCAGATATGTACATATTTATTATCCTGAAAATCATGAAATAAGATGGTGCGTATAGTGTTTGAAGACATTTCAGATAACTATTTCATACAAAATACGATATGTTAATAAAGTTTTTATTATAACTTTTTAGCAGCAATAACAGATTCAATGAGGGACCGCAAACGAATTAGGTGGTTGTTATGTATATGGGACTTCGGACATTACGGCCGTTTTCAATTATTCAAGATTGCATCAAGCTTTATTTTCCATAGATTTCAATTAATCAAGCTTGACTTTTCACTGACTATTAAATTAATTCAAGCTTGCTACAATCTGTAGGCAAGATTAGCAAGCTCTGAACACCTTGTGCTATACCTAAAAGTATGTTCGAACTAACACTTTTTTTAAGTTTTTATGTCATTGTTTTACTCATTCTAATATTTTTACCTTCTTGAAATATTTTACCTTTAAGCTAGAAACTTTATAGTAAAGACAGACCAAAAGCTCTTTTTGGGTTTAGCTAAATTGATGATGAAAATAGGATAGGATAGGAATTATAAAATAAAAATACAGTAAACCATATCACTTCACTACACAATAGTCAGACAAAAACAAACAATAAGACAAAATTGTCAAAAATGGTCTCCGGAGATCGAGAGACAAATATCTGAACGTTTTAATAACCAGAGACCAGTTAATGGAGACCGTCGCTTAGCCGTTTACATGACAAGAGACCAAAAGTTTCTGGAAACCACTGGTCTGGAAATTATCAGGTCTCATGAATGTATACACGAAGTCTCCTGTCTCTAGACATCACTTTTCAATCTGGTTTAGTTGCCTTTAAAATTCAAAGAATGTTTTTATATGTATTTACTGGTATTTCATTTGTTATCCAATCAAAAAAGTTTGTCTTTTTTTAAATTTCGTGTTTGATGTCGTCGGTGAAAGAAAGGTTGTCTCTTTCTTGAAAAAATGTGTTTTTGTAAAAATTCAAAAGAGCTTTTAATTTGTTAGCATCACTTCTTACTTACTTACAACTTACTTTTATAAAAATTAATTTATACTTAGATCTAACTTCAACTTAGATCAACTAACTACTGTCAAAAGGGACCATTTCATAAGGTGGTTCAGGAAGTTTAAAGTGCTTGCAAATATTGTGCAAACAGCACAAACATTTACAAATTTGTGCAAAATCAATCCAATTTATAAATAAAATAAATTAAAAAATAATTCAATTCTAATAAAATGAAACTTAAAGATTGGAATTTTATATATCTATTTGTAAGCAATCATTTAAATTTGTAATTCGAAAACAAAACGAAATTCGATGTATAGTATTCCATAATACCAAAATTTACTTTTGAACAAACGATATCGTTTACAACTTTCGAACAAACGATTATCGAGAATCGAAGTACTTACATAATTCCGCCCACGTCTCGTCACCCGTTATAAGATTATTAACCTTCCCTAAATTTTTGTAGGCAAAATTGAGCGAATTGAACACGAGCTGCTGTAGTGTTTAATTTAAAACAATAAGAACTTAATTTTAAAAACTCCTTTATTGATTAAAGTTACAATCAAAACTGAACAGCTTAATTATTTTGTTATTCTATCAAAGTACAAAATTTCTTAATCGTAATTACTTATTTATTCTTACTACCTAAGCATGATAATTTGCCTCGCTTTGATTTTTGATAATTAAATATTAAATTTTTGTCTAGATTCAATATAAATTTTAACGAACAAGACTTGAAAATTCAATTTTAAATTCTCCTTCAGGTCTGCGAAAATTAAAATCGGCTTATTAGAAATTATAGCTATTTATAGTCAAGAAAACATATTTCTGCGGCTAAATTTTGTAGCGATGAAAACTCAGTTTTGTAAGTCTTTCGGAATATTTTATGGTCTGAGTCATTTTATGATTTAATCAAATTTTCTCAAGTCGATTCATGTAACATGATTCCCTACTAGCACTTCTGCATTCATACTACTTATATACATACACTATATTAGTCACATTTTAGATGCTTTTTATATCATAATAATTTTGTAAAGTGTAGTGAAAACTAGAACTAAAGACAAGTGCAATGCAAGAAAACCAGTTAAGTATTGCAAATACGTCTCAAATTAAGTTATTAGAATAATAGGATGCAACGAATTCTTTGTTAGACGATTTTTCAGCCAGGGAGTGGACGAAAAAAATGTACTTCAGAAAAGAAAAACAGCTTGCTGAAAGGAACAGTCCTTCAAAATCGATTCGTAATAGCATCAGAGTTGAGAAGGGATCTAGAGAAGTCAACAGATTCCGTTTTTTCTGCTTCCACAATTAAGATACGATTTGTAGACGAAGGGCTATTCGCGTTTAGAACTGAAAAAATTCGACTGCTCACGACGAAAATGAGAAAACTAATGGACAAAAGTTATTTTCTCCAAAGAATTGAAATTTAATCTCGAAGGGTCGGATGGCAAAACCACAGTTCGCTGAAGAAAAGTGAGCGTTTAAAAGATGAATGTGTAACACAGGGACCCAAACGAACAAGAGGCGTTATGGTTTGGGGATGCATAAATTATTGAGGAGTAGGAGAAATAATTATTGTAGAGGGTGCAGTCAATGCCTAAAAATACAAAAAACATAATATCAGAAGGCATTATACCCACCATTTACTAATTTAGTGAAGTTGAGGCAGAAATAATATTACTAAATGTTTTTGATAAATTATAAATTGAAATTGAGATGTGATCACCCCACACAAGAGATCGATTTATACAAACGCAATGTAAAAGAATATGGAAAAGTATGCCTATGTTGCCTGTACTGACTTCGATTTATAAACCCAGTATAGAGAAGTTTCAGGTAACGAAATACGAAGAATAATTAGGAATAACCACACTCCCATGGCCTGGAAATAGTTCTGAGCTAAATCCGACAGAGCACATATGGAGCCTAATTAAAAAAATCAATCAGAACAAGTTGAAAAATGTGATGAAGAGTTAAATCAATGACAATGTATTCTATAACAGACTAATTATTCTAGTATATTGAAATAGTCAGAACCAGTTGACCTTCAATCTCAAAGCTGGCCTCCAATCTAAAAGCTGTTTAAGCTCTTTCTTATTCTCAGGATTTTTTCTTAATTTCTCACTTTTTTAAAATATATTCTCTTTTTTAACTATTTTCCATACAATACATAGAAAATTTTAACAAAAATTTGAGAAATTTTAGTATTTTTAACTCGCTATACAATCATTCTCATGGTTCTCATTACTATACAGAATCATATGGAAACAGCTTTTCCTTTACTACATATTCAGATATATGGTAGAATACATACCATTTGGTTTTGTATAAGAATTTTACCAATTTGTATGAGAAATTGAAGACATAGGATTTGAGGGTGAAAAAAATCCCAAGAAAAGAATAAGCCACTATTAAGATTTTTATAGTTTTATTTATTTATACAAGCTTTAATTTTCACTTAAACCAATTTTACACACGTTATCAACCAAAGAAGTAATAAAGGGTAGTGATAAAAAATATAATATACCTAACTTAACGAAAAGAAAGAAAAAGAAAGAAAGAAAAATGTAATTCGTTAATGATGAAGTTGTTAACCATTTCATACGATAAATTCCATAGATATACTTATGATATTCTGCTGCAGTTTTTAACATTCTCCGCCCCCGCGATGATAATTTATTCAGCAACTTCTAAAGGATACAGCAGTTGAATTGGACGTTTGTACTTTCTTCCATTACCAAGCGTTACCTCACAAGATCTGATTTTACCATCTCTTCCCATAAAAATGTCAGTAATTCGCCCAAGATTCCAAAGCACACGTGGCTTCTGATGATCATGAATCAGGACTACTTGATCACGTTTAACATTAATTTCTCTTGAAGATGGTATAAAATGAGCTGAACGCAACTGTTGAATATATTCCTGTATCCATCTTTTCTTGAATTGGATTACAAGCTTCTGACGTTGTTTCCATAATTCACAAATTACTTGTTGATTTTGGCTGGTTGTGTACTCGATTGACGGTAAAGCCGTTGGTGTCCATCCCAAAATTATGTCATTTGGTGAAAGAAGTTTCAAATCAAATTGATCGTCAGAGATGTAGGTGAGAGGACGTGAATTTATTACTGACTCTATTTCTGTTAAAAGAGTTTCAAGTTCTTCAAATTTCATTTTTTGCTTTCTTATAGAAATCTTTAGTGCATTTTTTATTGTTCGTATTAATCTCTCCCACCAACCACCCCACCATGGAGCTCGTTCAATAATAAATTTCCATCTTATACCTTTATTAGCAGCAAAAGAATTAATCTCTTTAGAATTTATTTGCGTATAAAGAATAGACAATTCATAGTTAGCTCGTTTAAATGTTTTGGCGTTATCTGAGTAAATTATTCGTGGTACTCCACGTCGACTTATAAATCTTCTAATTGCAGCTAAACAAGACTCAGTTGTTAGTGTTCTAACCAATTCTAAATGAACAGCTCTTGTACTAGCGCAAGTAAATAATAACAGATATACCTTAGAAGATTCGTTTACAGAGTCAGTTACAAATAACGGTCCAGCGAAGTCTAGTCCACTAATATCAAATGGTCTTGTTAATGCAATTCTGTCTCTAGGAAGTGGCGCAAATGGCTGAGCAGCAGATTTTCCAAATAATTTGCGACACATATAACAACCTTTTGATACCTTTTTAGATATGACTCGACCTTGTATTACCCAATATTTTGTCCGTAAACGAGCTAATATTAGGTTCGTACCACCATGGAAAGTGTCTATATGCGTTTTCTTTGCCAAGAGTATACTCAAATACGATTCTTTCGGTAATAAAATTGGAAATGAAACTATACCAGCACATTCAGTTTCTGTTAGTCTAGTTCGTACTCTTAAAATACCATTTTCGTCCAAACATGGCTGTAAACTTAAAATTTTTGAGTTTTTATTGATCAATTTGTTTTGAGATAAACATATAATTTCATCATGAAAATAACGTTTTTGTTCACTTTTTATCCAATACATCTCAGCCTTTTCTAATTCACTAACAGTCAAATAATCAAACAATTTCTTTTTCCCTTTTGTTATATTATGAACAAACCTAAAAACATAAGCTGTAGTTTTTAATAATCGATCAAGCTCACTAAATTTTTCTAAATTTAATAAAGTTAATTCAGCTGTCTCTTTCTCACATTCAGTTTGATTTAATAGTGCAGTAGATTCTACTAAAATCTCATCCTTTATAATACTTTTTTCAAATTCTCCAAATAACCATTCAGGTCCAAATTTCCATAGGTTCGAATAAATTAAATTCTTTGCACTTATTCCTCTTGTTATAAGATCAGCAGGGTTTTCTTTACCTGAACAATAGAACCACTGGTCATCAACTGTTAACATTTTTATCTCTCTTACACGATTCATCACATAAGGCTGCCATTTTCGTTTCGATGCACCTTTTATCCAACATAATGTGATCTTCGAATCTGACCACATGTAAATATTATTAAATTGAAAATCTGTTTTTGTTTCTAAAAATTTCTTAAGTCTAGCAGCAGTCAAAGCAGCAGTCAAAGCAGCAGTAAGTTCTAATTTTGGTAAAGTTAATTCATTCGTACAATCAGATTTAATAGGTGCTATACGACATTTGGATACAAGTAAATTTACAATAATTTCGCCCTTCATTTTTTTACCTCTAATGTATGCAGTTGCACCAAATGCCTTTGGACTGGCGTCTGCAAAAATATGTAATTGAGCAGATTCGACAAAATTTGAATCACCGAAAATACATCTGGGTACAGAAAAATTCTCAAGATCTAATATTTCGCTGCACCAACCTCTCCATTCTTTTAAAATGTTGGTAGGTAAAATTTCATCCCATTCAATTTTTAATTTCCATACTGATTGCATTAACAGCTTTACTCTTATAGTAAATGGACAAAGAATACCTAAAGGATCATAAATACGACCAATGGCTTGTATAATGTTACGTTTGGTGTCACCAGGTGTATTTTTTACAAATTCAATTATTGAACTCAAATCAACTTTCAATTCATCAGTCGTCGTATACCAACACAACCCTAATACTTTTTGTATGACATTTTTAGTATTATTTCTTTCAGCTTGAACAAATTCTCTACGAAGTTTTTCACTATTTGTTTGCCATTTCCGTAAATTCATTCCTGCCTTTCTCATAATAACTTTAGCTTCATTATATAAAACTTTTGCCTTTTCTATATCTGACAAACTAACAACTAGGTCGTCAACATAAAAACTTTTCAATAAATTTTGACAAGTAGAAGGAAAATCCTCTTGACAGTCCTTGATATGCTTTCTTATGACCGCATTAAGAATAAAAGGACTACAATTAACCCCAAAGGTTACTCGCGTCATTCGAAATTTTCCAAGTGGTGATAAATTTTCAATATTTTTTGGTCGATATTTATACCATAATAAACGGTGTGAGTCTCGATCAGCTTCATTTAATGAAATCTGAAGAAACGCTTTTTCTATATCTGACACTACTGCAATTTGACCTTTTCTAAAATTTATCATAGTTGTTAATAAATCAGGAAGTAAGTTTGGTCCTTGATGTAATTGATCATTTAATGACAATGACTTTGACAGATGTGAAGAAGCATCAAAAACAATTCGGACTTTCGTGGTTGATTTATCAAATCTATAAACTGCTCTGTGTGGTAAATAAAATATATTCTTAGCTGGCTGATTTGGTACTGGTTCAATTACTTTTGATTCTAGCATAAGACGTATTTGATTGTCGTATTCAAAAAATTTTTCTTCATCTTTCAATAATTTTTGTGTAAGTGCCTTTAGACGATAAAATGCATTTTGATAATTGTCATTATTAGATTCAATATTATTTTTCCAAGGTAACTTAACCTCATACCTTTCATTCGTTTTGTAAATGTTTTTATTTAAAAATTCGTCAAAAAATGATTTAGTATAATATTCAGTTTCATTTTGAATCCCTACACTTTCCAGAGTCCAGAAATTTTCAATATTAAACTCAGAATTGATAGTTAAAAGTAACGTACCTGATGTGTTTTCTATTTGATTACCTTCAGAACCGCACCCATGAAATGTCCAACCTAATTTAGTTTTAATCATAGCAAGCTTATCAGTGATCATTTGTCTTTCTCCAGTCACTACTGTCCAATAATTATCGGCTCCAATAAGCACACCAATACCATTAATTAAATCTTCTCCTTCTTCCGGATAATCTGCTAATTCAGACACAACACATCTTAATTCAGTTTTCGGCGCAGGCAATACATCCAAACATATGAATGGTATTTCAATAGCATAAAATTTTATAAATTTGTCATCAAATTTACTTTTCAGGCTAACTTCTACCAAATTAAATGTCGTTTTTTCAGGAAGTTTTTTTTGTTCCGAATGGAATTACATTCATATTTACAATACCTTTTACTTTTAAATTCAAACTTCTTGCTATATCTTCACGAATAAATGATCTTTGACTTCCATTATCTAAAATTGCACGAATTAATCTTTTATTATTACGGTTACATACATAAGCATAAGCAGTTTGTAGATATATTTCAGAACTATTGAACAGAGATAAGACAGCGTTACTTGAATTACTAAAATTTTAATTTTCTACCCTTACATTTTTAGAGTTTTTTGATAAATAATTTGGATTACACATCACTGTAGGATGTCGTTTTTTACATTTAGTACATCTGATACTACTTCTACAATTTCTTGATACATGATTCTGTTGCGTACATTTAAAACATCTTCTATCTTTTTTTAATTTTTCTTTTCGGTCACTTATGGATAAATTATTCGATACACAATTTGCACTCATATGTTCTTTAGAATCACAAAAAAAACAATTATTTAATTTAGAAGCGCTAAACAGACCAGCAGCAGTATGTTGATAATTAGGTCTACGATTATTATTACCAAATTTATTTTTTGAATCAATATATGATGATGATGATGACGATGATGTTGCAGCTTTCTCTAATGCATCAGTTTCTCTTTTAAGAAAATTTAAAATTGATTTAAGCTGAGAATCAGACAATAATTTACTTGATGTATTTCCTAAAGTTGTACTTTCTGATACTGGACTTTCATTACCATTATTTGATCTATAATATTCTGCACGTAATTCTATTGGTAAGCAACGAATTATTGTAGTTTTCAACATTATATCATACTGTGAACTGTCAACATCAAGTGATTTAAGTGATCTCATTGTTGAAAGAACAGTATTGTATAGCTTTCTCATATTCACAACATCATTCTTGAATTTAACTGGTGTCAATGTCATAAGTTTATGTACATACTTGTCAATTAATAAATCAGTGCTACCATATTCATTTTTCAACATTTCTATAGCTTCTTTATAGCAAACTTCGCTCGGCGTTAAGCCGGCTATAGTAGCGGCGGCTCGTCCTGTTAGAAGTGATTCTAAATAATTGAATTTATCCACATCAGTCATTTTATCATTTAGATGCACACTTTGATTAAATTGTTCCCAAAATGGTATCCATTTATCATAATCACCATTAAACGTCTTTAATTTTATCTTCTCTAAATGTACAGCCTTTTCACTTTTTTCAATTACAAGTTCTGGTTTTTCTGCTATTCCTTTCTTTTCACAACGCTTTTCATATTCAGCTATAAAATAGTTTAGCTTACCTAATGCAGTAAATACCTTTTCATCATATTCCATTATTGTTGCACATTCCTTCCCAATTTTAGACTCTTCGATATTATCCTTTAAAGATTTATTTGCATCGTTTAATGAGTCACGATATGCTCGTATTTTATAATGAAATACATTCAATTCTTCTAATATCTCTTCATGCGGTTTTGAAGGTTTCTTTAAGCTAGATACGTATTCATTTATACTATTGTATAACTTTGTAACTTGTGTACGTATACCAGCACGCATTTGAACATCCATTCTGATTTCGTTTCTAAATATAGTTTTTTTTTAGCGTATTAATACCAATCGTTATTCTTTATACGGCGTCGTTTTTATTTCCCGGGTTTCGGCACCATGAAAAAAATCCCAAGAAAAGAATAAGCCACTATTAAGATTTTTATAGTTTTATTTATTTATACAAGCTTTAATTTTCACTTAAACCAATTTTACACACGTTATCAACCAAAGAAGGAATAAAGGGTAGTGATAAAAAATATAATATACCTAACTTAACGAAAAGAAAGAAAAAGAAAGAAAGAAAAATGTAATTCGTTAATGATGAAGTTGTTAACCATTTCATACGATAAATTCCATAGATATACTTATGATATTCTGCTGCAGTTTTTAACAGAGGGTATATTTCAAGAAGAAGAAGTATACAAGTAGCTAATTTGCATATGATCACATTTATAAATTTTAATGGTAATTTACATATCAAATTTATTATTTTGCATATCAAATTTGATCGTTTATCAGGTCAAATATAATGTTGATATCAAAATGATATTTTTAGAAAATAATTTTATTGATAAATTCGATCAAAAATCCTTAATTTTCTAGCACTAAAAATCATTTTTGCACCAGGCAATCAGAAATCATAGCGATCAAAAATTTTAACAAAATCATCTACAAAAGTATCAAATGTTTTTGTACTTTAACGATTATATAGGACATTGTATTCATCCATATAAGAATTGTTTGATAGTATTTGTTGACGATACCTCAAGAAAACACCCAGTTGTTCCAAGAATTAATTCAGAATTCATTCAGAATGAATTCTTTGGACTTCGAATTGATTCTACTTTGGATTACCAAACGGCAAAAGAATTAGTTACTTTTACATTGGCATGTCATAGGCGGTAATGAATTGATTCCCATCTGCTTTACCTAGAATGCATTCCGATTACTTGGAATGCATTCAGAATCGAATACAAGAAATTAATTCTGAATTGATTAAGAATTAAACACTACCTACTTCTTGTCGTCAATGTCTTGTTAATCTTTTAACTGTAGTAAAACAGTCTTTTTCTTCAAATGAAAAAATATAAATATGTAAATGCATTTTTACTTTTTAAAAATTAGCGTAAATATTGCAAATAAATATATAATATAAAGAATAAGATTTTGTTTTACTACACTTAAAAGCACAATGTTTCATCGTCAGAGCACAAGACATTGAAAACAAGAAATGATGTAGAATAGACAAATAATCCTGATGAATCTGAAATTTTAAGAGAAAAAGTAAAAATAAAATCCAAATTTTTTCAAAAAACATTCAAATTAAAATTATTTGAAATAAAATTACATTTGAATTTTAAAAACACTTTCTTTAAAAACTCACCTGTTTCCATTCATACATTTTCAAATGAACTGAACTACGCGTAACAAATAAAATTGCGTAAAAAATAAAAAATTTTAACATGCTTAATCATGTTTTTTATATTTTTTTTATTCTAATAAATTGTACGCAAAACAAAGTGATTCTCTTCTGCATTACGAGTAATCAGAAGTGGAATCAATTGATTCTCTACTGTATTACCAGGAATCAAAAGTGGAATCAATTGCTTCGTAATGAATTCTGAATTCATTCCTAAGGAATCAGTTCTTTTTGGCACAACTGGGCAATAACATGTTATACACATGTATGCCTTCGAATAATATAATATATATGAGTTTACTTCACTTCAAAATAACAAAAATAGTATTCAATTTTAAAGAATATATACATACATACATACGTATATATATTTGTTTTTTTAAACAGCAAAACATATACATCAGCTGCACATGGAAACAGCTGATTTAAAATTGAAGGGAGTGTTAATGAAATTCAAATTTGAACTAAAACAATTGTTTTGAATATATCATCAATAAAATTTACAAAAAACTTTGAATTTTGGAGTTCCGTTATTTCTAAGAAACTTTTGAAAACGTGCACAAATAATTTTTGGCACAAACATACATGCACAAATAATTTCTTGCATAGTTCTTTGACTTTTTTTATGAATATTCTATGAATTTTTTTTCTAACTTTGAGTGAAATGTATGTATTAGTGTATAAACAACATAAAACAAAAATTATTAAACAATTAGTTAACTACGAAAAAAGTTACAAGGTCTTTTTTGAATACTTGAGTATGAAATTTACATTGCACAAATAATTTTTGTCATCACTGTATGTGTTTGAAAAAAATTTACAAATTATGTATTTACTTTATGCGTAAATGGTATTTTTGTGTTTTGTTGTTTTTGGAAAAGATATATATGTGTATGGTATATGAGAAATGAGAATAATGTATGAATATAATATTTTTATTGTTGCATTTTTTCTTCTTGTGTTTGCTTGTGTGTACCAGGTATGTAAATATGAAACCGGAATTTGCCTATTCGTGACGCTAGCTGTGAATCTAGTTACTGTCACACCGCGTCATTGACGCCACTTTCTTGTTTTGACATCTAATAAAGATTTTCAACTCACAACCATACAAGTTTCATACAGTTTCATAGTTTTTAATAGCGTTGAATATGTCGAATTTTGGGCCTAGAAACTACGATTCGCGGACAGCATTGATTTTCTGTTACCATTTGAAGAAAACTGCTGCAGAATCACATCGAATGCTTGTCGAAGCTTACGATGAGCTAGCTCTTGGTAAATCACAGTGTTTTGAGTTGTTTAGAAAATTCAAGTGGCGATTTTGACGTGAAAAACGAAGAACGTGGAAGACCACCGAAAAAGTTTGAAGACAGCGAATTGCAAGCACTGTTGGATGAAGATGACGCTCAAACGCAACAACAACTCGCAGATCAATTAGATGTGACACGAGAAGCAGTCTCCATACGTTTGAAAGCCATAGGAAAGATCCGGAAGATGGGAAAATGGGTTCCTCATGAGCTGAATGAAAGACAGCAGGAAAACCGAAAAACCACTTGCGAAATGCTGCTTGCCAGGTACAAAAGAAAGTCATTTCTTCATCGAATTGTGACTGGCGATAAGAAGTGGATATATTTCGAGAACCCTAAGCGTAAAAGATCATGGGTAACTCCAGGCGAATCATCGACATCGACTGCAAGACCAAATCGCTATGAACAAAAAACAATGCTCTGTGTTTGATGGGATCAGAAGGGTGTGATCTATTACGAGCTGCTAAAACCTGGCGAGACTGTTAATACTAAACGCTATAAACAACAAATGATCGATTTGAATCAAGCTTTGCGTGAAAAACGACCGGAATATCAAAAAAGGCAAAACAAAATGATTTTGCTCCATCACAATGCACCATCACACACAGCAAAACCGGTCAAGGAAACGATTGAGGCTTCGAGTTGGGAAATAATTTCACATGCGGCTTACTCACCAGACTTAGCTCCATCCGATTATTATTTATTTGCATCGATGGGACACGCACTAACTGAGCAGCGCTTCACACCTTACGAAAATGTACGAAAATGGATCGATGACTGGTCTGCTTCAAAAGAGGAACTATTTTTTTGGCGTGGCATCCACAAATTTCCAGAGAGATGGGAAAAGTGTATAGCTAACAATGGACAATATTTCGAATAAATTATTTTGTATCATTTTCATACAACAAACGCGTGTTTTCTATATAAAAATTCCGGTTTCATATTTACATACCTGATATATATTTTAAAGTAAAAATATATATTCAGAACAGCATTAGATCTTTTTTAACCCTAGGATTGCCTGATCGTATACAAACGTATACATTCGGACTTTGAGCCCTAATTTCAATATGATCCCTTCGAGCTAGGACCTCGAAACTTCACCAATTCCTCCATTGGAGGGTTCTCAATATACACCCCAATTTTCAAAGTCCTAGCTCAAAATCGGTAGAACAAAATATCCTTTTTTATGCAAAAACACAAATTTAGCCGTGCGTATACAAATGTATACCATACATTTTATATGGAAATTTTGAAATTTTTTTTTCAACAAGATGTATCTCAGCATCCCGTGGACCAAAAACCGTAATTTTTTGACCCAGATGTTTGTTGATGAGTCCTCTTTGATCACCCTATACGATTTTTTGGTAATATTTTTACTTTTTGAGATAAAGTGCAAAACAAGCTAAAGAGACGAAAAATTCCCATACATTTGCGAGACCAAACATAAATTTGACCTAAATTTCAACTTCAAAGATCTGTATCTCAGCATCCCGTAGACCAAAAACTAATATGTTTATACTAAAAGATTTATCAAAGTGTTCTCTCTAGTATTGTCCTTTACAGTATTGCTGTATTTCTTTTAGTTTTCGAGATAAAATACAAAACAACATAAAAAACGTGAATGTTTCATACATTTCTCTACATTCATAAAGGCAAACATCTACTTTTGGGTTTGAAGATCCATATCTCAGCATCCGCTGAACCAAAAACTAATATTTTTGGATTAAAATATTTGTTGAAGTGTTGCTATTGAGCTATCTTGTACAGTAATTTTGTAAGTACTATTATTTTCAACCAAAAGGACAAAATACGCGAAAAATTATGTAGATTTTCAACATTTTTAACCTTATTTTCCATTTTATGTCGAAAAATAGAAAAAATATAGTACATTAATAGAAAGAACACTAAAGAGAACACTTTAATAAAGATTTCAATATAAAAATAATAGTTTTTGGCTCACGAGATGCTGAGATACAGACCTTCAAAGTCAAATTTAGGTCTTAATTATGTTTGAATTTGTAAATGTATGAAAATTAACCGTTTTTCACCCTGTTTTGCACTTTATCTCGAAAAATAAAAAAAATAAAAGAAAACTATACACAGCAATTTTAAAGAAGACACTTCAACAAATATCTGGGTCAAAAAATTACAGTTTTTGGTCCACGGGATGCTGAGATACATCTTGTTGAAAAAAAAATTTCAAAATTTCCATATAAAATGTATGGTATACATTTGTATACGCACTGCCAAATAAATGTCTTTACATTTTTTTACATGTTTTTTTACGTATTGCGTCCTTTTCCCCAGAAACTATGATAGTGACAGGATAAGTGTAGAATATAATTTTAAAGAGGACACTTCAAAAAATATCTGGGTCAAAAACTTACGGTTTTTGGTCCACGGGATGCTGAGATACATCTTGTTGAAAAAAAAATTTCAAAATTTTCATATAAAATGTATGGTATACATTTGTATACCATCTGCTAAAATTTTGACACTCTCGATCAGGCAATCCTAGAGTTAATGTAAAATAAAATAAAATAACATGCCTGTTAATTCTGGTCTCCTGATCCATTACAAATAAAATTTTCATATTTCCTAATGAAAAAAATTTCTGGATATGAAAATTTACGAAAATGTAAAAATTAATTTTTAAAATTATTTTTAAAATTTGAAATAACAAATACATATTTATCTAAAATATTATTTTAACACTCCATTCAATTTTAAATTTTACCTACGCCAATCAATTTTAAGTATCAAAATGTTACATATTTTGACTTCTTATAAAAGTATGTTCCCGTGGGACTAGAGAGCTGAAATTTGGCCAGGATATTCCTTGAAGCCTCTAGTTTTATGTGAAGTTTAAACGGTGAAGATCCGTTGACTAGGGTAAAATACAAAACAAGTCATTTTTCAAAAAAAAAACTTTTTTTCTCCTTATATGGGGCCCTAAAAATTTCGTACCATGACCCTCAAAAAAAGAGTGCATTTTAATTCTTGGACCATTTTCTGACCTATTGCATTTTATTTGACTCAAATCGGTGCAATACAACCCGAGATATAAGAGTTCAAAGTTGAAAAGTCACATATCCTTCCATATAAGGTCATGGTACGAAATTTGTAGAAATGGAGTGTTAAGGGATATAAACAGCAAATATATACCATATGTAGGTACATATTGAAGAAACAGGTATAATTTTTTGTTTGAAACTAGAAAATAAATTTAAAAGTTCAATATGTTTTTTAATATTTTTATGCGTATATTTTGGCTTGTGTTGAATTTAGTATTTACAGTAAATATTTCAATATATGTATGCATTAAAAAAAATTTTAGAACGACAAATGGGAATTAGGTGTGTATATGTACTTGTTATATGAATAATAATTATTCTGTGACTAAATGAGTAATAAACGAAAGTTTTCTCATATATTTTTTTTGTGAGAGATAGAAACTTTTCGTCTCTCACACTTCCCCGCACAGGTCTACAAATTTTTTGAAAACTGCTGATTTTCAAATGTACTGTCAGTAAGTAATAAATAATCTTATTGTTGACAATTTTTTTTAAATTTTTAATCTATTCACTTCAAAAATTATAAATATTCTTTTACTTACCTACTTCTTAAAAAATTTTTTTTTTATTTATTTAATTTAAAGATGATATTTAAAACCTAGTAACAAAGCCAAAGTGAAAGGCAAAGCCCGTTGGAATAGACACATACTCATTTTGAGATAAGAAATGTTAACTTGTGGAAAAATATGAGTGCGACTTTTTTTTTAGCGTTAGTGTATGTACATATGTAACCAGGCCCGGCCCTACCATAGGAGCAGCTGGAGCACTCGCTCCGGGCGCTAAAACTTAGGGGCGCTGAAAATAACTGCTCACTTATTTAAATTTTGTGTAATAAAAAATAACATAAAAGAGAACAATTTTCAAAGTTCACTAATTTAAATATATGTATGTATTATGTAATATGTATATTCATATTAGATTCTTCTATGCATAACATTTCTAAAAAGTACCTTTTATTCGACGGACGAATATACGATGTTCATTCATTTAAAAATATTACTACATATGTACATATGTACATACTTGCATTTATTGTTACTATTTTGCTGTTAAGAAGAAATAACGTCAAAACAGAATACGAATGTATATAGGCTTCAGCTTCAATTTCAACTCATGGAGCAGAAAAGCTTTTTGCTCCAACGCTATCAAAATTTTATATGGTAAAATTTATATCGTGTCTTATCGCACAAACATTTTCTTTAAATTTTAATATGAAATTTGCGTTGAAATGGTGCAAGTAAAAAATTTGCACCATCGCATCTTTAATTCTTGATTATGAAAAAATTGTAACGAATTTCATCGCATACTCACTTTTCTTCTCTTTTACAATGAAACTTGCGTTGAAATGGTGCAAGTAAAAAATTTGCACCATCGCATCTTTAATTCTTGATTATGAAAAAATTATAACGAATTTCATCGCATACTCACTTTTATTCTCTTTTACAATTAAACTTGCGTTGAAATGGTGTAAGTAAAAAATTTGCACCATCGCATATCTAATTCTTGATTATAAAAAAATTATAACGAATTTCATCGCATACTCACTTTTTTTCTCTTTTACAATGAAACTTGCGTTGAAATGGTGCAAGTAAAAAATTTGAAAAATAAATGAACTATAACTACAAATTTATTCATTGAATAATGTTTTTTGCTAAGGAAGCTACTTTCAATTCTTTTTTTAATTTCTTCTATTTATTTAACGTTTTATTATTATTATTATTATTATTTATTATTATTATTATTATTATTATTATTATTATTATTATTATTATTATTATTATTATTATTATTATTGTTATTATTATTATTATTATTATTATTATTATTTTTTGTTTTTTTTGCTAAGAAGACTTTTGAATAATTTTTGTTTAATTTTTATAACTACTATTGGTTATGTTATTGTTTTGAATTGTTATTATTATTATTTTATTTTATATTTTTTATATCTGTTTCAGATACAATCACATATTTTTTCAAATGGAGCCAAGTAAATAAATTTTTTAGATTTTAAATAATTAAAAAGTCAAAATCAAAGGATAATTTTTAAATAATCGATTAATATTATGAAAATATGTATTTCAATTCTACATCCTGCGTGGCGCGGAAATGAACATGCATTTATACATGTAGATCCGGCACTGTATGTAACATGAAGTTTTAATTTTCAGAAGGTCCTAAAACTCCCTGAAATCTGGACTCTGTGAGTAAAATATTATCAGGGTTCTTTTGGGTTGCCATTTTTGTAGGTCTTTTTTGTTTTTTTCTGTAGTCCTTGAAAAATTATTGATTACTCTACCATTTCTTCCAATTTGGTTATTGGAATATGCATGTTCTTTGAGAACTGTTTAATATTAAAATTAGAAAACAATAGGATATTTTACTGGTTCTGTGTGTAGTAGTCTGGAAATCCCTATATCATGAAACTAAAGCCGTTGCTATACTTTTATTACAACTCTTTCGAAGAAATATGAAAAATTTATAAGTCAATTATGTGTCGCGCAGTGTATGTACATATTATACGAGGGGACTAAAAACAGTTCTCGGAAAAACTCATTTACTGTAACTGTTTCAAAGCCATTTTCTGCATAAAGCAATGAGTAAATAATATCAGTGTAAAATTTCATTTCAATCGGTCAAAATGGAAACGAGATAAAGAAAAAGTAGTGTTGATAGTTCGTTTCAGTTACCTTCACCAAGTAAAAAAGTAATACGGTACGCGATACTTTTTGGTTTTCGTCGTAAATTAACAGATCAAAAACTGTTGGAAGAATGTAAAGTTGATTCTGAAGAAAATGCACCATGCCTTGATACTTTTTATGAATGGATTAGACGGTTTAAAACTGGGAATTTTAGCGTAGAAGACGACAAATAATACAAATGTGGCTGCTGTGAAGAAAATACTGGATGAAGATCCTCGGTTTTGCTATGTTTTTTCTAGAAAAATTGAAAGGAGGTGCTTCAGAAAACTATGAAAATCTTATCACAGGTGATGAAACATGTATGTTTTTACAATAGTGAACCTGAAACTAAAAAACAGTCGTCAGTATGGACTGCTGAAACTGAACCATCGCCAGTCAAAGCATACAGGCAATTTTCTTCAGCATGACAATGCACCTGTACATACGGCTGAAAAAACATCAAATTTTATTGCACTGTCACGTATAAATGAAATATCGCCGGCCCCATATTCTCCTGACCTGCACTTTGTGACTTCTGGTTACTTCCAAAAATTAAAAAATCCTTACGTGGAAAAACCTACGAAAGCAAAAATGAGATCATCGACGCGGTAAATCTTCAATTAGAACAACTCAAAAGAGGATTTATTGACTCAATGAATGTATTGAAAAAGGTGGTAGTTCTGTAGAAAAGTTTATGTAATAACATATTACTATTTAAAAACCAAAATTCCCTAACCTTTTTTTTCAACAATTTTCGGAGAACTTTTGTAAGTCCCCTCGTATATGTAAGTCCATATATATAGTCCATTATTTTACATTACTTCTAATATATGTACATATGTATATGTGTGTTTTTAAAATGCATTATATACCATACATATGTATGTACAATGGACTTTATTTTATACACAATTATTTTATTTTCCAATATGTTTAACTCACTTAAGTTAATATCATATGTACATATATTCAACACTTTGCATATTTTCATCTCAAAATTAAATTTCACTAAGAAGTAAGTATAAAGTAAGTTGAAAAGACTAAAGTAAAGGTAGGTAAGTAGAAAGACCAAAAAGTAAGTAGATCTACTTACTTTTGTCTATGTTTGTCAGCACTGATTGGGATAATAATAACTTTTAATATTTCTTTTGAAAGCTTCCTTCTAAAGTAAGTTAATATAGTAGAGAGCAATTGAATTCCACAGCTCGACATTACAGATCATAGTTTTACGATTGATAAGTAAAAATACATAGTAAAAAAAGTAAAGCCACCAGCTGAAGCAAAAGTAATTCAGAAATTAGTGCTACAAAAGATTGTAACGATGTTAATGAAAATGTAAGGACAGAGGATGTAAATATAGGAACCAATAGTGATCCGATACTAAAAGTAATACGTAAACCGAAATCACTGTTTGTGTCGAAAATACACAAATTAACAACACATCAAATAAAAAGCAAGTAGATTATATCTACATACATTGATTTTCGTGTTTGATAAAGTCAATAATAATATGCTTCTCTTTAATTTAGATTGTCTTGGTTTGCCAACGAACTTTCTATTATGGGTTAAGTTTTATCTCTACAATCGTGTTATAAAAGTAAAATTCCTTAATAATATATCATTTAAACATTGAAATGACATCAGGTGTTCCGCTAGATAGTCACCTGGGTCCTTTTCTGTTTTTGTTATTTGTTAAATATTATACAGGGTGATTCAGTTTAGGTGTCCGCCCCGAAACTACGGATAGGTCTCGGCGAAACAAACAAAAAATTGTATGGTAGGAAGGGGGGGGGGGGATGCAATCTCAACCGTTACTGAGTTAGAGGGGGGCAACGACTTTTGGTACCTTTTTCTTGTTTTACCCTATAACTTTCTACAGATGCACGCTAGAATTCAAAATTGTAGAGGACCCCTGTTTCTTTCCAACAACATCTTACATGCCTCTGAACCTCTTACCGTCCAAAAGTTATAAGCCCTTAAATCCAAGATATTGTCATTTGTTTACCCATTTTTTGACTTTAACCCTATTAATTAATTAAATTGTAATTAGTTAGGAAAGTATGCAAAGCAAATTAATAGGAGGTAATGTTAAATATTATATATTAAATATAATATAATATCAATATGCTTTGTAGTATATACATACATATATGTAATGTAGACGTATATAATATCACTATAATTGTATTATACTTGGGCCTAAGCATTATATACATAGTTGTATATGTAGAATCGAAAGATATTTGTACAGTTAACTTGTAGTACATAAGATTAGCACAATCATTGTAAACGTAAATACTTGACTTTGATCTACCTTTTGTCTTCTTTGAGGTTTCGTACAGATAAGTTGTATTGAAGTATACTAAATTCATTATATTAAATTTTTATTAAATTCTAACAGGTTATGGGCCCAGCTGCTCGGTGTATTTGGTATTATTAAATTTTTATTTAGAAAATATTACACTAAAGCTAATAAAAAAATGAATATTAGTGGTAATTCTACAAATATAGAGAAGTTGAATGACGACATGAAACCTGGAAATTACAAATTAAAAGTGTTTTAATTTACAATGATTTGTGGTAATGTGTCTCGGGTTCCTTTAAGAAACCTACAAATGCTAGTGATATAACAGGATGGACAAATAAGTATTCTAAAGCTCTTGCATTGATTACTTTAAGTGTTAAAGAAAATCAACTGTTACATAAGGAAGTCAGCGACTTCGAAAGAGGCTTGGGAATCTTTTGATAAAGTTCATGCAACACGTGGTCTGACACGTAAGGTTATGATGTATAAGCAGCTATTTCAGATAAAAAAAATTGGTGGACAACCAATGGCACAGCATGTTAGGGACTTTCAAGGGAATGTTGATAAGCTAGAAGAATTTGGAATAAATATTCCATAAGAATTACTGTCGATAATGCTGTTAAATATACTGCCTGTTGAATACGAGCAATTTTGCGTTGCTGTGGAGACCAGAGATGTCTTAACATCTAGATATTTTAAAAGCCAAGCTGCTAGAAGAAGAAGACAGAAGAAATAATCAAAATTCTGGTGAATTTTCAAACCAAAATGCATTTGTTAGTAATAAAAATCGTATTGAAGTAAATAACAAGAAGAGTGATCATGTTCATAAGGTAACAAAGCAAAAGTTTGAAGGAAAATGTTTCAAGTGCAAGAAAAAGAGACAAGTCGCTAAAGATTGCTACACAAAAAAGAAGAATTATCAAAGTGAAACTATAGCAATGATAGTAGAAGGACAAAATGACATATCAAAGCATGACACGTGGTATCTTTATAGTGGAGCAAGTTAATATGTATATATGTATGTGTAATAACGAGAAAAAATTTGTTTCATGGAGTAACAAAAAGAAATCTAAAATACAAACTGCTGATTCACAAATGATTGATTCATATGGATGTGGAAATATTTCATTGAAATTAAAAAATTGTGATAAAATTTCTGAAATCTTAAATAATGTGATTTTTGTTCCAGATCTGAAACAAAAAGCTGTATCAAAAGCTGCTAAAAGTGGTTGTAATATAAATTTTCAAAGTGACTATGCTTTAATTAAATCTTTAAAAAGTGATGTAGCATTCAAAGTTTATAAGAAAAATGATTTGTACATGATTGAAGAATGCAATGAAGTTGCAATGTATTCAAATTCATTGAACACAAATAATTTAATAAAGTGGCACCAAAGATTTGGACATTTAAATTTCAAGTGATTTTTATAAGCTTTCTAAAAAGGATTTAGTTGAAGGATTTATTCAAGATATTAAAATGGCTCAGATGCCATATCATGTGTCGAACACAAAAGATGAAGATGTGTTAGAAATTATCCATTCAGATATTTGTGGTCCCTCTAGCACAACATCGCTAGGTGGTTCGAAATACTTTATAACATTTATAGATGGAAAATCAAGATACATTGAAGTAGCTTTCCTGAGAAGAAGAAGTGAGATGTTTGATACATTCAAAAATTATTTGAAATGTGCAGAGAGACAAACAGGAAAGAAGATAAAGGCAATTAGAACCGACAACGCAAAGGGATAAGTATCAACAGTTTTCAACCAATATCTTCAAAATTTGGGTATTAGGCATCAACTTTCAGTCCAGTATACACATCAAACGAATGGTGTGGCTGAAAGAGCTAACAGAACAATTGTGGAGATGGCTCGTTGCATAATGATCGATGCAGAAGTCCCTGAATATATGTGGGCTGAAGCAGTCAATACGGCTGCTTTTATCAGGAATTGATGTCCATCACAAGTCATCTATGAGAAAACTCCTTATAAGATTTGGCATGTGTGTAAACCATCTGTTGCATTTTTCAGAACATTTGGCAGTCGTGCTGTAACATTAGAAAAGGGCTTAGGTAAGAGTAAATTTTCTCCTAAAGGCAAAGAATTTTTACTTGTAGGTTATGATACTGTTTCCAATGCATATCGTTTGTGAGATAAGAACTCAGAAAAGATTTTTAAACCCAGAGATGTCAAGATATTTGTAACTGTAAAAACAAAGGATTGTGATTACTTTCAATTTAGTGATGAAAGTAACAAAACAACAATATCAAACTTTGATTTGAAAAATGACTGTAGTAATGCAAAGTACAGAAAACGATGGTAATGCAGTAGATAGTTCAACTGACTCTTCACATAATACGAAGTTTAACAAAATTGAAAAAGTTGACAAAGTAGATATTTCGGCTTCTGATATTATATCTGATAAAGCTAATAAAAATATTTGTGGAATAAATGTCTCAACTGATGATTCTTTATATGAGTCATTGAATTCTGAATCAACTAAATCCAAAATTAATCGGAAAAAGGGTAGACCAAGAATTCTACGAACTGGCCGAAGGGGTAGACCGGTAGGGGTACTCTGAAAAAGCAAATTTCGTATCAGTAATTGATGATGTTCTTGAAAATGTAAAAGATGTTCCATTACGACCTGATAAAGACAAATGGATCGAAGCAATAAATAATGAATTATATTCATTAAAGAAAAATGGAACGTGGACAAGAAAGTGATAAGCAATCTTTGGGTTTTTACTATTAGAAGAAAAAGTGATGGTTCAATTGAAAAATATAAAGCCAGATTGGTCGTCAGGGGCTGTGAGCAGAGTAGTGGTGTAGATTATGAAGATATATGGAACATACATATATGCACTTGTTGCCCGTTATGAAACGATTCCATCAATCTTTGCCGTTTGTGCTGAAAAAAATATGTATCTTGATCATATGGAAGCCTTTGTACAAAATGATTTGTCAGATAAGTTGAAAGTATATGGAACAACCATTGTATATATAATGACGAAAAAGTGAATCAAAATAAAGTTTGTAAGCTTCTTAAACCTTTCTATGGACTAAAATAAGCCAGTCGCCAATGTTTTTTAAAATTAAATGAATATTTGAAATTTTTCAATCAATGTTTATATGTTCTTCAAAAAAATCAGACAATAATGTATCTGGTAGTTTATGTTGATGACCTACTTCTAGCTTCTGATTCATTAGAACTTATAAAAAGTTTAAAAAAAAGGTTATCCGAAAAATTTGAGATGAAAGATCTTGGACAAATCAGCAACATTCTTGGAATGTCAGTCAAAAGACTCAGAAACTGAATTTATAAAAGTCAACCAGCGACGTTATATCCAAAAGCTTTTGAAAGTGTTTGATATGGAAGCAGCTAAGACTGTGTCAACTCCAATGGAAGTTGGAATGCAGCAAAGTTTAAAAAAATTCGCAGATGAAGAATATTTGAAGATGGAAAATGTTCCATATAGACAACTAATTGGAAGTTTGGTTTATCCGTCCAATTTAAGTAGACCAGATATCACATATTCAGTGAATATACGAAGTCAGTATACAAACAGGCCAGCTGAAATACATTGGAAAAAAGGCAAAAAGGATTCTAAGATATTTGTATTGTTTTTAGCTAATGCACCAATTAGTTGGAAATCTAGAAAACAGAAATCTGTTGCTTTATCTACGATGGAAGCAGAATTTATGTCTTTATTAGATGCAACAACAGAGATAATATACATTAGAAATTTACGTCAAGATGTGAAACTTATCGAATTTGTTAAAAATGCTACTACGATATTGCGATAATCAAAGTGCAAAAGTGCAAAAATCGAAAGCAAAACACATCGACATTCGTCTTAATTTTTGTAAGCCGAAAATAACAGAAGATATTATTCAGACTTCGTATATCCTAAACAGACGATATGATTGCAGATATATTTACAAAGCCGTTGATTGCAGTAAGCATAAGACTTTGTTAAATTATTAAGTCTAGTTACCTAAATTTTAATTAGTTAGGAAAGTATGCAAAGCAAATTGATAGGAGGGAATGTTAAATATTATATATTAAATATAATATAATATCAATATGCTTTGAAGTACATATATACATATGTATATGTAATGTACACGTATATAATATCACTATAATTGTATTATACTTGGGCCTAAGCATTATATACATAGTTGTATATGTAGAATCGAAAGATATTTGTACAGTTAACTTGTAGTACATAAGATTAGCACAATCATTGTAAACGTAAATACTTGACTTTGATCTACCTTTTGTCTTCTTTGAGGTTTCGTACAGATAAGTTGTATTGAAGTATACTAAATTCATTATATTAAATTTTTATTAAATTCTAACATTTTTTGTTCATGATGCCGTGAACATTTCAAAATTTTTAGAAATTCTAATTTTTGCCGATGACGTGAAAATATTTAAAATAATAATTGATTTAAATGTCGCTGAGCTACTTCAGCTGGATCTTGATTAATTTTGTTATTGGTGTGGTGTCAATCATTTATCTTTAAACATTGATAAATGTAAATCTATGTCATTTTTTCGTACTAAACATCCTATTTCTAATTATTACCATATTAATGGTATCACATTAGAAAAACTGGATAATTTTAAAGGCTTATGGGTACATTTTGACTCGAAACTGAACTTCCATAGACATATGGATGTAGTAGTTTCCAGAGCTAATCGTATGTTAGGTTTTATTAGTAGATGGACTAAGGATTTTAATGATCCATATGTATTTAGAACTCTATATGCATCTCTGGTTCGCCCTGTTTTAGAGTACTGTGTCGTTGTGTGGAAATTTTGCTGTTATAATTATAAAAATCGCTTGGAATCAATACAACGGAAATTTATAAAAACTGCACTAAAAAGGTTACCGTGGTCTGACCCATCAAACCTATCACCCTATGAAGATCTGCTGCAGCTTATATCATTTTCTTTTTTAAATGAAAGGAGAAGAACCTTTCAATCTACTTTTTTCTATAATCTCAACTCAGTTAGTATTAATGTACATATTTCCACGAGCATTGAAAATAAATTCATATATTGAATTTAAAAATGCTTTTATCATCGGATTAATCACTGTGGACACATTGGGTCGTTAAACCGGTTTTTTTTGCGTTGATTGTAACAATAATGGTATAATTTTTTTCCAATTTATATAATAAGAATCATCTAAAATTTTAGCTTCACGGTTGTAATACACTTACACTCTCGCTACAATTGGTCGTGCCAATTTCAAGTGTAATTTGAGCAGTTGTAAAAACAGGTTTTTAAAACCGGTTTGCGGAAGTTGTTATAACCACCTAATGTGTTCATACTCAATTATGGTAACAACGGCTGCTTCTAGATCCTTCAATTTCAATTACGCACATATGGACTTAAAATAATTTTACCCCCCTATTCTAGATAAGAGTCTTTTATTTCTCTTACTTCTCTAAACTTTTTAACATAAGAGATTTGTTAGCAGAAATTGGTATTCTATATAGCATATGTGTGGTGAATGGTGATAATAATGTGCAAGAGACTAAGAATTTTGAATTCACCAAAATCAGCTGATTATCATTTGACATTCGTTTGAATTTGAATTGAAGTGTCAGTTGACAGAAAAGTGAAAATATATTAATTATCATTAATAATAATGGAAAATTCTGATGAGTTTATTTTATTTTTTGCATTTAAAATATAGAAAATACGATAATTTATGTGAATTTATTGTTAATATGCCGTTTAAAGTTTATTAAAAACTTTTCAAAAACCAAGTGAAACCTTTTTGAATGCAATAAAAACTGTTCTTCAGTATTAGAATATAGAGTATAATTAACTCAAAGTGAAATTTTTAAAATTAATAATAGTAGTTCTTCCATGTTATTTATTATTTTATTATTTTTATATTATTTTTATTTCATATTACTATTTTTATTTTATTATTACTGTTTTTATTTTATATTATTATTTTTATTTTTATTAATTTTTATATAATATTTTTACTTTAAAATTAAAAACTTTCACTTCCATCCGATTACAACAAAATAAGAGAACCTCGCCAATGACCTGCTAAGTTAGCAGACTTTCGAGGTTAGAAACGTCTCTTATCTTCTTATCCAGAATACCAAATTCTCTAAACTAAACTCACCACAAACTTTAAGATATCAGCTGATTGCTGACGTTTATTTCTGCTAAATGTCTGCTAATTGCACTTAAGAGGCTAAAAGGCTCTTAGTCTCTTATGAAGAATAGGGAGGTTATTTTCTATTGTTTTTTTTAGTTATTAATTTTTTATGTTTAATTTAGTATTTTACTAAAATGTGTTTTGTTATTATTTGTGTTGTTTATTGTATATATGTATCACACTTATAATATTTTCTTTACTTATTTTTTTTAAATTTATTTTCTTGTTCTTATTATAATTTTTTTTTCTTTTCCAAACTTTTAATTCTTAATTATAATTATTTTTGTATCTATTTTATATGTGTTAATTGTAAAACATTTTCTGACTCTGTTTGTAATGCACATTATTTAATAAGGTGTAAGAGAAAGTTTTTTGAATACGTACACTTCAATGCGTTGTAGGTTCTTTGTATGAATTCTGGTCTTATTGAAATGATTTTTGGAAATCTTTTATTTTCTTAAGAAAAAAACACAATACTTTACCTTTTACTGCAATAAGTATTTCTAAATGTTTGTCATTTTGCTGTTTCTTCTCAAAAGACGAGCCCCTGTAATTTATTTGCACGAAAAACAAATCTTTTTTTTGACAAACATTATTTTTAGAAATTTCCATAAAAATGTTCTTCATTTCGAAGAAATGTAGTGTAGTAGTAATAAATGAAAAGATAAAAAAAACAAACAAAAAAAAAAGATTTTTTTTGTACACATGCATGCGTAAGGTTGTTGATGAGCAAAAAAATTACTATAGATAACAAAAACTAGAATTATATTAATAAAATACACCAATATTAGTATTTTTTGAATAAATACTACTTTTAATTTTTCGGTTTTGGTTTCATTTTTCAGAGAATCGCCTAGTTACATACTTAATAAAACAAAATTTTGGCAAAAATAGCATATAACTATATAATAGACAACTATAGACAAATAAAAAGTTAGCGAATAATTAAACTCGACTTTGAAATGAATTTGAATAGTGTCAGAGAATAATACAAAATATGTGTTGTTAGAAGTTTTCTATCATAATTAAAAATGATTTTAAGTTCATTAGTTTATTTTTAAAAACTTGTGCTATTTATTTTTCTTATTTTTTTTCCAGACGGTGTCGTTGGAACCGGCACGATAACTTCACCGTGGACATCAGTGAATGCCGGTCCATCGGGTCCGTTGGGTCCGGTAGATACCAACGGTACCATGGCAGATAGTAAAAATTTAGACGTTGGTGAAATGAGTGATGTAAGTATTATCTTTTTTTTTTTTTTTTTTTTTTTTTTTTTTTTTTTTTTTTTTTTTTTCTTTCTTTTTGATGTTCTTTTTTAAGGATTATATAAATTTCGTAATTTTAGGATGAAAAAGATTTATCTTCGGCAGATGCTGAAGGTGTATGGAGTCCAGACATCGAACAGAGCTTTCAAGAAGCATTAGCCATATATCCACCATGTGGGAGACGAAAAATTATTTTATCAGATGAAGGAAAAATGTATGGTATGTACTTAAAATGCACATGATAAAAACTTTCTTGTATTTGTATACTTATTACATTATTATAATATCTCGAAAAAATTTTCCGCATTTCTTCATATTTCCTGGATTTTCTAATTCTGTTTGTAATACTTCACAGCACTTGGCTTATAACCATTTATTTCTAAAATTTTACATTCTTGTTTTTTCACCAATACCAACAATTCGTATACATAGTTGACTTACTTGAGAGTAGTTTAGACTACTTGATATGTCAAATATGACTTGGTTTGATTTTTACCGAAAATGCTGTCAAATAGTGTAAAGTGTTTTTCTTTCTTTTTTCATTATTGGTACTTGTGGTATAAACAGGTAGTATTAAAATGGTTTAGTCGTACCAAAACAGTACTAGAACCGGTTTGGTACTGCGGAGTATACGCGCTCATTGCTACGTTGATAGTTTTTTTTTATTATAGATGAAATTGGTTATTGTAACTCTAGACTGTTTATTTTCTGGAATACTACATATACCATGAACCTAAAATGTACCACAATATCTCTAATAAGGTCGATTTACACAAATCTGATCCGGTTCTTCTCCGTCCAATCAAGTTCAGGCATTTTTACATGTTTGTTTGTGATTTAAATGTGTTTAAACCTATTCAATCACATACGGCAAGGCTCCAGTCCATCCGATCAGGCAGCTTCTGATAGAACCAACTATATTGTATTAAATTTCCGGACGGTTTTTGATTGTTTACAATATAAATCATGCAGTATACTATATATCTTTTAATAGTGTTATAGAGTTTTAACAAACAAATTTGAAAAAATGCTGAAGCATGTATGTATTATATATGTGGAAGAATATGAAAAAAGAAAATGGGTTACAATATGCTTTGAAATAAGGTATTTTAGGTTTAGAGAATAAATTATGTAGGATCTTTTTTTTAAATTTTGGTTCTTTTTTTAAGGTTTGAATTGCTTGTGATGTACAAGTATGCCGCTAATGCTTAAAAGCGAACAAGTGAATATTTCTTTTTTTCTAGCATTTTTATATGTACTACATTAATTTAAGAGGAGCGTAATTAATCATACTTGATTCATCAGAGGAAAATTCACTTATTACGAAAAACCGATGCGAGCTGATTAAACGATACGATGATGAAGTGTCTGAAACGGACCGGAACCTGATCGATTATGATATGACGTACAAAGGTACCCATCTGATTGTATTACTATGATTGTGAGGGTATCTACATATATAGTCTAAAGCCGGCTTTCTCTTTCCTATTGTGTCTTTTTAATTTCAAATTTAGTTGCCGTGTCGTATAATGGCTATAACTTTATAGGCTGCATTTAAAATCCTTATACCATGAAAGTTTTTATATAATGTTGGATAACCTTTTTCGGGTAATTCATATTATAACTTCGGCAAGTGTGTAGCTGAATTCAAAATATTTTCTTTGGTGGACTTTAATGCAAATTTGTAAGCTAGTTAATAGTAATTCAGCCGGAATATTATCAAATCCTGTTGACTTAGCATTTTTTATTTGCATAATCGCACGTTTTATTTCCACTAGTGTATGAAAAACAGCACCAGTTTTGCAGGATGTCATTTTCATACTTTATACTTTATTATCATCATTACCACTATCCCTATTATTTTTATTATTATTACAGTGCTGAAATGCTCCATCAAATATAGGATTGTGATCAGATTCCGATTTTCATTTCTAGTTAAATAGCTTTTTTAGCCAGCTTTTTAATAAAACGGTATGTTTCACGTAGATTATGAGCATTTACTGCTACTTGTGTCAGGTGCTATTACTTTCGACAATTTGGGCACCTTTCATTATTTCAGCATCTCTTTTTGTAAAATTCCTTTTTATTACAAAATGTTTAGCTTTTAGCTAAAGATTATGTTTAATATGAGTACAAAGTTTGATACAAAAATTCACTTTACCTAATTTTACAATTATAATCTTTTTATAGTACAATCATTTTTCCATATATGTATCTATTATCTATTGTTTATTTTCTAGGGAGAAATGAACTGATAGCACGTTACATAAAACTACGAACAGGAAAGACAAGAACAAGAAAACAAGTTAGCTCACACATTCAAGTTTTAGCAAGAAGGAAATTACGGGAAATTCAGGCTAAACTGAAAGTTGTAAGTACAATATAATTTTCTACTTGCCTTCTAATAAATAATTATCCACTTCACTTCACTTTAACCTAAGAATTAAGTTAATAGTTGAAACACAATATACATATGTACATCAAATATTGGAGGGGTGTCTAATCATAATACAGTCATTCTAAGTTCAAAACAAATACAGAGAATTTTTCGGCTTTTTCAGACTTCGACTACTTTGTGAATTTTCACCTAAATTTAATATGCTGTTTTTTTATCGTTTTCAGGAAGAACATTTGATTTGGAGAAAATTCTGTTTTCTCTAGTTTAGAATTTATTGCTTCAAATAGAAACCAGAAATTAGTCCTTTTTACAAGGAAATGGGTAATGACGTGACGTCACAATTTAAGCTATAAGTGGTCATTTATACAGAATTGAATCTTTAGTAACTTCTAAAGTATGTAGAGTGACAATTAGGCACTCATTAGAAAGGCCAGAAGGTCCTCTGCACTTGTTCTAAACATGATTTGACTGTGAAATAGACGTGTAGAAGCTACAGAGTGGTTTATGGAAAAATAACTACAAAACTTCGGCGCCCAACAGCGGTCCAACAGTTGATGTTGCTTCTTCTCATTCTACGACTTTTTGCTTGTCTCGACGAGATCCACTTGTGGTTTATTCTTTTTTGATTGGTCCTAAGCACCCTGCGTAATAATAATAAAAGTTATAATAACTCTCAAACGATGCGCTTCTCAGAAAAATTGCTGCAGAATAAAATAAGCTTTTATTTACCGAAATAAAAAATTCTGGTTAATATACATACATAAATATAAAAAGATTTTGACATTTTTGACAAAATTTTGAGTTTGCGAATCGTGGCTTCTACAAGGGGAAGGCTAGAACAATGTTTGTAAGAAAGTTCGAAGTGTTACGCAGATTTATACATATATGTAGTTCAAGCGATACAGGGTGGTATAAAAATTAAGTACCTGAAATCTTTCTCCCCTCGTACCATCGAACCCTTTGAAATTCACCACCCCCTTGTCATACTATATACATAATCTTTTATTTGTCTCGACGCGAGCTATCTGTGATTTTCCAGTTAGACATCCTATGGATATCCTTTTATTCAGAACACATACATATTGTTAATAAATTTTTTTTTTGTTTTTGATAAATTCCTGATTCCAAAAAATGTGGAAATCTTCAAAATTTCTGCCTATTGAATAAGAAGAATATTTCACTAGTGTTCTATTAGATAACTTAGATTTTTATAACTTTTATAAAAGAAATATTCTTTCACAATGGCATTTTTTAATAAATAAGTGAAAATATTGTATTTTAGTTAGATTGTTTTACGCTTTTATCCTTATTAATTTTTTTTTATTTTATTTTTATTATGTTTCACCTTTATTTTATTATTATATTACATTCTCATAATACTCGTATTTCATTGAAGTTTGATATTTCTTAATGAAATAGTTTTCTTACAATATTTCTAATATAAAAATACCTTTTCCTAAATAACTAAATTTTACTCTAGCTTGTTATAACAACAAAGTACCAGCAAAAGAAAAAAAAATGTTTTTCTCATAATCATTAAATTCATTTCCTTTCAATTGAACTCACATCTTTTTGTAATTTATTTTCAAATACAATAATAATAAAAGCATATTCGTGCAGAATACGTTATATCAAAAAATATATAGACAGAAAGAATTCTTATGTAGTATAAAAATGTCTCATACAAAAATTTTTGTTCTGGGGTTCCAACATTGGAACCCCATTAGTAAAATAGCTTTGAATGTACATCAGCATTTTTCAGTTTTGTTAAAAAAGCTTTTACTTCTGCATAGAAATACATATGTACATGCGAATACGACAATTACCTTGTTTATGTACAAAAATTAAAACGTATTAACGATAAAACGTTTTGAACATCGTTTTGAGATAATACATTTTAATTGGTGTTTATGCGTAGTACAACATTTCATTCTCACTTAAAACGTTTTGAGTAATAAACTAATACTACTCTAAAAGTTCATATTGATGTTTAGTATGTTACCAACACCATTTTGAAAGGTCAAATATGACAATTCATTTAAAACGAAGAAAGTGTACATGCACATTTTAAAAACGCATTGAAATTTTAAATTCGGATTTTATAGTGTATTCACTCAAAACGAAATAAAGTTTCAATGCGTTTTAAAATTTGGTTTATGCATCCGTATTTAGTCAAAACGGCATGAGTTAATGCGAATTAAAGCTTCGCATAAACAAGGTAATTGATGGTGTCGGTGTGACTCATTTTATTCACATATGTTTCACCATTTGAAATTTTTTTTATATTCTATTTAACACACAAGAGTAAATTTTTTTTTTATTTTTCATTCATCTTGATCATGTTAAAAACAAAACTTAAATTTCAAAGCGCTTTAAAGCATAGTTAAAAAAGCTTTCACTTCCTTCCTTCTCTTACCGTACTGTTCTATAGTCTAATTTAATAATTACAATTTTTAGTCGATACTACATGAGAATTCTTTCTGTCTATATATTTTTTGGTTATATGTATGTACATGTATTATTTATTCCAGTTATCATTTTTGTCATAAATTTTTCTAATTTTCATCTTATCTCCCTTCTTTTTCCTTCTCTTTTTTTTAAATAAATTTATATTTTTTAGGATCATATTGGTGGCAAGGAAAAAGCACTTCAGACAATGTCGAATATGTCAAGTGCACAAATTATTTCTGTGACAGCAGCAAAAAGTCTAGTATTGACAGCTGGGCCACCAGTACCAACACAACCATCATCACTTCATCATCCCTTACACACATTAAGTTATCCTAGCGTAAGATTTTATTCTTTTTTCTTCTTCTTCTATTTCTTGTGTTCCATCTTTTAATAAAACACGTATTAGTTTTCCTCCATACCATCATATGCTATGCTTATTCCTTAAACTAATTATTTTTCGTTTACTACTTTTTCTGTGTTTAGAAATAAAAGAAATTAGAATAAATGTTACAATAGATTTTTTTGTGTTACGTTTTAAATAAAAATAAAAAATAACAAATCTTAGGATATTTTAAAAATAATAAAATATATTTATAATGTACATTTTTTGATACAAATTTTACATTAGTACTTTATGTTTTTCAGTTTATTATCACATAATACGTACATATGTAATGTATGTATATAGAAAAACCAAATTGAGATCTATTAAAATTGTAATTGTGGAGTAGGCAGATAAACAAAACTCCAGAAAAAATATTTCACTTTTGCGCTATTCATTCTTCACATTTCTGCAAATAAAACTTCACTTTTCCCCTACAGGGTGATTCAGTTTAGTTATTCGACCCGGAAACTACGGATAGGTCTCGGCGAAACAAACAAAAAATTGTATGGCAGGAAGGGGTGGGGAGCAATTTCAACCGTTACGGAGTTAGAGGGGGGGGGGGGGAGATTTTTGGTACTTTTTCCTTGTTTTACCCTATAACTTTCTACAGATGCACGCTAGAATTCAAAATTGTAGAGGACCCCTGTTTCTTTCTAACAACATCTTACATGTCTCTGAACCTCTTACCGTTCAAAAGTTATAAGCAGGGTACGGAAAAATATCACTCATGCATGTAAGATGTTGTTAGAAAGAAACAGGGGTCCTCTACAATTTTGAATTCTAGCGTGCATCTGTAGAAAGTTATAGGGTAAAACAAGGAAAAAGTACCAAAAATCTCCCCCCCCCCCTCTAACTCCGTAACGGTTGAGATTGCTCCCCACCCCTTCCTGCCATACAATTTTTTGTTTGTTTCGCCGAGACCTATCCGTAGTTTCCGGGTCGGATAACTAAACTGAATCACCCTGTATATTAATTTTTTTCCTTTTTTATCATATTGATTACTTTTTTCTTAAACAGATTTTGGGTTTTCAGATTGAAAAATATTCTAATAATAAATCTAAAATTTTTTAAACTTTTTTTTATTTTTTTATTTTTTTAGTTTTTGATAAGTTATTCGTTTTGTTTGGATCATTTTTAAAACATCTCTAAATTGATAAGTCTGTGGACGGTGACAACAAATTTTCTTTTTGAATCTGGTAACACTAAATAACACCTGAAACCATTCTCTGTTACCTCTTCTACAAATTCTTTAAGTATTACCTAAAATTTGTTGGAGGAGTAGTGTTGTTTTTGCGGAAAGTTAATTAGGTTTTAGGTAAAATTGGATTTTACGTGCAATAAAATTAGGGTAACGGCATATCCCCTTAATTTTAAGGTTTTTTTTTTTGAAATGCTAGGGTTTCATTATGTTATTAAACTACACATACAAATGGTATTTTTAAAAATATGTACATGAAAATATGATTTTGTGAGTTTTCAATTTTTCAAGCGAGTTTCGATAAATTTTATTTTAGTCCAAAAAAAAAACTAATATGTAAAGTGTTAAAAATAAAGAAAGTGTTCACTAAATTCCTAAACAGACATAATTTTAAAAAAGTTCTCTACTGTTTTTGTGTACCAGCTTGGACAAGCGCATCTCCATCGAACAATCTGGTTCTTCAGAAAGAGAAAAAGGTACAGGTCTGAAAAATAAGAAGACTAGTGATAGGAAGGACCGACTTTTGAAATCCCTTTGCCTTAAGGATAGAAATGAAACATCAAAGGAGCTGCAGCGAGATCTTACCGAGGCAACAGGAACAAATATAAGTGCCACAACTGTGCGAAGAATACTTCAAATTATGGGAATATCAGCTTAAAGACCACGAAAAAAGCCTTCGTTGACAAAACGAATGAAAACCGCTCGGTTTTATTTCGCCAAAGTACATAAGGATTGGACGGAAAATGATTGGAAGAGAGTGATTTTCACAGACGAAACGAAAATCAGCCTGAATGAGTCAGATGATTTCCGGTACGTGCGTTGACGGACTGGAGAAGATCTTCGAGAAGACTGCATAGTTAACAGAAATAAATTTCCATTGAGTTTTATGATGTGGGGATGCATTTCATATTTCGGGCCTGGAGATTTGAAGTATTGGAACGGATCTATGAACGCCGATACCTTAGTACATAAACCTCATGAGGAATCACTTCATCTCATAAATTGAGAGCCTGATCTTTGTCATTTATGACCCAATCTTTCAGGACGATTCTGGCCGTTGTCATGGGGATCAGAAGTAAGTTTTGACGTACTTACTTTCTTTAGAGTCGAAGGCACCAAAATTAGTCCGATTTATTAAAATATATCTTTTGTATTTAATAATTAAAAAAAAATGTTGATCATGGCTTGAAAACTCTAGACTGGTTGGGGAACAGCCCAGTTCTCAACCCAAAAGAGAACTTTTGGACAATTTTGAAATCAAAAATCTTTTCAAAGAACCCAGAGACTAGGGAGGAATTTCAAAATGCTATTAAAGAAGCAATGGATCGACATTTCGGTCGATCATCGTAGAAACTAGGTAATTTCGATGCCATGACCAGTTAAAGCCGTATTAATTTTATTAATATTTTTAAAGTAAGAATTATTATTAAGTAAAATTTGTATAAAGTAGTACAAATTTAGTTTTGACTTTTGAATTTAAGTATACAAATGTTAGGCTAAAGTTGAATACGTACATAGTGTGAACAGATAAATAGAGATTTAAATAAATTAAGTATTTTCGTTTTTATTTAGTACAATAACAAGAAATTTTATAATAACATCCTTTGGTGGCAACATATTTTTCAAAAAAAATAGTATTTCATACAATTTTTGAGGTGGTGCTTTTTATCTGGCGACTGCAGTATAAAGAGATTCTTCGTAGAAGAAAAATTAATAAAAATTTTTGAAAAGTGCCTCATATTTTTTGCAATACATTATTATTTAAAAAATGGTCCAAACTATAAACTTTATTTTACATGTTACTGTTTCAAGCATATTATATTGTACTAGCTGAACCCGGTCCGCGTTGCTATACCTTATTATTATTTTTTTTTTTTATTGAAAATAAATTAAATTTTTAGTATATTCAACAAAAATATTTATTTTTAAATTAAAATATTCAATTGTCAATTCAATCAGATGTCAGATGTAATTTTTTTTTCGTACCTACTATTTCTCAAGGGAATATAGTAATATATTAATAGACTATGTATTAGTTTTAAATTACTCCTTTAAAAAAAAGTGTTAAAAACCATATGTCATACAGTTTTCACTTAAATTTTGTTTAAAATCGGATAAGTCGTTTTCAAATTTTAAGTTATACTGCTGCAAACGAACACTCTATTTTTATATGTATATATAGAGATAGAGATGTTTATTTTCAGAACATTTATACGAAAGATATTTATTTGATTTTGCTTAAGAATTCGGGCTACAACTTACAAGTCATGGCCGACAGACTACCGATCACAAAATCGTTGTCGATTTTCGCTGACTCAAAATATTGAACTCGACTAATACAGATCTATGTTATTTCCTTTTCAGTAGATTTTTAATCTTAAATTTAGATGATGGCAATTTATAATTACCTATTGTAGTGTTATTGTGGCTTTAATAAAAAAAAATTTGAAATATTATTTTGTAGAAACCCTGTTTCTAATTTCATTATCAAATAAGTCAACTCTCAAATGTGTTTTTTTCTTTTTCAATTGTTGATTTTAATTTGCTTTAAACGATTTGCTGTATTCTACAAGAATTGGATTAAGATGGATTAAATACAAAATTTTTCTAATAGAAAATTCAGTTTTCTAAAACATACACATGAAAAAGTACATATTGAAGAAATTGAAATATTTTTGAAACAGAGATATTTTATTAGCTGTTTGCATTAAAAATGTATAACTTATGCTTTTTATTTCAAAAGGATTAAATATCCAATTATAGTGTGTGTGTGTAATAACTGAAGCGACTATATTATAGGTGCATTGTATTTTCTTCTATTGATTAACCTAACTAATTATGAAGAAATAAAGAGGATTAATTATTGTTATGCTTTTTCAACAGTTTTTTAATTTTTATGATGAATAAGAATAAAAAATTGAATACACAATTTTATGCTTTGAAATAATACACAAACATAAAAAAGTTCATTTGTACTCTAAATAATGCTTTGAATTTGCATTAATTTCATTTTTCTTTAAAATAGTGTTTTGAATCATAAGAATTATATTTCCAACGTAAACTCAATATAAAAAGTTGTAAGTTTTTTTTGTTACATTACGAGTTATAAACTAAACTTTCACATAGAATGTGTTTGTCTTGTTATATATATTAAAAATCAAACAAAATTAATAATTTTAATTTAGTTCATAATACTAATGGAAAAAAATTATTTACAGCAATTCTGGCAACCTGGCCTTCAACCCAGTACTTCACAAGAGTAAGTGTCATATACAATTTTCAGATATTTGTAAAATACTAAAAAATACTTCAAAAATATCTTACTTATTATTTTATTTTATTAAAAAATTTCTCAGTATTAAACCATTCGCACAACCACCTTATCCCGCTGGGAAACCATCGACAGCTGTATCCGGTGATGTTGAAGCAGGCCTTCCATCAGCTCAGCCACCATGGGAAGGAAGAGCGATAGCAACGCACAAATTTAGGCTACTCGAATTTTCAGCTTATATGGAGATCCAAAGAGATGAAATTGTAAGTTTTTTTTTTTTTTTGCTGTAGTAATCGTGTCTTAATTTTATTCTTTAATTTAATAAATTCGATTTTCTATTTAGTACAACAAGCACCTGTTTGTACAGATTGGTGGTAAACCACCATCATACTCAGATCCACTGTTAGAGGTAAATTTTGTTATCATATTTTGGTCTTTCAAACAATTTTTATTTGTTTTTTTTTTAATTTACTAGTCTGTGGATATTAGGCAAATATCAGACAAATTTCCAGAAAAAACAGGTGGACTTAAAGATCTTTATGACCGAGGACCACAAAATGCGTTTTATTTGGTGAAGTGTTGGGCTGATCTAAACACGAATATAATTGATGAAACAGGTGCCTTTTATGGTGTAACTAGCCAGTAAGTTGTTTTGCCTTATCTTTGATTTATCAGATAGTACTAAAATTTACATTTTTAATACAATAACGGTGCCAAAAAAACTTGTTAATGTTATATAATTTTTCAAAAAATTCTTTAAAAGTGTTGTTTTTGTTTTAAAAGAAGCACTAAGAAATTAAAACAAAAAACAAATTAAATAAAGTTTTTCCACAATTTTAATGAATTACGAAATGAGATGTATTTTTTTTCATATATATATACTAACACATAAGCACTAATTTGAAACTATGTGCTAAACCTGAGTTTGTTTTAGAAGTTAAAACACATAATATTTGAATTAAATTTGGTAAGAAAAAGAGAAGATGTGATGAAGTTTTAAAGATGTGACTTTTAAAGCCGATTTAGAAAAATTCGACGCATAGGAATAATTACATTGAATCAAAAGGTCTGTTCGATGAAAATCCTGGATTTACACGGGACTTTTATCGAATATGGTAGTATAAGTCCAGTTCACCAAAAATATTGCACAGAACATACACCTTTTTTTTCCGCAAGACTAAAGTTTTGACCCGTAAACAAACTGTCATTTCGTCAATTATGAATTATTCAAGCGGAATTATTGTTCCAAGATAATTGGAACTTTATTTTTATTATTTACAATAAACACAATAAATAATTTACCGAAAAACAAGTGAAATTTTTAAAATGCAAAATGTAAATTATTTTTTGTGAAGAAAAAGGCATAGAAAAAATAACCTAATCAGTAAATTTTCAAAATTCATTATCTGAAAATTTACTTATTTGATACAAACAAATTAAATGAATGTACCAATTAACTGTTAAAAATGTCAATTCTAGTTTAGTATTTGCATTAGTTTGTTCGATGAGAACTAAGAATAAGGTAAAAATCTTCATAATTATGATTTTTCAGGACTAATCCCGTGTAAGTCCTGGACTTTCATTGAACAGATCTAAAGTTGCAGGATAAAAAGGAATAAAGTAAATTTGAAAATAAATTTTGAGTTTTACATATATGTAAATAAAAATTACATACCTATGTATGAAGAGATTATAAAAACCTTAGTGTAACATTTTCGAATATTCAATTCAAATGTATTATAGTATGTAGTAAAAAATAAATTGAAAATTATTATTTTACAGATATGAAAGCAATGAAAATGTTGTTATAACGTGTTCAACAAAAGTTTGTTCTTTTGGAAAGCAAGTTGTAGAAAAAGTTGAAACTGAATATTCAAGATTGGAAAATGGAAGATTTGTATACAGAATTCATAAATCACCAATGTGCGAATATATGATAAATTTTATACAAAAGCTTAAAAACCTGCCAGAACGTTACATGATGAATAGCGTTCTAGAGAATTTTACTATATTACAAGTATGTTTTTGTTTCTTCACATTTATGTCATAATAATTACTTCCAATTTTTATTACAAGACGTTTTTAGATATTTTTCCTCTTACAGTTTATAAAAAGTAATAATTTTCATACATTTTTTCTTTAATAGATTATATCAAATCGTGAAACACAAGAAACCCTCCTATGCATAGCATACGTTTTTGAAGTGGCAGCATCAAATTGTGGTGCACAGCATCATATTTATCGGCTAATAAAAGATTAGCATGAGCCCAATATAATAACGAATTCAACAATAATAACAACAAAGAGCAAGAGCTATTTAGTTATAAATAATAATAATAATAATTCTAGCATACCTAGTTATAATGACAAAGTTCAAATTTTAAATAATAATCATAATGACGATAATAATAATAATATTAATAATAATAATAATAATAATAATAATAATAATAATAATAATGAGGAAATAATGGGATCATTAGTTAGTGCTATTGTCATCAATAATAATAATGACAATATTGCAATATTAACAACAGAAAGACGTGCAACTCCTACAGCAAGTATAACAACAACAGTAGCATCAACAATCACCAATAACAATCCTAATCATCATCATAATGTTTCTTAACTAAGAACTAAAACAATATTTTTGTTTTCAACAAATTGTAATCATCATAAATGTTTATAATTATCATCAAGAAGATGATAAAAATTAAGATAAAAAAAATTACTTAGAATTAATAAAAATACAAAAAATATTAATAAAAGCATAAAATAGATAAATAAATTTTAATTACTGATATAAAAATTGTAATAAAAACTCAAAATTCGAGAAGAATATACAAAGACAATTATTGATTGTTTTTAGTTCACAAAAATTTTATATGATTAGCAAATGAAATCATATGAATAATATATGTTTTTGATTATTTGCTCATTTTAAATTTTAAAAATAATTTAGCAAAAATTCAGTATACCTCGATAAATATCATTTATTATATTTATGTTTATTGAAAAATGTATGTTTTTTGAAAAAGAACATTAAAATTCATAATCTCACTCATTTTGACATTATTAGTTAACTAAAATACGTCCGAAATACGAGTAAAGCCGGTATTTCATGAAATTGGTTACGAATTAGTTACAAACTAAATGCTTTAGTTCAATATATCTGTGTGTCTACACTCTACATTACAAACACATTTTGTCAAGACATACTGAATTTTTTTTAATAATTCGAACAAAGCATCGGTAAAGCTATTATTGATTTTTATGTAATATTCTCAATACAAATATATTGTATAATCATCAAAGAATACAGAAAATAAAAAAAATTTTATTTTAAAATTTCTCTTTAAATAATTAACAATTATGACAAAGATACAATCAACTGATATGCCGTTGATATATAATTAATTTATTCTATAAACAAAAGTAAAAAATTACATAAAATTTATTTTATTATATCTTCATTGTAAGGTATTAAATATTTAAAAAATATATAGAAACAAAATTGCTCAAAAAATACAATGCTCATTTACAGTACCACGATGATATGTACATACATCAGAAATTAAATAACATTAACATATATGCAAATATTTTACTCCTATGCTGACTGATAGTCGAATCATTTCCCGTAGTCGAAGTCGTTGTCTTCTCTTTTTGTTTTTGGTATGGTGATAGTCATGCAAAGTAACAATGACATTTTAGCCGTTTTTATTTGAGTATCGAAAAATTTGTTAGTGCATATGCATGAATTTCTAAATTTATTCAAATAACACCAATGTGTGGCATATTCCAGAACTCTATTGAATTTTTTGGTATATTTTTGCCCTTTGGCCACGCTTGGATATCTTCTCAATATTTCCACTAAAACTTGAAATTTTATTTTATTTGTAATTTTTGTCCTGTAAATGATTAAATTTTGTTTATTATGATTAATTTGATTAAAGTAGATATATAAAAATTGAAAAATTAATTTTGTTATCTATTTTTTTTTTAGTTTTTGTACAGCACTCGTTATCCCTTAGCATACCGACTAAAAATTCACTTAATTTGGCAAAATGTCACGTCAGACGAGTATCATCAGCATAATAAAAAAATTGTCACTTTCAATACGAATCGATAGTCGATACTTGTCGACGAAAAAAAACTGTCAGAATACCGATTTTGTACATGTCGACTCACATTACACCGTCTACGACTATGAGCATAAGGGTGAATCAACGGTAACATTTGCTCGATTTCTTCAGTTCGAGTTATCTTGATGATTATCGTATCTTGATGATAAATCAAGAATTTAAGTTTCTTTACTGTCAGATAAGACCTATCATGCAGATTAATTTATCTGGTGATAGAGTTCTCAGTTTGACAGTAAAAGATATTTTGACTGCAGCGCTGTTTTATGATTTCAAAAAACAAGAGAGAAATACTTTTTCGAAAAAAGGTATGTACATATGTACATATCATATCAATAACTATTTCACTTTTCGTGTAATTACTGCTGTTTTTTTTTTTCACCTTTAAATTATTTTTTACAAAAATCTTTTTAGATTTCTTTAAAAAAATTTAAAAACAACGATTTAATAGTGGGTGCTGTTATTAATATCATAATTCGATCGAACGAATTTCAACAAAAACTTCGACGAAAAAATATTTTGCTTTTATGTAAGGTAATCGAAATCGGAGAATAACTGGTTATTGTGAGTTAATAGTCATTTTGACATCATTTTTTCAGTAAACTAAAAAAAGCGAATCGATCGATCGAATTATGATATTTATAATCGCACCCAATAACAACTTGGAACTTATTATTCAAAATGAATCATGAAGTTGGCTTAATTTACTTTTTTTAGGGCTATGATTAGTATTTCTGTCTGGAAGATAGGTTATCTATAAGATAGATGAAGAAAACCGATTTAGTACCTACTTATCGGTCGGATTACTTTATTTCACTGTGAACACGTTAGGTGGTTAAACCGGCTTTTGTGCTGGTTGTAACAATAATAGTGTAATTTTTTTCCCACTTGGTATAATAAGAATCATCCAAAATAATTTTAACTTCACGGGTGTAATACACTTACATTCTCGTTACTACTGGTCGTGCCACCTTCAGATGTAATTTGAGTAGTTGTAAAAACAGGCTTTTACACCGGTTTGCAGTAGTTGTTATAACCACTTATTGTGTTTATACTATTTGACGGTTATAATATCAAGAAGTATGTATAAAAAAATCGGGACAAAGACATTTCAATGGCCTCAGAATATGTTAAAGTCATATGTCAGAAATGATAAATTCTATAGAATAAAGAAAAAACAATATATTTTAGTACAGTATTTTAGGACTTCGGACTTTTTTCAATTGCCAATAAATGCAAATCTTTTAATGCTGAAATTTCAATTATTTCTTTATAATATAAAACGAGACTCAGACATTCATATTAATAACAACAAATCCAATTTTATGATATCTTTTTTTAAAAGAATTTTGCTTGTTTTTTTTAAATTTTTATAACAAAGCATAAAGTTTAAAAATAAATAATTTCAGATATTTTCGCATTGAAAAAATATATTCAAAACTTACCTTCAAAAACAATTACAGATCAATTATAAAATAAAAAACAGTAAGCCAAATCACTATACAATAGTCAGCCAAAAACAAACAATATTCAAGCAAAATTGTCAAAAATGGTCTCCGGAGATCGAGAGACAAATATCTGAACGTTTTAATAATCAGAGACCAGTTAATGGAGACCGTCGTTTAGCCGTTTAAATGACAAGAGACCAAAAGTTTCTGGAGACCACTGGTCTGGAAATTTTCAGGTTTCATAAATGTATACACGAAGTCTCCTGTCGGAAAACTGATTACCTAAAATAAATGCACATTGGTTGGGCAACGATTAGTCATCGATTATTTTAAAAACTAAATAAAAAGTTTAAAAATGAGAAACAAATAAAGAAGTTGAATTGCCTGCAGAAAAAAATCTAACATTGAAAAACAAAATTTAAAATAGTGCCTAAAAAATCACGATATTAGATTTTAAAGTGATTATTAGTTTGTATCATTATTTTAAATATATATAAACATAAAAAATGAAATAAAGTTAAATAATAATAATTTAATAAACTAAACATTAAAAATATGATACGGTGTGCAAATTAATATAAAACAATATAAACTTAAAAAAAAAAAATGTAAATGCTACACTTTATCGCGAAAGCAGGATTCTTGTCCAAATATCATTAAATTTAGTTTACCAGTAAATATTAATGTCCTGATGACAAATCAAGGGTCCTTTTAGTCCTATCTTCAATGGTTTTGTACATAAAAAGAATAAGAAATAAGTGAAATACGTGTTCGAAGTTCGAAACTTTAGAGTACTTTTTTCTCAGAAACCATTGAAGATAGGACTAAAAGGACCCCAGATTTGTCATCAGGATATCAATATTTACTGGTAAACTAAATTTAATGGTATTTGGACAAGAATCCTGCGTTCGCGATAAAGTGTAGCAGTTCCTAAAACTTTTTAATCAATTTTCCGGTGAAATAATTATTAAAAAATATTTATATTAACTATTTCAAAAATTACGTACAAAATTTTAAATAATGGGGTGTATTCTGCAATTTTCTGTCATGTTTTAGAGATTTTTGTTTTGAATTATAACAGAACTTCATTTTTACATATCTGTTAAAAGTCCTATTCACAAAGCAATCTATTTCGAATCAGTAATATTTTATGATATTGAATTTCGAATCTGTGGAATTGTTAAAATTAATTAATTAATTAATTAATTTGTAAGGTTATTTTTTTATTTTTTATTTTTTTTTTTAAATTGGAAATTAGTTAAACAAATTATTTATTTATCTATTACACTTACATTGTTCTTCTTTTGAGAACATTCCTCGATCTCAAAGAAAGTAAAATATCAATTCCGTCCATTTTTATTAAACAAGAATACAGACCAACAATCTACTTTCCATAATAAATCTTTATACTTTTCAAAATTAATACGGTTTTCACAACAATTTAAACTCTTTTTATAAATTTAAAAAAAAAAAAAAAATTTTACACTTACAAAGATAGATTACAGAAAAATTGACAGGATATAAGTCAACGAAATGGTTATATTATCATAACCGATTTTGTTTACAGAACTTTTATGAATTAGTGCTGTCAGAATACTAATTTAAGGATATACAGATTCTGTTACGAGCTGTCAAAATTTGTTCGAAAAAATTATAAAAATAGAATTTCATAACAGACGGCGTGCAGAATATACTTCAATGTCTATTTTGTACCTGATCGGGATTCAAACTCTTTTAAAATATATATACATACCTATATATAATAATTTTGAAACATTTGATAAAAAGTCAAAAAACAGTCATATTACTGTAACGGTTGTATAAATTTAAAACATACTACAAGAAGAAACGTGCTACAACAACAAAAACGCATGTGTGTAAGTATCTTTTTTTCTGCGCATGTTTTTCTAGTATAATACGAAACCTCAACTTTTAAAATTTTGGACTATATACATATAATATGGTCGTCATCACAAATAAACTCCAATAAGATTGCTGACAATAAGATTTTTTAATGTACACCTTAATCTTCAGAAAAACATGAAATTTAAAAGATTAATGTGTAAAAACTTAAAAGTGTAGCCAAAAAATATGTATGTCTACTTTCACGATGGCCTGTAGAAAAAATAATTAAAAATTTATCCTACAGAAATTTATTAAAATTATTACGTTATAAAAGAACCACCATTCAGCTTGTTTTCTTATGAAAATATATTAAAACATCAACAAAAATATAAACTGAAAACTATAGTTTCAAAAAAATATATTCATGTAACTACATATTCATATGTATATATGATACATACATATATGCAGATTAAAGTTTGATGAAAGAAAAACACTGAAATAAGATTCATTTCGGTTTCAGTTACGGTTAATTATTTCGACAAAATATTCGTTCGGTTGTAGTTACGGTTTAGATTGAAAATGACGGTTTTTTTCGGTTTAGTTTTTATTGGATTATCAGGATACAAGTAAATGTTTATTATTTCAATTATTTTCGAATCAATCGTGATGTTCCCTTACAAAAAATTCCTTCAAACTTGTTTGTATGATATGCAGATAGTATTGTAAAATTTTTTATTCTCCTATAGAGTAAAACGTATTCCTGCATAAAAAAGAATTTCTGAAGGCAAAGTACATTTATAAAAACTAAAAAACATTTGTCAAGTAACATATTTTCAACTCGAGAAAATGTTTGAATATAAAATTCATTCAAATTGATAAAAAAAACGCTAGAAATGGTTTTTTTCGAAAGTGATAGTGATGACAAAATAGTATTTAAAACCGGAGTTGCTACTTATCCAATAAGTAAAGTATCAAAATCAATGTATGTGACGTGTGTATGGTATTTGTGCATCGATTTTAGGGCTACAAATGTAGACATTTGTATTTCGTTTCTTTTAAAAAGTATATTCCCGGCGAAACAAGAAACGAAAATTTGATGTACTTTTTTTCGTATTGAATAAGAAGAAGAATACCGTGCAGAAGTTCCAAATTAATCGGATCATAGAGTCTTGAGATATTTAAATTTAAACATGAATTTTTCATGAAAACCTCTTAAAATAGAATCGAGTGTTAACTGAATCATTTTAGGTTCGTTCAATGAAAATCCCGCGTGGGTCCAGGACTTACACGGGACTCAAATTTTTAAACTTTTGTGTTCGATGAAAGTTCTAGATTTATAAGTCCAGTTCACCAAAAATATTGCACGAAACTTACACCTCTTTTTTTTCCGCAGGAGTAAAGTTTTGACCCGTAAACAAACTGTCATTGCGTCAATTATGAATTATTCAAGTGGAATTATTGTTTCAAGATAATTGGAACTTTATTTTTATTATTTACAGAAAATCAAGTGAAATTTTTGAAATGCAAAATGTAATTTATTTTTTTTTGAGAAAAAGGCATAGCAAAAATAACTTGTAGTCAGTAAATTTTACAAATTCATTACCTTATTATTACACGTACATACATATTTTTCACAGTTTATTTTAATATAATTAGTAAGAGTGAATATCGAAGGTTCTGCTTCTGTTGTTTTTCATTCTGTTTTTCTTTTTATTTTCTTAAAAATGAAAAGAAACACATAAAAATTTATGAAAAAAAAAACAGTAAACATTTTATTATTGTTAAAACAGATAAAAAGTGTAAGAAAAAAATGTTTTTCACCTGAATAACTTGATCTCATAAAAAAAATAAAGAAAAAAACAATTGTGTTAATTTTGATTGCTCTTATAAATTTTTAAGATCTTATGTTTATTTAAATTTTTATTTAAAATACAGAACATATCTAAAGCAACTTAGTATATTTTTTTTCTTATATAATACATATAATATTATTTACCTTTATTACCTATTTCTTTATGATTTTAAGTGCAATTAACGGAAATGATTTCCTTGAAGAAAAGTGAAGAAGAAGTTAAGACATTATTATTGTAACGCAGATTTATTTTTCAAACTCTTAAATTAGGATTCTATTTGTGTTTTTTTTCTTTTACAAAATGTTTTTTTATAGAAAAATTAGGCAATAAATATATACATACATACATACACATGACGTAAATTAAAAAAATTATATACATATAAGTTTTTTTTATTATTATTTTAGCTTCTGTGTAGCTCCTCAAAAATAATATTTACATACATACATTCATATGTATATGTACATATTCATATGTATATATCATTTTCTATGACTTTTAAAAAACTCTTTTTTTCTATACTGTTCTAAAGTATTTTTTGTAAATTATATTTTTTTATAAAAAAAAATATAAATAAGAGAAAAATAATTATATAACCCTATCATAATGTAGGAAAAAAAAACAAAGTTAAAAAAATCAAGATTTTCCTTAAAACTGAATAAAAATTTTGGGACGCTCAGCTAAGTATATGTATAAAAAAAATAATTTTTAATTGAAATAAATAAGAAAAAATTGAGAGAAAATAAAAACAATGTATCACAACAAAAAAAAAAAAAATGAAGATTTAAAAATTGATACTTTTTCAAATCCTCTATTTTAGTTAAGTTTTAATCGTATACCGTAAAATTATTTTTTTTTTATTGCGTTAAAAATGTAATTGTAGAAAAAAACATACTTTTTATATATATGCAGTTATAAAAAAATAAACAAAAATGATATTAAAGTTCTAAAAATATTGGAAAATAAAAAAATCATTTTATATTTTTTGTGTTTTTTAAAATAAAAACAAATAATATTTAATAATAATAAAAAATAAAAATAAAATGTTTTTAGGAATAATGTATGTAAAAATTGAATTTTATTTTTGTTTTTTTTATTTTGAGAAATAAAAATACCACCAATTCATTTGAAAAAAAACAAAGCTTGTGTTTCATTTAATATGTTAAGTTAATACTGTCCTCTAAGATTGGTAATCCACCAGTTACTAAAAGTAACCACTAACCAGTAGTAGGACTAATTTTGAAAACGAAAACGAAACAAAAATCAAATTGTAAGACGAAACGAAATATCTCAAATTCGCTATTATTTATCTCTATCGTTTTTCAAACAGATAGCATTACCATTGAAGATATTTCAAATTTAAATACTTATTTAAAATTAGTGATTATATTTACAAGCAGAGATTTGTTTTTTTGAAACTTTAACAAAATGTTATCTGCTGAACAGAGTAATATTTTAGCAGATCTGGGGCCTTACCATGAGATACGATTTCGTTCGTTAATTTACGATAGTGAAGTTACGATCGAAAACGAAAATGCTACTATGAAAAACGATAGTGGGTTCGGTTTCGTTTCGCAGTTTTATTTTTATTCCAAATTTCAATTAAGTTTTGTTAATTTTCAAATTTTTACGGCATTTTTAAATTTCAATAATTATTGTATTGAAAAGTATATACACTGACATGCAAAAAAACTGCCGCAATTTGAAAATTTCGTATTTTCTCAATAAAAAGTCCTTTTTTGCCAGATTTAGTAATTTATATTGTGGTAATTGAACGTGATTATTAAAAATGAATCATTTTCAACCGGTAACCATTTTTTCTTGAATGCAGTACGCTAAAAGTGAAGTTTGTTAATACCAAATTCATTTAATGTCAAAATCTTAGAAGAATTTTATCCAAAAAATGTTCCGTTTATTAATACAACAAAATGTCTTGTTAAGATATTTTTAGATTTTTTTTTTATTTAAAACGTTATAAAACGGACAAAAACTTAACTCTCCATAGAATTAGACTTAATTCTACCCAAAAAAATAATAATTTTTAATTTTTCAATATTTCGTAGGTCCTCATTTTGCAGCTATAACGCATTTCAAGCGATTGGGCATGGAATCATAAAATTTTCTTATATAATTGTTATCAATTTTTTGGAAAAGTACTTTTTCTACAATATTCTTTAAATCTGGGATAATAGTCGGATTCCCTTTTTGTATTTCCTTGCACATTTTGTGCCAAACGTGTTCAATGGGTTTCAATTTAGGGCTGTTTCCAAGTTATGGTAGAGAAACAATGCCCAATTCTTCCTTATAATTTATATCTGTTAATAAAACAACATTTTATTTTTACTAAAAAGGTTGAAAACAAAATAAAAAACTAAAATAAACATTTCGCACATTTCTTATTACTTGCAGATTTCGCTCCATGAAACTGTGTGTTGCGACAGCTATATTAATTTTTTTTGGTGGGCATATTTTTTTGGACGCCACTGTACAAATTCAGTTGGCTGTACATTAAAAAATATTAAAATTCAGTTCATAATGGAAAAATAAAGTCTGCAATTTATTGGAATTGCAACTTAAAATTCCAATAAATGAACTGTAAACCAAAATCCGTTGCACACAAGCAACAAGATTTGTAATCCATTTCATTGTTTTGGAGGTGGCGTGATTTTTTTATTATATTTACGAAATCGCGCGATTTCTAGAAAATGTATGAGAATTACACATTTTTTATTCATATCAAAATTCTCTTAATTTTTACTCACCCTTTTTTTTTATTTATTAAAATTCATTTTTTTTTTAAAATCTCTTAAAAATCGAAAATGCATGTAATGGTATTTGCCGACGGCAAATACATCATACTGCATATATTATTTAATACCCATATTAGCTATCTCATATAAATTTGGTATATAATACTTGACCCACATAAATTCATTATAGCCTATTTACTCGTATAAATAGCATAATGATATAATAATTTCAAGTTCACACACACCATCAAGTCCCCAATGTACCAATATTGCCTGCTCACTATATATTACTCATCAAGTAATATATGGAACATGCTAGAACATTCAGTTGATAATTCATATACCCGAATGTTCATTAATGCGTAGTGACATCAAATTTTTCTCTTAAATTGTCTCATTACATATACATGGTAAATGCGTAATGAGATGAATACCCAAATCTTGCTATATAAGCAAGGTTCGATTTTAATACAGGGCCCTTTTACTTTTTGGTTTTTTCTTCATCCACTTGTTTTTTTTTTGCTTTGGATATAGTAATACGGGCAGTTTGAGTATAAAAATCGACTAAATAAGACGTAAAAGAAGTTAATTCAAATTAAATTAAGATTTAGAAAAAAAAAACAAAAAATTAAAACATTTTATTTTAGAAAAAAAAAGTATAAAAATTTCAAAAAATATAGGTTCACATAAAAATTGTGATTTATTCAAGTGAAAATTCATTTAAATTAAAAGAAACAAGAAAGAAAAATAAAAGTGCTGTGCTTGTGATGAAATTACATATATTTTTTTAATTGGCTTTCTTTTAGCCTTGTTCAAAAAGTAATTATATTTTAAAGACCGGGTTTATACGTACGGTTTTTTGCACGACCTTATCATCCATTACGCTTTGATAAATTACGAAAATGACGTACGTACGTTTACATGGTCACTTTTTCACCCTATCTAAAATTCTCTTCATTCTCTTTTATATTTATTTCTTGCTTGGTAATTTGTATGGTAATAAGGTCATATACTCATATGGTTAACTGAAGAAATTGCGATAATATGAAAAAAAATATCAAAGTAACGAATATAGCACAAAAAGTAACAGCAGCGATCGAAGAAAAAGATTGATTAACCTGTGAGTGACCGTATAAACCCTGTCAAAAAAAAAAAAAAGAGAAAGGAAAGGGAAAGCATAAAAGGAAAATATAGGAATTAATTTTTAACAAACCAAAATTCATATAGAAATTATCATTTAATGTTATTGTTATAGAAAGAAAAATTATTTCTGAATATTTTACGTTTTTTTTATATTTGAAATTTTGATTGTGTCGGAAGCCTGAAGGGAACTTGAAAGAAAAGATGGTTTTCAAATGGCATAAATTTAAAACAAATAATTTTATGTTGTTATAATTATTTAAATGGAAGTTCATTTATAGATTTATTTTATTTATTTTATTCAGCATGTGAAGTGTAGGCATCTCTCTTAAATGGAATTTGGAACTCAAAAAAAAAACGTTTTACTAAAAACACAAATCGGGCTGAATAATTAAATTAAAGCGATCTATGAACTTTAATCTGCATAAAAATAAACGAAAGATATTTCAGATTAAGAATCTGAACACTTTTCAAAGTTTTATTAATCCAAGTATAAAATTTTCTAAAATTGATGTAACAATGTTTTGAAAGAAGAAAAAAAGAAAAAAATTAGAATTTTGCTCTTAATTGTTTATTTTTATTTTTATTTTTTTTCAAAATGATAAAATGATAATGTAAAGTATACCAACGGACAAAAAAAAAATATATATATATAATAAATAAAATAAATTAAGTGATGGTACACGTTTGTAAATAATTAACGAAGTGGAAATAAAATTAATAAAATAATAGTGATGAAAATAAAAATGAAAAATTACAACAACAAAAAAAAAGAGAAGGTATATTAATTAGGTTTTTTTTGTGGAATTAAAATTAAAATTAAGAAGCTAAATAAAAATAAAATACATATTTGAAAGTATCTTTTAAATAGATATTCTGAGATAAACCAAGAAGAAAAGAAAAGATAATGAAAAATAAATTGTAAATGAAATATTTCAAATAATGTTTATATTATCTAATAATCGATAACGAAAATTAAAGTAGAATAAAATTACGAAATAACATTAAATTGTAAGAAATGTAGTTGAATTTTTTTTTTAAATTTTAATTGTTATACTGAGGTTATTTTAGCGATAGTGTGCTTTTGCTGATACAGATTATAATAATGTGAAATACACATTTTAAGTGAAAATAAGATAATAAATAATAATAATTGAAAAATATGATATAAAAAAAAATAAAAAAAAGAAGAAAAAAAGAAAATAATAAAAAAAAAGAATAATTTGAAGTGTAATGAATAAAAGTTCTGTTTCAAGAAAAGGAAAATATAATTAAATAAGTTAAAAGGAAAAAAAAAGTATATAATTATTACAAAATAAATATAAAAGAAATAACAAAACAAGAAAGAAAAAAGAAAAGACCTAATAAAAATTTTTGTGAAATTGAAATGAGAAAACAAAAAAAAAACATTGAAAAATAAATTACGAAAAAAAAAAGGAAAAAAAAGTTATTGTACAGTGTATTTGCTATTAATATTATAAATAAATATATCTATACACAAGAGAAAAAAAAATAAATAAATACATAAATAAATACAAAAAAAAAAAAGAAAAAGAAAAACAATAAAACAAAGAAATAAGAAGGAGGATTCGAGAAGCCCCAGGATCACCATCGGTACCGCCCCGCGGGAGCCCTGGCCGACCTTCAGATGATCGTCCATCAACACATTACTCGTATCAATAAGATAAGTGAAATCTTGATTTTTTTTTCTTGTAAATTATTAACAATATACATATGTATATATATAAACATTTTTTTTTCTTCTTCTCTTTTCCTTTTTTTCCTGAAAAAGAAAAAAAAAAAAAAAAATTTAAAAAGAAAAGAAGGAAACAAAGAGGAGGAAAAGAAAAGAAAAATAAGAAAAAAAAAAGAAAATTTGTATAGTCCTAAACATTAGAGAACTTGTAAATGGCCATAATATTTATTCAAATAAAATGAAAAATTAGAAAGAAAAAAAAAAGAAAAAAAAAAAACAAATACAATGGAAGAGAAAAAAAATGTATATAGGCTTAAGATACTAACCCTTATTTCGTTTGTGTAATGAACTAGAAAAAAAAAATTAAAAATAAAGAGGAACAAAAAAAAAGAAGTGAAAATTAAATATGGTAACTGAAATCATGAATCCTTGAGCCAACGGTCGAGAGAGAGCCCTGAGGACTGTGGGAGAGCTGGAGGGGGTCCGTGGGGGGACGCCTCAGGTCCGCAGAGGACGAGTAGTTATACTGTTGCTCCCCTGTTCTGTTCTATGGGTTGATATTTTGTTCTTATATATATATATATATGTCCAGCTTTCTGAATTTTTCAGCTACCCTATATCTGTAATCACCGGTCTACAATTTTGTTACTGGTATGGAAGCCACCTCATTCGGATGAGTCCAAGAACCACGCCCGGGCTGAAGCAGCCGGAACTTCTTGGTAGACCGGATAGGACTCTTCGAGAGGTCTTGAACTTTGACTACCAAACAAATTTTCATATCGTAACAAATGGCGCCCAACGATAGGCAACTTTCATCTTTTGCCTAAATTTAAAACTCAATCCATGCCCTTCTGGTCCATGGATTGATTCGTTTTTTGTTTAAAGTCCCTCGGTAACATGGAGATTTCGTGAGTAGTGGCAACACCTCTCATGAAATCTACCATTCCACGCGAGTTATGTTACCCAACATAAGCCACGATACAAATAAAAACGATGATATACAGCATAACAACGTGACTTATGTTGATAACAAACAAAATACAAATCTATGGGAAAAGTTAACCATTGGATTGTAATAACGCATATTGAAAATGCTTATTGTTGCACTTTTGCTTTTAAATTTCTGAAAAACCATAATTTTAGTAAAATACATAATTTTAATAAAAATAAATTTTTTCTTTTGTATAAAATGAACAAAAATTATTGTCAACAGGAAATGATGACAGAAGCAGTTTTTCGTGAGAAAAACTTACTTTTGTACATTTCGTATTTAGAATTTAGTAATTTTAATTAAGATAGAAAGTCAGTCTTAAGACCAAACATACAGTGAAAAGACCTGTTCTGAAGAATAGATTTAATATTTTAATAAAAGAACTTTGTGTAATTAAGTATCTTAAATTGAATTTTAGTTTAAAACAATAAAGATTTGTGAAATTGAAGATAAAGTGTTTTTTTGTGTGAAAATTTATTTTTTTTTTCTAAAATAGAAAAGTGAAAACAAAACTGGCGCAGTCGGTAGGATCCTTTTCTAAAGTATAAGGATCTAGTGATTCGAACGTCTAAAAATAACACAAATTAACTTATCGGAAAAGATACGAAGCAGTGTTGAAAAAAAAAAAAATATATAATAATAAATGAATAAATAAATAAATAAAATTTTTTTTAACAACTGTGAAGATACGACAAATCCGAGTTAAAGTTAAAGTGTATGAGAGAAAATAGACATCTATCCTTTGATTTAAATCGAGGAATTAGTGAAGAAAATATGGCATCCGCAAAAGAAGTCCAAGCTTTAAGGCAAGCCTTACAACAAATACAACAGCAACATGCTCAGGAAATAGCAGGACTAAGACAGCAGTTAGAGCAAGCAAATGTAAATGGACTATTTCAACTAACCCCCGACAATATCCTAAATAAGTTTCAACGGATTAAGACATTTTCTGGAAACAACGATTATCCTCTACAAGAATTTATAAATGCAGTAGAAAATGCTGCAACTCTATGTAATGGAAATGAAGCGTTAATACGACATGGACTTAAAATAGTTATCAAAGAGAAAATTCAAGGAGAAGCGAAAATGTGTGTTCAACGATTAGGAGAAGGTGCAACGTGGGATATCGTGAAAGCAGAATTGAAGGCCCATTTTCGACCCAGGAAAAGTTATAAAAAGCTTATGGATGAAAGTCGCAGTGTAAAGGTAAATAATTTAAGAGAATTGCTTAGTATTATTAGATCTATCAATTACCAATTAAACGAATTATACGAATTTGACGACAACAAGCCTACAAATTACAGTCCTGATAATAAAGATAAAAATCTGGTAGACATAATAAAAGATATGTTAACAGGAAGTTATAGGATGAACATTAGGAATAATATGACAATTAATGATGTTTTTAATGTATTTAATGATTTAGGGCTATTAGAAGAAAGTGATGTGATTCATTATAGTTACAGAAGGAATAGTAGAGATATTAAGCATAGTAATACATACCGTAAGGACCTTAAACGAGACGATAGGGACAGGCAAGTGAATAATTTTTCAAATAACAATAATCTTAACAAAAATTCCGGTAACAAACATAACAATGTTGGGAATAATTCAGGAAATTTCAGACAAGACAGAAATTACTTTAACGGTAATAACAACAATTCGGGACAATATAGACGAAATGATAGTTCAGGTCAGAGACATCTTGGTAACAGACAAAGTTTTAATAACCCTTCAGGACAATTTAGACAGGGACATAATTATAATAATAACAATGTAGTCCCAATGGAAATAGATAACATTCAACACGAAAATGACGTAAATTTTTCAAACGAGCCTCGGACAAACAATTACCAATAATTTCTTTAACTATCGATAACATAAAATTTGATAAATTGATACTGGATCTGAGACGAGTATTTTAAAACCAAAACTTTTTATAAATTATCCCGAGAAAAAACTTGAAAAACCGCTTTACTTTTCAACTCTTAATGAAATTTCTAAAGTAGAAAATAAAATTATTACCCCTATTCCACTTGAATTTAATAAAACAGGTACCTTGTGTTGGAAAGTGATGAATTTATCAGGTCGAAAATATGACGCAATCATAGGACAAAATTTTTTAGCCCCTTTAAAAGCGAAAATAGATCTAGGACATAAAAATATTGAAGTTTCAGGTAATAAAATTGATTTTGTAAATAACGACCATCATTTCATCTTGAATGAAATATGTAACTTCGAGACGAGTAATATCGACAAACTTAATCTTGAAAATTTAAATGCAGAAGAAAAGAAAAAGTTAACTAGAATTTTAACAGAGTATGAAGAGCTATTTTATAAAGAGGGCGATAAATTAACGTTCACTCACGAGATACAACACGAAATCATTACTACCACAGATAATCCCATATATTCAAAAATTTATCGATACCCCCGCATTCACGAACAGGAGATTGAAAAACAAATCAAAGAAATGTTAGAACAGAACATCATAACACACAGTAATTCCCCTTACAACAGCCCACTTTGGATAGTTCCGAAGAAGTTAGATAACTCCAGTCAACAAAAATGGCGAATAGTGATAGACTATCGCAGGTTAAATGAAGTCACAATAAGTAACAAATTTCCCATCCCAAACATAGAGAGTATCTTAAACAAACTTGGAAGGGCACAGTATTTTACGACACTGGACCTTGCAAAAGGGTTCCATCAAATTTAAGTGAAATCCGAAGATAGAAAGAAAACGGCTTTTTCAACTCCATTTGGGCATTATGAGTACATCAGAATGCCATTTGGCCTGAAAAACGCCCCCGCTACTTTCCAAAGTTTAATAAATTCTGTGTTAAGAGACTTAATAAATAAAATTTGCGTTGCATATCTCGACGACATCCTAATATTTAGTACCTCTCTAGAAGAACATCTAAATAATATAAGAAAGGTTTTTGATAAATTGCGAAGGGCAGGGTTAAAGATACAAATAGATAAGTGTAATTTTATGAAGAAAGAGACTGAATTTTTAAGGCATATCCTGACCCCAGAAGGCGTTAAGCCGAACCCCAATAAAATTAAAATCATTCAAGAGTTAAAGTTACCTACTACTACAAAACAAATAAAAGGATTTTTAGGAATAACAGAAAATTTATTAAGGATTACGCCAAGGTAGCCTATCCCATAACAAGGTATCTTAAGAAAGGTATGGAAATAAATCAAAACGATCCTAATTATATTAGTGCCTTCGAAAAATTAAAAGAAATTATCACTAATCACTCTATTCTGAAATACCCAGATTTCAACAAAAAGTTCAAATTAGTTACAGACGCATGTAACTTTGCTCTTGGAGCAGTTCTAGTACAAGATGGTCATCCAATTTGTTATGCGTCTAGGACCCTAAACGATCATGAAAAAAATTATTCGACCATCGAAAAAGAATTATTAGCAATTGTGTGGTCAACAAAATATTTTAGACCTTATTTATTTGGAAAACAATTCGATTTACAAACTGACCATCAACCCATCAAATGGCTTCATCCGAAATATTCAGGTAAAGATATAAATCCCAGACTTCAGAGGTGGCTCATATCCTTAGGGGAGTATGATGTAAACATAGATTACATCAAAGGTAAAGACAACAAAATTGCGGATTTTTTAAGTAGGATAAATACTGAAACTAATGAAATAAATTTATTACAGAATGAAACTGAAAATTTGAGTTTCATTCCGAACAAAATACATTGCGAAATTAAAAATAAAACAAATATACATCTGCCACGCAACGAAGAAACTATTCTTGAAACTGAAAATTTGAGTTTCAATTCAAAGGACAAAATCATTGAAAGTAACATGGAAAATTTAAACAAAAACGAAATGAATGCTATAGATGCAGCATCAGATGATGCAACTACCCATTCACAAGAAGAGAATTTTGATAACCACGCACCAATATTAGAAACTGTAGTGAATAGATTTAGAACACAAATCATATTAAAAGAGGTAAAAGAAAAAGAATTTGAGACCGTTTTTAGGAATAGGCGAATCTATATTGATGCTCAAGATTTAGAAAATGAGAATACTAGAGAAATACTTCGAAGATACATTACGAAAGGAAAAATAGGAATTTATTCAGAGTTAAACGACCATGAATATAACAAATTACAACAAATACTTATTGATTTATTCCCAGGAAATAATGGCATAAAATTTGTTAGGTGTAGTTTTAAGGCAACAGATATAGAGGACGAAGAACAACTTAATAAACAAATATCGCTTTTCCACAAAAATGAAGTAGGGCACTCAGGTATTGTTGCTACGTATGAAGGGATAAAAAATAAAATCTATAATCCGAACCTCAAAATTTCAATACATAAAATCATTAACAATTGTGAAATTTGTGCAGCAGGAAAGTATGATAGGAATCCAATTAAAAAGAAATTTCACTTAACAGAAACCCCGTCCACTATTAACGAAATAATTCATGTTGACACATACGTCAACAGTAAACATTCTTTTATCAATTTTATTGACAAATTTTCCAAACATGTTATTAGTTTTTACTTAGACGACCGTAATTCCTTAACAATAATTGAGAAACTTAGGCAGTATTTAGCTATTAGAGGTAAACCGAAAAAGTTTGTTTTTGACAATGAATTTGATAGAATAGATATCAAGGATTTTTGCACAAGAGAAAATATCGAATATCATACAACGAAGCCAAATAGTCACACAGGTAATTCTGATATCGAACGTTTCCACAACACAATCACGGAAAGAATTAGGGTTCTAAATATTGAAGAAAAACTCCCAATAAAAACACAAATGTTAAAAGCAGTTAGATTTTATAATAATACCTTCCATTCAACGATAAAAGCAACTCCTTTAGAAGTCCAAGAAAACAAAGTAGAATAAAAGAAATAAAACTAGGGAAGATTATATTGAAAGAAGAAAGAAAGGTTTTATTAAAAATTACCTATCAGTCAGACACAAGGAACAACCTAAGTTCAGAAAACACAGCCTTAAGAATGTTCATGAAAATAATATAAAGCGACCCTTTAAATTTTCAGCTCACGATGACGATAGGAATCCTACTCCTGATGATCCCACTAACTAAACAATCGTTAACAATTGAGAAAATTAATACAGAATTAGGCTATGCAAAAATTAAACTGGACAGTGTAGAATTTGCAAGTAAATTTGACATCGTTTTACATATCATAAACCTAAAAGAAATTTTAACAATAGTTGACAAACTAGAACAAACAGTAAACGCACTAGACATTGGTATAAATAAGAACATCGCAATCCATCAAATAGAAAATATAAAAAATCAGGTCAATACGCTCATCCCACATAGACACAGACGGGGATTAATAAACATTGGCGGAGCTATTTTGAATTGGATATTTGGTACCATGGACAATGAAGATAGACTGGACATAGAACAACACTTAAATACTATTGACAAAAACAATCATAAAACCATTGAAAACGTAAATCAACAGGTAAAAATCAACGAAAACTTTAATAAAACTTTCACTCTAATCAAAAATGCTATAGAAACAGACCGACTAAAACTGGTTTCCAGGATAAACGGGATTGAAAACAAAATTTATACAGAAGGTTTATTTCTAGAACAAATGATAAAAATTGATTTTATAAAAAGACAAGTAGAAAATATACAGGACAACTTTGTAACAGCCAGATTAGGTATTTTACATCCGAGTATCCTGACAGACGAAGAAATTAAAACATACGACATTGACTCTAAAAAATAAGAACATATAAGACTAGGAGTAGCCAGATACTATAATGAATCAATCATATTAGCGATAAAAATTTCAAAAGAATTTAAAATTTTTGAAAAAAAAAACTTTTAGTACCAATAGTAAATTCACAAAGTAAACAAATTGATCAGGACATAGAATATATTATTGAAGCAAATAATAAAACTTATACTTATGAAAATGGAAAAACTTTGAAAGAACTAAGATTAAGTAGAAATTGTATACTGAAAAGTAATTGTATGTTTATTACAAAAAATAAAGAAGAATATATAGAAATTGAAGATGATACCCTGATCTTGAATAATATAAAAAATAAATATTTTAATAGTTCCTGTGATGAAAGGAGGCTAGTTTTAAAAGGAAATTATCTCTTAAATTTTCAAAATTGTAGTATACTTATTGACAATAAAATATACAGTAGTAATGTAAACAAATTTGTAAGCAAATTTACTCTTCCAGTAAATAATTGTAACATAACGGAATATTTATAAGAAGAAAACTATGCGTGTTTAGATCAACCTGCCTCCTAGGTGAACCCCAGCCGGTCAAATCCAGCTGCTTCAGTCCTGGGTGGGTTCTTTGGGGTTACCTTCTCGAAAGCTATCCGTCTGTTACATAATTTAGACCGGCTAAATAACAACCGTCGAATCGATAGCAGAAAATACTAAAACCAGAATATAAACAAAATAGAGAAATGTATCACCTCAAGCTTGAATTCGCAGTGAATGAAGAATAAAAAAAAACGACCGTAAAAGCAGCGACCTTCATCACCCATCGCCGACATCCCCCACTCACCGTGGATTAAATCATTTCACCTGAATCATCCTCTTTTGTTTTTTTTTTTTTTCTTTAAACAAAATATATTTTTTTTTCCTTTCTTGTTTTTTCTTTTTATTCTTTTTTTTTTCTTTTAAAACGGATCACTGTTTATTAAAGTAATTGCTGTATAAATGATTTATCTATTACGCCTTATTTTGCTCCAGGTTATTAAAATTTGACATTAAAATATTTTCTTTGACTTTAAATTTTTTCTGTAATTTATAACAAAACAAAGAAAATTTAGAGAAAGAATAAAATCTTTTTATTATTTCATAAATTATAAATTTATATGTATCTACTAATTTTTCTCCCTTTTTTTTTTATATTCCATGAAGTATTTAATTTAATTCCTACTTTTCAAAGCCAATAATTACAAGTTCCAAGTCAATCATTACATCGCTATTATAATTAAATTATATTTAAAAAAAAAAACTATAAATAAACAACATAGTTCATATTGTATACAACTTTCGAATTATTTACAATTTAAGAAAAAAAATCTCATTTATACGATACGGTGCAATATTTCTTGAAAAAAAAGAAAAAAAAAAAATATATATATGTATGTATATTTTTCTTCCATGCAATTATAAGATTCCACGCTATTTTCATTTTATCAAAAAAAGTAATCTTATCTTGGAAATGTATTCATCTTATGCAATTTACTATAATAAGAATTTTCTTTTTTTTCTTTTCACAAGTTCCTTTTATTTTTTCTACCCTCTTTCTTTTTTTTTTTTTTTTCTTTTCTTTTTTTTTTTTTTTTTTTTTTTTTTTATTTTATTTTGAATTGTTATCTATAGAATCTATTAAAATTAATCAATGACTTCCCTTTAAATTAATACTATTAAAAAAAAAATCCAAAAATTATTTGCAAAATATGGCATGAAGATATTTTTTGTATTTTAATCATAATTTTTTTTTTTTTTTTTTTTTTTTTTTACCTAAGTTTGATTTTATAAAAAAAACTTAATCTACTTATCTCGTTTGCTGAAGCTGGGGCTCCGACACAGGATTAAGTAAATACGCTGGTCTGGCCAGACAGGATGAACGATGACGCCTTCACCTTCCTCCTTCTCCTGTTTCGTTCGATTTTTTTTTCTTTTTTTTTCTGAATGTTCCGTTTAAGATTATTATTAAATTCCTTCTTTTGCCTATTTGAAATTTTCTCTGCACTTTTAACTATTTTATTTAAACTTTTTTTTTTCTTGTTTTTTTTTTTTTTTTTTTTTTTTTTTAGACAGACATTAAATTCTATTCAATTTTTTTTTCTATTATTACGTAAAATTCCAAATTGCACTTTCACAAATATGTTTCATGTAACATTACTAAAATATTTTATTTTTATTAATTATTTTCTGTAATATTTCAAAAATTAATTTTTGTTTTTCTAAGCATTGTACAAATTTAATAAAATTATGATGTTTTTTTTTTTTTTCTTTCTTTCTTTTTTCAAATTAGCAAATTTATCAGATTTCATTTTTTTAATCGTTATTTATTAATATTTTTTTTTTCTAACTGCAATTATTAATTAATAATACACTATAGTTTAATATTTTTCTGGTAATATAGAATTCTTTTTTTTTTGTGTTTTATTTATTATGTTTTTTTTTTTTTTTCTTTTTTTTTTTTTTATTTCTTAATTATTTTATTAGCAAAAAAAAAATTTTTTTTTTTTTTTTTTTTTTTTTTTTTTATTATTATCGATTAATCAATTTTTCTTTATTGTTGGAGTTGTTTACACTTACATACATATATTTTTTGATAATTATAATTAATATAAGAACTTTTTTTCCTTTTCTTTTCTTGTAATATATTTTAAAACAGTATATCAATTTTATATTTTTTTTTTTTTTTTTTTTTTTGAAATTCTTATGTATTTCCTTTTCTTTCTTTTTTTTTTTTTTTTTTTTCATCTTCTTCACTACTTTGTATAATATATACCACATTTGCACAAAATTCCATTTCAATAATTATAAGAACAATTATTTTTTTTTTCCTTATTTCTCCTTTTTTTTTTTTTTTTTTTTTTTTTTTTTTTTTTTTTTTTTTTTCTTAAAAATTTCTTTGTTTGATTTTATATGGTTGTGTATTGATTATTATTGACTTTTCGTTAGAATCAGATTATTTTTCCGGAATGCACTTTCAAATTATGGAATTAAAAAAAAACAATAAAAAGGTCTAAGCTAATAAATTTTAACATTTGAGAAAAAAAATTTTTTAAACTGATTAAACGCAATAACACATATGCCAAATAAGAAATTTAACTTGTTTTTCTTTTTTTTTTTTCCAAAATAAAACTTTTTTTTTTTTTTTTTTTTCTTTTTATGCAAATTTCAGAGGTAAAAAAAAAGAAAATCACTTTAACAAGAGTTACTTAGTTATTCCGATAAAAAAAAATTTCTTTTTCTTAATTATCAATATGCAACAAAAAAAAAATTTATTCGTATGTAGGCACTTCATTTAAGGCACAAATATTTTTAAATATATGACCGGTAATTACTATAGAAAATCCACTTTCTTTTTTTTTCTTCATTTTTTTTTTTTTTACATTTTTAAAATCACGTCTTACGATAGAGCTGACCGGAAGAAGACTTAAACAAACCAGCCGAAGGTAGTCAAAATGTACCTCCTCTATATACCATCATACTTCGTATTATCTCATTGCAGGTCTCTTAATTACCTATAATGAGGTAATTTAAGAAGACATTTAAGAGATTAATATTCAGCAATATGCATGAAGGTATATGAACCATCACAGAACATTCTGGTATATTCCATATATTACTTGATGAGTAATATATAGCGAGTAGGTAATATCAGCGTAATGGGGTATTTGACACAGTGTGTGTGTGAATTGAAATTGGAATATCATTATGCTATTTATGTTAAAAATAGGCCATAATGATTTTATGTGGGTCGATTACGATGTATTAAATTTTATTTGGGGCACCCTACATGCGATTGAAATATTATATGAAATATGACGTTTTACCGTCGGTAATTACTATTACATGCATTTTAGGTTTTTTAAGAGATTTTTAAAAAAAAAATTGAATTTTAATAAAAAAAATGAGTTGGAGATTAAGAGAAGGTTGATATGAAATAAAAAGAGTAATTCACATGCATTTTCTAGAAATAGCGTGATTTCTTTAAATATAATAAAAAAATCACGCCACCTCAAGTACAATGAAATGGATTAGGAATTTTGTTGCTTGTGTGCAACGGATTTTGGTTTACAGTTCATTTCTTGGAATTTTAAGTTGCAATTCCAATGAACTTCAGACTGTAATTTTAAAATATGAATTGAATTATGTTTTTTTTTAATGTACAGCCAACTGAATTTGTACAGTGGCGTACAAAAAAAAAAAAAATAGACCCATAAAAAAAATTATGTAGCTGTCGCAACAACACAAACTTTTCCACTGACCTGTCGAGGTGGAAAAGGTTGGAAAACGGCAGCAGGAAAAATATTCGCGGAGACAACGTGGGGCTCGTCCACGCCCTTAGAAAGAGTCTCATGCCAGAACACGTAGGCAAGCCGGGCTAGAGCCGAAAAAGAAGAGAAAAGACGCAAAATCTATGGAATAATTTCACACACTTCGATCAAGACCCAATGGAAATCCTACCAGGACAACTTCGTATACTCACGCTCCCTTACAGATCCCCCTGGCACTGCCAATCCACAATTGCCATCACGTAAAGCGTCGTCGAGGAGGGTAAAGCGAACCACTGAGAATAAGCAGGTTAACGATGAGAAAAGAGAAAGAGAAATCATTAAGCAAAAAAAACTGACCGATGATTGCATATGACTGAAGTGAGCAAGGCAGAAACAATTAGCAAAAAAAAAAACAAAGGATTTATAGCCAAATAATGTTGAAATAATTGAAGTGGTGTTTTAGGATTTTAAGTCTTTCGCATGAAAGGTACCCACGCATTTACCCTGTAGGTCCTCCACTTCATACATGCTTCCCCCAATGCATCTTTTAATTCGGCATTTTAAAAACTTTTTAGCCAGCTTCGAATTATACCCTCTCGCGAAATCGCTTTGAGTGAAATTTCGTCTATAAACTTCTTGACCTGGACGAAATTTCACTTCTGTGGTCCGGAGGTTGTAAGACCCTTCTGCTCGTTGGTGAGCCTTCTCCAGGTTCGCCGAGATTTGGTCACGAATCTGCTGAAGTTTGACAGCTTCAGGCAGATCGACGACCTCTCCATCCATCACGCAGTCCAATTCTCTCAGAACACGATATGCCGAGCCATGCCTTACCATCGGGAAACCAAATACCGTCTGGTAAGGTGTGCGCTCAATGGCACTATGATATGGAGTTCTAAGAGAACCAGCCACGCGATGAATGGCCTTGTCCCAGTTCGCCTGATCTTCTTGAACATAAGACCTTACAGCCTCCAAAATGACCCGATTGACGCGCTCAGATGCATTTGATTGGGGCGAGTACAAAGCGGTGCGAATATGCTTAACACCATAAGATGATAAAAATGTTTGGAAATCTTTTGAAACAAACTGTTTGCCGTTATCACTGTGTAGAAATTCGCATACGCCAAAAATGGAGAAGACTTCGTGTTCTATAAACTGAATAATCGCAGGGGCATTTGTCTTACGAAGAGGTTTAAGGAACACGAATTTAGAAAAGTGATCAAGAATGATCAAAATTTGCGAATTTCCTGCCTTAGTCCTAGGATATGGACCAAGTAAATCAATATAAAGACGTTGAAAAGGTCTTTCAAAGATGAATCTAGATCCCATAGAAGGTCTAGTTCGAAAATTAGGGGATTTATTTTCCTTACACGCTTCACAATTCCTAATAAAGTCTTGAACATCCACAATCATTTCAGGCCAAAAGTATTTTTCAGACAAAAATCGAAAAGTTACAGCAATGCCACCATGACACGTTACTTCAGATTCATGAACATTTTGGATCAACGAATTACGAAGGGACTTAGGGACCCAAAGTCTCCAAGGATTGTCTATATTCTCCGCAGTGCGAAACCGAACACGCTTGAACAATTTACCGTCGTAAATCTTTAAATCTGGCAGCTTAGTTTGATTGCTTGAAACGAACAAACGTAGTTGAACATATTCATCATCGCGAAAACTATCTGAACCTAGGTCGACCTCTGTCAGATTTAAGCTCGTACCGATTTCTTCGCAAAACGCACGGGAGAGCGAATCAGCCACCACATTTTGAGACCCTTTGCGGTGCTGAATTGAAAAATCGAACGCTTGTAGTTTCAAACTCCACCGAGCAAGACGACCACTTAAATCGGGTTGAGACATCAACCATTTCAAACTCGCGTGATCCGTAATAATGGTGAATGTAAAACCTTCAACATAAGCTCTAAACTTTTTGACACACAACACCGCGGCCAGGCACTCCAGTTCTGTCACGGAGTAGTTCCTCTGAGCTTTATTGAGCTTTTGAGATACAAATGCGATGGGATTTTCATCACCCGCCTCCGAAAGTTGGAATAGGACTCCTCCTACGCCCACTTTCGATGCATCGCACTGTATAAAGAACTCCTTCGTGAAGTCCGGGTTTCCTAGCACAGGCGCGGAAGTCATACAAGTCTTGAGCTTGTCAAAAGAACTCTGAGCCTCGTCGGACCAAATGAAATTCTTCGATTTCTTTAAACAATCTGAAATAGGCGCTGCTAGAGACGCATAATCGCGAATAAAACGACGATACCAACCGGTCATCCCTAAGAAACGACGAACTTGCTTAGGATTTTTCGGACTTGGAAAATCGACAATCGCGGAAATCTTTTCTGGATCTGTTTTTATACAACCATCACCGACGATATAGCCAAGATATTTAATTTCTTTTTGGCAAAATTTACTCTTTTCGACGTTGATGGTTAATCCCGACATTCTTAAACAAGTTGCGACCTTTTCGAGCATTTTTATGTGAGTTTCAAAATCTTTCGATATAATTAATAAATCATCCAAATAAACAAAGACATTATCACGTAATTCCGATGGTATGACTTTATCCATCAATCGACACATTCGCTGGGGAGCGTTGCACAAACCGAACGTCATCACGGTGAATTGGTACAGAGGCCGGCCAGGTACTGTGAAGGCTGTCCTTTCGCGAGATTCCTTTTCAAATCGATCCCTGTTATATATTTTGTGTCAGACAAGCGACTGAGCAATCCGTCAATGTGTGGCAAAGGATATGCATCCTTCTTTGTCACAGCATTGACCTTTCGCGACTCTAAACACAAGCGATTTTTTCCGGGCTTCCGAATCAAAACAACCGGAGAGTTCCATGCGCTATTAGATTCCTCAATAACTCCCATCGCGAGCATGCGATCTAACTCGTCATACATTAATTTTTGAATTGCTGGCGAAACAGGATAATGTCGTTGCTTAAGCGGAGGCGTATCACCCGTGTCAATTACATGTTCTTCCAACGACGTTTTACCTAGACCAAAAATAGCGAACGACGGAAATTTAGACTTTATTATATTCAATTTTCGTTGCTGTTCCGCGTGTTACGATATGAAAAATTTAAGTTGCTTTCTAACAAAACTTAAGATCTCCAGATGAGTCCTATCCGGTCTATTAAAGGGGTTCCGGCTGCTTCAGCCCGGGCGTGGTTCTTAGACTCATCCGGTCGAGGTAAGCTTCATACCTGTAACATAACATTAGACCGGAAAATTCAAATTGCAATCAAACGAAATAGGGGAAACCAGGTTAGCCAAAAAAAGGTGAAAGGAAAAGAGAAACAACAGGACATTCTCCTCAGTGGACCGGAGGCATCCCCCCACGGACCCTCACCAGCTCCATCACTACTCTCGCCGGATCTCTCAGATTGTCCAAACAAACTCTAAACCGTCATGTTTTGGATTCGAAAAAAAAAAATGTATATATACCCAAAACAATCAGTCAAAATAAAAAAATAAAAAAAAATTCTCCTTTTTCTTTTGTTCACCTAAGGTTAATTTTCTATTATTTTATTGTAACTATTATCCATTATTATAATTTCATAAAAAAAATGATTATAATTTGTTTTATTTCATAACATTTGAAATTTATCATCGAATTCTGAATAGATTGTATCTTTTTATTTTTTTATTTATTTTTTTTTTTTTTTTTTTTTTTTTTTTTTTTTTTTTTTTTTTTTTTTATATATTCTGTATTATCTGTTGTGTATTCATTTAAATTACTCTATGAAAAATTATTCATTATTTTTATTTTTAAACAATTCAAATGTTTCAATTGATGAGTTCAAAAAAAAAAATCATAATTTTGATTAATAGTATCATAATACTCGTTAATATTTTTAATTGCATCAAATAATGAATTTTTACTTAAATCAGTTAAACTACCAATTGGATAATTAATAATTGTATTATTTATAAATAATTGATTACTTTTTTTTTTTTTTTTTTTTTTTTTTTTTTTTTTTTTTTTTTTTTTTTTTTTTTTTAATGAATAAATTATTAATACATAAATTATTAGTATTATAATTTTTATTAATTTAGTATTGAATCCCTACATTTATCTAAAATATCATAGTTATTTAATTTTGTTTTTTTTTTTTTTTTTTTTTTTTTTTTTTGTTAGAAATCTTTACATAATATAGCAAAATTTTACTTAGCTTAACTATAGGTTGCTTAAATGGCCGTACTGCTGGATGATGGTCGGATGGGGCTCCCACGTGGCGGTACCGTTGAAGGACCCTGAGCTTCGATGTTCTGGATCTCCGCTATTTTCCGATCTTCTTTTCTTTATTTTTTTTTTTTTTTTTTATATATATATTTTGTATATTAAAATTTTATTATTTTTATTGTTTGTTTTTTTTTTTTTCTTTTTTTTTTTTTTTTTTTATATCATTTTCCTATACAATTTCTATTAAAAAGCCAAATAACAAAATCACTCCAAATTTTTGTATTCATTTTAATTTAAATTTATTTTTTTTTTTTTCTTTTTTTATTTGAATAAAATTCTTAAGTTCAAGTTTATTTGCTATTTTTATTTCAGAATGAAAAAAAATAAGAATACAATTTGTATTTAGACCAAGTTTATAAGTGAAGTATATGGAAAAACAAGAAGAAGAAAAAATACATTTTCTTTGTAAATGATTACTTATTACCACAATTCATAAGAAATTTTTGACGTACATTATATGTATGTAATTATTCGAAACATAATTATAAATATATATTTTTTTCTTTTTTTTCTTTTTCTCATAGATCTTTCATTTAAAGGCTTTATTAAACTAAAAAAAAAAACTGAATAAAAAGTATGAACGAAATATACAGAATTAGCACAGTACACTGCTTCCAACACATTAATAATAATTTTAAAGAAAAATTATATGTAGCGAACCAAAAAAAAAATACAAATAATGATTGATGATAAACTTCACATGTTATATGGATGCATTGACTATTTTGTTCCTTTTTTTTTTTTTTTTTTTTTTCAAAATCTAACTTTTATCGATAATATAAACTTGTCGGCAGTATAATTTCATTAAAAAAAAAAAAAATAATAAAAACAGTTACACTTATGTATTATTTGTTAATTAATTTTCATCGAAAAGTAAAATCAAGATTATTTTTGGCATACTACATATTTTCATATTTGGGTTTTGTAAAAATTTTGCACAATCTTTTCCACATATTTTCTTTTTCTCTCCTCTAAAAAAAAAATACAAGGTCACTTTAATTATAAATCTAAAACGAAGTTTTTTTTTCTTTTTTTTTTTTTCTGTTTTTTTCTTTCTTTTTTCCTTTTTTTATTTTTATTTTTCTTTTAAACTGCACTCTGTTTGATCACCCCATTGAACATTTAAGATAAACTTGAATTTGAAAACACTTTAGATACTTTTTTTTTTCTTCTCTCGTTATTTATCACTATAAAATTCTTGAAAAGATGTAAAAATATGTTATTTTTTTTTTTCTATCAGGTTTTTTTTCTCTTTTTTTTTTTTCTTTTCTCAAAAAAAAGAAAAACGATAAAAAAAAGAACATTCTATTTTATGTTTATGAAAAATTCAAACTTAAGCACAAAATGTATGGTATAATTTCCATATTTTATTATTTTTTTTTTTCTTTTTTCACATACACTAAAATATAATATGTTTTAGAGATATTTTCCCAAAAAAAAATTAGTGTTTTACCAGTAGCAGTAATAGCAATATTTTTAATCTTCTTCCAATAACCTTCATAAGATGATGAAGAATAATCATTTCCTCTGTTTGATCACCCCATTGAACATTTAAGATAAACTTGAATTTGAAAACACTTTAGATACTTTTTTTTTTCTTCTCTCGTTATTTATCACTATAAAATTCTTGAAAAGATGTAAAAATATGTTATTTTTTTTTTTCTATCAGGTTTTTTTTCTCTTTTTTTTTTTTCTTTTCTCAAAAAAAAGAAAAACGATAAAAAAAAGAACATTCTATTTTATGTTTATGAAAAATTCAAACTTAAGCACAAAATGTATGGTATAATTTCCATATTTTATTATTTTTTTTTTTCTTTTTTCACATACACTAAAATATAATATGTTTTAGAGATATTTTCCCAAAAAAAATTAGTGTTTTACCAGTAGCAGTAATAGCAATATTTTTAATCTTCTTCCAATAACCTTCATAAGATGATGAAGAATAATAATTTGCTTTTTTTTTTTTTTTTTTTTTTCGTAATTTCCGAACTTTACGAGAAATGTACACATTAGGTTTATGAACGACCGTTTTTTTTTTTTTTTTGTATTTTAAATTAAAGGTATTTTCCAGTAGATAATTAACTTTTTTTTTTCTGACAAAATCTTTCGTTCCTTTTTTTTTTAAAAAAAAATTTAAAATTTATCGGTGCACGCAAAAAAAAAAATAATTAACAATGAATCAAAACCGCAAAATTTCTAATGACCGACATCAACCAGACAAACTTCAAGACTGTTTTTTTTAACGTACTTCCCTTATATACCCTATTTCAAATAATTACATTGCTCATCTTTTAATTGGGAATTAAGCGATATTTAAGAGATAATTACGCATTAAATAACACCCAGGTATATGAAACATTACCGAACCTTCTAGTATATTCGATGTATTACTTGATGAGTAATACATAATGAGTAGGCAATATGGGTACATTGGGGACTTGATGGTGTGTGTGAACTTGAAATTATTATATCATTATGCTATTTACTGAGTAAATAGGCTATAATGACGTCATGTGGGTCAAATAATATAATGTATATGCACTAAACTTATATTGGGTAATTAATATGGGTATCAAATGGTGAATACAACATGATGTATTTGCCGTCGGCAAATACCATTACATGTGTTTTAGGTTTTTAAGAGATTTTAAGAAATTGAATTTAAAAGAAAAGGTGAGTAAAAATTAAGAGAATTTTAATATGAATTAAATATATGTAATTCTCATACATTTTCTAGAAATCGCGCGATTTCTTAAATATAATGAAAAAATCACGCCATCTCCAAAACAATGAAATGGATTACAATTTTTGTTGCTTGTGTGCAACGGATTTCAGTTTACAGTTCTTTTTTTGGAATTTCAAGTTGCAATTCCAATGAACTTCAGACTATATTTTAAAATATGAGCTAAATTACATTTTTTTTTTTTTTTTTTTTTTGTTAATGTACAGCCAACTGAATTTGTACAGTGGCGTACAAAAATATAGACCCATAAAAAAATCTACTGTAGCTGTCGCAACAACACAAACTTTTCCACTGACCTGTCGAGGTGGGAAAGGTTGGAAAACGGCAGCAGGAAAAATATTAGTTGAATCAACGTGGGGCTCGTCCACGCCCTGAGAAAGAGTCTCATGCCAGAACAAGTGGGCAAGCCGGGCTAGAGCAGAAAAGGGAAAAAAGAAAAAAAAATTGAGACGTCGAAAAATAAACTATCGAGTAGGGTCACACACTTTAATCAAGATCCAATGAAAATCTTCCAAGGGTAACTTCATATACCTACATGGCTATAGAGCGCAGAACTATGAATAAATCACAAAAAGGTGTAATCACAACAGGTTTGAAAAGGAAAGATAAGATAAGAACGACAAATCATTGCCAAAAAAAACATTTGGGTTCGCGAACCAGTCCACAGCACCTTCGTCTGGGAGGGTAAGGTGAACCACTGAGGATAAGCGGTTTGAAGAGAAGAAAGGAAAGAATCATTGCGTGAAATAATCTGGCCTATGATTGCATATAATTGAAGTCAGCAAGGTAGCAATAATTAACAAAAAAAATATAATAAATTTACAACCAAATAAAGATGAGGTATGTTAAATGGTGTTTCAGGATTTTAAGTCTTTCGCATGAAAGGTACCTACATATTTACCCTGTAGATCCTCCACTTCATGCTTCCTCCAATGCATCTTTTAACTCGACATTTTAAAAACTTTTAGCTAATTTCGAATTATAGCCTTTCGCGAAATCGCTTTGAGTGAAATTTCGTCTATAAACTTCTTGACCTGGACGAAATTTCACTTCGGTGGTCTGGAGGTTGTAAGACCTTTCTGCTCGTTGGTGAGCTTTCGCCAGGTTCGCCGAGACTTGGTCACGAATCTGCTAAAGCTTGGCAACCGCAGGCAGATCGACGACCTCTCCATCCATCACGCAGTCCAATTCTCTCAGTACACGATATGCCGAGCCATGCCTTACCATAGGGAAACCAAATACCGTCTGGTAAGGTGTGCGCTCAATGGCACTATGGTATCGTGTTCTAAGAGAACCAGCCACAAGATGAATGGCCTTGTCCCAGTTCGCCTGGTCTTCGCGAACATAAGACCTTACAGCCTCCAAAATGACCCGATTAACACGTTCAGATGCGTTCGATTGGGGCGAGTACAAAGCAGTGCGAACATGTTTGACACCATAAGTAGACAAAAATGATTGAAATTCCTTTGAAACAAATTGTTTGCCGTTATCACTGTGAAGAAATTCGCATACGCCAAAAATAGAGAAAACTTCGTGTTCTATAAACTGAATAATTGCAAGGGCATTAGCTTTACGGAGGGGTTTAAGAAACACGAATTTAGAAAAGTGATCCAGAATGATCAAAATTTGCGAATTCCCTGTCTTAGTCCTGGGATATGGACCAAGTAGATCAATATAAAGACGTTGAAAAGGTCTTTCAGAAATGAATCTAGATCCCATGGGAGGTCTAGTTCGAAAATTAGGGGATTTATTTTCCTTACAAACTCCACAGGAATTAACAAAATTGTGGACATCAACAACCATTTTAGGCCAATAGTATTTCTCGGATAAAAATCGATATGTTACAGCAATGCCACCATGACACGTCACCTCAGACTCATGAACATTTCGGATCAAAGAATTACGAAGGGATTTAGGGACCCAAAGTCTCCAAGGATTGTCAATATTCTCCGCAGTACGAAACCGAGCACGCTTGAACAATTTACCGTCGTAAATCTTTAAATCTGGCAGCTTATTCTGGTTGTTTAAAACGAACGAAATCAATTGGACGTAATCGTCATCGCGAAAACTATCTGAATTTAGGTCAACCTCCGTCAAATTTAAGTTCGAATTAATTTCGTCACAAAATGCACGCGAGAGCGAATCAGCAACCACATTTTGTGAACCTTTGCGGTGCTGGATTGCAAAATCAAAAGCTTGTAATTTCAGGCTCCAGCGAGCAAGACGACCACTTAAATCCGACTGCGACATTAACCATTTCAGACTTGCGTGATCCGTTATAATAGTAAATCGAAAGCCTTCGATGTAAGCTCGAAACTTCTTGACACACAACACCGCGGCCAGGCACTCCAGTTCTGTCACGGAGTAGTTCCTCTGAGCTTTATTGAGCTTTTGAGATACAAATGCGATGGGACTTTCGTCTCCCGCCTCCGAAAGTTGGAATAGGACACCTCCTACGCCCACTTTCGACGCATCGCATTGTATGAAGAACTCCTTCGTGAAATCGGGGTTGTTCAACACTGGCGCTGACGTCATACGTTTTTTTAGCCTGTCAGAAGAGTTTTGGGCTTCATTTGACCAAACAAAATTTTTAGACTTTTTTAAACAATCCGAAATAGGTGCTGCCAAGGAAGCATATTCTCGAATAAAACGACGATACCAACCGGTCATTCCTAAGAAACGACGAACTTGTCCGGGTTTCCTAGCACAGGCGCGGAAGTCATACAAGTCTTGAGCTTGTCAAAAGAACTCTGAGCCTCGTCGGACCAAATGAAATTCTTCGATTTCTTTAAACAATCTGAAATAGGCGCTGCTAGAGACGCATAATCGCGAATAAAACGACGATACCAACCGGTCATCCCTAAGAAACGACGAACTTGTTTAGGATTTTTCGGGCTTGGAAAATCGACAATCGCGGAAATCTTCTCAGGGTCTGTTTTAATACAACCATCACCGACGATGTAGCCAAGATATTTAATTTCTTTTTGGCAAAATTTACTCTTTTCGACGTTGATAGTTAATCCCGACATTCTCAAACAAGTCGCGACTTTTTCGAGCATTTTTATATGAGTTTCGAAATCTTTCGATATAATTAATAAATCATCTAAGTAAACAAAGACATTATCACGTAATTCCGAAGGTATGACTTTGTCCATCAATCGGCACATTCGCTGGGGAGCGTTGCACAAACCGAGCGGCATCACGGTGAATTGGTACAGAGGCCGGCCAGGTACTGTGAAGGCTGTCCTTTCGCGAGATTCCTTTTCTAGGGGAATCTGCCAAAAGGCATCCTTCAAATCGATCCCTGTAATGAACTTTGTGTCGGACAAGCGGCTGAGCAAACCGTCAATGTGTGGCAAAGGGTATGCATCCTTCTTTGTCACAGCATTGACTTTTCGCGAGTCCAGACACAAGCGGTTCTTTCCGGGCTTCCTCACCAAAACAACGGGAGAGTTCCATGCACTATTAGATTCCTCGATCACTCCCATAGCGAGCATGCGATCTAACTCGTCATACATTAATTTTTGAATTGCTGGCGAAACAGGATAATGTCGTTGCTTAAGCGGAGGCGTATCACCCGTGTCAATCACGTGTTCTTCTAACGGCGTTTTACCTAGACCGAAAACGGCAAACGAAGGAAACTTAGATTTTATTACATGTAATTTTCGTTGCTGTTCCGTGGTCAAAACGTGCATTTTCGGATCTTGAACGCTTTCGCTGTGAGGTTCTGAGATACATTTTGGTAATAAATCAAACTTTTGCCAAAAATCGATCCCGAGATACAGGGTTTGCGCTAAGGTCGGAACGATGTAGAGTCGAAGTGGTCTACAAACTCCGTTGTAAACGACCTCGACATCCACTACGCCATCAACCTTTTGCGCGCTTCCATCAGCTGTATGAATAGGCGTAGCCGAAGTTACCTTCTTAGCACCTATTTGCTTTAAGATTGGATCAGCGTTCTTACCGATACAGCTGATAGAAGCCCCAGTATCCAGTAAACCATACAATTCGACGTTATTAATTAAAATTTTCGCGTATGGTCGCGGATCTTTAAAAGGACAAAAACTATTCAGAACTTCCAACGACTTCCGAATTTGCTTACGCGTTTTAAAACGTTTTCAACACTCGAGAATTCGTTTAGATACAACTTCCGATACCGTACCGAATATTTTATTACGACACTCGTTATATTTACGCAACTTTTCGAGATAACGATCCTCAAAGTTCATGGGGACATTGCATGTAAATTTATTCACATCAGGAAAGTTTTCGGACAAATCTAGTAAGTTTTCGGACAAATCAGTGAAGTTATTTGACAAATTAGGTAGATTTCCAGACAATTCTGGTAAATTTATGGACAGATCAGTTAAATTAGTAGACAATTCAGGTGAATTAATTGATAAATAGGGAAATTAATAGACAAATCTGGTACATTTTCAGACGAACGTAAAGGCCGACGAGTGCCGACGGCGGAACCTCCATGTGACGGGCCGAGGTCCTGACCCTTACCAAGCGGATATAGTGACAGGGTATCATGCTCACGAGCACGGATCCTGTCATCCTGTATAACTTGGCGCAAGTCAGGTCCACGGCCCAGCACAGGGGAACCACCGCCAACACCCGCCAAACCTAATTCGACTTTTTCGACACTGCAGGGGTTTTCGGCTCCGGAAAACGCCGTATCAAACGAGCTGTCCCGGAGTGCATCCCGTTTGACACCCCGTTTTCCGGTGTACATTTTTTACACAAGGGAGTGGTCACACCTTTAAGGCCGCACTTGAAACAGAAATAATTTCGTTGAGGTACTGGACATTCTCTGAAAGAGTGACCTTTCGCGTCACAGTTCCAACAAATAAAGTGCTCGGTGGAGGTATTCAAGGCACACAGGTCAACATTCGTGGAAACAGAGTCTGAATTCGGAGTTGTAGCAGGTTCATGTGAAATATGAGGAGAGTTCACTGAGATTTGAGAAAACCGGCGACCTACATCGTCGATTGTATCTGTAGATGAAGGCTGACCAGCATTGTCGAAAGCACACGAATCATAGGAAGGATAGACCTCAGAGACGTGGCGCTGCCTAGCGCGAAGATCCGTTTCTGACCATAACTTCTCGAATTTTCGAGCGAGGTCGCGTAGTTCATCAAGAGACGAGACCGTATGGAGAAGTAAAGCGTTTCGCAGCCTAGAATTCATATTCCTGCGTATAATATCTATCAATTCACCTTGAGTCATGGGATTCCTTAAGCGTGAAGCCAAACTTTGCATTTCCAAACGAAAATCACAAAACGTTTCATTAGGCCTTTGGTGGCGTGCAAACATTGCCTGCCGAATCTCGAAATCGGTGGTCTGGCTTCGAAACTCGTCAAGCATTGCTTGACGCACATCTCGCCAAGATGCAAAGGGGGTCGACCTACGGAAGAGCCAATACCATGTCGAGGCTTTATCAGATAGGAATCGGCTCACATGAGCTGCCAGCGTTTCTTCGGTTACGTGATCAGCAACAGCCAACGACTCAAGCCTGAACAAAAACTCCTCAACGGGCAATCCGGAACGGCTGCCTGAGAAAGATAAGTTCCATCTCTTCAGAGGACTTGAAGAGCGAAATCCTCTGCGCGTGGGAAACACGTGTGGTGGCACTGGGCCGAAACGCGAATCATCCATTCGATTTGGACAATTGATAGCGGGGTTTGAAATTGCCTCGACAGTCGGTAAGCCAAAACGAGCTTGTGGTAGATTTGTACTGTAAGTTTGAGCGCTGACAGGCTGCTCTCGGAAATTTGTTTCGTTAATGGTGACCATTGGGGCTGTTTGGCCAACAACAATACTATCTGGACCACTCACATTTGGAATATTTGGTGAGAAATCTCTACTTTCTATTGGACACGAAATATTAAGGTTACGACTCGATCTATTTATTTCACGTTGACCAAATTGGAGCGTTTTACTATTTGTTGTACGTGGGAAAGTTCGCGAACTACCGAGATTCTTGGACTTAGATAAAGGATTAATTAAAGGCAAGGGATCATTGAAAGTCAAAGATTTGTTTTTAAAATTTTTATTTTTTTGTACATTAGATACAATTTTTTTCACTGCACCTGAACCGAGATCTGCTAAACCTTCTTCACCACCTAGGATGTTGAGATGCTTCATGGTATTTGATGGTGTACTTCCACCTAAAGGTGTGTCTAGGTTTGGGGTTAATACTCCTCCAGTAGCGCCTAAGTCTTCAAAAGTTGTTGCTTCCTTTAACAACACAAAACCTTGCTGAATCACCTTTTCGATGTCTGCAGTATTATGGCGATTAGAATACTTCTTTTTAATCCTATCTACACGATACTTCAGGTGCCACAATTTAGCTTGAACTCTGAAAAATAAATCTGTGTCAGCGAGGACATCTTGGGGGTTCAAAGTGTTGACTAGCCCTTCAGCCTGACTCCGAACTTCAGCAATCTCTGTGTTGATGTTATTCAATATTTCCTCTGGTGGTGCCACTGATCCTAGATCTTCAGCTGTCAATTGGTCACATAAAGCCTTTAGGGCGTTGGGATCCTTGGAATTAATTCCTCGAATCTTACACTCATAAGTAAAATCAAATTGATCCAGGTAACTGGGGTCCATTTTGATTTGTAGGCACTTAATCAAATTATTCAATATTTCACAAAAATAACTATTTGAGGTCGCTGACCGGCGGTGCACCTTCGTCAGCGCGGGTCACGCGACAAAACCATTTGGTATTAAATTTAAAAAAAAAATATATAATGATAATCAAATTTACAGTCCCGCCATATGGGGGGGAGAAAATAACGATGAAAGCAAAAAAAAGAAACGGAAAGCAAGAGAAAAAAAAAATATGTAGTATACAAGTCGTACAAATACGGTTTATGATTATTTGTCGTTTATTTGAGTAAAATAATGAAAAAAACCAAAAGAAAAAAAAATGTAAATCGTTTTTATAACAACGAAATAAAAAAAAATATGTAAGATGATGCTCTGAGAGACCCATGAGGCAGCGAGAGGCCGGGGAGTCCCAACAAGAAGGAGACTCCTCCAGACCACAATTAAATTCAAAAAAAAATCAGATATCCTGTTGTTCCCAATTTAGCAGATTGAAGGGCCTGACATGGAAGGATTTGCGCGAAGGAAGAAACAAGTATGGCTAATGAGACCAGCCTGACCTCCATCGTCACAGGCCAATCAAGTCAAGCGAAAATAATCATAAAAATTTTAAATGACAACGGATGGTTATTAAAGTAAATTAAATCAAATTTCAAGAATCATCACAAGGCAATCGCTCAAGTATAAAATAACAAAATTGAACTATGAGCGAGTACTAGGTGACAAGTAGCACGAAGTCGGTCGCCATAATAATTTAACAATTTCTCAAAAAAAAATAATTCACTTAAAAATGTATACGTTTGATCCATTCACCGTCGCAAACAGTAGTCCTGGTGTACGTAACCAGAACTATGTGTCATACGTTGAATGTATCATACATATGTTTATTAGCTACACGGTTTGAATATATAAAAAAAAAATGACACACGAACATACACGCGCAAAGGTTACGGTCCTAAACGTACAAGACCGGCCTGACATCGTGTATAACGAGAGCATAACGAAATTTTAAATTTAATATACTTGCATACACTGGCGATAGAAATAATGTAAAATTGAGTTTACCGAAAAGATTTAAATTTATAGTTATTTCAAGCAAAGAAATTCAAACCGAAAAGATTTTACAAACGGAATAAAAAAAAGTGCATTAATAGTTTATATAACTATTTGTAAACTGTATATATAAAAAAATTCAGCCAATCACGTCGCAACAAAATTTCGGAGCTTCCTCCAAAATTTTGGTCATACGTGATCGGCAACGAGAATTCTTGTATGAATTACAAAACGAAGTTAAAAAAAAAACTCGAAAAATTGAGATCGTGCACGAAACATGATTTAAATTAAATTTAACAAACCGGGTGATTAAAGTAAGCAGGTAGGACGCGTGGAATGGTAGATTCCATGAGAGGTGTTGCCACTACTCACGAAATCTCCATGTTACCGAGGGAGTAAAACTGATAAAAAAAAACGAATCAATCCATGAACCAGAAGGGCATGGACTGAAATATGAATGTAGGCAAAAGATGGAGGTTGCCTAGCGTTGGGCGCCATATGTTACGACACCGAAAGGTGGAGGAACATATGAGCGCAATCAATTTATGTACCAGATGGGCGGTACGTTGGGCGCCATATGTTACGACACCGAAAGGTGGAGGAACATATGGGCGAAATCTATTGAAGATACCTGATGGAAGGGTACTTACGTTGGGCGCCATATGTTACGATATGAAAAATTTAAGTTGCTTTCTAACAAAACTTAAGATCTCCAGATGAGTCCTATCCGGTCTATTAAAGGGGTTCCGGCTGCTTCAGCCCGGGCGTGGTTCTTAGACTCATCCGGTCGAGGTAAGCTTCATACCTGTAACATAACATTAGACCGGAAAATTCAAATTGCAATCAAACGAAATAGGGGAAACCAGGTTAGCCAAAAAAAGGTGAAAGGAAAAGAGAAACAACAGGACATTCTCCTCAGTGGACCGGAGGCATCCCCCCACGGACCCTCACCAGCTCCATCACTACTCTCGCCGGATCTCTCAGATTGTCCAAACAAACTCTAAACCGTCATGTTTTGGATTCGAAAAAAAAAAAATGTATATATACCCAAAACAATCAGTCAAAATAAAAAAATAAAAAAAAATTCTCCTTTTTTTTTTGTTCACCTAAGGTTAATTTTCTATTATTTTATTGTAACTATTATCCATTATTATAATTTCATAAAAAAAATGATTATAATTTGTTTTATTTCATAACATTTGAAATTTATCATCGAATTCTGAATAGATTGTATCTTTTTATTTTTTTATTTATTTATTTTTTTTTTTTTTTTTTTTTTTTTTTTTAAATATTCTGTATTATCTGTTGTGTATTCATTTAAATTACTTTATGAAAAATTATTCATTATTTTTATTTTTAAACAATTCAAATGTTTCAATTGATGAGTTCAAAAAAAAAAATCATAATTTTGATTAATAGTATCATAATACTCGTTAATATTTTTAATTGCATCAAATAATGAATTTTTACTTAAATCAGTTAAACTACCAATTGGATAATTAATAATTGTATTATTTATAAATAATTGATTTCTTTTTTTTTTCTTTTTTTTTTTTTTTTCTTTTTTTTTTTTTAATGAATAAATTATTAATACATAAATTATTAATATTATAATTTTTATTAATTTAGTATTGAATCCCTACATTTATCTAAAATATCATAGTTATTTAATTTTGTTTTTTTTTTTTTTTTTTTTTTTTTTTTGTTAGAAATCTTTACATAATATAGCAAAATTTTACTTAGCTTAACTATAGGTTGCTTAAATGGCCGTACTGCTGGATGATGGTCGGATGGGGCTCCCACGTGGCGGTACCGTTGAAGGACCCTGAGCTTCGATGTTCTGGATCTCCGCTATTTTCCGATCTTCTTTTCTTTATTTTTTTTTTTTTTTTTTTATATATATATTTTGTATATTAAAATTTTATTATTTTTATTGTTTGTTTTTTTTTTTTTTTCTTTTTTTTTTTTTTTTTTTTATATCATTTTCCTATACAATTTCTATTAAAAAGCCAAATAACAAAATCACTCCAAATTTTTGTATTCATTTTAATTTAAATTTATTTTTTTTTTTTCTTTTTTTATTTGAATAAAATTCTTAAGTTCAAGTTTATTTGCTATTTTTATTTCAGAATGAAAAAAAATAAGAATACAATTTGTATTTAGACCAAGTTTATAAGTGAAGTATATGGAAAAACAAGAAGAAGAAAAAATACATTTTCTTTGTAAATGATTACTTATTACCACAATTCATAAGAAATTTTTGACGTACATTATATGTATGTAATTATTCGAAACATAATTATAAATATATATTTTTTTCTTTTTTTTCTTTTTCTCATAGATCTTTCATTTAAAGGCTTTATTAAACTAAAAAAAAAACTGAATAAAAAGTATGAACGAAATATACAGAATTAGCACAGTACACTGCTTCCAACACATTAATAATAATTTTAAAGAAAAATTATATGTAGCGAACCAAAAAAAAAATACAAATAATGATTGATGATAAACTTCACATGTTATATGGATGCATTGACTATTTTGTTCCTTTTTTTTTTTTTTTTTTTTTTTCAAAATCTAACTTTTATCGATAATATAAACTTGTCGGCAGTATAATTTCATTAAAAAAAAAAAAAATAATAAAAACAGTTACACTTATGTATTATTTGTTAATTAATTTTCATCGAAAAGTAAAATCAAGATTATTTTTGGCATACTACATATTTTCATATTTGGGTTTTGTAAAAATTTTGCACAATCTTTTCCACATATTTTCTTTTTCTCTCCTCTAAAAAAAAAAATACAAGGTCACTTTAATTATAAATCTAAAACGAAGTTTTTTTTTCTTTTTTTTTTTTTCTGTTTTTTTCTTTTTTTTTTCCTTTTTTTATTTTTATTTTTCTTTTAAACTGCACTCTGTTTGATCACCCCATTGAACATTTAAGATAAACTTGAATTTGAAAACACTTTAGATACTTTTTTTTTTCTTCTCTCGTTATTTATCACTATAAAATTCTTGAAAAGATGTAAAAATATGTTATTTTTTTTTTTCTATCAGGTTTTTTTTCTCTTTTTTTTTTTTCTTTTCTCAAAAAAAAGAAAAACGATAAAAAAAAGAACATTCTATTTTATGTTTATGAAAAATTCAAACTTAAGCACAAAATGTATGGTATAATTTCCATATTTTATTATTTTTTTTTTTCTTTTTTCACATACACTAAAATATAATATGTTTTAGAGATATTTTCCCAAAAAAAATTAGTGTTTTACCAGTAGCAGTAATAGCAATATTTTTAATCTTCTTCCAATAACCTTCATAAGATGATGAAGAATAATAATTTGCTTTTTTTTTTTTTTTTTTTTTTCGTAATTTCCGAACTTTACGAGAAATGTACACATTAGGTTTATGAACGACCGTTTTTTTTTTTTTTTTGTATTTTAAATTAAAGGTATTTTCCAGTAGATAATTAACTTTTTTTTTTCTGACAAAATCTTTCGTTCCTTTTTTTTTTAAAAAAAAATTTAAAATTTATCGGTGCACGCAAAAAAAAAAATAATTAACAATGAATCAAAACCGCAAAATTTCTAATGACCGACATCAACCAGACAAACTTCAAGACTGTTTTTTTTAACGTACTTCCCTTATATACCCTATTTCAAATAATTACATTGCTCATCTCTTAATTGGGAATTAAGCGATATTTAAGAGATAATTACGCATTAAATAACACCCAGGTATATAAAACATTACCGAATCTTCTAGTATATTCGATGTATTACTTGATGAGTAATACATAATGAGTAGGCAATATGGGTACATTGGGGACTTGATGGTGTGTGTGAACTTGAAATTATTATATCATTATGCTATTTACTGAGTAAATAGGCTATAATGACGTCATGTGGGTCAAATAATATAATGTATATGCACTAAACTTATATTGGGTAATTAATATGGGTATCAAATGGTGAATACAACATGATGTATTTGCCGTCGGCAAATACCATTACATGTGTTTTAGGTTTTTAAGAGATTTTAAGAAATTGAATTTAAAAGAAAAGGTGAGTAAAAATTAAGAGAATTTTAATATGAATTAAATATATGTAATTCTCATACATTTTCTAGAAATCGCGCGATTTCTTAAATATAATGAAAAAATCACGCCATCTCCAAAACAATGAAATGGATTACAATTTTTGTTGCTTGTGTGCAACGGATTTCAGTTTACAATTCTTTTTTTGGAATTTCAAGTTGCAATTCCAATGAACTTTAGACTATATTTTAAAATATGAGCTAAATTACATTTTTTTTTTTTTTTTTTTTTTTGTTAATGTACAGCCAACTGAATTTGTACAGTGGCGTACAAAAATATAGACCCATAAAAAAAATCTACTGTAGCTGTCGCAACACGCGGTCAAAACGTGCATTTTCGGATCTTGAACGCATTCGTTGTGAAGCTCTGAAATGCATTTTGGTAACAAATCAAATTTTTGCCAAAAATCGATCCCGAGATACAGGGTTTGCGCTAGAGTTGGCACGATATAGAGTCGAAGTGGCCTACAAACTCCGTTGTAAACGACCTCGACATCTACTACGCCATCAACTTTTTGCGCGCTTCCATCAGCCGTATGTATAGGTGTGGCCGAAGTTACCCTCTTGACACCCATTCGCTTTAAGATTTCATCAGCGTTTTTGCCTATACAGCTGATCGAAGCCCCGGTATCCATTAAACCATATAATTCGACATTATTAATTGAAATTTTCGCGTATGGCCGCGGATCTTTAAAAGGACAAAAACTATTCAGAACTTCCAACGACTTCCGAATTTGTTTACGCGTTTTAAAACGTTTTCGACACTCGAGAATTCGTTTAGAACTTCCGATACCGTACCGAATATTTTATTACGACACTCGTTATATTTACGCAACTTTTCAAGGTAGCGATCCTCAAAGTTCATGGTAGCATTACTTGTAAATTTGTTCAAATCAGGTAGTTTTTCAGACAATTCTGGAAAGTTTATGGATAAATCAGTTAAATTATTTGACGAATCTGGTAAATTTTCAGACAAAACTGGTAAGTTAAGAGACATATCAGGGAAATCAATTGACAAATCAGGTGTGTTTTTAGACAGGTGTTCAGGCTGATGATCGCCGAGGACGGAATCCTCATGCGATGGGCCAGGGCCCTGACCCTTACCAAGCGGATATTGTAGCAGGGTATCATGCTCAGAGGCACGGATCCTGCCATCCTGTAAAACTTGGCGCAGATCAGGTCCATGGTCCAGCGCAGGAGAACCATCGTCACCGACCAGCAATCCTAACTCGTCTGTTTCGCTGTAGTTGATATTTTCGGATCCGGGAAACGACGTATCAAACGAGGTGCCCCGGAGTTCATCCCGCCTGACACTCCGTTTTCCGAAGTACAAATTTTACAAACTGGAGTGGTGACACCTTTACGACCACATTTAAAACAAAATAAATTTCGTTGAGGTATCGTACATTCTCTAAATGAATGTCCTTTGGCGTCACAGTTCCAACAGATAAAATTTTCGGTTGATAAATTATTTAAAGCACAAACATCGGCGCTTGACATGGGTAAGTCCGTCCTAGAGGAATCAGCAAGTTCTTGTTCATTACTTGAAGAATCAACAGACAAATGAGAAAATTGGTGACCTAAGTCACAAGGATTGTTATTGACATAAGGGGTATTATCAAAGACACATGAGTCGTAAGGACTGTAAACTTCTGCAACAGGGCGAGCTCTAGCACGGAGGTCTGTTTCCGACCACAACTTTTCGAACTTTCGAGCTAAGTCTCGTAACTCATCAAGAGAATTGACGGTGTGAAGAAGGAGAGCATTACGCAGTCTTGAATTCATATTTCGCCGAACGATGTCAATTAGCTCTTGCTGGCTCATGGGGTACCTGAGGCGTGAGGCCAGTCCTTGCATTTCTAGTCGAAAGTCGCTAAAAGATTCACCAGGCTTTTGATGACAAGCGAACATTGCCTGGCGAATCTCAAAGTCCGTAGTCTGGCTTCGAAACTCGTCAAGCAACGCTCGTCGTACATCACGCCAATTTGCCAGGGGATTAGCCCGCCGAAATAGCCAGTACCAGGTTAGAGCCTTTTCTGCTAAAAATCTATGCACATGAGCAGCTAGCGTGTCTTCCGAGACCTTGTCAGCAACCGCTAATGATTCCAAGCGAAACAAAAATTCTTCAATAGGCAGTCCCATACGACTTCCTGAAAACGATAAGTTCCATCGTTTAAGGGGACTTGTAGATCTATAAATGCGTCTAGGCTGTTGAGAAAATGGTGGCACGGAGCCAAAACGTGAATTGTTTGCCGAAAAAGGCACATTTTGAAGATTAGGATGAGTATTATTGAGAAAAACTTCAGGACGAGATTGAGGAAAGTCCAAGCTTGAAATTTGTGGATTAGCTGCTTGTCTTGGACGATTAAAATCGTTATTGAAAGAAATTGGAATATTTTGAGACGTAGTAGAATAAGGCTTGTCAGATATGACTGGAGAAAAATCATTTGCTGTGGCTGGTAATGAAGTATTTAACCTGAAATTGGACTTATCAAAACCGCGTCGAGTTGAGTTATTATTTTCGGGAATCAACGTGTGAGTTCGCATGGTGATATTAACATTATGATTGAGTAATTCTGTAGGAGGTTTACTGGATAAGGGAACATTAAAAGCCAAAGATTTTCTTTGTTTATTTTTATTTTTATTTTGATTAGATACGGAGTTAGATTTTACAAAATTCAATGGACTAGGGACAGCTGCAGGACCTTCCTACCCACCCATGATACTCAGGTTTTCTATAGAAGTTGCAGGAGTACTTCTCACCAGGGACTGTGTGTTATTGAAGTTTAAATCTCCTCCTACTGCTCCTAAATCTGCATCAGGATTTCTTAAGGCACGTTTTAACATCTGGAAACCTTGCTGGATAGTATCATCAATAGACTTTACGGATCCGAAATTAGGCTTTCTGCTTTTTACTCGATCAACACGATGCTGCAGATGCCAGAGTTTAGCCTGGACGCGCAGGGACTTCTCAGTGTCAGTCGTAATATTTTGAGATGTCAAGCTCTGTAGAATTCCTTCTGCTTGGCTACGCAAATCGCCAATTTCCTTGTTTATTGAATGGATGATCCTGTCTGTTCGTTGAATCGTTCCCTCAGCTTCAGCTGCCAGCTGATCACACAAATCCTTGAGAGAGTCAGGATGCGCAGGATCAAGGTTCCGAATTTGGCACTCGTAAGCAAATTCCAAGGGGTCCAAATAGCTAGGATCCATTTTGTATTAACACTTCGAAGAAAATCTTATCAAAATTTTTGCACACACAACAAAAAAATATTATTATTTGAGGTCACGGATCTAATCGGGGCACCTTCGTCCGCGTAGATCCCGTGACAAAACCAATTTGGTATTAAAAAGGATTCAACACCCGGAGTTGAGCCCCAAAAAAAATCAAAAGAAAAATCAACGAAATTTGTTATTGCAAATCATAAAAAGTGTTTTCACAAAATGAAGATATGGCATATGATATCACTCGCGAACAAGCTGAATAATTTAGTTAAATTTATTTTTATTAAAAATTCGAATAATTGAATTAAGTTTAATTTCATTAAAATTTCGATTAATCACCTTTACAAAAAAAAATGTCGACGTAAAGAAGAAGGGAAGAGAAAAGTAAAAAACATTGTACTAATTGTAATAGAGATCTGAAAAAAAATTATATTTTATTTTTTTTTTTCTTTTGCGAAAGGCGAGAAAAAAAGAAAAAAAAATGTGCATATATTTATAAATTAAATGGCGTACAGTATTATTCAATCAAGCAAAAAAAATAATTTCTTTTATATTTTCAAAAGAAAATGCCAAATATTAATATTATTAAATGGGTAATTCTTTTTTTCTTTTTCTTTTTTTTTAAAAAAAATTTATTCTACATAAGAGGTTGTGAGGTGGTGGACATCAGCGAAGGCAGAGAGGTGTCACCAGGGCAGCTTCCTGCCTTATTAACAAGCCTGAAACATAAATATTCTTCTTTCACTGCAATTACAAACGCTGAATACAGAATGTAAAAATGATCAAAAGAAAATAAATTTTTGAAGTTAATCAGATCATACAGAGGTTTTCAAAAAAAAAAAATCAACTTAAACTTCGACTAAATCATTCACAAGGCAAGTTACATGTGTGTAGTAAATAAAGAACCCAAAGCACATATATCAAACCAAGTGGACATTTGCGCGAAATTGTTCGCCAATTTACAATAATTTAAATTCTCAAAAAAAATTCAATTTTTAAAGGGTATATATATCATCCATTCAACGTCGCAAACGATAGTCCTGGTGTACGTAACCAAAACTATGTGTCATACGTCGAATGTATCATCTATATGTTTAACTACACGGTTTGACTATAACAAAATAAAAATGTCACACGAACATATACGCGCAAAGGTTACGGTCTTAAACGTACAAAACCGGCCTGACATCGCATATGTCGTGAGCATGAATGAATTAAAATTTAAAATCCATATAGGCGAAAGAATTAAAAATTGAATTTACCGAAAAGCACTTGTAATTATGGTATCACAAAAAAAATTCAAACCGAATTAAAAGTTTACTACCTGAGTTTACAAAAAGATTTTTAATGATTTAAAAAAAACCATTCATATGCTGCACAAAAAAAATCAGCCAGTCACGTCGCAACAAAATCTCGGAGGTTCCTCCAAGAATTTTGGTCATACGTGACTGGCAACGAGAATTTACTATTAAGATTCCAAAAACTGCATTTTGAATAAAGAGATCGCGCGCGAAAATTCACGTTTAATTTAAATTTAGAAAACCGGGTTATTGGTGAGAGCGGAGAGGACGCGTGGAATGGTAGATTTTATGTTTAGTGTTGCCACCAAACACAAAATCTCCATGTTACCGAGGAAGTGAAATGCAAAAAAAACTGCATCAATCCATGAACCAGAAGGGCATGGATTGAGATTCAAATTAAGGCAAAGATGAAGGTGCCTTAACGTTGGGCGCCATATGTAACATAACGGAATATTTATAAGAAGAAAACTATGCGTGTTTAGATCAACCTGCCTCCTAGGTGAACCCCAGCCGGTCAAATCCAGCTGCTTCAGTCCTGGGTGGGTTCTTTGGGGTTACCTTCTCGAAAGCTATCCGTCTGTTACATAATTTAGACCGGCTAAATAACAACCGTCGAATCGATAGCAGAAAATACTAAAACCAGAATATAAACAAAATAGAGAAATGTATCACCTCAAGCTTGAATTCGCAGTGAAGGAAGAATAAAAAAAAACGACCGTAAAAGCAGCGACCTTCATCACCCATCGCCGACATCCCCCACTCACCGTGGATTAAATCATTTCACCTGAATCATCCTCTTTTGTTTTTTTTTTTTTTCTTTAAACAAAATATATTTTTTTTTCCTTTCTTGTTTTTTCTTTTTATTCTTTTTTTTTTCTTTTAAAACGGATCACTGTTTATTAAAGTAATTGCTGTATAAATGATTTATCTATTACGCCTTATTTTGCTCCAGGTTATTAAAATTTGACATTAAAATATTTTCTTTGACTTTAAATTTTTTCTGTAATTTATAACAAAACAAAGAAAATTTAGAGAAAGAATAAAATTTTTTTATTATTTCATAAATTATAAATTTATATGTATCTACTAATTTTTCTCCCTTTTTTTTTATATTCCATGAAGTATTTAATTTAATTCCTACTTTTCAAAGCCAATAATTACAAGTTCCAAGTCAATCATTACATCGCTATTATAATTAAATTATATTTAAAAAAAAAAACTATAAATAAACAACATAGTTCATATTGTATACAACTTTCGAATTATTTACAATTTAAGAAAAAAAATCTCATTTATACGATACGGTGCAATATTTCTTGAAAAAAAAGAAAAAAAAAATATATATATATATGTATGTATATTTTTCTTCCATGCAATTATAAGATTCCACGCTATTTTCATTTTATCAAAAAAAGTAATCTTATCTTGGAAATGTATTCATCTTATGCAATTTACTATAATAAGAATTTTCTTTTTTTTTCTTTTCACAAGTTCCTTTTATTTTTTCTACCCTCTTTCTTTTTTTTTCTTTTTTTTTTTTTTTTTTTTTTTTTTTATTTTATTTTGAATTGTTATCTATAGAATCTATTAAAATTAATTAATGACTTCCCTTTAAATTAATACTATTAAAAAAAAAATCCAAAAATTATTTGCAAAATATGGCATTAAGATATTTTTTGTATGACCATTAATCATAATTTTTTTTTTTTTTTTTTTTTTTTTTTTACCTAAGTTTGATTTTATAAAAAAAAACTTAATCTACTTATCTCGTTTGCTGAAGCTGGGGCTCCGACACAGGATTAAGTAAATACGCTGGTCTGGCCAGACAGGATGAACGATGACGCCTTCACCTTCCTCCTTCTCCTGTTTCGTTCGATTTTTTTTTTCTTTCTTTTTTCTTTTTTTTCTGAATGTTCCGTTTAAGATTATTATTAAATTCCTTCTTTTGCCTATTTGAAATTTTCTCTGCACTTTTAACTATTTTATTTAAACTTTTTTTTTTTCTTGTTTTTTTTTTTTTTTTTTTTTTTTTTTAGACAGACATTAAATTCTTTTCAATTTTTTTTTCTATTATTACGTAAAATTCCAAATTGCACTTTCACAAATATGTTTCATGTAACATTACTAAAATATTTTATTTTTATTAATTATTTTCTGTAATATTTCAAAAATTAATTTTTGTTTTTCTAAGCATTGTACAAATTTAATAAAATTATGATGTTTTTTTTTTTTTTCTTTCTTTCTTTTTCAAATTAGCAAATTTATCAGATTTCATTTTTTTAATCGTTATTTATTAATATTTTTTTTTTCTAACTGCAATTATTAATTAATAATACACTATAGTTTAATATTTTTCTGGTAATATAGAATTCTTTTTTTTTTGTGTTTTATTTATTATGTTTTTTTTTTTTTTCTTTTTTTTTTTTTTTATTTCTTAATTATTTTAAATTTTTATTTAAATTTTTTTTTTTGTTTGTTTTTTTTTTGTTTTTTTTTATTATTATCGATTAATCAATTTTTCTTTATTGTTGGATTTGTTTACACTTACATACATATATTTTTTGATAATTATAATTAATATAAGAACTTTTTTTCCTTTTCTTTTCTTGTAATCTATTTTAAAACAGTATATCAATTTTATATTTTTTTTTTTTTTTTTTTTTTTAAATTCTTTTGTATTAATTTTCAAATATACTATATTTTAAATATATATGCACATCTTTCCTCTTTCCTTTTCTTTCTTTTTTTTTTTTTTTTTTTCATCTTCTTCACTACTTTGTATAATATATACCACATTTGCACAAAATTCCATTTCAATAATTATAAGAACAATTATTTTTTTTTTCCTTATTTCTCCTTTTTTTTTTTTTTTTTTTTTTTTTTTTTTTTTTTTTTTTTTTTTTTTTTTTTTAAATTTCTTTGTTTGATTTTATATGGTTGTGTATTGATTATTATTGACTTTTCGTTAGAATCAGATTATTTTTCCGGAATGCACTTTCAAATTATGGAATTAAAAAAAAACAATAAAAAGGTCTAAGCTAATAAATTTTAACATTTGAGAAAAAAAATTTTTTAAACTGATTAAACGCAATAACACATATGCCAAATAAGAAATTTAACTTGTTTTTCTTTTTTTTTTTTCCAAAATAAAAATTTTTTTTTTTTTTTTTTTTCTTTTTTTTTTTTTTCTTTTTATGCAAATTTCAGAGGTAAAAAAAAAGAAAATCACTTTAACAAGAGTTACTTAGTTATTCCGATAAAAAAAATTTCTTTTTCTTAATTATCAATATGCAACAAAAAAAAAATTTATTCGTATGTAGGCACTTCATTTAAGGCACAAATATTTTTAAATATATGACCGGTAATTACTATAGAAAATCCACTTTCTTTTTTTTTCTTCATTTTTTTTTTTTTTACATTTTTAAAATCACGTCTTACGATAGAGCTGACCGGAAGAAGACTTAAACAAACCAGCCGAAGGTAGTCAAAATGTACCTCCTCTATATACCATCATACTTCGTATTATCTCATTGCAGGTCTCTTAATTACCTATAATGAGGTAATTTAAGAAGACATTTAAGAGATTAATATTCAGCAATATGCATGAAGGTATATGAACCATCACAGAACATTCTGGTATATTCCATATATTACTTGATGAGTAATATATAGCGAGTAGGTAATATCAGCGTAATGGGGTATTTGACACAGTGTGTGTGTGAATTGAAATTGGAATATCATTATGCTATTTATGTTAAAAATAGGCCATAATGATTTTATGTGGGTCGATTACGATGTATTAAATTTTATTTGGGGCACCCTACATGCGATTGAAATATTATATGAAATATGACGTTTTACCGTCGGTAATTACTATTACATGCATTTTAGGTTTTTTAAGAGATTTTTTAAAAAAAAATTGAATTTTAATAAAAAAAAAATGAGTTGGAGATTAAGAGAAGGTTGATATGAAATAAAAAGAGTAATTCACATGCATTTTCTAGAAATAGCGTGATTTCTTTAAATATAATAAAAAAATCACGCCACCTCAAGTACAATGAAATGGATTAGGAATTTTGTTGCTTGTGTGCAACGGATTTTGGTTTACAGTTCATTTCTTGGAATTTTAAGTTGCAATTCCAATGAACTTCAGACTGTAATTTTAAAATATGAATTGAATTATGTTTTTTTTTAATGTACAGCCAACTGAATTTGTACAGTGGCGTACAAAAAAAAAAAAAATAGACCCATAAAAAAAATTATGTAGCTGTCGCAACAACACAAACTTTTCCACTGACCTGTCGAGGTGGAAAAGGTTGGAAAACGGCAGCAGGCAAATGAAAACCGGAAAAACGTGGGGCTCGTCCACGCCCTGAGAAAGAGTCTCATGCCAGAACAATTAGGCAAGCCGGGCTAGAGCAAAAAAGAATTAGGAGGCACAAAAAAAAACTATGGAGTAGATTCACACACTACAATCAAGAACCAACGAAAAAAAAATACTACAAGGATAATTTCATATTCCATCATGGCCATCACGTTCAAGGCTATGAGTAATTCACAAGGAAGGTATAACCACGAATGGTTTGAGAAAAAAAAGGAATTTCAGAAAAAAAAGGATCAGGTGGGTTCGCGAACCAGTCCACAGCACCTTCGTCTGGGAGGTTAAAGCGAACCACTGATATTAAGCGGATTAATGAGCCAAAGGAAAAAAAAATCTTTGAGCAAAAAAAAAATAAAATGACCGAAGATTGCATATAAATGAAGTGAGCAAGGCAGAGATAATTAGCAAAATAAAAGAATTGATAGCTTTATAGTCAAACAAGGATGAGGCAAATTAAATGGTGTTTTAGGATTTTAAATCCTTCGCATGAAAGGTACCTACATATTTACCGTGCAGGTCCTCCACTTCTTACATGCTTCCTCCAAAGCATCTTTTAATTCGGCATTTTAAAAACTTTTTAGCTAATTTCGAATTAAATCCTTTCGCGAAATCGCTTTGAGTGAAATTTCGTCTGTAAACTTCCTGTCCTGGACAAAATTTCACTTCTGTGGTCCGGAGGTTGTAAGATCTTTCAGCTCGTTGGTGAGCCTTCTCCAGGTTCGCCGAGATTTGGTCACGAATCTGCTGAAGTTTGACAGCTTCAGGCAGATCGACGACCTCTCCATCCATCACGCAGTCCAATTCTCTCAGAACACGATATGCCGAGCCATGCCTTACCATCGGGAAACCAAATACCGTCTGGTAAGGTGTGCGCTCAATGGCACTATGATATGGAGTTCTAAGAGAACCAGCCACGCGATGAATGGCCTTGTCCCAGTTCGCCTGATCTTCTTGAACATAAGACCTTACAGCCTCCAAAATGACCCGATTGACGCGCTCAGATGCATTTGATTGGGGCGAGTACAAAGCGGTGCGGATATGCTTAACACCATAAGATGATAAAAATGTTTGGAAATCTTTTGAAACAAACTGTTTGCCGTTATCACTGTGTAGAAATTCGCATACGCCAAAAATGGAGAAGACTTCGTGTTCTATAAACTGAATAATTGCAGGGGCGTTGGCTTTAGGAAGAGGTTTAAGGAACACGAATTTAGAAAAGTGATCAAGAATGATCAAAATTTGCGAATTTCCTGCCTTAGTCCTAGGATATGGACCAAGTAAATCAATATAAAGACGTTGAAAAGGTCTTTCAAAGATGAATCTAGATCCCATAGGAGGTCTAGTTCGAGAACTAGGGGATTTATTTTCCTTACACGCTTCACAATTCCTAATAAAGTCTTGAACATCCACAATCATTTTAGGCCAAAAGTATTTTTCAGACAAAAATCGAAAAGTTACAGCAATGCCACCATGCCACGTTACTTCAGATTCATGAACATTTTGGATCAACGAATTACGAAGGGACTTAGGGACCCAAAGTCTCCAAGGATTGTCTATATTCTCCGCAGTGCGAAACCGAACACGCTTGAACAATTTACCGTCGTAAATCTTTAAATCTGGCAGCTTAGTTTGATTGCTTGAAACGAACAAACGTAGTTGAACATATTCATCATCGCGAAAACTATCTGAACCTAGGTCGACCTCTGTCAGATTTAAGCTCGTACCGATTTCTTCGCAAAACGCACGGGAGAGCGAATCAGCCACCACATTTTGAGACCCTTTGCGGTGCTGAATTGAAAAATCGAACGCTTGTAGTTTCAAACTCCACCGAGCAAGACGACCACTTAAATCGGGTTGAGACATCAACCATTTCAAACTCGCGTGATCCGTAATAATGGTGAATGTAAAACCTTCAACATAAGCTCTAAACTTTTTGACACACAACACCGCGGCCAGGCACTCCAGTTCTGTCACGGAGTAGTTCCTCTGAGCTTTATTGAGCTTTTGAGATACAAATGCGATGGGATTTTCATCACCCGCCTCCGAAAGTTGGAATAGGACTCCTCCTACGCCCACTTTCGATGCATCGCACTGTATAAAGAACTCCTTCGTGAAGTCCGGGTTTCCTAGCACAGGCGCGGAAGTCATACAAGTCTTGAGCTTGTCAAAAGAACTCTGAGCCTCGTCGGACCAAATGAAATTCTTCGATTTCTTTAAACAATCTGAAATAGGCGCTGCTAGAGACGCATAATCGCGAATAAAACGACGATACCAACCGGTCATCCCTAAGAAACGACGAACTTGCTTAGGATTTTTCGGACTTGGAAAATCGACAATCGCGGAAATCTTTTCTGGATCTGTTTTTATACAACCATCACCGACGATATAGCCAAGATATTTAATTTCTTTTTGGCAAAATTTACTCTTTTCGACGTTGATGGTTAATCCCGACATTCTTAAACAAGTTGCGACCTTTTCGAGCATTTTTATGTGAGTTTCAAAATCTTTCGATATAATTAATAAATCATCCAAATAAACAAAGACATTATCACGTAATTCCGATGGTATGACTTTATCCATCAATCGACACATTCGCTGGGGAGCGTTGCACAAACCGAACGTCATCACGGTGAATTGGTACAGAGGCCGGCCAGGTACTGTGAAGGCTGTCCTTTCGCGAGATTCCTTTTCAAATCGATCCCTGTTATATATTTTGTGTCAGACAAGCGACTGAGCAATCCGTCAATGTGTGGCAAAGGATATGCATCCTTCTTTGTCACAGCATTGACCTTTCGCGACTCTAAACACAAGCGATTTTTTCCGGGCTTCCGAATCAAAACAACCGGAGAGTTCCATGCGCTATTAGATTCCTCAATAACTCCCATCGCGAGCATGCGATCTAACTCGTCATACATTAATTTTTGAATTGCTGGCGAAACAGGATAATGTCGTTGCTTAAGCGGAGGCGTATCACCCGTGTCAATTACATGTTCTTCCAACGACGTTTTACCTAGACCAAAAATAGCGAACGACGGAAATTTAGACTTTATTATATTCAATTTTCGTTGCTGTTCCGCGTGTTACGATATGAAAAATTTAAGTTGCTTTCTAACAAAACTTAAGATCTCCAGATGAGTCCTATCCGGTCTATTAAAGGGGTTCCGGCTGCTTCAGCCCGGGCGTGGTTCTTAGACTCATCCGGTCGAGGTAAGCTTCATACCTGTAACATAACATTAGACCGGAAAATTCAAATTGCAATCAAACGAAATAGGGGAAACCAGGTTAGCCAAAAAAAGGTGAAAGGAAAAGAGAAACAACAGGACATTCTCCTCAGTGGACCGGAGGCATCCCCCCACGGACCCTCACCAGCTCCATCACTACTCTCGCCGGATCTCTCAGATTGTCCAAACAAACTCTAAACCGTCATGTTTTGGATTCGAAAAAAAAAAAATGTATATATACCCAAAACAATCAGTCAAAATAAAAAAATAAAAAAAAATTCTCCTTTTTTTTTTGTTCACCTAAGGTTAATTTTCTATTATTTTATTGTAACTATTATCCATTATTATAATTTCATAAAAAAAATGATTATAATTTGTTTTATTTCATAACATTTGAAATTTATCATCGAATTCTGAATAGATTGTATCTTTTTATTTTTTTATTTATTTATTTTTTTTTTTTTTTTTTTTTTTTTTTTTTTTTTTTTTTTTTAATGAATAAATTATTAATACATAAATTATTAATATTATAATTTTTATTAATTTAGTATTGAATCCCTACATTTATCTAAAATATCATAGTTATTTAATTTTTTTTTTTTTTTTTTTTTTTTTTTTTTTTTTTTTTTTTTGTTAGAAATCTTTACATAATATAGCAAAATTTTACTTAGCTTAACTATAGGTTGCTTAAATGGCCGTACTGCTGGATGATGGTCGGATGGGGCTCCCACGTGGCGGTACCGTTGAAGGACCCTGAGCTTCGATGTTCTGGATCTCCGCTATTTTCCGATCTTCTTTTCTTTATTTTTTTTTTTTTTTTTTATATATATATTTTGTATATTAAAATTTTATTATTTTTATTGTTTGTTTTTTTTTTTTTCTTTTTTTTTTTTTTTAGACAGACATTAAATTCTATTCAATTTTTTTTTCTATTATTACGTAAAATTCCAAATTGCACTTTCACAAATATGTTTCATGTAACATTACTAAAATATTTTATTTTTATTAATTATTTTCTGTAATATTTCAAAAATTAATTTTTGTTTTTCTAAGCATTGTACAAATTTAATAAAATTATGATGTTTTTTTTTTTTTTCTTTCTTTCTTTTTCAAATTAGCAAATTTATCAGATTTCATTTTTTTAATCGTTATTTATTAATATTTTTTTTTTCTAACTGCAATTATTAATTAATAATACACTATAGTTTAATATTTTTCTGGTAATATAGAATTCTTTTTTTTTTGTGTTTTATTTATTATGTTTTTTTTTTTTTTCTTTTTTTTTTTTTTATTTCTTAATTATTTTAAATTTTTATTTAAATTTTTTTTTTTGTTTGTTTTTTTTTTGTTTTTTTTTTTATTATTATCGATTAATCAATTTTTCTTTATTGTTGGATTTGTTTACACTTACATACATATATTTTTTGATAATTATTATTAATATAAGAACTTTTTTTCCTTTTCTTTTCTTGTAATCTATTTTAAAACAGTATATCAATTTTATATTTTTTTTTTTTTTTTTTTTTTAAATTCTTTTGTATTAATTTTCAAATATACTATATTTTAAATATATATGCACATCTTTCCTCTTTCCTTTTCTTTCTTTTTTTTTTTTTTTTTTTCATCTTCTTCACTACTTTGTATAATATATACCACATTTGCACAAAATTCCATTTCAATAATTATAAGAACAATTATTTTTTTTTTCCTTATTTCTCCTTTTTGTTTTTTTTTTTTTTTTTTTTTTTTTTTTTTAAATTTCTTTGTTTGATTTTATATGGTTGTGTATTGATTATTATTGACTTTTCGTTAGAATCAGATTATTTTTCCGGAATGCACTTTCAAATTATGGAATTAAAAAAAAACAATAAAAAGGTCTAAGCTAATAAATTTTAACATTTGAGAAAAAAAATTTTTTAAACTGATTAAACGCAATAACACATATGCCAAATAAGAAATTTAACTTGTTTTTCTTTTTTTTTTTTCCAAAATAAAAATTTTTTTTTTTTTTTTTTTCTTTTTTTTTTTTTCTTTTTATGCAAATTTCAGAGGTAAAAAAAAAGAAAATCACTTTAACAAGAGTTACTTAGTTATTCCGATAAAAAAAATTTCTTTTTCTTAATTATCAATATGCAACAAAAAAAAAATTTATTCGTATGTAGGCACTTCATTTAAGGCACAAATATTTTTAAATATATGACCGGTAATTACTATAGAAAATCCACTTTCTTTTTTTTTCTTCATTTTTTTTTTTTTTTACATTTTTAAAATCACGTCTTACGATAGAGCTGACCGGAAGAAGACTTAAACAAACCAGCCGAAGGTAGTCAAAATGTACCTCCTCTATATACCATCATACTTCGTATTATCTCATTGCAGGTCTCTTAATTACCTATAATGAGGTAATTTAAGAAGACATTTAAGAGATTAATATTCAGCAATATGCATGAAGGTATATGAACCATCACAGAACATTCTGGTATATTCCATATATTACTTGATGAGTAATATATAGCGAGTAGGTAATATCAGCGTAATGGGGTATTTGACACAGTGTGTGTGTGAATTGAAATTGGAATATCATTATGCTATTTATGTTAAAAATAGGCCATAATGATTTTATGTGGGTCGATTACGATGTATTAAATTTTATTTGGGGCACCCTACATGCGATTGAAATATTATATGAAATATGACGTTTTACCGTCGGTAATTACTATTACATGCATTTTAGGTTTTTTAAGAGATTTTTTAAAAAAAAATTGAATTTTAATAAAAAAAAAATGAGTTGGAGATTAAGAGAAGGTTGATATGAAATAAAAAGAGTAATTCACATGCATTTTCTAGAAATAGCGTGATTTCTTTAAATATAATAAAAAAATCACGCCACCTCAAGTACAATGAAATGGATTAGGAATTTTGTTGCTTGTGTGCAACGGATTTTGGTTTACAGTTCATTTCTTGGAATTTTAAGTTGCAATTCCAATGAACTTCAGACTGTAATTTTAAAATATGAATTGAATTATGTTTTTTTTTAATGTACAGCCAACTGAATTTGTACAGTGGCGTACAAAAAAAAAAAAAATAGACCCATAAAAAAAATTATGTAGCTGTCGCAACAACACAAACTTTTCCACTGACCTGTCGAGGTGGAAAAGGTTGAAAAACGGCAGCAGGAAAAATATTCGCGGAGACAACGTGGGGCTCGTCCACGCCCTTAGAAAGAGTCTCATGCCAGAACACGTAGGCAAGCCGGGCTAGAGCCGAAAAAGAAGAGAAAAGACGCAAAATCTATGGAATAATTTCACACACTTCGATCAAGACCCAATAGAAATCCTACCAGGACAACTTCGTATACTCACGCTCCCTTACAGATCCCCCTGGGCACTGCCAATCCACAATTGCCATCACGTAAAGCGTCGTCGAGGAGGGTAAAGCGAACCACTGAGAATAAGCAGGTTAACGATGAGAAAAGAGAAAGAGAAATCATTAAGCAAAAAAAACTGACCGATGATTGCATATGACTGAAGTGAGCAAGGCAGAAACAATTAGCAAAAAAAAAAACAAAGGATATATAGCCAAATAATGTTGAAATAATTGAAGTGGTGTTTTAGGATTTTAAGTCTTTCGCATGAAAGGTACCCACGCATTTACCCTGTAGGTCCTCCACTTCATACATGCTTCCCCCAATGCATCTTTTAATTCGGCATTTTAAAAACTTTTTAGCCAGCTTCGAATTATACCCTCTCGCGAAATCGCTTTGAGTGAAATTTCGTCTATAAACTTCTTGACCTGGACGAAATTTCACTTCTGTGGTCCGGAGGTTGTAAGACCCTTCTGCTCGTTGGTGAGCCTTCTCCAGGTTCGCCGAGATTTGGTCACGAATCTGCTGAAGTTTGACAGCTTCAGGCAGATCGACGACCTCTCCATCCATCACGCAGTCCAATTCTCTCAGAACACGATATGCCGAGCCATGCCTTACCATCGGGAAACCAAATACCGTCTGGTAAGGTGTGCGCTCAATGGCACTATGATATGGAGTTCTAAGAGAACCAGCCACGCGATGAATGGCCTTGTCCCAGTTCGCCTGATCTTCTTGAACATAAGACCTTACAGCCTCCAAAATGACCCGATTGACGCGCTCAGATGCATTTGATTGGGGCGAGTACAAAGCGGTGCGAATATGCTTAACACCATAAGATGATAAAAATGTTTGGAAATCTTTTGAAACAAACTGTTTGCCGTTATCACTGTGTAGAAATTCGCATACGCCAAAAATGGAGAAGACTTCGTGTTCTATAAACTGAATAATTGCAGGGGCGTTGGCTTTAGGAAGAGGTTTAAGGAACACGAATTTAGAAAAGTGATCAAGAATGATCAAAATTTGCGAATTTCCTGCCTTAGTCCTAGGATATGGACCAAGTAAATCAATATAAAGACGTTGAAAAGGTCTTTCAAAGATGAATCTAGATCCCATAGGAGGTCTAGTTCGAGAACTAGGGGATTTATTTTCCTTACAAACTTCACAAGAATTAACAAAATTTTGAACATCAACAAATCATTTTGGGCCAATAATATTTGTCAGAAAGAAATCGATATGTTACAGCAATGCCACCATGACACGTTACTTCAGATTCATGAACATTTTGGATCAAAGAAGTACGAAGGGATTTAGGGACCCAAAGTCTCCAAGGATTGCCAATATTCTCCGCAGTACGAAACCGAACACGTTTGAACAATTTATCGTCGTGAATTTTTAAATCTGGCAGCTTATTTTGATTGCTTGAAACGAACGAAATTAATTGAACATAATCACCGTCGCGAAAACTATCTGAATCTAGGTCGACTTCAGTCAGATTTAAGCTCGTACCGATTTCTTCACAAAACGCACGGGAGAGAGAATCAGCCACCACATTTTGGGACCCTTTGCGGTGCTGAATTGAAAAATCGAACGCTTGTAATTTTAAACTCCACCGAGCGAGACGACCACTTACATCTGGTTGAGACATCAGCCATTTCAAACTCGCGTGATCCGTAATAATCGTAAATTTAAAACCTTCAACGTAAGCTCTGAACTTTTTGACACACAACACCGCGGCCAGGCACTCCAGTTCTGTCACGGAGTAGTTCCTCTGAGCTTTATTGAGCTTTTGGGATACAAATGCGATGGGATTTTCATCACCCGCCTCCGAAAGTTGGAATAGGACACCTCCTACGCCCACTTTCGACGCATCGCACTGTATGAAGAACTCCTTCGTGAAGTCCGGGTTTCCTAGCACAGGCGCGGAAGTCATACAGGTCTTGAGCTTGTCAAAAGAGCTCTGAGCATCGTTGGACCAAATGAAATTTTTCGATTTCTTTAAACAATCTGAAATAGGTGCTGATAGAGACGCATAATCGCGAATAAAACTACTATACCAACCGGTCATTCCTAAAAAACGACGAACTTGTTTAGCATTTTTCGGACTTGGAAAATCGACAATCGCGGAAATCTTTTCTGGATCTGTTTTTATACAACCATCACCGACGATATAGCCAAGATACTTAATTTCTTTTTGGCAAAATTTACTCTTTTCGACGTTGATAGTTAATCCCGACATTCTTAAACAAGTCGCGACTTTTTCGAGCATTTTTAAGTTAATGTCGAAATCTTTCGATATAATAAGCAAATCATCCAGATAAACAAAGACATTATCACGTAATTCCGATGGTATGACTTTGTCCATGAGTCGACACATTCGCTGCGGAGCGTTGCACAAACCGAACGGCATCACGGTGAATTGGTACAGAGGCCGGCCAGGTACTGTGAAGGCTGTCCTTTCGCGAGATTCCTTTTCTAGGGGAATCTGCCAAAAGGCATCCTTCAAATCGATCCCTGTTATATATTTTGTGTCAGACAAGCGACTGAGCAATCCGTCAATGTGTGGCAAAGGGTATGCATCCTTTTTTGTCACAGCATTGACTTTACGTGAGTCTAAACACAAGCGATTTTTACCAGGCTTCCGTACCAAGACAACGGGTGAGTTCCACGCGCTATTAGATTCTTCGATAACTCCCATAGCGAGCATGCGATCTAACTCGTCATACATTAATTTTTGAATTGCGGGCGAAACAGGATAATGTCGTTGTTTAATCGGAGGCGTATCACCGGTGTCAATTACATGTTCTTCTAACGACGTTTTACCTAGACCGAAAATAGCAAACGACGGAAATTTTGATTTTATAAAATTCAATTTTCGTTGTTGCTCCGCGGTCAAAACGTGCATCTTCGGATCTTGGACGCTTTCTTTATGAAGTTCTGAGATACATTTTGGTAATAAATCAAATTTTTGCCAAAAATCGATCCCGAGATACAAGGTTTGCGCTAGAGTTGGCACGATGTAGAGTCGAAGTGGCCTACAAACTCCGTTGTAAACGACCTCGACATCTACTACGCCATCAACTTTTTGCGCGCTTCCATCAGCCGTATGTATAGGTGTGGCCGAAGTTACCTTCTTAACACCTATTTGTTTCAAAATTGCCTCAGCGTTTTTACCGATACAGCTGATCGAAGCCCCAGTATCCATTAAACCATACAATTCCACGTTATTAATTAAAATTTTCGCATATGGTCGCGGATCTTTAAAAGGACAAAAACTATCTAGAACTTCCAACGACTTCCGAACTTGTCTGCGCGTTTTAAAACGTTTTTGACACTCGAGAATCCATTTAGATACAACTTCCGATACCGTACCGAATATTTTATCACGATACTCGTTATATTTACGCAACTTTTCAAGATATCGATCCTCAAGGTTCATGGGGACATTGCATGTAAATTTATTCACAGCCGGAAAATTTTCGGACAAATCTAGTAAGTTTTCGGACAAATCAGTGAAGTTATTTGACAAATCAGGTAGATTTCCAGACAATTCTGGGAAATTTATGGACAGATCAGTTAAATTAGTAGACAATTCAGGTGAATTAATTGATAAATCAGGTAAATTAATAGACAAATCTGGTAAATTTTCAGACGAACGTAAAGGCTGACGAGTGCCGACGGCGGAATCGTCATGTGATGGGCCAGGGCCCTGACCCTTACCAAGTGGATATTGTGGCAGGGTATCATGCTCAGAGGCACGGATCCTGCCATCCTGTATAACTTGGCACAAATCAGGTCCTCGGTCCAGCACACGGGACCCACCGACGACAACCGACAAGCCTAACTCGTCTTTTTCGTCACTGCAGGGGTTTTCGGCTCCGGAAAACGCCGTATCAAACGAGCTGTCCCGGAGTGCATCCCGTTTGACACCCCGTTTTCCGGTGTACATTTTTTACACAAGGGAGTGGTCACACCTTTAAGACCGCACTTGAAACAGAAATAATTTCGTTGGGGCACTGTACATTCTCTGAAAGAGTGACCTTTCGCGTCACAGTTCCAACAAATAAAGTGCTCAGTGGAAGTATTTAAGGCACACAGGTCAACATTCGTTGAAACAGAGTCTGAAATTGGTGTTACAGCAGGTTCGTGTGAAGTAGGAGAAGAGCTTACGGACATTTGAGAAAAATGTTGGCCTAGGTCACCGATGGGGTCTGTAGACAAAGGCTGATAGGCATTGTCGAAAGCACAAGACTCATAGGAAGGGTATACCTCAGAGACATGACGCTGTCTGGCGCGAAGATCCGTCTCTGACCATAACTTCTCGAATTTTCGAGCAAGGTCGCGTAATTCATCAAGGGACGAGACCGTATGAAGAAGTAAAGCGTTTCACAGTCTTGCATGCATGTTCCTACGTACAATACCTATCAATTCGCCTTGAGACATGGGATTCCTTAAGCGTGAAGCCAAACTTTGCATTTCTAGCCGAAAATCACAGAAAGATTTGTTGGGCTTTTGATGTCGCGCGAACATCGCCTGTCGAATCTCGAAATCAGTTGTCTGGCTTCGAAATTCGTCAAGCATTGCTCGACGCACATCTCGCCAAGATGCAAAGGGGGTCGATCTACGGAAGAGCCAATACCATGTCGAGGCTTTATCGGACAGAAAGCGACTTACGTGCGCGGCCAGCGTTTCTTCAGTTACGTGGTCAGCACAGCCAAGGACTCAAGCCTGAACAAAAACTCTTCAACGGGCAATCCTGAACGGTTTCCCGAGAAAGATAAGTTCCATCTCTTCAGAGGACTTGAAGAACGAAATCCTCAGCGCGTGGGAAAAACGTGTGGTGGCACTGGGCCGAAACGCGAATCAACCATCTGATTTGAATAAGCGTTAGCAGGGTGTGATACTGCCTCAACTACAGGTAAATTAAAACGAGCTTGAGGTGGATTTATACTGAAAAGTTTAGCATTAGCAGGTTGCTCTTGAGAATTTGTTTCATTAAGGGGGACCATTGGGGCCGTTTGGCCAACAACATTGCCATCTGGACCACTCACATTTGGAATATTTGGTGAGAAATCTCTACTTTCTATTGGACACGAAATGTTAAATTTACGACTCGATCTATTTATTTCACGTTGACCAAATTGGAGCGTTTTACTATTTGTTGTACGTTGAAAATTTCGCGAATTACCGAGATTTTTGGACTTAGATAAAGGATTAATTAAAGGCAAGGGATCATTGAAAGTCAAAGATTTGTTATTAAAATTTTTATTTTTTTGAACATTAGATACAATTTTTTTCACCGCACCTTGACTAGGATCTGCTAAATCTTCTTCACCACCTAAGATGTTGACGTTCTCCATGGTATTTGCAGGTGTACTTCCACCTAAAGGTAGGACTGGATTTGAGGTTAGCTTTCCTTCAGCTGCACCTAATTTTTCGGAACTTGCTGTGTCTTCTAACAGAGCGAAACCTTGCTGAATCACCTTTTCGATGTCTGCTGCATTATGGCGATTAGGATACTTCTTTTTGATCCTATCTACGCGATACTTCAAGTGCCATAGTTTAGTTTGAACTCTTGAAAATAAATCTGTATCAGCGAGGATGTCTTCAGGGATCAAAGTGTTCACCAATCCTTCAGCCTGACTCCGAACTTCAGCAATCTCTGTGTTGATGTTATTTAATATCTCTTCAGGTGGTGCCACTGATCCTAGATCTTCAGCTGTCAGTTGGTCACCTAAAGCCTTTAGTGCGTTGGAATCCTTGGAATTAATTCCTCGAATCTTGCACTCATAAATGAAATCAGCCTGATCCAAGTAACTGGGGTCCATTTTGATTCTTTTATACACTCAATCAAATTATTCAACACTTCACCAAAAAAAAAATGTATTTGAGGTCGCTGACCGGCGGTGCACCTTCGTCAGCGCGGGTCACGCGACAAAACCACTTGGTATTAAATTTCAAAAAAAAAAATAATAATACAATTAAATTTACAATCTCACCATATGGGTGAGTGTAACGATGATTACCAAAAAAAAAAGAAGAGAAGGAAAGCAAGAAAGATGTATTATATAGATTAAATAATGCGATCTATGATTGTATGTCGTTTACCATATAAAACAATTAAAAAAAACAAAAAAAATGAGAGTCGTTTTATCAGAAAAAAAATAATGAGCTGGTGCTTGAGAGACCCATGAGGCCGCGAGAAACCGGGGAGTCCCAACAAAAGGAGACCACTCCAGACCACAATTATATCAAAAAAAATTCAGATATCCTGTTGTTCCCAATTTAACAGATTGAAGGGCCTGATATGAAAGGAGTTGTGCGAAGGAAGAAACAAGTATGGCTAATGAGACCAGCCTGACCTCCATCGTCACAGGCCAATCAAGTCAAGCGAAAATAATCATAAAAATTTTAAATGACAACGGATGGTTATTAAAGTAAATTAAATCAAATTTCAAGAATCATCACAAGGCAATCGCTCAAGTATAAAATAACAAAATTGAACTATGAGCGAGTACTAGGTGACAAGTAGCACGAAGTCGGTCGCCATAATAATTTAACAATTTCTCAAAAAAAAATAATTCACTTAAAAATGTATACGTTTGATCCATTCACCGTCGCAAACAGTAGTCCTGGTGTACGTAACCAGAACTATGTGTCATACGTTGAATGTATCATACATATGTTTATTAGCTACACGGTTTGAATATATAAAAAAAAAATGACACACGAACATACACGCGCAAAGGTTACGGTCCTAAACGTACAAGACCGGCCTGACATCGTGTATAACGAGAGCATAACGAAATTTTAAATTTAATATATTTGCATACACTGGCGATAGAAATAATGTAAAATTGAGTTTACCAAAAAGATTTAATATTATAGTTGTTTCAAGCAAAGAAATTCAAACCGAAAAGATTTTATAAACGGAATCAAAAAAAAATGTATTAATAGTTTATATAACCATTTGTAAACTGTATAAAAAAAAATCAGCCAGTCACGTCGCAACAAAATTCGGAGGTTCCTCCAAAATTTTGGTCATACGTGACCGGCAACGAGAATTTATCGCATGAATTTCAAAATGTGAAATTCAAGAATGAGATCGTGCACGAAACATATTCAGAATTAAATTTAATAAACCGGGTGATTAATGAGTGCAGGTAGGACGCGAGTTTTGTTTTCACTTTTCTATTTTAGAAAAAAAAAATAAATTTTCACACAAAAAAACACTTTATCTTCAATTTCACAAATCTTTATTGTTTTAAACTAAAATTCAATTTAAGATACTTAATTACACAAAGTTCTTTTATTACAATATTAAATCTATTCTTCAGAATAGGTCTTTTCACTGTATGTTTGGTCTTAAGACTGACTTTCTATCTTAATTAAAATTACTAAATTCTAAATATGAAATGTACAAAAGTAAGTTTTTCTCACGAAAAACTGCTTCTGTCATCATTTCCTGTTGAAAATAATTTTTGTTCATTTTATACAAAAGAAAAAATTTATTTTTATTAAAATTATGTATTTTACTAAAATTATGGTTTTTCAGAAATTTAAAAGCAAAAGTGCAACAATAAGCATTTTCAATATGCGTTATTACAATCCAATGGTTAACTTTTCCCATAGATTTGTATTTTGTTTGTTATCAACATAAGTCACGTTGTTATGCTGTATATCATCGTTTTTATTTGTATCGTGGCTTATATTGGGTAACATAACTCTTCCCCCATTAGATTTGGGATTCTCCTGAATCTTATTGATGACCCTTACCTTTACATTTCTGTTCTTCTTTATAAAGACACAAAAAATTATAAATCCTATAGTTAAAATTACTGAAAATAAACTAAGACCAATGTTAACCTTTTTTTGATACTTTAGTTCTTTAATTTCTTTTATATTTTCTATTTGTTTTAGCATAATATCTTCAAAAGTTAATTTTGTTGTGTTCATGTCAAATACATTATGTTGCGACAGCTACATAATTTTTTTTATGGGTCTATTTTTTTTTTCTGTACGCCACTGTACAAATTCAGTTGGCTGTACATTAAAAAAAAACATAATTCAATTCATATTTTAAAATTACAGTCTGAAGTTCATTGGAATTGCAACTTAAAATTCCAAGAAATGAACTGTAAACCAAAATCCGTTGCACACAAGCAACAAAATTCCTAATCCATTTCATTGTACTTGAGGTGGCGTGATTTTTTTATTATATTTAAAGAAATCACGCTATTTCTAGAAAATGCATGTGAATTACTCTTTTTATTTCATATCAACCTTCTCTTAATCTCCAACTCATTTTTTTTTTATTAAAATTCAATTTTTTTTTAAAAAATCTCTTAAAAAACCTAAAATGCATGTAATAGTAATTACCGACGGTAAAACGTCATATTTCATATAATATTTCAATCGCATGTAGGGTGCCCCAAATAAAATTTAATACATCGTAATCGACCCACATAAAATCATTATGGCCTATTTTTAACATAAATAGCATAATGATATTCCAATTTCAATTCACACACACACTGTGTCAAATACCCCATTACGCTGATATTACCTACTCGCTATATATTACTCATCAAGTAATATGTATATGGAATATACCAGAATGTTCTGTGATGGTTCATATACCTTCATGCATATTGCTGAATATTAATCTCTTAAATGTCTTCTTAAATTACCTCATTATAGGTAATTAAGAGACCTGCAATGAGATAATACGAAGTATGATGGTATATAGAGGAGGTACATTTTGACTACCTTCGGCTGGTTTGTTTAAGTCTTCTTCCGGTCAGCTCTATCGTAAGACGTGATTTTAAAAATGTAAAAAAAAAAAAAAATGAAGAAAAAAAAAGAAAGTGGATTTTCTATAGTAATTACCGGTCATATATTTAAAAATATTTGTGCCTTAAATGAAGTGCCTACATACGAATAAATTTTTTTTTTGTTGCATATTGATAATTAAGAAAAAGAAATTTTTTTTATCGGAATAACTAAGTAACTCTTGTTAAAGTGATTTTCTTTTTTTTTACCTCTGAAATTTGCATAAAAAGAAAAAAAAAAAAAAGAAAAAAAAAAAAAAAAAAAATTTTTATTTTGGAAAAAAAAAAAAGAAAAACAAGTTAAATTTCTTATTTGGCATATGTGTTATTGCGTTTAATCAGTTTAAAAAATTTTTTTTCTCAAATGTTAAAATTTATTAGCTTAGACCTTTTTATTGTTTTTTTTTAATTCCATAATTTGAAAGTGCATTCCGGAAAAATAATCTGATTCTAACGAAAAGTCAATAATAATCAATACACAACCATATAAAATCAAACAAAGAAATTTTAAAAAAAAAAAAAAAAAAAAAAAAAAAAAAAAAAAAAAAAAAAAAAAAAAAAAAAGGAGAAATAAGGAAAAAAAAAATAATTGTTCTTATAATTATTGAAATGGAATTTTGTGCAAATGTGGTATATATTATACAAAGTAGTGAAGAAGATGAAAAAAAAAAAAAAAAAAAGAAAGAAAAGGAAAGAGGAAAGATGTGCATATATATTTAAAATATAGTATATTTGAAAATTAATACAAAAGAATTTAAAAAAAAAAAAAAAAAAAAAATATAAAATTGATATACTGTTTTAAAATAGATTACAAGAAAAGAAAAGGAAAAAAAGTTCTTATATTAATTATAATTATCAAAAAATATATGTATGTAAGTGTAAACAAATCCAACAATAAAGAAAAATTGATTAATCGATAATAATAAAAAAAAAACAAAAAAAAAACAAACAAAAAAAAAAATTTAAATAAAAATTTAAAATAATTAAGAAATAAAAAAAAAAAAAAGAAAAAAAAAAAAAACATAATAAATAAAACACAAAAAAAAAAGAATTCTATATTACCAGAAAAATATTAAACTATAGTGTATTATTAATTAATAATTGCAGTTAGAAAAAAAAAATATTAATAAATAACGATTAAAAAAATGAAATCTGATAAATTTGCTAATTTGAAAAAGAAAGAAAGAAAAAAAAAAAAAACATCATAATTTTATTAAATTTGTACAATGCTTAGAAAAACAAAAATTAATTTTTGAAATATTACAGAAAATAATTAATAAAAATAAAATATTTTAGTAATGTTACATGAAACATATTTGTGAAAGTGCAATTTGGAATTTTACGTAATAATAGAAAAAAAAATTGAATAGAATTTAATGTCTGTCTAAAAAAAAAAAAAAAGAAAAAAAAAAAAACAAACAATAAAAATAATAAAATTTTAATATACAAAATATATATATAAAAAAAAAAAAAAAAAATAAAGAAAAGAAGATCGGAAAATAGCGGAGATCCAGAACATCGAAGCTCAGGGTCCTTCAACGGTACCGCCACGTGGAAGCCCCATCCGACCATCATCCAGCAGTACGGCCATTTAAGCAACCTATAGTTAAGCTAAGTAAAATTTTGCTATATTATGTAAAGATTTCTAACAAAAAAAAAAAAAAAAAAAAAAAAAAAAAAAAAAATTAAATAACTATGATATTTTAGATAAATGTAGGGATTCAATACTAAATTAATAAAAATTATAATATTAATAATTTATGTATTAATAATTTATTCATTAAAAAAAAAAAAAAAAAAAAAAAAAAAAAAAAAAAAAAAAAATAAATAAATAAAAAAATAAAAAGATACAATCTATTCAGAATTCGATGATAAATTTCAAATGTTATGAAATAAAACAAATTATAATCATTTTTTTTATGAAATTATAATAATGGATAATAGTTACAATAAAATAATAGAAAATTAACCTTAGGTGAACAAAAGAAAAAGGAGAATTTTTTTTTATTTTTTTATTTTGACTGATTGTTTTGGGTATATATACATTTTTTTTTTTCGAATCCAAAACATGACGGTTTAGAGTTTGTTTGGACAATCTGAGAGATCCGGCGAGAGTAGTGATGGAGCTGGTGAGGGTCCGTGGGGGGATGCCTCCGGTCCACTGAGGAGAATGTCCTGTTGTTTCTCTTTTCCTTTCACCTTTTTTTGGCTAACCTGGTTTCCCCTATTTCGTTTGATTGCAATTTGAATTTTCCGGTCTAATGTTATGTTACAGGTATGAAGCTTACCTCGACCGGATGAGTCTAAGAACCACGCCCGGGCTGAAGCAGCCGGAACCCCTTTAATAGACCGGATAGGACTCATCTGGAGATCTTAAGTTTTGTTAGAAAGCAACTTAAATTTTTCATATCGTAACACGCGGAACAGCAACGAAAATTGAATATAATAAAGTCTAAATTTCCGTCGTTCGCTATTTTTGGTCTAGGTAAAACGTCGTTGGAAGAACATGTAATTGACACGGGTGATACGCCTCCGCTTAAGCAACGACATTATCCTGTTTCGCCAGCAATTCAAAAATTAATGTATGACGAGTTAGATCGCATGCTCGCGATGGGAGTTATTGAGGAATCTAATAGCGCATGGAACTCTCCGGTTGTTTTGATTCGGAAGCCCGGAAAAAATCGCTTGTGTTTAGAGTCGCGAAAGGTCAATGCTGTGACAAAGAAGGATGCATATCCTTTGCCACACATTGACGGATTGCTCAGTCGCTTGTCTGACACAAAATATATAACAGGGATCGATTTGAAAAGGAATCTCGCGAAAGGACAGCCTTCACAGTACCTGGCCGGCCTCTGTACCAATTCACCGTGATGACGTTCGGTTTGTGCAACGCTCCCCAGCGAATGTGTCGATTGATGGATAAAGTCATACCATCGGAATTACGTGATAATGTCTTTGTTTATTTGGATGATTTATTAATTATATCGAAAGATTTTGAAACTCACATAAAAATGCTCGAAAAGGTCGCAACTTGTTTAAGAATGTCGGGATTAACCATCAACGTCGAAAAGAGTAAATTTTGCCAAAAAGAAATTAAATATCTTGGCTATATCGTCGGTGATGGTTGTATAAAAACAGATCCAGAAAAGATTTCCGCGATTGTCGATTTTCCAAGTCCGAAAAATCCTAAGCAAGTTCGTCGTTTCTTAGGGATGACCGGTTGGTATCGTCGTTTTATTCGCGATTATGCGTCTCTAGCAGCGCCTATTTCAGATTGTTTAAAGAAATCGAAGAATTTCATTTGGTCCGACGAGGCTCAGAGTTCTTTTGACAAGCTCAAGACTTGTATGACTTCCGCGCCTGTGCTAGGAAACCCGGACTTCACGAAGGAGTTCTTTATACAGTGCGATGCATCGAAAGTGGGCGTAGGAGGAGTCCTATTCCAACTTTCGGAGGCGGGTGATGAAAATCCCATCGCATTTGTATCTCAAAAGCTCAATAAAGCTCAGAGGAACTACTCCGTGACAGAACTGGAGTGCCTGGCCGCGGTGTTGTGTGTCAAAAAGTTTAGAGCTTATGTTGAAGGTTTTACATTCACCATTATTACGGATCACGCGAGTTTGAAATGGTTGATGTCTCAACCCGATTTAAGTGGTCGTCTTGCTCGGTGGAGTTTGAAACTACAAGCGTTCGATTTTTCAATTCAGCACCGCAAAGGGTCTCAAAATGTGGTGGCTGATTCGCTCTCCCGTGCGTTTTGCGAAGAAATCGGTACGAGCTTAAATCTGACAGAGGTCGACCTAGGTTCAGATAGTTTTCGCGATGATGAATATGTTCAACTACGTTTGTTCGTTTCAAGCAATCAAACTAAGCTGCCAGATTTAAAGATTTACGACGGTAAATTGTTCAAGCGTGTTCGGTTTCGCACTGCGGAGAATATAGACAATCCTTGGAGACTTTGGGTCCCTAAGTCCCTTCGTAATTCGTTGATCCAAAATGTTCATGAATCTGAAGTAACGTGGCATGGTGGCATTGCTGTAACTTTTCGATTTTTGTCTGAAAAATACTTTTGGCCTAAAATGATTGTGGATGTTCAAGACTTTATTAGGAATTGTGAAGCGTGTAAGGAAAATAAATCCCCTAATTTTCGAACTAGACCTCCTATGGGATCTAGATTCATCTTTGAAAGACCTTTTCAACGTCTTTATATTGATTTACTTGGTCCATATCCTAGGACTAAGGCAGGAAATTCGCAAATTTTGATCATTCTTGATCACTTTTCTAAATTCGTGTTCCTTAAACCTCTTCCTAAAGCCAACGCCCCTGCAATTATTCAGTTTATAGAACACGAAGTCTTCTCCATTTTTGGCGTATGCGAATTTCTACACAGTGATAACGGCAAACAGTTTGTTTCAAAAGATTTCCAAACATTTTTATCATCTTATGGTGTTAAGCATATCCGCACCGCTTTGTACTCGCCCCAATCAAATGCATCTGAGCGCGTCAATCGGGTCATTTTGGAGGCTGTAAGGTCTTATGTTCAAGAAGATCAGGCGAACTGGGACAAGGCCATTCATCGCGTGGCTGGTTCTCTTAGAACTCCATATCATAGTGCCATTGAGCGCACACCTTACCAGACGGTATTTGGTTTCCCGATGGTAAGGCATGGCTCGGCATATCGTGTTCTGAGAGAATTGGACTGCGTGATGGATGGAGAGGTCGTCGATCTGCCTGAAGCTGTCAAACTTCAGCAGATTCGTGACCAAATCTCGGCGAACCTGGAGAAGGCTCACCAACGAGCTGAAAGATCTTACAACCTCCGGACCACAGAAGTGAAATTTTGTCCAGGACAGGAAGTTTACAGACGAAATTTCACTCAAAGCGATTTCGCGAAAGGATTTAATTCGAAATTAGCTAAAAAGTTTTTAAAATGCCGAATTAAAAGATGCTTTGGAGGAAGCATGTAAGAAGTGGAGGACCTGCACGGTAAATATGTAGGTACCTTTCATGCGAAGGATTTAAAATCCTAAAACACCATTTAATTTGCCTCATCCTTGTTTGACTATAAAGCTATCAATTCTTTTATTTTGCTAATTATCTCTGCCTTGCTCACTTCATTTATATGCAATCTTCGGTCATTTTATTTTTTTTTTGCTCAAAGATTTTTTTTTCCTTTGGCTCATTAATCCGCTTAATATCAGTGGTTCGCTTTAACCTCCCAGACGAAGGTGCTGTGGACTGGTTCGCGAACCCACCTGATCCTTTTTTTTCTGAAATTCCTTTTTTTTCTCAAACCATTCGTGGTTATACCTTCCTTGTGAATTACTCATAGCCTTGAACGTGATGGCCATGATGGAATATGAAATTATCCTTGTAGTATTTTTTTTTCGTTGGTTCTTGATTGTAGTGTGTGAATCTACTCCATAGTTTTTTTTTGTGCCTCCTAATTCTTTTTTGCTCTAGCCCGGCTTGCCTAATTGTTCTGGCATGAGACTCTTTCTCAGGGCGTGGACGAGCCCCACGTTTTTCCGGTTTTCATTTGCCTGCTGCCGTTTTCCAACCTTTTCCACCTCGACAGGTCAGTGGAAAAGTTTGTGTTGTTGCGACAGCTACATAATTTTTTTTATGGGTCTATTTTTTTTTTTTTTGTACGCCACTGTACAAATTCAGTTGGCTGTACATTAAAAAAAAACATAATTCAATTCATATTTTAAAATTACAGTCTGAAGTTCATTGGAATTGCAACTTAAAATTCCAAGAAATGAACTGTAAACCAAAATCCGTTGCACACAAGCAACAAAATTCCTAATCCATTTCATTGTACTTGAGGTGGCGTGATTTTTTTATTATATTTAAAGAAATCACGCTATTTCTAGAAAATGCATGTGAATTACTCTTTTTATTTCATATCAACCTTCTCTTAATCTCCAACTCATTTTTTTTTTATTAAAATTCAATTTTTTTTTAAAAAATCTCTTAAAAAACCTAAAATGCATGTAATAGTAATTACCGACGGTAAAACGTCATATTTCATATAATATTTCAATCGCATGTAGGGTGCCCCAAATAAAATTTAATACATCGTAATCGACCCACATAAAATCATTATGGCCTATTTTTAACATAAATAGCATAATGATATTCCAATTTCAATTCACACACACACTGTGTCAAATACCCCATTACGCTGATATTACCTACTCGCTATATATTACTCATCAAGTAATATATGGAATATACCAGAATGTTCTGTGATGGTTCATATACCTTCATGCATATTGCTGAATATTAATCTCTTAAATGTCTTCTTAAATTACCTCATTATAGGTAATTAAGAGACCTGCAATGAGATAATACGAAGTATGATGGTATATAGAGGAGGTACATTTTGACTACCTTCGGCTGGTTTGTTTAAGTCTTCTTCCGGTCAGCTCTATCGTAAGACGTGATTTTAAAAATGTAAAAAAAAAAAAAAATGAAGAAAAAAAAAGAAAGTGGATTTTCTATAGTAATTACCGGTCATATATTTAAAAATATTTGTGCCTTAAATGAAGTGCCTACATACGAATAAATTTTTTTTTTGTTGCATATTGATAATTAAGAAAAAGAAATTTTTTTTATCGGAATAACTAAGTAACTCTTGTTAAAGTGATTTTCTTTTTTTTTACCTCTGAAATTTGCATAAAAAGAAAAAAAAAAAAAAGAAAAAAAAAAAAAAAAAATTTTTATTTTGGAAAAAAAAAAAAGAAAAACAAGTTAAATTTCTTATTTGGCATATGTGTTATTGCGTTTAATCAGTTTAAAAAATTTTTTTTCTCAAATGTTAAAATTTATTAGCTTAGACCTTTTTATTGTTTTTTTTTAATTCCATAATTTGAAAGTGCATTCCGGAAAAATAATCTGATTCTAACGAAAAGTCAATAATAATCAATACACAACCATATAAAATCAAACAAAGAAATTTTAAAAAAAAAAAAAAAAAAAAAAAAAAAAAAAAAAAAAAAAAAAAAAAGGAGAAATAAGGAAAAAAAAAATAATTGTTCTTATAATTATTGAAATGGAATTTTGTGCAAATGTGGTATATATTATACAAAGTAGTGAAGAAGATGAAAAAAAAAAAAAAAAAAAAGAAAGAAAAGGAAAGAGGAAAGATGTGCATATATATTTAAAATATAGTATATTTGAAAATTAATACAAAAGAATTTAAAAAAAAAAAAAAAAAAAAAATATAAAATTGATATACTGTTTTAAAATAGATTACAAGAAAAGAAAAGGAAAAAAAGTTCTTATATTAATTATAATTATCAAAAAATATATGTATGTAAGTGTAAACAAATCCAACAATAAAGAAAAATTGATTAATCGATAATAATAAAAAAAAAACAAAAAAAAAACAAACAAAAAAAAAAATTTAAATAAAAATTTAAAATAATTAAGAAATAAAAAAAAAAAAAAGAAAAAAAAAAAAAACATAATAAATAAAACACAAAAAAAAAAGAATTCTATATTACCAGAAAAATATTAAACTATAGTGTATTATTAATTAATAATTGCAGTTAGAAAAAAAAAATATTAATAAATAACGATTAAAAAAATGAAATCTGATAAATTTGCTAATTTGAAAAAGAAAGAAAGAAAAAAAAAAAAAACATCATAATTTTATTAAATTTGTACAATGCTTAGAAAAACAAAAATTAATTTTTGAAATATTACAGAAAATAATTAATAAAAATAAAATATTTTAGTAATGTTACATGAAACATATTTGTGAAAGTGCAATTTGGAATTTTACGTAATAATAGAAAAAAAAATTGAATAGAATTTAATGTCTGTCTAAAAAAAAAAAAAAAGAAAAAAAAAAAAACAAACAATAAAAATAATAAAATTTTAATATACAAAATATATATATAAAAAAAAAAAAAAAAAATAAAGAAAAGAAGATCGGAAAATAGCGGAGATCCAGAACATCGAAGCTCAGGGTCCTTCAACGGTACCGCCACGTGGAAGCCCCATCCGACCATCATCCAGCAGTACGGCCATTTAAGCAACCTATAGTTAAGCTAAGTAAAATTTTGCTATATTATGTAAAGATTTCTAACAAAAAAAAAAAAAAAAAAAAAAAAAAAAAAAAAAAATTAAATAACTATGATATTTTAGATAAATGTAGGGATTCAATACTAAATTAATAAAAATTATAATATTAATAATTTATGTATTAATAATTTATTCATTAAAAAAAAAAAAAAAAAAAAAAAAAAAAAAAAAAAAAAAAAAAAAAAAAAAAAAAAAAAAAAAAAAAAAAAAATAAATAAAAAAATAAAAAGATACAATCTATTCAGAATTCGATGATAAATTTCAAATGTTATGAAATAAAACAAATTATAATCATTTTTTTTATGAAATTATAATAATGGATAATAGTTACAATAAAATAATAGAAAATTAACCTTAGGTGAACAAAAGAAAAAGGAGAATTTTTTTTTATTTTTTTATTTTGACTGATTGTTTTGGGTATATATACATTTTTTTTTTTCGAATCCAAAACATGACGGTTTAGAGTTTGTTTGGACAATCTGAGAGATCCGGCGAGAGTAGTGATGGAGCTGGTGAGGGTCCGTGGGGGGATGCCTCCGGTCCACTGAGGAGAATGTCCTGTTGTTTCTCTTTTCCTTTCACCTTTTTTTGGCTAACCTGGTTTCCCCTATTTCGTTTGATTGCAATTTGAATTTTCCGGTCTAATGTTATGTTACAGGTATGAAGCTTACCTCGACCGGATGAGTCTAAGAACCACGCCCGGGCTGAAGCAGCCGGAACCCCTTTAATAGACCGGATAGGACTCATCTGGAGATCTTAAGTTTTGTTAGAAAGCAACTTAAATTTTTCATATCGTAACACGCGGAACAGCAACGAAAATTGAATATAATAAAGTCTAAATTTCCGTCGTTCGCTATTTTTGGTCTAGGTAAAACGTCGTTGGAAGAACATGTAATTGACACGGGTGATACGCCTCCGCTTAAGCAACGACATTATCCTGTTTCGCCAGCAATTCAAAAATTAATGTATGACGAGTTAGATCGCATGCTCGCGATGGGAGTTATTGAGGAATCTAATAGCGCATGGAACTCTCCGGTTGTTTTGATTCGGAAGCCCGGAAAAAATCGCTTGTGTTTAGAGTCGCGAAAGGTCAATGCTGTGACAAAGAAGGATGCATATCCTTTGCCACACATTGACGGATTGCTCAGTCGCTTGTCTGACACAAAATATATAACAGGGATCGATTTGAAAAGGAATCTCGCGAAAGGACAGCCTTCACAGTACCTGGCCGGCCTCTGTACCAATTCACCGTGATGACGTTCGGTTTGTGCAACGCTCCCCAGCGAATGTGTCGATTGATGGATAATGTCATACCATCGGAATTACGTGATAATGTCTTTGTTTATTTGGATGATTTATTAATTATATCGAAAGATTTTGAAACTCACATAAAAATGCTCGAAAAGGTCGCAACTTGTTTAAGAATGTCGGGATTAACCATCAACGTCGAAAAGAGTAAATTTTGCCAAAAAGAAATTAAATATCTTGGCTATATCGTCGGTGATGGTTGTATAAAAACAGATCCAGAAAAGATTTCCGCGATTGTCGATTTTCCAAGTCCGAAAAATCCTAAGCAAGTTCGTCGTTTCTTAGGGATGACCGGTTGGTATCGTCGTTTTATTCGCGATTATGCGTCTCTAGCAGCGCCTATTTCAGATTGTTTAAAGAAATCGAAGAATTTCATTTGGTCCGACGAGGCTCAGAGTTCTTTTGACAAGCTCAAGACTTGTATGACTTCCGCGCCTGTGCTAGGAAACCCGGACTTCACGAAGGAGTTCTTTATACAGTGCGATGCATCGAAAGTGGGCGTAGGAGGAGTCCTATTCCAACTTTCGGAGGCGGGTGATGAAAATCCCATCGCATTTGTATCTCAAAAGCTCAATAAAGCTCAGAGGAACTACTCCGTGACAGAACTGGAGTGCCTGGCCGCGGTGTTGTGTGTCAAAAAGTTTAGAGCTTATGTTGAAGGTTTTACATTCACCATTATTACGGATCACGCGAGTTTGAAATGGTTGATGTCTCAACCCGATTTAAGTGGTCGTCTTGCTCGGTGGAGTTTGAAACTACAAGCGTTCGATTTTTCAATTCAGCACCGCAAAGGGTCTCAAAATGTGGTGGCTGATTCGCTCTCCCGTGCGTTTTGCGAAGAAATCGGTACGAGCTTAAATCTGACAGAGGTCGACCTAGGTTCAGATAGTTTTCGCGATGATGAATATGTTCAACTACGTTTGTTCGTTTCAAGCAATCAAACTAAGCTGCCAGATTTAAAGATTTACGACGGTAAATTGTTCAAGCGTGTTCGGTTTCGCACTGCGGAGAATATAGACAATCCTTGGAGACTTTGGGTCCCTAAGTCCCTTCGTAATTCGTTGATCCAAAATGTTCATGAATCTGAAGTAACGTGGCATGGTGGCATTGCTGTAACTTTTCGATTTTTGTCTGAAAAATACTTTTGGCCTAAAATGATTGTGGATGTTCAAGACTTTATTAGGAATTGTGAAGCGTGTAAGGAAAATAAATCCCCTAATTTTCGAACTAGACCTCCTATGGGATCTAGATTCATCTTTGAAAGACCTTTTCAACGTCTTTATATTGATTTACTTGGTCCATATCCTAGGACTAAGGCAGGAAATTCGCAAATTTTGATCATTCTTGATCACTTTTCTAAATTCGTGTTCCTTAAACCTCTTCCTAAAGCCAACGCCCCTGCAATTATTCAGTTTATAGAACACGAAGTCTTCTCCATTTTTGGCGTATGCGAATTTCTACACAGTGATAACGGCAAACAGTTTGTTTCAAAAGATTTCCAAACATTTTTATCATCTTATGGTGTTAAGCATATCCGCACCGCTTTGTACTCGCCCCAATCAAATGCATCTGAGCGCGTCAATCGGGTCATTTTGGAGGCTGTAAGGTCTTATGTTCAAGAAGATCAGGCGAACTGGGACAAGGCCATTCATCGCGTGGCTGGTTCTCTTAGAACTCCATATCATAGTGCCATTGAGCGCACACCTTACCAGACGGTATTTGGTTTCCCGATGGTAAGGCATGGCTCGGCATATCGTGTTCTGAGAGAATTGGACTGCGTGATGGATGGAGAGGTCGTCGATCTGCCTGAAGCTGTCAAACTTCAGCAGATTCGTGACCAAATCTCGGCGAACCTGGAGAAGGCTCACCAACGAGCTGAAAGATCTTACAACCTCCGGACCACAGAAGTGAAATTTTGTCCAGGACAGGAAGTTTACAGACGAAATTTCACTCAAAGCGATTTCGCGAAAGGATTTAATTCGAAATTAGCTAAAAAGTTTTTAAAATGCCGAATTAAAAGATGCTTTGGAGGAAGCATGTAAGAAGTGGAGGACCTGCACGGTAAATATGTAGGTACCTTTCATGCGAAGGATTTAAAATCCTAAAACACCATTTAATTTGCCTCATCCTTGTTTGACTATAAAGCTATCAATTCTTTTATTTTGCTAATTATCTCTGCCTTGCTCACTTCATTTATATGCAATCTTCGGTCATTTTATTTTTTTTTTGCTCAAAGATTTTTTTTTCCTTTGGCTCATTAATCCGCTTAATATCAGTGGTTCGCTTTACCCTCCCAGACGAAGGTGCTGTGGACTGGTTCGCGAACCCACCTGATCCTTTTTTTTCTGAAATTCCTTTTTTTTCTCAAACCATTCGTGGTTATACCTTCCTTGTGAATTACTCATAGCCTTGAACGTGATGGCCATGATGGAATATGAAATTATCCTTGTAGTATTTTTTTTTCGTTGGTTCTTGATTGTAGTGTGTGAATCTACTCCATAGTTTTTTTTTGTGCCTCCTAATTCTTTTTTGCTCTAGCCCGGCTTGCCTAATTGTTCTGGCATGAGACTCTTTCTCAGGGCGTGGACGAGCCCCACGTTTTTCCGGTTTTCATTTGCCTGCTGCCGTTTTCCAACCTTTTCCACCTCGACAGGTCAGTGGAAAAGTTTGTGTTGTTGCGACAGCTATATTAATTTTTTTTGGTGGGCATATTTTTTTGTACGCCACTGTACAAATTCAGTTGGCTGTACATTAAAAAATATTAAAATTCAGTTCATAATGGAAAAATAAAGTCTGCAATTTATTGGAATTGCAACTTAAAATTCCAATAAATGAACTGTAAACCAAAATCCGTTGCACACAAGCAACAAGATTTGTAATCCATTTCATTGTTTTGGAGGTGGCGTGATTTTTTTATTATATTTACGAAATCGCGCGATTTCTAGAAAATGTATGAGAATTACACATTTTTTATTCATATCAAAATTCTCTTAATTTTTACTCACCCTTTTTTTTTATTTATTAAAATTCATTTTTTTTTTTAAATCTCTTAAAAATCGAAAATGCATGTAATGGTATTTGCCGACGGCAAATACATCATACTGCATATATTATTTAATACCCATATTAGCTATCTCATATAAATTTGGTATATAATACTTGACCCACATAAATTCATTATAGCCTATTTACTCGTATAAATAGCATAATGATATAATAATTTCAAGTTCACACACACCATCAAGTCCCCAATGTACCAATATTGCCTGCTCACTATATATTACTCATCAAGTAATATATGGAACATGCTAGAACATTCAGTTGATAATTCATATACCCGAATGTTCATTAATGCGTAGTGACATCAAATTTTTCTCTTAAATTGTCTCATTACATATACATGGTAAATGCGTAATGAGATGAATACCCAAATCTTGCTATATAAGCAAGGTTCGATTTTAATACAGGGCCCTTTTACTTTTTGGTTTTTTCTTCATCCACTTGTTTTTTTTTTGCTTTGGATATAGTAATACGGGCAGTTTGAGTATAAAAATCGACTAAATAAGACGTAAAAGAAGTTAATTCAAATTAAATTAAGATTTAGAAAAAAAAACAAAAAATTAAAACATTTTATTTTAGACAAAAAAAGTATAAAAATTTCAAAAAATATAGGTTCACATAAAAATTGTGATTTATTCAAGTGAAAATTCATTTAAATTAAAAGAAACAAGAAAGAAAAATAAAAGTGCTGTGCTTGTGATGAAATTACATATATTTTTTTAATTGGCTTTCTTTTAGCCTTGTTCAAAAAGTAATTATATTTTAAAGACCGGGTTTATACGTACGGTTTTTTGCACGACCTTATCATCCATTACGCTTTGATAAATTACGAAAATGACGTACGTACGTTTACATGGTCACTTTTTCACCCTATCTAAAATTCTCTTCATTCTCTTTTATATTTATTTCTTGCTTGGTAATTTGTATGGTAATAAGGTCATATACTCATATGGTTAACTGAAGAAATTGCGATAATATGAAAAAAAATATCAAAGTAACGAATATAGCACAAAAAGGAACAGCAGCGATCGAAGAAAAAGATTGATTAACCTGTGAGTGACCGTATAAACCCTGTCAAAAAAAAAAAAAAGAGAAAGGAAAGGGAAAGCATAAAAGGAAAATATAGGAATTAATTTTTAACAAACCAAAATTCATATAGAAATTATCATTTAATGTTATTGTTATAGAAAGAAAAATTATTTCTGAATATTTTACGTTTTTTTTATATTTGAAATTTTGATTGTGTCGGAAGCCTGAAGGGAACTTGAAAGAAAAGATGGTTTTCAAATGGCATAAATTTAAAACAAATAATTTTATGTTGTTATAATTATTTAAATGGAAGTTCATTTATAGATTTATTTTATTTATTTTATTCAGCATGTGAAGTGTAGGCATCTCTCTTAAATGGAATTTGCAACTCAAAAAAAAAACGTTTTACTAAAAACACAAATCGGGCTGAATAATTAAATTAAAGCGATCTATGAACTTTAATCTGCATAAAAATAAACGAAAGATATTTCAGATTAAGAATCTGAACACTTTTCAAAGTTTTATTAATCCAAGTATAAAATTTTCTAAAATTGATGTAACAATGTTTTGAAAGAAGAAAAAAAGAAAAAAATTAGAATTTTGCTCTTAATTGTTTATTTTTATTTTTATTTTTTTTCAAAATGATAAAATGATAATGTAAAGTATACCAACGAACAAAAAAAAAAAATATATATATAATAAATAAAATAAATTAAGTGATGGTACACGTTTGTAAATAATTAACGAAGTGGAAATAAAATTAATAAAATAATAGTGATGAAAATAAAAATGAAAAATTACAACAAAAAAAAAAAGAGAAGGTATATTAATTAGGTTTTTTTTGTGGAATTAAAATTAAAATTAAGAAGCTAAATAAAAATAAAATACATATTTGAAAGTATCTTTTAAATAGATATTCTGAGATAAACCAAGAAGAAAAGAAAAGATAATGAAAAATAAATTGTCAATGAAATATTTCAAATAATGTTTATATTATCTAATAATCGATAACGAAAATTAAAGTAGAATAAAATTACGAAATAACATTAAATTATAAGAAATGTAGTTGAATTTTTTTTTTAAATTTTAATTGTTATACTGAGGTTATTTTAGCGATAGTGTGCTTTTGCTGATACAGATTATAATAATGTGAAATACACATTTTAAGTGAAAATAAGATAATAAATAATAATAATTGAAAAATATGATATAAAAAAAAATAAAAAAAAGAAGAAAAAAAGAAAATAATAAAAAAAAAAAATAAAAAAAAAAGAATAATTTGAAGTGTAATGAATAAAAGTTCTGTTTCAAGAAAAGGAAAATATAATTAAATAAGTTAAAAGGAAAAAAAAAAGTATATAATTATTACAAAATAAATATAAAAGAAATAACAAAACAAGAAAGAAAAAAGAAAAGACCTAATAAAAATTTTTGTGAAATTGAAATGAGAAAACAAAAAAAAAACATTGAAAAATAAATTACGAAAAAAAAAAGAAAAAAAAAGTTATTGTACAGTGTATTTGCTATTAATATTATAAATAAATATATCTATACACAAGAGAAAAAAAAATAAATAAATACATAAATAAATACAAAAAAAAGAAAAAGAAAAACAATAAAACAAAGAAATAAGAAGGAGGATTCGAGAAGCCCCAGGATCACCATCGGTACCGCCCCGCGGGAGCCCTGGCCGACCTTCAGATGATCGTCCATCAACACATTACTCGTATCAATAAGATAAGTGAAATCTTGATTTTTTTTTCTTGTAAATTATTAACAATATATATATGTATATATATAAACATTTTTTTTTCTTCTTCTCTTTTCCTTTTTTTCCTGAAAAAGAAAAAAAAAACAAAAAAAATTTAAAAAGAAAAAAAGGAAACAAAGGGGAGGAAAAGAAAAGAAAAATAAGAAAAAAAAAAGAAAATTTGTATAGTCCTAAACATTAGAGAACTTGTAAATGGCCATAATATTTATTCAAATAAAATGAAAAATTAGAAAGAAAAAAAAAAGAAAAAAAAAAACAAATACAATGGAAGAGAAAAAAAAATGTATATAGGCTTAAGATACTAACCCTAATTTCGTTTGTGTAATGAACTAGAAAAAAAAAATTAAAAATAAAGAACAAAAAAAAAAAAGTGAAAATTACATATGGTAATTGAAATCATGAATCCTTGAGCCAACGGTCGAGAGAGAGCCCTGAGGACTGTGGGAGAGCTGGAGGGGGTCCGTGGGGGGACGCCTCGGGTCCGCAGAGGACGAGTAGTTATCTTGTTGCTCCCCTGTTCTGTTCTATGGGTTGATATTTTGTTCTTATATATATATATGTCCAGCTTTCTGAATTTTTCAGCTACCCTATATCTGTAATCACCGGTCTACAATTTTGTTACTGGTATGGAAGCCACCTCATTCGGATGAGTCCAAGAACCACGCCCGGGCTGAAGCAGCCGGAACTCCTTGGTAGACCGGATAGGACTCTTCGAGAGGTCTTGAACTTTGACTACCAAACAAATTTTCATATCGTAACATGTGCACTATCGTCTTGAAACACAATGTTGGATTCGTGCTCACTTAATTTGTAACTTCACTTGTTTTTGTCCGTTTTATAACGTTTTAAATAAAAAAAAAATCTAAAAATATCTTAACAAGACATTTTGTTGTATAAACGGAACATTTTTTGGATAAAATTCTTCTAAGATTTTGACATTAAATGAATTTGATATTAACAAACTTCACTTTTAGCGTACTGCATCCAAGAAAAAATGGTTACCGGTTGAAAATGATCCATTTTTAATAATCACGTTCAATTACCACAATATAAATTACTAAATCTGACAAAAAAGGCCTTTTTATTGAGAAAATACGAAATTTTAAATAACGAAATAAAAGTATGAAACAAGATACCAAAAAATAATTCTTTATTCTTATAACAACATATTTACGAAACAAACTGTCAACATTAATATCAAAAAAATTACAAAACAAACAATTAAAAATTTCAGCTTCAATTTTTATTCCAATAAAGTATTCGGGCAGTATGAACATTTTTAAAAAATAAGATGCTTTTTGTCAAAGTCAGTACTTTGTTGAACCTCCTTTATGTTTTTTAACTTCTTTGAGTCTATTCAACAAGCTTTAACCCTTCGTTATATTTTAAATTATACACCCACGGACTAATTATTAGTATCAAAATGTTACATTTTTTGATTCCTTAGACATGAATGTTTTCGTAGGACTAGAAAGCTGAAATTTGGCCAGGATATTTCTTGAAGGATCTTATATTATAAAAACTTTGAACGGTGAAAATCCGTTTACTAGGGTAAAAGTTATAGGGTGAAACACAATAAAAGTCATGTTTTCGACAAATACCCTTTTTTTCTCTCTATTTTTTCCCCTAATTAATATCCTGATCCTTAAAAAAAGTGTACATTTCAATTCTTGAACTATTTGCTGACCTATTGCATTTTATTCGACTCAAATCACGAGTAGTTAAAGTTTAAAGATGGCAAAAAAAAAATAAATAAAATAATTCAATACATATGTGAAAAATATGTGATTTTTCATCCAAAAAATTTTTTAATTCAATATTTCACTTGGCTTGGATTTGTCTCTAGGTGTGACTTTGATTTTGAAGTTTGTTCGAACTTTTTACAGAACCAACTTTATAATATAAAAGCGTACATTTTTTAAAGTTGCAAGGTTGTTAAAAATAACATTGAGTCTTCGCGTATAAAGTAAATATATAGTGGTGACACCGCATGAATTTTCGTATTATCATCTTTGTTCAAAAGAGGCGCTGGCGTCACTCCTTATCGTTATAAAAAAAAAAAAGAAAAGAAGAGAGAGAGATTAATTTTTTTTTAAGCTTTTATGTGTACAGTACACAGTAGTCAGTACACACTTGATATTGTATGTATGATTCATACACACCATATGTACATATACGCATATTTCCATATTCATTTATATTCATAATATGCATTATAAGCGAAGAGGAAAAAAAACAGGAATATTATTGATTTTTTTCTTCTAAACGCATTAAGATCCCAATTTAGTAAAATGGCCTGCGAAGTGACCACCTACAGCCTACATTTTTCAACCGATTTTTATGAAATTTCGAATATAGATAGGTGAAAGGGAATTGTGGTCCTTAAGTGAAACACATTTTTGAAAAAGTCCTTTATTTCAAAAATACAAGAATTCAAAGTGTGGCTGTTTTGCGATTTTGGGCCTGCAAAATGACCACCTACAGCTTACAATTTTTAACCGATTTTCATGAAATTTTGAATATAGATAGGTGGAAGGGAATTGTGGTCCTTAAGTGGAACACATTTTTAAATTTTGGTCCTTAAATTTTTTTATATTCGATTTTCGAAGGTACAGATAAAAAAAAATTCACTAAACTTTTCACACTTTTTTCATGTATTAAAACGTTTGCAAACTGTAATTTCTTCTTATAAGATTTAAATATAACCTTTTCCAAAAAGTTTAAAAGAAAATTCAGGGAAATTGGTTACGTAGTTTAATTATTATCAATAAAACAAATTGTTAATTTTTCATAAAATTTCATTACTAATTTTTCATTTCACATAAATTTTTTTGCATACTTATGGGTTTAAATAAGAATTACACAGATAGTATAAACTCTATAAACTCGGTGCAAAGAAAATTGCAATTTTTGTAGTATGTGTGATGATTAAGTAACGTAAACAGCATATAAAAGTTATGTATAGTTAAGCTGCACATAGCTAGGTATATAGATATATTAGCAACACATTTTGTATGAGAATGGTGATCGGTGATGATGAATATGAAATAATAGAATTAGCATATGTGATATGTACATTCATATGTACATATATACTACGCATAAAAGTATATTTTACTAACTGTTGTTGGATTGAAGCAAGTGTATTTTGGGTTTTAGTGCTAATTTTTTATATTCTGAATATAAGAAAAATTATAGTGTTACATAAAATTTAGATTTCAGTGATTATTTGTTGATAAATCTAATATTTTACTAAAATTTCAGTATTTTTGAATACTACTTTTTTTTAACCCTAGGATTGCCTGATCGTATACAAATGTATACATTCGGACTTCGAGTCTTAATTTAAATATGATCCCTTCGAGATTCCATTGGAAGGTCCTCACTATACACCCAAACTTTCAAAGTCCTAGCTCAAAATCGGTGGAGCAAAATATTCTTTTTTATGCAAAAACACAAATTTGGCCGTGAGTATACAAATGTATACTATACTTTTTATATGGAAATTTTGAAAATTTTTTTTCAAAAAACAATATCTCAACATCCCGTGGATCAATAACCGTAGTCTTTTAAACCCTAATATTTGTTGAAGGGTTCTCTTTGATCACCTCATTCGATTTTTTTGTACTATTTTTACTTTTTGAGATTAAGTGCAAAACAAGCTGAAGAGACGAAAAATTTCCATACATTTGCGAGATCAAACATAAATTTGACTTAAATTTCAACTTCAAAGATCTGTATCTCAGCATTCCGTAGACCGAAAACTAATATGTTTATACTAAAAGATTTATCAAAGTGTTCTCCTTAGTATTGTTTTTCACAGTTTTGTTGTACTTTTTTTTGTTTTCAAGGTAAAATACAAAACAACATCAAAAACATGAATGTTTCATACATTTTTCTACATTCATAAAGGCAAGCATCTACTTTTGACTTTGAAGATCCATATCTCAGCATCCTCTGAACCAAAAACTAATATTTTTGGATTAAAATATTTGTTGAAGTGTTGCTATTGAGCTATCTTGTACAGTAATTTTGTAAGTACTATTATTTTCAACCAAAAGGACAAATTACGCGAAAAATTATGTAGATTTTCAACATTTTTAACCTTATTTTCCATTTTATGTCGAAAAATAGAAAAAATATAGTACATTAATAGAAAGAACACTAAGAAGAACACTTCAATAAAGATTTTAATATAAAAATGTTAGTTTTTGGTTCACCGGATGCTGAGATACATCTTTTTGAAAATAAAATTTCAAAATTTCCATATAAAATGTATGGTATACATTTGTATACGCACGGCTAAAACTTTGAAAATCTTGATCAGGCAATCCTAGGTTAAACTCGTCAATCATTCTACCTCCAAGGTGACGCCGAAAGAATGAATTGAATTGAAAAATAAAATGTACAATATTTAAAATTTCTACAAATTCTTCATATTTTTAAAACCTTATACATATGTACCTATATTATACCGTATTATTTATTATCTTAACACTTCATTCAATTTTTGACCGTTTTCGTTTTTAAAGTTGAATATCTCAGGACTCTAAAAACCGATTGAATTGAAATTTCTGCACAATATTAGTCTTGTCATTCTCTATAAAACTCTCTTTAGCACCAAAACGATCCCTGAACTGAGACGCGAGTTACAGGGCGCTAAACATAAAACTCACACGAATCAATTTTAAGTATCAAAATTTTACATTTTTTGACTCCTTATAAAAGTATGTTGTTGTTAAACGTTTGTTTAATACGACAATTAATTTTCCTGACAGCTTTTATTGCATATTGATATTACAGATTTTTCTTTTTCCTAAAATGTTATTCCTACTCATTGTGATGAGAAATTGTAAAAAAGGTGCGAATTTTATTTTACAAGTCAATGTATGTATTTTAAAAGGAAATACGAGTATGTACATACAAATTGATATAAAAAATAGTTTTTGGAAATAATTATTTTAAATTTAAAAATTATCACTGCCTAGCACTGTTTTTGAATTTACTTTTGGAAGGTGTTGTTGGAAAGAAACAGGGGTCTTTTACAATTTTACGAAAAAGGATGACCCCAGCGTGCCCCTGTAGAAAGATATAGGGTAAAACAAAAAAAAGTACCAAAACTCTGCCCCCCTCTAACTCCGTAACGGTTGAGATTGCCCACCCCCTTTCTATACGATTTTTTGTTCGTCTCACCGAAACCTATCTGTAGTATCCGGGTCGGACACCTTACCTGAATCACCCTGTATAATTCAAAATATTAAGAGCCAAATTTAGTAAAAAAAATTTTCGAAAACAACAATAACATCGTCTGAAATGTATTTGTGTCTGCACCAACACAAGCAAATAAATTTCGTCTAAGTGTTGGTGTATATGATTTGAAAAATTTTCATAGTTATAGCTATAGCTATATATGGCGATCATACTGCATGGATGTACGTTTGTAAAATGTGTATGTAGGTACAGGCTACAGCTAGCATGCAGCTGTTATAGCTGAAATTATTTCAGTTGAAGGTCACAAATTTTTCATACAACAAATTTTTTATGTAAGAATTCAAAAATACTGAATTATTTTATTTTTTAAATTTTTATATGGAAGGATATGTGGCTTTTCAACTTTAAACTCTTATATCTCGGGCTTTGTTGCACCGATTTGAGTCAAATAAAATGCATTAGGTCAGCAAATAGTTCTAAATTAAAATGCATACTTTTTTCAAGGATTAAGGTGTAAACTAAGGAGGGCCTTATAGAAAGGAAAAAAAAGTTGTTTTTTGAAAAAATGACTTTTTTTGTATTTTACCCTATACCTTTTGCCCTAGTTAACAGATATTCACCGTTAAAATTTCAAATAATATTAAACCCTCCAAAAAATATCCTGACCAAATTTCAGCTCCTTAGGCAACATACTTTTATAAGGAGTCAAAAAATGTAAAATTTTGATACTTAAAATTGATTCGTGTGAGTTTTATGTTTAGCGCCCTGTAACTCGCGTCTCAGTTCAGGGATCGTTTTGGTGCTAAAGAGAGTTTTATAGAGAATGACAAGACTAATATTGTGCAGAAATTTCAATTCAATCGGTTTTTAGAGTCCTGAGATATTCAACTTTAAAAACGAAAACGGTCAAAAATTGAATGAAGTGTTAAGATAATAAATAATACGGTATAATATAGGTACATATGTATAAGGTTTTAAAAATATGAAGAATTTGTAGAAATTTTAAATATTGTACATTTTATTTTTCAATTCAATTCATTCTTTCGGCGTCACCTTGGAGGTAGAATGATTGACGAGTTTAACCTAGGATTGCCTGATCAAGATTTTCAAAGTTTTAGCCGTGCGTATACAAATGTATACCATACATTTTATATGGAAATTTTGAAATTTTATTTTCAAAAAGATGTATCTCAGCATCCGGTGAACCAAAAACTAACATTTTTATATTAAAATCTTTATTGAAGTGTTCTTCTTAGTGTTCTTTCTATTAATGTAATATATTTTTTCTATTTTTCGACATAAAATGGAAAATAAGGTTAAAAATGTTGAAAATCTACATAATTTTTCGCGTAATTTGTCCTTTTGGTTGAAAATAATAGTACTTACAAAATTACTGTACAAGATAGCTCAATAGCAACACTTCAACAAATATTTTAATCCAAAAATATTAGTTTTTGGTTCAGAGGATGCTGAGATATGGATCTTCAAAGTCAAAAGTAGATGCTTGCCTTTATGAATGTAGAAAAATGTATGAAACATTCATGTTTTTGATGTTGTTTTGTATTTTACCTTGAAAACAAAAAAAAGTACAACAAAACTGTGAAAAACAATACTAAGGAGAACACTTTGATAAATCTTTTAGTATAAACATATTAGTTTTCGGTCTACGGAATGCTGAGATACAGATCTTTGAAGTTGAAATTTAAGTCAAATTTATGTTTGATCTCGCAAATGTATGGAAATTTTTCGTCTCTTCAGCTTGTTTTGCACTTAATCTCAAAAAGTAAAAATAGTACAAAAAAATCGAATGAGGTGATCAAAGAGAACCCTTCAACAAATATTAGGGTTTAAAAGACTACGGTTATTGATCCACGGGATGTTGAGATATTGTTTTTTGAAAAAAAATTTTCAAAATTTCCATATAAAAAGTATAGTATACATTTGTATACTCACGGCCAAATTTGTGTTTTTGCATAAAAAAGAATATTTTGCTCCACCGATTTTGAGCTAGGACTTTGAAAGTTTGGGTGTATAGTGAGGACCTTCCAATGGAATCTCGAAGGGATCATATTTAAATTAAGACTCGAAGTCCGAATGTATACATTTGTATACGATCAGGCAATCCTAGGGTTAAAAAAAAGTAGTATTCAAAAATACTGAAATTTTAGTAAAATATTAGATTTATCAACAAATAATCACTGAAATCTAAATTTTATGTAACACTATAATTTTTCTTATATTCAGAATATAAAAAATTAGCACTAAAACCCAAAATACACTTGCTTCAATCCAACAACAGTTAGTAAAATATACTTTTATGCGTAGTATATATGTACATATGAATGTACATATCACATTTGCTAATTCTATTATTTCATATTCATCATCACCGATCACCATTCTCATACAAAATGTGTTGCTAATATATCTATATACCTAGCTATGTGCAGCTTAACTATACATAACTTTTATATGCTGTTTACGTTACTTAATCATCACACATACTACAAAAATTGCAATTTTCTTTGCACCGAGTTTATAGAGTTTATACTATCTGTGTAATTCTTATTTAAACCCATAAGTATGCAAAAAAATTTATGTGAAATGAAAAATTAGTAATGAAATTTTATGAAAAATTAACAATTTGTTTTATTGATAATAATTAAACTACGTAACCAATTTCCCTGAATTTTCTTTTAAACTTTTTGGAAAAGGTTATATTTAAATCTTATAAGAAGAAATTACAGTATGCAAACGTTTTAATACATGAAAAAAGTGTGAAAAGTTTAGTGAATTTTTTTTTATCTGTACCTTCGAAAATCGAATATAAAAAAATTTAAGGACCAAAATTAAAAAATGTGTTCCACTTAAGGACCACAATTCCCTTCCACCTATCTATATTCAAAATTTCATGAAAATCGGTTAAAAATTGTAAGCTGTAGGTGGTCATTTTGCAGGCCCAAAATCGCAAAACAGCCACACTTTGAATTCTTGTATTTTTGAAATAAAGGACTTTTTCAAAAATGTGTTCCACTCAAGGACCACAATTCCCTTTCACCTATCTATGTTCGAAATTTCATGAAAATCGGTTGAAAAATGTAGGCTGTAGGTGGTCACTTTGCAGGCCATTTTACTAAATTGGGCTCTTAAAATAGGATAAAACAAAAAGATTGAGGACAGTTGGTCATTAAATCAATTTTAAAACAAGAGGATTCCTAAACCATAAATTTAAAATGGAAAATCTTTCACTTAACAATTACATATTTAAAATAATAAACCTTTATTGAATTTTTGAAAAAGGATCTTTATATTTTATATTTAGACTCTAATGTAGGTACTTCTTATTATTATTTGGTCAAAAAAAGATATTAAAAAAACTATGAGTCATTATGACAACTTAAAAATTTTAATTACTTATTATCAATGTGTTAAAAAAAATGTTCACCGTTGTTTAAAAATTATTTAAGTATGTATGTAAATTGTTCTATTCAGTAGAATACTTAGTATATGTACATACATAAATATTCATATACAAAAACAAAATTAATTTGTATTTGAAAAATTGATGTTTTTTATTTCATGTATTTAATCAAGAAAAAGTCATTAAAGAAAATATCTGAAAAAAAAAACACATTTTATTCATAATAATCCATCAATTTATGTATATAAAAAAGCAGAGTAGATAGAAGAACATCTACTTCAGATTATTGAATATTGACCAAGCAAAGAAGCAAAAGGTGAAGAATAAAAGTCAGTTTTCATGCATTTTTAAAATACTGATTTTTCTGCCCATTTTGTTCTTTGATCATGAGAAACATATTGTTATTATTTGAAATGTGTTTTGTTGTAAAACCTCCATAGAATATCCTGGTCAAGTTTTAATTTTTTTCCAATGAGAACATACTTCTTTAACACTCGTTTCTATGTTATAACATTTTCGTCAAAAATCCGTTTTAAAATTTAAATGTCTGAACCTTGTGATTTGATTGATTTAAAATTTTTGCACAGTATTTTCTACAGAACTTCTTTTGACACCAAAAAGATCCTTGCAATAGAACGCGAATTATGTACATGGTATCAAACATAAAACCACGGAAATTAATTTCAATGTAACAAAATGCAACATTTTTTGCTCAGTACAACAATACTGTTAAGGGTACAATATAAGAGAGAACACTTTAATAAATCTTTACGTATAGACATATTAGTTTTTGGTCCACGGGATGCTGAGATACAGATCTTTGAAGTTGAAATTTAAATCAAATTTATGTTTGGTCTCGAAAATGTATGGAAATTTTTCGTCTCTTTATCTTGTTTTCCACTTTATCTCAAAAAGTAAAAATAGTACACAAAAATCGCACGAGCTGATCAAAGAGGACACTTCAACAAATATTTGGGTCAAAAAATTACGGTTTTTGGTTCACAGGATGATGAAATACACCTTTTTGAAAAAGAAAAAAAATTTGTAAGTTTCCATTTAAAATGTACGGTATATATTTGTATACGGACGGCCAATTTTGTGTTTTGCAAGAAAAAGGATATTTTGTTTTACCGATTTTAAGCTAGGACTTTGAAAATTGGAATGTGTACGTAGGATCCTCCAATGAAGGAATTGGTGAAGTTTCAAGGTCCTATCTTAAAGGGATCATATTTTAATTAAGGCTCAAATTTTATAAATTTAAAAAAAAAATTATACCTACGTATACGTACATGCATGGGAAATTATTGAAAATTAAAAATAATTTTTTCATACATTTCATATAAAGTTCACATCCATATGTACATACATATGTATTATACCCTCTCTGGTATATATAATTATTTTACATATGTATATATATCCAACCAATAAAAACGACATTAAAAAAATATCAAAATAGTAAAAATAACATACATTCATTTCACTTCGTTATAGCATACACATGTATATGTATAGGTATTATGGAAATTATAATTCTATTAACTCATTGCTGTACATATACCTACCTACCTACATATGTACATACGTCATACATATGTATGTAATAAACATTTATGCTGAAAAATCATTCCTAGCAAAATATGAATGAGAAACCAAAACAACGTGAAAAAAGTAAATGTGAGGCTGGGTTCTACATTATAATAGAACACCCTAGTTTAATATGGACATTACTATTGAAGTTATGAAAATTACTTTGTTGTTCTCAATTTTTTTTTTTTAATTTGCTTAAGATTATATGGGTGTTCTGTGAACACCTTGAACACCTGGACGAGACGCCACTGATACATACATATAGTACATACTTCAAATTAATAATGGAATCACAATATTATAATAGAGAAAGCAGTAACAGTGATGATTTGAAAGAAAAAAGAAAAAAAATAAGTAATTAAGTATGTCTCCTTTTGTATGTATGATCGACCAAAGCCGCATATTGCATTTCGTTTGTATTTTTAGATCTTTCTTTGTTTCCTTAAAATTCATATGAAAATCAAACGCAACATCAATAATTTTTTGAAAGAAAGTTAAAAAAATCTATTATAAAGACATACTATGTGCAAACATTTAAATAAAATTTTACTTACATTGTTTTTTAATTTTTTATTAAAACTATGAAAAGATCACTTAAATATTACACCAAGCCAAACTACCATATAAACAAAATAACGCTGTCAAATGAGTAGACGTAAAAATTACGAAAATTGCGCTTGTTTTTCGTTATCGTTTCTTATAGTAAGGTGTTCGTTCGTTAATTTTAACGACTTCGTAAGTGTTTAGGTAAAAATTGTCCAGCACAAGGACCCGAATGATTAAGTAAATTGTCCAGCACAAGGACCCTTTGATAAAGAAAATAATAAATTTAATTAAAACACGCACTCGCACTATGCACGTTTTTCCTTAACACAACTTTATTATTTGAATGCCTTTTAACAAGTGAGTAATGACTATATGCATTGCTGACATTAAATTTAATGCACCGACCACAATGCATATAAGAAATAATGGATCCATTTCTTTTAACTTGTAGGTAGTTTACACAGCTTGCTAATTGGACGTTGGAACTCTCCTCTACTTATTTTGACCTTAGCTACTCGAACTAGGCCATCTGTCCATACGTCTCCTTAACCATTTTTTAGCGGGTAGTCCTTGTTCTGCTATCAGCGCCAGATCGTCCAATTGGAACATTGACTGCGATTTTTGTCATTTCGGCCTCTGATGGAGGGTTCTTAAATAATCTCTATGCCATCGCTTCTAGAAACTATGAGTTAGTGCTTATACTAGTTGCCAGCGTTCCAACTTCGGAATGTTCTCTTCTTCGAATCCCTGATTTGGAAGGTAACTAATGGTTCTCCGAACAGAAAGTGAGCAGGTGTAAGAATATCGAGGTCATTACTGACTGATTTTACCGCACAGAGGGGACTCGAATTCAAAACTGCCTCTGTTTGAGTCAACAACGTTGCCATTTCCTCAAATGTCAAAATACTATCTCCTATAACTCGATATAGATGTGATTTCACTAGTTTCACCGCCGACTCCCACAACTCCACAAAATGAAGTGACGCTGGAGGTATGGAGTGCCAATTCGTTCCCATAGTTGAGAGTGATTCTGATACGACAGAGTTAAATTGAATTGAAGATACATGTTTGTTGATTTTCGATAAATAGTTTCTTGCTCCTAAAAAATTTGTCCCGTTGTCACTGTACATATCCGCTGGAATACCTCTACTTGCAACAAATCTACGGAATGCTGCTATAAAGGCTTCGGTTGTTAATTCGCTTACCAATTCTAAGTGCATCGCCTTTGTCGTAAAACAAATGAAAACTGCCACATAACCCTTCATTGACCTGGCACCTCTCGTTTTTTTTAATATACAGTTTAATGGGACCAGCATAGTCTACTCCTGTTCGAAAGAAGGTTCGACTCATATTAACTCTTTCCTTTAACAAATTATCCATGAGCGGATATCTCAGTCGCTCCAGGGTCAAGTTTTACGTCGTTAAGGTTGTGAATAATAACAACTTTTCTTTATAACAACAAAAATTCAATTTTTTATCAAATGAAATAAATCCTTAAAACTAACAATTCAATAAGTTCTTAAAATTAACAATTTAATAAGTTCTTAAAATTAACAATTTAATAAGTTCTTAAAACTAAAGCTATACTGAGTGGACGTAAAAACGTTCTGCCTACTGTTAGCTATTTCAAACGAAAGCCTAACTGGTTGAGAATAGCTATCTGGACGGAATACTAGTTTCTACCAACTTTCAGCTATACTGAGTGGACGTAGAAACGTTCTGCTTACTGTTAGCTATTTCAAACGAAAGCCTAACTGGTTGAGAATAGCTATCTGACGCAATACTAGTTTCTACCAACTTTCAGCTATACTGAGTGGACGTAGAAAAGTTCTGCCTACTGTTAGCTATTTCGAACGAAAGCCTAACTGGTTGAGAATAGCTATCTGGATGCAATACTAGTTTCTACCAACTTTCAGCTATACTGAGTGGACGTAGAAACGTTCTGCCTGCTGTTAGCTATTCCAAAGGAAAGCCTAATTGTAGTAATAAAATAACTATCTTACAGGAAACCTAGCTAGAATAATAAAATATTTACCTGTGCCTGGTTTATTTCTTACTTACTTTTATTTCACTTTTTTACTGTAATTATTTCAGAAGCCAAAACTGTAATGAATCTAATATGAAAATCGGCTCTATATTTATACTGTTTTTGAATTACGCGTTTAAAAAAAATTACAACTTTAAGCTTTTTCTAGAATTTTCTACGTCAGTTACTTTTCCAACTTCCTTCCTTTTATATATACAGTGATGGTAACATGTAACTTCGTTACAAGCTGATCTTGAAATCTTGGTCGATACTTAAAACAATTGATGTATTTGTGAATCTGCTTTTTAATTGTTGTTCTTCCACCCAGGATCCAATACATACGCCTTATAATGCTGCTTAATAATAATGGTATCGCGTGTAGATATCTTACATGTAAATCTCGAATTATCAGGTTTGTCAGCGTATGATTTTTCGGTAAAATTATTGGATGTTTGCTAATTGAAATGCAGCTTGCATGCTGTAACCTTCCTCCTACCCGAAGAAGCCCACTACCTTCCATAAATGGATTAAGAGAGATCAGTGAGCTTTTTCCAGACACGTTTTTCGACCTCGTTAAACACTCGAATTCATTAGAAAACTGAGTTTCCTGTACCCATTTAATTACTACCTTGGACACTTCGTTCAGCTCGTTTGAACATAAACTCGGTAACTTGTTGTCATTACCTCTACAACTTGCAGCAAATCTTCGGCAAAATGCTACCACCCGGACTAACCTTGACCAAGATGAAGATCGTTCGATTGATTTCATTTCATTGATTTGATGAAATATCGTCAGAAAGTTCCTTCTTTTTTCTGGAACTGAACCACCTTGTTGTAGGCCAATCTGCTTTATCGGATTGTAACCATTTGGGTCCATTCCACCATAGATCATGTTCCTTGAGTCGCAAGGGAGTGAGTCTTCTAGAGCCGACAGTGTTCAATTTCTTTTTCTTGATCCTCTAACCTCACTTGGATCTGTCGGAACATTTTCTGAACATCGGATGAAAAGGCTATGTTGTGGAATCGAAAACATAGGAGAATTGACATGAGATCTTGTTGTAAATTTGCACCCACCAACAGCTGATCGTTCAGTGACAGTCCAGACGAAGTTTTAATGGATGCATCAAATACTACGCGAATTTAGGAACCTTTCTTGAAAACTGCATGATGCGGCAGATAAACCACATTATCACCAGGAATCTTGATTTTATCTGGAGAAACCAATGTTATATGACCCAAACTTATGTACTTTTTCATAAAGGATTCATACTTTTCTTTCAATTTAACAGAAGTTTCAAATCTGCACTCCATTAACTGTAAACGACAATGAGCTTTGGCCAACGAACTTCCAAATACGCCTTCAGAAGCTTTGAATGGTATTGCTACTACAAAGCGACCATTTTCATTACGACGATATGTTCGACTAAATATCCTTTTACAATCTTTCTCATCCGTTGAAGGATTAATCTTATCAGTAGAAAAGCTATCTTCAATTTCCCAGAATTTCCGAATATTTGCATCTACATCAGTTTTCCATGACAACGTAATAACTTCATTTGTATGACCTTGTGATCTATGGACCTGATAATATCCAACCAAAGAAGGTTTTTTGTTCAATTGGAAGGCCAGACTCACCCTTTACCTGTTCAGTCTCCAAGAAATCCCAAAAATAGTCTGCTTCAATGATGATATCAATTAGTGCTGCCATATTAAAATCAGGGTCTGCTAGCTGCATATTCTCAATGTAGCTCCAATTTGAAATATCGAATGAGTTGCTAGGTAAGTAAGACGTCAGTGAATTCATGATAAACGCCCAGATCGTAAACCTCCTAAGTTTGTCGAAATGAGCAGATAAGCTTAACCTTGTCTTTCTTCTGGTCACACCTGCTTCTGTTGAACCTAACCCGGATAAATTGATTCTTGCATTCTGTCGAGGTAATTGTAATATTTGAACGCATCTTTCGGTCACGAAAGAAACTGTGAATCCGAATCAATTAACGAATCTAGAAAGTTCTGGATTTCCCATTATAATCATAAACTATCAATTTGATTGTTGGCAGAATGGCATAAGGTTTGTAATTTGCTTGTTGAGATTTAGTCAATAAGTTATATGAAGCAGCCTTTTCTATTGGACTTTCTGGTCTTGATATACTTCCAACAGCCATGGGCTTTTCAACCGGAGTTCCATTACGAGGATTCAATGTGAACGAAGACGAACCATGCAGCATTGTATGATAAAGCTTGCCACATTTCTTGCATCGATTTTTAGATGAGCATTTTCTAGCTAGATGATTTTCACGCAAGCAGTAAACACATTTCTTTTCTGCGACAAATCGTCTTTCATCGCTTGTTGATAATTGTTCAAATTTTTCACAGTTAGCTAAGGGATGTATTTTGGAACAACTAATGCAGATTGACTGTCAAAAAGGAGCTGACTTCAAAGACTTTATCACAACCTGTGTTTTTTGAGAAACATATACTTCTAGAGCATCAGATCTTTTATTTAAGAATTCAATAAAAAAAATCAAAGGAGGGAAAATCTTGATCAACCGTCTCTAAAGCCTAACGTTGCTTAGTTTTATTATCTAATTTATTTAACAGTAAATGTATAAGGCAAATGTCTCTACTTTCTGCATTTACACCCAGAGCCCATAAACCTCGTATAATTTCATCTGATGTATCTGCCTATGATCTAAGCGATTTTGCCGTTGTTTGTGCTACACATGATTGATTTAAAAATGTTTTTATTAAAGACGTAGCAATGTGCTTTTTTCGATCGAATCGTTTTATTAGTTTCGTCCATGCTTCTTCATAATTTGAATCTAATATGGACAGTTGCTTCACCATTGCAACTGCATCCCCTCTAAGGAAAGTTTTTAAATACTGAAATTTTTGTGACGGATTAAGAGACTCATTCTTGTGAACGGTGGCCTCAAATAAATCTTTGAAATCTGGCCACTCTTGATAATCACCCGATAATGATGGGATGTTAAGTCTTGGTAGATTAGCTTTGTTGAGGTAAGTTCTTTTACTTGCCAGATTAGTTACAACGAAGATGTGTATAAATACAATACTTATGCACTGAAAAAGAAAAGGGCTGGTATACACCAGCCTATATTAACCACGATGTGTATAAGTTCACTACTTATGCACAGTAAAATGGTTTGTTGTACACCAGTAAAAAACCTATTGCAACGAAGATGTGTATATGTACAATACTTATGCACTGTAAAAAGGGGGTTGTGGTACACAAGTACAAAACCTGTATACCTTGACTATGTTCCCAAGTACAAAACCTGTGAACAGTAAGCAGGGAGAATAATAGGTACTCTGGATCACGACCTTTATACCCAATTAATCAGCCTCACCAAGAGAAAATTAAGGCTTGAATTACTGATTAATTCTGAATTTTATTGAACAATTTTCTAGTATTTATACATAAAAAAATGCTTATTTGGCAATAATTAATATATAAGAAATAGTTCTTAATAAATAGTACAAACTAAATTAATAAATCAATACATAAATTATAAGCATACATAAATCACATATCGAAATATTCGTTTCATTATTATTATTATTGTCATACGTTTAATGAATTTAAATAGTGCTTAAATGGTTAATTTAAATTCTAATTTAAATTAAATAAGATGTATAAAATAAAGAATTCAATTTCATAACAAAATTCATTAACCATTGTGTATTCATATATAGGTCATGTATCTAGTTACTTTACATAGGTGAATGAACAAGTGTAAAACTGCTGACGCTATCTTTTTACGATATTATGTATGCCATTAAATTATGAATTTAATAATTATAGCATTTTATTTTATTACAATTTTTGTTTATTACTTTTTATTACATGATTTTAATAATTAAATTATGAATTAAACATTCTCCCCCCCGTTGAACTGTAAGTTCAACTATGATGACTCGTTCATAGACAGGAGTGAAAAATCCTCGGTGGTATCGTCCTTGGAACAGTTGGTTGAACTGCCTTGTTGTCGTTTTTTGCATTCTTTCCATAAGAGGTATATATCGATAATTATTATGATGATTATTCCAATATAGCTCACATATAACTGATGCACGTCATAATGTTTAGTGATCAGATGTTCATTTTGCCTAAGGTCATGTAAACTTTTTTGTAGTTGAGCAATATCGTTTGTGATGTTTGTGTGAGCGTGAGTTGGTGAACTGGTTAATGGAATGAATTTCACAGGATGCAACAATTCTGTAATGTTTCCAGAGGGAATTATTCAAGATGACAGCGATGTAAAGTATATATTTCGAGCTTGAATAGTTGTTAGTGTGTCCGTTATAGTACATCCCGGTGATATGGTCAAGGTTCCAGGACCAGTCAGGTGCATTCTGTCGATGGTTTTGCCGCAAACGATGTTGATAAATCCTTCTGGTGTTGCAATTGTAGGAGGTTTGGGTATTCTTCATCAATGATTTAGGTGGTAACTGAGAACAGCAAATGACATGGCATTCGGTAGCTCAGTGGTTAGAGCATTTCTCCGGCAAAGAAAAGGTTCCGTGGTTCGATTCCCGGCCGAGTCGAATGTCGTTTTTTCATGTTTTTCAGTTACTACACAATGTAAATCCATTGGTTTGGAGTAATTAGTTGAATCCATCGTGGTGGGCTATTGATGCTGATAGTTTTGCAAGCTGATGTTTCTAGTGATCGGGTCAAAAGGCTTAATTCGCATGCTGCTTGTGGCGCTCCTTTTCTGTAAAATGGATGGTGTTGTTTGCAAAAATGTGTAGATTGGCCGATCATTGAACACTGAGACAATTCATCTCTAGAGAGTGGGTAGAAGACGTCTCTGTGGAAGTTGACAATGAGAAAACTTGTTGATGGTTCAATGACAAAGTATGATTCGTTTAATCTGAATGGCACTCCAATCACGTTGAACATTTCAAAGACCTCTGGTGTTATTAGTGGTAGTCGTATCCGAAACATGATTTCTTCATAATTAATTCTACTCTCAATTGTCATTAGGTTATATAGTTCTAGCAAATGACTGGTGGCTACGGGTACTTGAAGAGTCGGTGGGACGATTTCTTTAATTTGTTGTAGCTGGTCTCGTAGTTGATTTGGTGTGAGTAGAATTGGGTTCACTTTTCCATGGTGAGCATTTATAATTACATCTAAAACTGCTGCCTGCGTTTTTTGAAAATTCATGATGGTGAGAAGTAATCTAACGGATAATTCATTGAATGCTTCCAGAATTCGTTGGTCCTTCATTTCTGATTCTAGTTCATGTTTAACGGTGTTTGTGTTGTTTATGTAGTGATCAAATTCAGCTAGTTGTTGTTGAATATCATTTATTGAATTACCCAAAACATTAGCAGTTGAATCTACGATCGACGTTTGATTTTTCAGCAGATCTAGGAGACGCTTTTGGTTGTCTTCGACATTGTTAATTACTTCTGACATCTGGGATGCATATTCGGAATCCAATATCCCAAACAATGAGTTCGCTATATTGCCGATGATGTCAAATGGTGATCGCCTAAGACGCTTATAAGTTGGTGACAGTAGTAGCTCGTTGGCATTTCTAATTTCACTCAGTACCTTCCAAAATTGGTTTATTGTTATCTCACAGGATTGTTTGTTTGGAATTCTTTCACATAAGGGATATAAGTTATCAACACCATACTGTATAAATTCTAATTCCTTCCAGTAAGGTTTCATATCAAAATATACTACAATATTCCATTCATTAGATGTGAATACCGTTGAACCTATTCCTTCAAAGTATAACCAATGACAATGTATTCTATAACAGACTTATTATTCCCATATAGCGAAATAGTCAGAACCAGTTGACCTCCAATCTCAACGTTTGGCCTCCAATCTAAAAGCTGTTTAAGCTCTTTCTTATTCTCAAAGTTTTTTCCTAATTTCTCACTTTTTTAAAATATATTCTCTTTTCTATCTATTTTCCATATAATACATAGAAAATTTTAACAAATATTTGAGAAATTTTAATATTTTTAACTCACTATACAATCATTCTAATGGTTCTCATTGCTATACAGAATCATATGGAAACAGCTTTCCTTTTACTGCATATTCAGATATATGGTAGAATACATATCATTTGGTTTAGTATAAAAATTTAACCAATTTGTATGAGGAATTGAAGATAAAGGATTTGAGGGTATATTTCAAGAAGAAGAAGTATACAAGTAGCTAATTTGCATATGATCACATTTATAAATTTTAATGATAATTTACATATCGAATTTATTATTTTGCATATCAAATTTGATCGTTTATCAGGTCAAATATAATGTTGATATCAAAATGATATTTTTAGAAAATAAATTAATTGATAAATTCGATCAAAAATCCTTAATTTTCTAGTACTAAAAATCTTTTTTGCACCAGGCAATCAGAAATCCTATCGATCAAAAATTTAAACAAAATCATCTACAAAAGTATCAAATATTTTTGTACTTTAACGATCATATAGGACATTGTATTTATCCATATAAGAATTGTTTGATAGTATGTGTTGACGATACCTCAAGAAAACAATAAGGAGATGTTATATACGCATGTATGCCTTCGAATAATAATTAATATGTGAGTTTACTTCACTTCAAAATAAAAAAAATAGTATTCAATTTTAAAGGATATATACATACATACATACGTATATATATATTTGTTTTTTTAAACAGCAAAACATATACATCAGCTGCACATACAATTGGAACAGGTATAATTTGTTGTTTATTTTTTAATAATAATATCCATTAATATACAAAATTGTATTAGGATTTAGGACAGCCGCTGATATATACTTTCGTTTGATAGTATATGTTGACGGTAACAAAAAAAAAAACAATAGGAGGTGTTATACGCATGTTTATCTTCATTACATAATATCACTTCAAATAGAAAAAAAGATCTTTTTTTCTTACTACCTTACCTCTATACATTTTTCAATGCAAAAGACCAAAAATATATTAGTTAATCACCGCACAAAAAAAATTGTATATGTGTTTGAAAAAAATTTACAAATTATGTATTTACTTTATGCGTAAATGGTATTTTTGTGTTTTGTTGTTTTTGGAAAAGATATATGATGTGTATGGTATATGAAAAATGAGAAATGTATGAATATAATATTTTTATTGTTGCATTTTTTTTTTCCCTTGTGTTTGCTTGTGTGTATATATTTTAAAGTAAAAATATATATTCAGAACAGCATATTAGATATTTTTTAATGTAAAATAAAATAAAAACATGCCTGTTAATTCTGATCTCCTGATCCATTACAGATAAAATTTTCATATTTCCTAATGAAGATGAACAAACCACGAAAAAATTTCTGGATATGAAAATTTACGAAAATGTAAAAATTAATTTTTAAAATTATTTTTAAAATTTGAAATAACAAATACATATTAATCTGAAATACTATTTTAAGGGATACATAAACAACAAATATATACCATATGTACATATTGAAGAAACAGGTATAATTTTTTGTTTGAAACTAGAAAATAAATTTACAAGTTCAATATGTTTTTTAATATTTTTATGCGTATATTTTTGCTCGTGTTGAATTTACAGTATATTTCAATAATCAATATATGCATTAAAAAAATTTTTAGAACGACAAATGGGAATTAGATGTGTGTATATGTATTTGTTATATGAATAATAATATTCTGTGCATAAATGAGTAATAAACGAAAGTTTTCTCATATATTTTTTCGTGAGAGATAGAAACTTTTCGTCTCTCATACTTCCCCGCACAGGTCTACAAATTTTTTGAAAACTGCTGATTTTCGAATGTACTGCCAGTGTACCTCTCTATGTATCTACTCTGTGGTATAACCCTGGTTGGTTTTTGAACGGTTTGAAAGTTGTAGTTACTTGTCCCAGTACTATTACTGGCAATAGCAGACATGTGATGATGAAGAGATTGATTGGTGAATCCATATATCGACGTCGTTTTGGTTTGGTTGGTTCTTCAGTTTGGTCATCGTCTATTTCAGATGATTGTGGCTCTATTTGTGGTTCGTTTGAACTGTTGTTGGACTCATCTTGTGTGGGTTCGATCGGCAGAGGAGCTAGCTTGTGAATAGGTCTCCTGAGTATTCCAGATGCTGTCCTTATATCTGCTACTCTGACATACCCATCATTTCCTTTTATGATTTGTGTTATCCTACCTAAAGGCCATGAAAGTACTGGTGTGTTATCTTTCAATATTACCATCAGTCTAGGTTGAATATTGTCGTTGGATTTTGTCCACTTATATCTATGTTGAAGCTCACTTAGATACTCCTTGGTCCAGCGGGTCCAAAATTCCGTTTTCAAATGTGTAACTACCTTCCATCTGTGAATAAGACTTCCCTTTGCTGGTTGGGCATGTGGATCTAGTACTGAAGTCAGTGGTTCACCAATTAGAAAGTGGCCTGGAGTCAATGCCGTCAGGTTGCTTGGATCTGCTGATACTGGAGTCAGAGGACGAGAATTTAAGATTGCTTCTATTTCAACCATGATGGTAGTTAGTTCCTCGTACGTAAGGGATGCAGCAGCAACACTTCTTTTAAATAAATGTTTAGCAGATTTAACAGCTGCTTCCCAAAGGCCTCCAAAATGTGGAGCTCTGGGTGGTATGAAATGAAAGATGTGCAGAAGGACGTAATAATCTGATTAGCCCTTGCAGAATGTATCGATTCTTGCAGTTCTTGAAGTTGATTTTTGGCTCCTATGAAATTTGTAGCATTGTCACAATAAATGTTTCTACAGTGACCTCTCCTTCCAATGAATCGCTTAAGTGCTCCTATGAATGCCTCGGTGGTGAGATCACTGACAACTTCGATGTGAACTGCCTTTGTGGCAAAACAACAAAAAATTGCCACATATGATTTTAAAGGTTTTTTACCTCGAATCTTGAAATGTGTTAGAAGGGGCCCGCAGAAGTCCACACCAGAATTAATAAATGGGCGAGCTGGTTGTATTCTATTGGGTGGAAGATTGCCCATTAGTTGAAGAAAAGAATTTTGGTTTTAATTTTGTGCAACGAACGCAGTTTTGCACGACACTTCTAGCGATGGTTTTTCCTTTTATAGCCCAAAATTTTTGCCGAACTGTAGCCAGTAATGATTGTGGTCCTATGTGAGCATTGTGTATATGCTCATGTGTGAAAATGAGTCGTGTGATGGGGTGGGCGTAAGGTATCAAAATCGGGTGTTTTGCATCGTAGGACAGTTCTGTAGCTTCTGCCAATCTGCCTCCTACTCTTATTATTCCATTTTCATCAAGGAATGGATGGAGAGTTGCTAATGGACTATTTGTGCTCACATGACCACCTTTCTTCAACTCTGCTAATTCTTCGGCGAATCCGGATTGTTGAATTTGCTTGATTATAACCAATACGGCTTGGTTTAATTCTTGTACTGTCAATGCATCCTTGTTGATTTTATAAAATTGTGGTCTCGAGTTTTGCACAAATCGTAAAACGTAAGCCAGAACTGGTTGTAAATGCATCCATGAATTACGATGATCAATGCAATCTAGTAACTGTGTTGCTGTTGTGGTGATATTTAACGCCAATTTTACCTTTTTCCTTTCTAAAGTTGTTTCTAGTTGTTCCGGCATTGAGGGCCATGCTTTTTCCGGGCCGCTTAAAAATATGGGTCCATAAAACCATAGACTGTGGTCCTTAAATTTTTCTGCTTGTACTCCTCTTGAGATCAGATCAGCAGGATTTTCTTTAGATGGCACGTGTCGCCATTGACCGGTGGAGGTTACTTCTTGGATGGATGCAATTCTATTTGCTACAAATGAATAATAATTTATAGAGGGTGAATTTAACCATCCTAGTACAACTGATGAGTCCGTCCATAGAAAACACTTTCCTTCCCATTTTAAGTCAATTTTCACCCGATGAAGTAATTGTGCTGCTAATTTGGCTCCACATAATTCCAATCTTGGCAGAGTTACTGCCTTGATTGGCGCAACTCTTGATTTGGCACATAATAGCCTCACTCGGATGATTCCATCTTGGTGTTCTGAGCGAACATATATTGCTGTACCAAATGCCTTCTCTGATGCATCGCAAAAGGCGTGAAGTTGTATACTGAGTGCATTTGAGTTACCTATTATGACATGTCTAGGCATTCAGTGTATTAAGTCCAGCTCTGAATTTCAACCATTGTGTATGTATTGCCATGGGAATTGCTGCATCCCAGTCCAGTTTCAGTGTCCAAAACTGTTGGAAGAGTATGTTAGCTGTTATCACGACAGGACTTATCAACCCCAATGGATCGAATAACTGAGCGATTTCTGCCAATATTTTCCTTTTGTTATCATTATTATTTTGAACTGTCGTAATTTCAATGTCATCAGTTTTTGGATACCAAATCAGTCCTAACGTTCTTATGCTGCAGTCTTCATCGTTGATTTCGAGCTGTGGTGCTCTATCATCCTTTTCAATGTCCTATAGCAGGGCGCTGTGATTGGTACACCATTTTCTTAAATTGAATCCTGCTGATTTTAATATAAGGTTGATCTGTTCTTGCATTATTTGAGCTTCTTGAAGACTATTGGATCCAGACATTAAATCATCCACATAAAAATCTCGTTTGATGCATTCCGATCCAAGTGGATATCTTCCTGCATTCTGCTGTGATAGTCGTTGAAGGCATTTTATCGCCAGATATAGAGCTACTGTGAGACCGTAAGTAACAGTGCGAAGGCTATAACACTTCAATGGTTTATTTTCATCTTGCCGCCACCAAATTAATTGGAATCGTCTGTCTTCATGATGTACCAGCACTTGCCGATACATTTTCACAATACCAGCAGTAAAAACGTATCGAGGCATCCTGAAACGTAATAATATGGAAAATAGGTCCTCTTGCAGTTTAGGTCCATTATGTAGAATTTCATTCAATGATACATTCGTTGATGTTTTTGCAGAGCCATCGAATACCACTCTTAATTTGGTGGTAGTACTATCTGGTTTTAGTACACAGTGATGTGGTAGGTAGTAGTATGGTGGAGTTATGTTGGCTGTATTAAATTCCTCCATATGGCCTAAACTGATATATTCATTCATGAAGTCTACATATTGTTTCTTCAGTTCTGGATTTGCCTTCAATTTTCTTTCTATAATACGAAATCGTGCTAATGCAATGTCTTTAGATTCGCCTAATTCAGATGGATCGCTTATAAATGGAAGTTTCACCACAAAACGTCCAGTTGAATCCATTTGTACTGTTTGATTGAAATGATTTTCGCATCTGCTCTCTGCCACAGTTAATGGTGTGGTTGTATTTTCTGTTTCTTCTAGTTTCCAAAATCTTTCAAATTTTTCATCAAGGTTTTTCTCATCAAAAGTGCATATTCCACAATGTAATTCAGTTGGTTTTAAATTTCCAATTTTGCCACTGACAATCCATCCAAAGACCGTATTTTGTAATGTTGGAAGTTCGGTTCCCAATTTTATTTGACCAATCGATATAAGTTCATAATAGTTCCCAGCTCCAATCAGCAAATCGATAGGTTGAGGACTATTGAACATTGGATCAGCTAACGAAATATTATTTGGTATGGCCCATGTAGAAATATCAAACTTTCTGGTAGGTTGAAAATCTGTCAATTTTGACAAAACATATGCCTCTAAATTTGCTGAAAATGCAGTTATTCTGGACGAAATATGAATGTTTACACGTTGGTGTGTATTTTGCTGTCCCTGTCCAATGCCCTTAATGTTTAGAGCTTCTTTAGCTATTTTTATGTTTAGTTTTTGAGCTAATTTTTTTGTAATCAGGTTTACTTGAGAACCACTATCCAATATTGCTCTACATTCTATTTTAGTGCCATCTTGACGCATAATCTTTAGTTTCACTGTACCTAGTAGTACATAGCTGTTTTGTGATTTTGGTTGCTGGATTGATAATGACACAGGATTGTGTTGTTTTTGCTTTTGAGGTTCTAATTTTGATGTCGTATTATTTTCTTCGAAGTGTACTAAAGTATTATGTTTTTTTCGTACACCGTGTGCATGAGCGCAATTTACAGTCATCTGCTATATGCCCGTTTTTCATACAATTGAGACACAAATTGCGCGTTTTTAACAACTGATATCGAGATGAAGGAGGTTTCGACAAAAAATAATTTCCATGTATACAGCGGATGGTTCTGTTGACACAATATGCATGAATTTTTATTGCCCTTGGTGGCTATTAATGAAGTTGAGTGATTATTTTTGATCGCAGCCTTCTCTTTTGCTCCTATGGTTTCAAGTGATTGAAATCTTTTTTCCAAAAATTCTAGTAATTCTTGTAATGAATGTAGCTCACGTGGTGATGACAAAGATTGTTCGTACAAGGTGTGTGTATTTTTGTCCAATTTTTTAACCAACAAATGCACTAAAATTGGATCCCATGTCTTGATATCGATTCCTATGTTTTTAAGTCCCAATAAACACTCTTTGGTAATGTCATGTAACGATTTGATGCTTGTAGCCCTTTCCACTTGTATACTGGGTTGTGATAACAATTTGTTCAATAGTGAGTTTACCAATAATCGCTTGTTGTCAAATCTATTGCACAAAATAGTCCAAGCTCCTTCATAATTTTCAGCGGTTGCTGGTAAATGCTGTATTAAAGCTCATGCTTCTCCTGTAAGATTACTTACAAGATAAAACATCTTCTGAGCTGCAGATATTGGTTGATTATGAATTAATTGCATATAAACTGAGTCCATTTTAGATAGGTTCCATCAAATGTGGGCAATGAAATTTTGGGTAATTTGATTTGATTGGTACTAACTGAGGGCTGAGGTTTTGTAAATGCTCCAGAATCATGGCTAAAGGAAAGAATCCTTTCTTGAAGAGAGATCATTGTATCTTGTATCCAGTTTTCCACTTCAATGTAATAATCAGCCTTGTAGTCAAGTGGTTCGCCGTTAAGACTGATTTCCCAAATCTGTTGATTATTGTTGAACAATTCTAATTGGTATTTTCCAAGCATGTCTATTTTGTAATCACAGTATGAGATCGATAACGATTCTATTTGTTTATTGGCTATATCTTGTAACGCAGATGTAATTGTGTTCATTAAAGACTTTTGGCGTCTAATAATTTTCAATAATTCTTCATTGGCCAACTTATGATCCTTATCAGAGCTTTCTTCTTCAGTTAGATTTTCATAATTTAGTTCAAAAGTTTCATTTTCATCTTGAACTTCATCATTCTTAGAATCTGATGGTAACAAAGTTTACTTGAGCGTAACCATCGTTGTTTTAAATAATTCATACATTTTTTGAACCTTATCTGCATAGTTCATCCATGAATGTTAACAAATTTTGATGATTGGCTTTAAATGCAGTCTAATTTGTTTCTAATGTATGTATTCGTTTGTCCAAATACGCCACAGTTTTCTGATCCTTTGGATCTTTCTTGAAATTGGTGAACATCTTATCCATGTCCTTTCCAATCTCTAATTGTTTTTTAATTAATTCCTCCATGTTGAATTGTGTTGATCACGTCGGGGTCACCAAAAATGTTGAGGAAGTTATTTTACTTGCCAGATTAGTTACAACGAAGATGTGTATAAATACAATACTTATGCCCTGAAAAAGAAAAGGGCTGGTATACACCAGCCTATATTAACCACGATGTGTATAAGTTCACTACTTATGCACAGTAAAATGGTTTGTTGTACACCAGTAAAAAACCTATTGCAACGAAGATGTGTATATGTACAATACTTATGCACTGTAAAAAGGGGGTTGTGGTACACAAGTACAAAACCTGTATACCTTGACTATGTTCCCAAGTACAAAACCTGTGAACAGTAAGCAGGGAGAATAATAGGTACTCTGGATCACGACCTTTATACCCAATTAATCAGCCTCACCAAGAGAAAATTAAGGCTTGAATTACTGATTAATTCTGAATTTTATTGAACAATTTTCTAGTATTTATACATAAAAAAATGCTTATTTGGCAATAATTAATATATAAGAAATAGTTCTTAATAAATAGTACAAACTAAATTAATAAATCAATACATAAATTATAAGCATACATAAATCACATATCGAAATATTCGTTTCATTATTATTATTATTGTCATACGTTTAATGAATTTAAATAGTGCTTAAATGGTTAATTTTAATTCTAATTTAAATTAAATAAAATGTATAAAATAAAGAATTCAATTTCATAACAAAATTCATTAACCATTGTGTATTCATATATAGGTCATGTATCTAGTTACTTTACTTTACTTTTTTTCACATAAAGTTGTATCGAGGCTAGTATGGGACTGCCTAACGACTGTTAAAAGACTTGCTAAAACAAACAAAGTCTACCTTATATGGGTCCCAGGACATGAAGGTATCAGAGGTAATGAGCTGGCAGTCTCTCCGGTTAAGAAAGGTGCCAGCTCAAATTTACTCGGACCAGAACCCTTCTGTGGACTACCACGAAGCCACACAAAACATAATATTAGGGAATGGGAAATGAAGAAATGTATCTCCCACTGGGAAAAAACTCCCGGTAATCAACAAGCGAAGGAGTTTATTAAACCTTCAGCTAACATCTCCAAAAAACTACTCAACCTCAATAGGAATGAGTTAAGAACCATCACGGGTCTTCTCACCGGGCACTGTCCACTTAATTATCATTTAAGTAGGATTGGGCTACAAGAGGATGACAAATGCAGATTCTGCAAGGAGGCCAAGGAGACCTCAAAACACATTTTATGCGAATGTGAGGCGTTGGCCTCTAAAAGAGTGCAACATATGCATCAACTTTTTCTAAAACCAGAAGAAGTTTGGTGTGCACCTTCTCATAGAATTTTAGGATTCATTAAAAGCCTTAACCTATGAGAAGCACGGGCTGTACAAAAGATCTATAAAGGTCGAAGTGCAACAATAGCCCCTAAATATCTATCTATCTATCTAGTTACTTTACATAGGTGAATGAACAAGTGTAAAACTGCTGACGCTATCTTTTTACGATATTATGTATGCATTTAAATTATGAATTTATTAATTATAGCATTTTATTTTATTACAATTTTTGTGTATTACATTTTAACCTACATAATTTTAATAATTAAATTATGAATTAAACAAGCTTCTCTAGATAAACTTGTTGACATCGTACTTTGCTGTTGCGACAAAGTAGGGTTACACTGAAGTAACAGTGGAGAAACGTTATATCTAGAACGAACAACATTTTCTCGAATCGTAATAGCTTGTAGAATTGCAGCTTTTACCTCAAAATACTTGAGTTCAATCTCTTCAAAATGTGACTGCTCATTTGGATCAGACGCTATGCTTTAATCACATGCTATAAAATCAATAAATGTTGTTTCAATAGCCTCTAATCTTACCTTTAAATTCGCTATTACCGTTTGATTAATAATACTTGACATGAAGGTTTCTACTCTGGTTAGCGTGCCTTACAGCCTTCCTCTATTTTGCTTCAACTTGACGATATTTTCAGCTATCTTTACAAATTTTAACACCAAATTTTTTTGAAAAAAAAAAAGAAAAAAAAAACCGCTTGGTTGGCAGTGCGAATTTAAAAAAAAAACTACCTCTGTGGCAACACGGAACTATATAATTAACTTCGAGTCTCGAATGTATATTGAAATTTTGTTTTAACATATACTGTACCTTTTTTCGTTCACCACATCACAATTTCACAATTCTGCCTCCATTTTGGATACAAATATTCGTTTTTATTCTTTACTGATATTCAAGATTGATATTCGAAGAAATGTATCACCCGATATTTTCAATATAGGTTTTATACGTACCTTTGTACATACATACATATATGTGTTTTTTCTTCACAACCGAAATACTGAATTACAATCACTATTCTAATCCAGAACGAAGGACCAAAAAATGTTTAGGTAAAAATTGTCCAGCACAAGGACCCGAATGATTAAGTAAATTGTCCAGCACAAGGACCCTTTGACAAAGAAAATAATAAATTTAATTAAAACACGCACTCGCACTATGCACGTTTTTCCTTAACACAACTTTATTATTTGAATGCCTTTTAACAAGTGAGTAATGACTATACTTAAAATTACTGAATTGCTGACATTAAATTTAATGCACCGACCACAATGCATATAAGAAAAATGCTAAATTAATACAAATACTAATTGAGACAAAACTAATCTAAACAGTAAGTCATGGTAGAAATGACATAGAAACGTCTGTGTTACGAGCGAAATCGATTCTCATGGTAAGGCTGCTGTTATGAAGAAAATTGTATTTTTCAATATGTTTGATTTTTCACTTCCTTTTTTGTTCTTGTTACGTATATTTAAAGCTTCAACATTTTTAAATAAAAGAAAAATATGTTTCGGCTCTTAGAACACAAAAAAAGAGAACAAAAGTTCAAATAAAGCCTTCTCTAATTTATTTAAAAATAACATTCATGATTTCAAAAATAATTTCATTATCTTTTTCTTTTCTTGTAAAAAAATAAATACAACATTAGAATGTATCCTTTTTATACTTAAGCAATAAAAAAGGAAATTTATAATTGTAAAATTGTTTAATGTAAGGATATAACAACTCGTGTAAACTTAACAAAAGGAGTGGAACAACATGGGAGTGCAAACAATGTTTTGTTACATTACATGTTCCTGAGTGCTTCGAAAAGTATCACACATTGAACGACTATTAGTTTAAATAAATAAAATTATCTATTTATGCTGTTATGAAATTTTTTTAAATATTCTTTCAGGCGCATAATTTATTCAAATAAGTAATCATTTCAAACTTATAATTTATTTAAACAATTAAAACTACAAGGGGTTAAACCTAATAAAGTAAAAACTTTTTTCATGAAAAATAAAGTAAACAATTTCACTTGTTTAGATCTGCCAACAAAATGTGTACAAATAAAAAAAAATTAAGCATCGAAATGTGACATCAAACGATGAACTAAACGTCATCGAATACAAAAAACGAAACGAAATACTTAATTTTCGAATCGTTTCGAATACAACAGTACCACTTTTTCTAGTTTCGATTAATCGTTTTCGTTTTCAACGATATGCAGTTACTATATTCGAATATTTACCTTTTCGGAAAGGTTATGTTACCATATAGTGATTAAATTTTTTCAAAGGTTGATTAGGCTACCATGCGGTAGCAACACCAAAATTATGCTTACATACCTTTGGTGAATTTTCAAATTTTTCCAAACTGAGTAGGGTGGTAGATCTCTACTCTATGTTTCTTAATAACTCTGAAATATCTTAAAAGTTTTTACTTTCAATAATTTTTTGTTAATAATATTTTGATTAAAATGCTCGTTACGATATGATTTTAATTGTTTAAGAGCCCAATTTAGTAAAATGGCCTGCAAAGTGACCACCTACAGCCTACATTTTTCAACCGATTTTCATAAAATTTCGAATATAGATAGGCGAAAGGGAATTGTGGTCCTTAAGTGGAACACATTTTTGAAAAAGTCCTTTATTTCAAAAATACAAGAATTCAAAGTGTGGCTGTTTTGCGATTTTGGGCCTGCAAAGTGACCACCTACAGCTTACAATTTTTAACCGATTTTCATGAAATTTTGAATATAGATAGGTGGAAGGGAATTGTGGTCCTTAAGTGGAACACATTTTTAAATTTTGGTCCTTAAAATTTTTTATATTCGATTTTCGAAGGTACAGATAAAAAAAAAATTCACTAAACTTTTCACACTTTTTTCATGTATTAAAACGTTTGCATACTATGACTTCTTCTTATAAGATTTAAATATAACCTTTTCCAAAAAGTTTAAAAAAAATTCAGGGAATTTGGTTACGTAGTTTAATTATTATCAATAAAACAAATTGTTAATTTTTCATAAAATTTCATTACTAATTTTTCATTTCACATAAATTTTTTTGCATACTTTTGGGTTTAAATAAGAATTACACAGATAGTATAAACTCTATAAACTTGATGCAAAGAAAATTGCAATTTTTGTAGTACCAAAAAATATATAGACAGAAAGAATTCTTATGTAGTATCGACTAAAAATTGTAATTATTAAATTAGACTATAGAACAGTACGGTAAGAGAAGGAAGGAAGTGAAAGCTTTTTTAACAATGCTTTAAAGCGCTTTGAAATTTAAGTTTTGTTTTTAACATGAATGAAAAATTAAAAAAAAATTTTACTCTTGTGTGTTAAATAGAATATAAAAAAAATTTCAAATGGTGAAACATATGTGAATAAAATGAGTCACACCGACACCATCAATTACCTTGTTTATGCGAAGCTTTAATTCGCATTAACTCATGCTGTTTTGACTAAATACGGATGCATAAACCAAATTTTAAAACGCATTGAAACTTTATTTCGTTTTGAGTGAATACACTATAAAATCCGAATTTAAAATTTCAATGCGTTTTTAAAATGTGCATGTACACTTTCTTCGTTTTAAGTGAATTGTCATATTTGACGTTTCAAAATGGTGTTGGTAACATACTAAACATCAATATGAACTTTTAGAGTAGTATTAGTTTATTACTCAAAACGTTTTAAGTGAGAATGAAATGTTGTACTACGCATAAACACCAATTAAAATGTAAACGATGTTCAAAACGTTTTATCGTTAATACGTTTTAATTTTTGTGCATAAACAAGGTAATTGTCGTATTCGCATGTACATATGTATGTATTTCTATGCAGAAGTAAAAGCTTTTTTAACAAAACTGAAATATGCTGCTGTACATTCAAAGCTATTTCACTAATGGGGTTCCAATGTTGGAACCCCAGAACAAAAATTTTTGTATGAGACATTTTTATACTACATAAGAATTTTTTCTGTCTATATATTTTTTGGTAGTACGTGTGATGATTAAGTAACGTAAACAGCGTATAAAAGTTATGTATAGTTAAGCTGCACATAGCTAGGTATATAGATATATTAGCAACACATTTTGTATGGGAATGGTGATCGGTGGACGGTGATGATGAATATGAAATAATAGAATTAGCATGATATGTACATACATATGTACATATATACTACGCATAAAAGTATATTTTACTAACTGTTGTTGGATTGAAGCAAGTGTATTTTGGGTTTTAGTGCTAATTTTTTATATTCTGAATATAAGAAAAATTATAGTGTTACATAAAATTTAGATTTCAGTGATTATTTGTTGATAAATCTAATATTTTACTAAAATTTCAGTATTTTTGAATACTACTTTTTTTTAACCCTAGGATTGCCTGATCGTATACAAATGTATACATTCGGAATTTAAGCCTTAATTTAAATATGATCCCTTCGAGCTTCCATTGGAAGGTCCTCACTATACACCCAAACTTTCAAAGTCCTAGCTCAAAATCGGTGGAGCAAAATATTCTTTTTTATGCAAAAACACAAATTTGGCTGTGAGTATACAAATGTATACTATACTTTTTATATGGAAATTTTGAAAATTTTTTTTCAAAAAACAATATCTCAACATCCCGTGGATCAATAACCGTAGTCTTTTAAACCCTAATATTTGTTGAAGGGTTCTCTTTGATCACCTCATTCGATTTTTTTGTACTATTTTTACTTTTTGAGATTAAGTGCAAAACAAGCTGAAGAGACGAAAAATTTTCATACATTTGCGAGATCAAACATAAATTTGACTTAAATTTCAACTTCAAAGATCTGTATCTCAGCATTCCGTAGACCGAAAACTAATATGTTTATACTAAAAGATTTATCAAAGTGTTCTCCTTAATATTGTTTTTCACAGTTTTGTTGTACTTTTTTTTGTTTTCAAGGTAAAATACAAAAAAACATCAAAAACATAAATGTTTCATACATTTTTCTACATTCATAAATGCAAGCATCTACTTTTGACTTTGAAGATCCATATCTCAGCATCCTCTGAACCAAAAACTAATATTTTTGGATTAAAATATTTGTTGAAGAGTTTCTATTGTATTATTCTATTATATCTTATACAGTAATTCTGTAAGTACTATAATTTTCAACCAAAAGGACAAAATACGCGAAAAATTATGTAGATTTTCAACATTTTTAACCTTATTTTCCATTTTATGTCGAAAAATAGAAAAAATATAGTACATTAATAGAAAGAACACTAAGAAGAACACTTCAATAAAGATTTTAATATAAAAATATTAGTTTTTGGTTCACCGGATGTTGAGATACATCTTTTTGAAAATAAAATTTCAAAATTTCCATATAAAATGTATGGTATACATTTGTATACGCACGGCTAAAACTTTGACAATCTTGATCAGGCAATCCTAGGGTTAAACGCGTCAATCATTCTACCTCCAAGGTAACGCCGAAAGAATGAATTGAATTGAAAAATAAAATGTACAATATTTAAAATTTCTACAAAATCTTCATATTTTGAAAACCTTCTACCTATATTATACCGTATTATTTATTATCTTAACACTTCATTCAATTTTTGACCGTTTTCGTTTTTAAAGTTGAATATCTCAGGACTCTAAAAACCGATTGAATTGAAATTTCTGCACAATATTAGTCTTGTCATTCTCTATAAAACTCTCTTTAGCACCAAAACGATCCCTGAACTGAGACGCGAGTTACAGGGCGCTAAACATAAAACTCACACGAATCAATTTTAAGTATCAAAATTTTACATTTTTTGACTCCTTATAAAAGTACATATGTTGCCGTGAGACTAAGGAGCCGAAATTTAGTCAGGATATTTTTTGAAGGGTTTAATATTATTTGAAATTTTAACGGTGAATATCTGTTAACTAGGGCAAAAGGTATAGGGTAAAATACAAAAAAAGTCATTTTTTCAAAAAACAACTTTTTTTTCCTTTCTAAAAGGCCTTCCTTAGTTCATACCGTGATCCTTGAAAAAAGTATGCATTTTAATTTAGAACTATTTGCTGACCTAATGCATTTTATTTGACTCAAATCGGTGCAACAAAGCCCGAGATATAAGAGTTTAAAGTTGAAAAGCCACATATCCTCCCATATAAAAATTTAAAAAATAAAATAATTCAGTATTTTTGAATTTTTACATAAAAAATTTGTTGTATGAAAAATTTGTGACCTTCAACTGAAATAATTTCAGCTATAACAGCTGCATGCTAGCTGTAGCCTGTACCTACATACACATTTTACAAACGTACATCCATGCAGTATGATCGCTATTTGCATACATATAGGTATATTTAGCTATGAAAATTTTTCAAATCATATACACCAACACTTAGACGAAATTTATTTGCTTGTGTTGGTGCAGACACAAATACATTTCAGACGATGTTATTGTTGTTTTCGAAAAATTTTTTTACTAATTTGGCTCCATCTGATCACCCCACACGCGAGAGAGATTTATACAATTACAAACACTGTATGAAAGAATATAGAAAAGCATGTCTATCTTGCCTGTATTGACTTCGATTTATAAACCGAGTATAAATAAAGGTACGTTTCCACTTATACACTTTCTAAATGCAAATGTAACATTCCAATAAGTGTAGATAAGTTTACAAATGAAAACAGCAAAATGTACAGTTACATTCAATGGAATGCTACACTTTGCTTCTACACTTCCATTCAAAAGTGTATACATATAAACAATGCATTCAACTTAGTGGAGACAAATGTATCGAAATTTATCTTATTTATAATTTATTGAACTCGAAAAAGTGAAGAGAAAAAGATGTACGGCTACATTTTTTTTTCGAGTGTAAAGGTACGTTTTCATAAAAGTGGAGATCCACAAAAGTTTAGAGTACGTTTACATTTGTAAATTTGTGTAGCGTTACACTCGAAAAAAAATGTAGCTGTACATCTTTTTCTCTTCACTTTTTCGAGTGTATACACAAAAGTGGATAACCCGTTTACACATTCAAAATAAAAAAATGTAAACATACATTTTTATGAGTTATAGCAAGCTAGGTAGATGCATTTTCGAAGTTTATTGAATATTAAAATAGAAAAACATGGCATCAATTGTTGTTATCATATTCATGTTTGAATAAAAACTTGAATCATATACTAATAAAATAATAATATAAGCAACCTAGAACAAAATTGTGTGCTTAATTTTTTTAGATTAACACACAAGATTAACAGACAAAAGCTTTTCCATCAAAGCTGCATAGCAAAGCTTTAATAAAATTTCTCTAAACTTTGACGTCATAGATTTTGTGAGAGTATTTTATGACGTCATACATTATGATTACTTTGATCATGCTTTGGCAGATTTTTGTTAAAAAGTTTCGTTTTTTACATAAATATGCATTGTTGCCGTAATTTATACTTTTGAATTGCCTTTTTGTTTTGAACAAAAATATATGTACATAGGTAGATATGTATGACGGATAGAGTGAGTACGCGTCATTTACCTCATGAAACCTGTACGTACATGTTTTGAAGCACGTCGGCACGGGTTATAGTTCTTAGAACAGGCTGAAATTTATTTTCCGAGTATTTTAGGGTACAATTAATAAAACTAGTACGTATGCGCTAAAAAAAATACTTCGAAAAATAAGGGACACCCTAATGTATGTATATACATATTTGCTTTGAAAAAAAAATTTTTTGTTTTTGGAAATGGAATGTTACATTTACATTTAAAAAGTGTATAAGTGGAAACGTACCTTAACGCTACACAAATTTACAAATGTAAACGTACATTAATGATTTGTTCATTGTATACATTGAATAACATTGTTAATAAAATGCAAATTTGATGAACACTTCTTTTAATTTTAATTTTGTCTATGACCCCGACATAAAAGTTAAAAATTTAAATTCACTATATTAAATAAAGATTTAAGTATAAAAATTAAAAAAAAAATATGAAATTTAATTTAGTGAAGTTTCCAAATTGAAAATATTAATTTGAAAACTTAAAACATATACTGAAAGTGTACTTTGTAAATGTGATTAAGCTATGTAGAAGAATTATGCATATTAGTAAAAACCGAAATCAAATTACATAGTAAATATTATAAAAATTTTTTAAATGCTAGAACGACAATTGAAACATTCACGTTTTTTTAGAACATTTAATATATGAATTTCTTAATTCAACATTACAATATCAACACGTAGGTGCGCTACCTTTGGTTCTTCTATCTATCTTCTATAAACTTTATGTGAATAATTTTCAATTTCAAAGGATAAAATTCAACCAAATTTATAAAGACCAACAGCTTCAAACTTCAAAGGATACCTTGTCGCCTCTTCACCCCTTGTTGCGACAGCTACATAATTTTTTTTTATGGGTCCATTTTTTTTTTTTTTTTTTTTGTACGCCACTGTACAAATTCAGTTGGCTGTACATTAAAAAAATATAACTCAATTCATATTTTAAAATACAGTCTGAAGTTCATTGGAATTGCAACTTAAAATTCCAAGAAATGAACTGTAAACCAGAATCCGTTGCACACAAGCAACAAGATTCGTATTCCATTTCATTGTTTTGGAGGTGGCGTGATTTTCTATTATATTTCAGAAATCACGAGATTTCTAGAAAATGTATGAAAATCACGCATTTTATTTCATATCCAAATTCTCTTAATTTCAACTCGCTTTTTTTTCTCATTGAAATTCAACTTTTCTTAAAATCTCTTATAAACCTAAAACACCTGTAATGGTATTTGCCGACGGCAAATACATCATACTATATACACCATTTATTACTAATATTAATTAACTCATCTAATTTTGGTATATAATATTTGACCCACATAAATTCATTATAGCCTATTTACTCACGTAAATAGCATAATGATATATTAATTGCAATTCATACACACACTGTTTCAAGTACCCAATATACCAACATCACCTACTCACTATATATTACTCATTAAGTAATATATGGAATAGTCTCGAAAAACGATAATTCATATACCTGACATACGCATTAATAGTTAATATGCATTGACCTCTTAATTTTTGTTTCTCTTAACTTACAATTTACATAGTAAATGAGTACTGTGATTAACTCAAACCTGGCTATATAAGCGAGGTAGAATTTATCACGGGGCTTTTTGCCAGTTTGAGTTTACCGTCGTTTTTTTGAAATTAAGATGTAGCTATTGTAGTTTTTTCTTTGCCGTAGAGGCTGGTTTTTTTTGGAGTCTTGATCCGGTCAGCTGCAGAATAAGATTTTTTTTTTTTGAAAAGAAATTATTATAAAAATTATTTTTTTTTATTAAAAATAAAATATTTAAGATATGAAATTTAAGTGAAAATAATATTAACATTGCGTCATATTTTTGTGTTAAATTTTAAAGAAAAAAAAAAGAAAACTTGAAAAAGAAAAATATATACATATTTCAATTTGTTAAAACAAAAAAAAAAAAAAGGGAACAATAATTTTTCCTCATTTACTGCATCTCAAGTGAATTAAAGAAAAAAAAATTTTTTTAATTGTGCTTATAATTACTGAAATGGAATTTTGTGCAAATGTGGCATATATTCTACAAAGTAGTGAAGAAGATGGAAAAAGAAGAGTGAAGGAAAGAGGAAAGATGTGCATATATATATTTTGAAATGTAGTATATTTGAAAATTAGTACAAAAGAATTTAAAAAAAAAAAAAAAATAATAATATTTATCATGTTAAAAAAAAAAAAAAAAAAAAAAAAATATTAATTAAAAATTTAACATTTAAATAACCGTATTTTCAATTGAATATAAAAATTTTTTTTTAAAAATGAAAAACTAATGACTTGATTTATCAGCAAAATAATATAAAAAAAAAAAAAAAAAAAAAAAAAGGATTCATTAAAAAGACATTGCTTAATTGTGAAAAAAATAATTTTAATATAATTTTTTTTAAATTGTAGAAATCTACAATGGTACACTATAATCATCATCAATTTTGATGAATGATTTTTTTTTTAACGAATAATAGTCAAAAAGATAAGAAATTTTCATCTTGTTGTGATGTGTGGTAAATTTATTAAATAATTTTCTCTTTTTTTTCAATTCAATAAAGTACACAAACATTAAAAATAAAAAAAATAAAAAAAAAGAAAGAACAAAAAAAAAAAAAAAAAAAAGAAAGTAAAAACAATAATTTCATAATTTTAATTATTATAATTATTTTTAAATAACAACCACAAAAATAAAATAATTAAAAATTTATATACCTTACGTTTGTTATTTAGTTTTGATCAACTGTTTAATATTTTAATTAATTAATGTGTAGTAGAAAAAAAAAAGGTAAACTGTTTAAAATATATAAGAAACTAGAAATTACAATAAAAAAAAAAAAAAAATAAATAAAATAGGTAACATAAAAAAATAATAAATATTTTAAATTTTATGTAAATATTAAAAAAAAAAAAAAAAAAAAAAAACAAAAACAAAGAAACAAACGATCGATCATTTTATTGATAATTTTTACATTTGACTATACAAGAAAATAAAATGCATATATTATATATATATTATAAAATTAATTAATCAGTTTAGTTTTTGTTTTCTTTTTAAATTAAAAATTTAAACAAAGAAAAAATAAATTTTTAGTTATTCATTTAGCAATTAATGCCTTATGTTGAAAGCTAAAAATTACAAAAAAAATTTAAAAAAAAAAAAAAAAAAAAAAAAAAAAAACAACAAAATAACAAAAAAAAAGGAATCGAACGAACCAGGAGAAGGAGAAAAGGGGAAGGCGTCATCGATCATCCTGTCTGGCCAGACCAGCGTAGTTACGTAATCCTGTGTCGGAGCCCCAGCTTCAATATACGAGATAAGTAGATTAAGTTTTTTTTTTATAAAATCAAACTTAGGTAAAATTAATGATTAATGGTCATACCAAAAAAATATCTTAATGCCATATTTTGCAAATAATTTTTGGATTTTTTTTTCATAATATTAATTTAAAGGAAAATCATTAATTGATTTTAATAGATTCTATAGACAACAATTCAAAGTAAAATATAAAAAAAAAAAAAACAAAAAAAAAAAACAAAAAAAAAAAAAAAACAGGAAAAAAAAAAGAAAAAAAAAGGAAGAGAGGGAAAGAAAGAAAAAGGAAAAGAGGATAGAAAAATAAAAGGAAATTGTGAAAAAAAAAAAAAAGAAAAAAAAAAAAAAAAAAAGAAGAAAATTCTTATACATTTCCAAGAAAAGATTTTTTTTTTGATAAAATAAAAATAGAGCGAAATTTTATAATCGCATGGAAGAAAAATGTACGTATGTATATATATTTTTTTTTTCTTTCTTTTTTTTTCTCTTTTTTTTTTCTCTTTTTTCAAGTATTATTGCATCGTATAGTATAAATGAGATTTTTTTTCTTAAATAGGAAATAATTCGGAAGTTGTATACAATATAAACTATATTGTTTATTTATAGTTCTTTTTTTTTAAATATAATTTAATTGTAATAGCGATGTAATAAATGAGTTGGAACTTGTAATTATTGGCTTTGAAAGGTAGGAATTAAATTAAATACTTCATGGAATATATAAAAAAAAAAAAAAGAGAAATTGGTAGATATATATAAATTTATAATTTGTGAAATAATAAAAACGTTTGTTCTTACTCTAAATTTTCCTTGTTTTGTTATAAATTACAGAAAAATTTAAAGTCAAAGAAAATATTTTAATGTCAAATTTTAATAACCTGGAGCAAAATAAGGTGTAATAGATAAATATTTTATACAGCAATTACTTTAATACACAGTGATCCGTTTTTAAAAGAAAAAAAAAAAAAACAAGGAAAAAAATATATTTTGTCTAAAGAAAAAAAAAAAAAAAATGATTCAGGTGAAATGATTTAATCCACGGTGAGTGGTGGATGTCGGCGATGGGTGATGAAGGTCGCTGCTTTTACGGTCGATTTTTTTTTTATTCTTCCTTCACTGCGATTGCAAGCTTGAGGTGATACATTTCTCTATTTTGTTTATATTCTGGTTTTAGTATTTTCTGCTATCGATTCAACGGTGGTTATTTAGCCGGTCTAAGTTATGTAACAGACGGATAGCTTTCGAGAAGGTAACCCCAAAGAACCCACCCAGGACTGAAGCAGCTGGATTTGACCGGCTGGGGTTCACCTATAAGGCAGGGTGATCTAAACATGCATAGTTCTCCCACACTAAATAATCCAATATGTTACACCCTCTTCAATCAATGTTTAAATATAAATCTCACTGCGGCTAATGGTTCTACTACTACCACATTTGGCTTCAAAGCTTTAACACTTACTCTTGGCCTCAGGCGTAACTTCAACCATATTTTTATAAAAGCTTCAGTCGATAATGCTATTCTTGGTGCAGATTTCATATATAAACACAAATTATATTATGTAGTAGATGTGTATAATAACAAACTTGTAGATCAAGTTACAACACTTACAACAATTTCGGTGTTAAAAATGGCGCTCAAATTTTTCAACGTTTCATCAATGAAGTGCTATCTAATTTTAGTTTTACGTTTGCTTACCTAGACGATATTTTAATCGCTATCGAATCTGTATAACAACACAAAATTCATCTACGTGATTTATTTACTAGACTTCAAAACTATGAAATTAATAAAAACCCTCACAAATCTTTGGTGTACAAGAACTCGATTTTTATTCATTGCGATTACCAGGCAAATTTATAAATGCTGATACAATATACGTTTAAAAGATAAATTCTAAAATTGCTAAAGAGTTGTACGAAAACACAAAGTAAAGTAAAACCACATTTTCAAAGATGCAAACAAAATCATATTTTTGTACCTAAAAGTTTTGAAAATTATTCTCACGTCTTCGTAAAGCAAACTATATATGAAGCTAGCCTAAGTACACCTTACACTGGACGCTATAAAGTCGTATCAAAAACTTTTAAGTAGGCTACCCAATAAACCTCTCAGTGAAATCGATTTAATGAGATGTGGTAAAAGTATACCTCACTTTAGAGCTGTATTCATGAAAGATAAACTACCATCAAAATCTTATAAAAATGAGTGTGATGTAGTAAATCTAGATAATTCAAGTGGTCCTGGTACACATTGGGTAGCATATCAGAAAAAAGGAAATCGTGTTGAATGCTTTGACAGTTATGGTAATGTACAACCACCTCTAGAAATTCTAAGATATTTAGGAAAGACGAAAATTAAACATACAGTCAAAATACAAGTAAACAACAACACACTCAAAATAGAAATTAAAAGTACACACAACATCTACTTTAACAGAGAAAGATCTATTGGTCAACTGTTAGGTTTCAGTAAAAAAGAATTAGAGTCAAATACAATGCATGTGTCTGATTTACCTGTGAATACATATAACTAAAGTTAACGCTATATGAATTGAATGTAATCTAATAGTAGGATCATATATTAATAATATTCCTGTTCATACTCTTCGTGAATTCTCGCCTGATGTAGGACCAGGATATAAAATAACAGAAGTTCATAAGAATGGTATATATTTGCCTGTAAATGTGAAACGAATAAGTTCTGTTGAAGTAAAAATTGTAGATCAAGATGGAGATTTGATTAATTTAAGAGGCGAAATAATTACAGTTAGATTACATTTGAAACCTCAATAGGACGTAAAGTATAAAATAGAGTGTCTGTTTAATAAAGCTATTAATTCTTATGTGAGTATCAAGCGGATAAGAACTACATATGTATGCTGATATACAAAAAAAAAAAAAAATACTCATTCAAAAGTGATAATATCATTAGTACACCATCACCTGTTAAACAAATAACACAAAGAGACTATACTTCGACAAAACCATTATTAACAGTTCAAAATAAAAATTTTTTAGAGTCATTGGAAAGCAAACATGCATGATCTATTGGATATTTTAGAAGAACCTCACTTTGATAAAAGTATTACTAAAAAGAATATTATACAACAACCGACGAAATACGAATTTCTATTCAAAAACAAGATTTATATATACATACTACCAAGTGAAAGTTTTATATACATACAGGGTATTTCTGAGATCGTGTGCCAAAGTGAACATGGTGGTAGATCTCGATGAGAAATGAAAAAAATCGTATGAGGGGGGGGGGGGGGGGTCTATTCTCAATGGTTACCGAGATATTCAAGGTCAAAGACAATTTTTTTCGAAAAGTAACTGGGTTCACTTTTCGCAACATATTTCAGCGCTCGCGCAATGTAGAGCGCTAAATAAAAGTTATTTATAAAGAGAACCTTCCGACCTTTCAAAAAATGTCTTTTATGAAGTTGTATGTCAAATGGTTTAGAAGTTATTGTAACTCAAAATAACGATTTTTTTCATTTCTCATCGAGATCTACCACTATGTTCACTTTGGCACACGATCTCAGAAACACCCTGTATATTGAAAGAACTCTAGCTAAAAACTATGGAACTGTATTATCTGATTATAAACTAAATAATAATCTGGGGTTTTCTTATTTTATGAAATACGATATGAATTAAGTGGTGTCGAAATCGATAGTTGTAGGAATGTAGGAAACAGCAGCGCTTTAAAAAATTACATTTCATTAAGTGAAAGTGAAGGTACAATGTTTTATAATGCAGGATGGACAGGAAATAGTACTATATTGCCTACATCTGGATATTTCAATTTTTGTATACCTCTAAAAATGCTATTGAGATTTGCTGAAGACTATAAAAAAATAGTTGTGAGTGTAAGAAACGATCTAGTTTTAATTAGAGCAAGATGTAATGCAAATGCGGTTCAAGTATCAACTAGCTGTAGACTTTAAAACTAAACTCACAAAAGTCTTATGGAAAGTACCTCATATAAATGTATGTATGTGATAAAGAAAGACTAAAACTTCTTAAAATTACTCAAAATGCGAAGCCAATTCGTATGAGCTTCCGGGGCTGGAATTTATATGAATATCAGAATATTCAAAATACAAATCATATCATATGGACTGTTAAAACATCTACACAACTAGAAAAACTTCGTTTTTTGATATTTGCATTACAAACCAATCGACAAAACCAAAAGGAAGCCGATGCTAGTAAATTTGATCATTGTAAACTAGCTAACGTTAAAGCTCATTTGAACTCTGAGATGTATCCAAATAATAATTTAAATATACGTTTTGGACGTAATCGATTTGCGTTTTATATGATATGTATACAAAATTTCAAGAATCTTATGGAAGGAATTGTCAACCGTTGTTAAAATAGGACGGTTTCAAGAGTATAGCACCAATTGTTGTTATTGATTGAACTCATCAAAATGAAACAATAAAAACAGGACCTGTTGACATTAGAATAGAGTTTGAGTTAGCTAGCAACGTTAATATTCCTAAATAGTGCAGCCTACAGTATAATTGAGTACAATCCACTGAATGGCGAGATTAGAAAACTGATATAAATGAGGTTATTAATCAGAAATTTATTTAGTATCTCAAAGAACTTGTGTTAGAAAACAAATATATCACAAAATGTTTAATAGAATTGTTATCGATGTTCAAGGTTATTTTTAATAATAAGTTTATTGTGAAATGAAGGATCAATATCTTTTCATACTGTTAAAAAATTTCTTCGATCAAATCTGAGAAATGGTAAAGTACGTGTAAAAGGTAATGAAAAAAAATGAGTTTGTAGTATACTTGAACATAAGATTGAATTATACGATTTAGAAAAAGAAAAAAGTTTGTCCGAATTTCACAACATTGCTTCAAAACCATCTAAATGTTTTACGTTTTAATATACATAGAGGATACTGTGCTTTAGAAAATGTATATCTTCTAAGAAAATATCTTAATCTAAAATTCAATTTAAAAGTTTAAAAACTTCTTTTAGATGAATAAAACAATAATATTTTTGTAATAAATGTTTTTTATTTTATTTTACATATATACATTTTTTCTTAACCTAATATTATCCTAAAATGACCCCATGAATAAGTACTAACACTCTCTTCTCCAATATATCTCTTATCATCTACATATATACATAACTTAAAGCTACTTTGTTTACATTTTTAATATATAATTATGAATGTATGATCTAAATACTAACATATTACCATAAAATAATTGTCTCTTATATAAACAATCTCTATAATTTTCTAAACTTCAATTATGTACAGCTGTTTTTTTCACACCTTTAGATTTTTTTATTAATTTACTATCCTCTCATCCTTCATTAAATCTAATACTTTTTTGTTTTTTAAGCAGTATATTATAAGTGTTATCAGGTTAATATTTGGAAGTATCAAATTTAGTGCCAATATCATTTATAATGTCGCTATAAAAATCATCAGTTTCTATTGAATATATAAATGAATCTGTATCCATATGAGCAAGAAGTACTTTATCATTATACTTGGGTTTTATATAATCATAGTGAAAGTCGTATATCTTCCACTTTGATAGCTCTAATACAAGGGAACACAGATAAATTGGTTTATTATAGTATATTCGAACTCTCTCAAGCAACGGCGGAGGGTGGTATGGTTCAGGGCGTTCAGTGAACACAGTAATGAACCTGATCATAAAATTTTCTAATTAAATTCGAAAACAAATTTTTTTTGGTAACAAGAAGAGTAAAAGAAAACAATTTAAACTCTTTTTTAATTCATAGTCTTATAGAGACATACATAAATTACTTAGGGTTATATTTAAAAATGGACCCACAGAAAATTGTATTTGGTTACTTTTTGTTTGGTTTCTCTTTTTTTCTTCATATAATCATTCATGAGTCATCCGTGATGTTCACATTCAAAAATGAACATTTGAAAAATCGTAATAACTCCATATGTTGGTTTAAATTTTTCTCTTTTCAAATTCATTTTGTTATACATATACATCATTCAGGTTCATATTTAAAAATGGACCATGTAGAAAATTATGAGAAAATATTATTTTGTTACTGTTCGTTACGTTTCTCTTTTTTTTTCTTCATATGATGCATGAATGCATGATGTTCACATTTTAAAATGAACATTTTTGTTTTTTGTGTAAGTTTTCTTTCTGTTTGTTAACTATGCATTACAGTGTTTGATTTTTTATGTGAAGAAAATTAGAATTAATAATTCTTTAACTAATTCAATTATGTAGGTTAATTGAGAATAATTTTTTTCAATGTTCACACAATTTTTAAAGTATCTCATTAGGAAATCCGATCACTTTATATCGTTAACGCCCTGCGATACCTCTTGGGTGGAGTGGAAGCTCGTGTTTTCAATTATTTTGAATAGAAGCCAAATATCCTTTCAATTTCTTAACTTAAAAAACATATCTCAATATGATTATTCCTAAAAAGTTAATTAAAAACAATAACATAGCATAAACAACGTTAAATTCAAACAAAGGTGTCTCAAAATGATTGGCGCTGATAAATTTAATCACGCTGTTTTTTAGTGATAACACGCAATCTTGACCTGTATGATCCCGCACTGATAACAGAAATTCTTGACCTGGATGACCCCGCACTGATAACGTGATGACGTCATTTAGCCTGAGCCTTGATCCAGAACATACATATCCCTACTAATGAAGATTTCTGGTGCTTCGTCTACAAATGATCGGTAAGAAGTCGACAAGGGATTTGTGCTTCTTTTTTTGAAATTCCATTCGCTTGTGGGTGATAGGCCGTTGTTTGAAGTTTTTGAATTTTTAATAATTTGCAGCACTGTTTAAATACCTACGATAAGAAATAACTGCCCTGGGTACTAGTCGCATAAGTCGATTGAAATTCAATCGAATCGAATGAAATATTCACAATATTTTGTGTCATTTTCAAACAAATGCTAATAGCTTATACGCTATATGAATTTCATTTGAAATATCTAGTAATCTATGCTTTTTAATGTTTAGTGGTTTATCATGGTGGTCGTGAAGAATAGCTGCGAATTCGTTTGGGTCAGTAACTTCCTACACCTCGTGTGGTTGCTCTTGTATTTATTCCTGTACGTTGGTTCCGATTTCGTTTAATTCTGATCTTTTGGATACCGTAGCTTCTGTGTCTTGCACTGCTGGTTTCTTTATACTCTCAGGTTTATGATGGCGCTGTTAGTACTACTATCCATTTTTTGATTGTTTCCCTTTTTTCATTTTTTCATTTGAAGTCTCCTCGTTTGTTCTTTTGACTTAGAGGTATCATGTGGTATCCTGCTTAAGGCGTCTTCATTTTGATTTTTCCTGTCTGGTTTGTATTCTATTGTACCTATAGTCATAGTCGAACAGTTTATATTGAAAACGAAGTCATCTGGAACTTGGGTCTTTGGCACTAGAAACTCCTTTTAAGGGTTGCTGATTAGTAAATATAGTGAAGTGGCGACCGTAGTACCTGCGAAGGATTTTTCGCAAGCGGTGATCCACACAAATTGTGCGTCTTTCCTCAATAAGTTGTTGATTGGTCGTGCTATGGCTGAATAGATTGGGATGAATTTTCGATAATAATTCGTCAAACCCTAGAAAAGATTGCAACTGTCTTCGTGTTTTGGGGATTGTGAAATCCAATACTGCCTGAATTCTAGAGAGATCGGGGGAATCGCAGTGTTTCGCACATTTGTGCCCTAAATATACCACTTATTTCTGGAGAAACTGATATTTTGAAGGCTGTAATTTGAGACTGTTGGTTCGCAAACAATCGAAAATTTCTTTCAATTTTTTATTATGATCTTGTAAGTTTTTGATGAGTGACAATATCGTTTAAAAAGATAAAACACTTCCAATTAATGAGGAATGCAAATATGTTATTCATAAAGCGTTGGAATATGGCGGGTGCCCCGGTGAGACAGAAAGTCCGTTTTTTTAAATTCATAGTGACCCGAAGGCGTGCTAAATGTGGTTTTGGGTATGTCTTCCGCCTTGACTGGAATTTGATGATACTCTTATGCCAAATCAAGTGTTTTAAAGTACCTCGCATGGCCTAGTTGTTCTAAGATGTTCTCAACACGGGGTAGTGGAAATGAATCTTTAACTGTAACTGCATTGAGTTTTCTGAAATCCACGACTACGCGCACTATTTTTTCTCCGTTGGATCCGCTTTTCTTGGGTATTGGTATTACTAAGAGAGGACAATTTTAGGGACTTTGATTGAGTGTTATTATGTCGTTTTGCAGCACATCTTCAACCTGATCTTGAATCATATCTCGTTGTTTTTCCGGAAGTCTGTGCATTTTCGAGTAATTAGAGCCTGATCTACATTTATAGAAATGGAGTGTTCTATGGCATTAATACAGGTTAATTTGTCGCCAGGGAGATGAAATATGTAATTGTAATCCTTACATAAACTTAATATTGCTTCCCTTTCTTCTTTGTTAAGATTTGGGACCAGTATTAGTTCTTTTTCTAACTTTTTCTCTCTTTCTAATTCAATTTTGGTATGGATCCCCATTATAGATATACGTGAGTTAGAGGATCTTCGCACAAGGATTTAAAAAAAAAACAAAGTTTTACTTTTAAAATTTTTTTTATTAATTGTTCAAAGTTTTAATCTTAACACTCTGCTTTTCTAATTCCAACTGCCTGATTTTTTCAACCATTATATTTTTCATCATCTATTCCACATAGTATTATCGTCTACATTAAATTACTATTTTCTGAGAATTTAGAAAAATACAGTGCACATTAATTTACATTTTGTTGACTTGGCAAATTTGATGAGAAGATAGATTTTAGCTAACTTACATACTGCAGTTTTACTTGAAGGTGAAATATGAGTTGTAATGTTAAGTAATGTTGAATATGCATTTTGTTATGCTATGTTAGGCGTAGAGATGGACTGTAGCCGTAACTCTTCTCCCCTTTGATAAAGCGACGACCAAAGAAAAATTCTTAGATTTTCTACAGGAGCGTTCTCGGTCGTTGTGATACGTTGTTGGTTCTGTTGATTCGATGAATTTTAACGATGTTTAACCACAAAATATGTTGCAAAGATGCTCATGATGATTAATAACCCTATTGTTAAACTGTAGTAGTTCTATGGTATTTTGATTTTCGAAATTAAAAGAATTTGATTTTTCCAAGCTTAATTTTTCTATTGTTTGTGAATAATTGATTTTATTAAATAATGTGAGTGTAATTGTATTTTCCCAATGTATACTGGTTGTGCTTTCATATATTATTTCGTTTATTGTTATTATGCAGTTTTCAAAATGGATGAGAGTTGTGCCGTTTATCGAAGTTTTTGAAAGGTTGCAGGTTGTTGTTAAGTTCGTTTCTAGCAGGTTGATGCAAATAATGTAATTGGGTTCTGGTTAAAAAATACTACTGGATTCGATATCATTCAATAATGTGCATTGAGCTGGGATATTTTTCATTATATTAAGTACACATTCTTTGTCGCTGATCAGTAGTGGTGTGCTTTTGGATATTTTGCAATAATAAACTTCCTCGATAATAGGGCAGATCTCGTCGAAGTATAGTAAGTCGGATTCATCGAAGATCATGTAAGGTTTAGTTAGTATTGATAGTGTTTTGTTAATTGGTAGGGGTATCAAATGGAAAAGGGAATACCTATGTATTATTTGAAAGTACAGTATTATTAAAGTAAGTATTATTTGAATTTTGTTTATTGATTGTCTTATTTTATCTAAGTTTTCTTTATAGTCGGTCAATTTAACAATGTGTATTATTTTTCTTGTATGTCACTATTGTCCTCGTAGGTCTTAATTTCATCGGTAACAGCCCGTGATGGTTATTTAGGTCTTGTATTTCCATTCTCTGGGCCAGGGTCGTGGTTAACCTGAAATTTACGTTTTCTTTTTATTTTGGATTCATGTAATTTTTTGTTTTTGTAAGTTATAACTGTTACTTTATTATTCTTTTTTATTTTATGTTTACTAAAACGAGGAGTTAATTTATTTCGTCTGTTTTCTTTCCTATATATCGAGTCATTTTCTATAAGAGATGGGGGAGGTTTTCTATTTTTATTTAATTTTTCTATGTTTTTCTCAATTGTGCTTTGGAGTTTTTCTTTTATAGAAGGGTATAGTTTAGCTTGAAATTCATTTAATTTTTGCAAAATTCGTGTTCATTATTAAACTTTACATTTTTCAGAAATTCATAAGTTCTACCAGTAAAAAGTTCATATGGGGTATGGTTTGTAGCAGAGTGAATAGCATTATTGTATGTTATAATTGTTCGTTTAAAATGTCTTCGTGATCTTTATTTTTTTGTTTTTCATATATGATACGGTAAATTTCGGTTAAAGTAGAATAGAGACGTTCGACAGGGGAGTTGCTAGTACTTTGTTGGAACGAGGTAATGTGTATTGTAATATCGTATTGTTTACAAAAATTTTTAAACATATTAGAGGTGAATTCTAAACATTGATCAGCCACAATAACTTTTGGAATACCATGTAAACTCATAAAATGTTTTAATGATTTAATTATGACTAAACTGCTTCGAGCAGATAGAAAATTTTGAAAATTTATCAAATAGCTATAGAGAAAATTTATCAATTTGTTTATTATTGATTGAATATACATCGATATGGAAGATATCCAGAGGTTTACAGGGAGTTTCAGGTTTTTCGAATACTAATTTAGGCGGGTTCCTATCATATTTAAGTTTTTGGCATACTTCACAATTATTAATTGTTTGTGTAATTTTTTTCTTCATATATGAGAAATAAAAAGTTCTTTTTAAATGGGCTAATATTTCGTTAATGCCTCTGTGGTTGTTTTTAGAATGATAATCTCGAATCAGGTGGTCTTGCTCATCGTTATCTTTTATGTCAGGTAGTAATTCCGTACATCGAATTAGTTTGAATAATTTATTTCTTAAGAAAAATTTTGAATAAACTGATTGAACTACTTTAAAAATTTTATCATCTGTATATATGGCTGTAGTTTTATTTGGTGCAAGGAATTTCTTGAAAATTTCTGTGATATTTTCCTCTGTAAGGTTTGGTGTACGAATAGTTCGATATTCTTTATTTTTAAAAAACATTTCGACTAATAGAGATTGAGGTTTATCAGATTTTTCGAGAATAAGTTGGACGTTAAATTCATTTAATGAGCGTTCGGAAATATTAATGTGATTGTCAAGATTTTCAAATGTTGAATGTATTGTGGTACAAGTTGAACGTTTTTCATCAGTTACTCTTATACGACTCAGAGCGTCAGCGTTTGCATTTAGTTTATCCTTTTTCTGTATTATTTCGTACTCAAACTCCTCTAGTTTATGTCTCCAACGTATGAGTCTAGAGTTGTGGACTTTGAGACTCATTAACCATAAAAGAGGTTTATGGTCTATTGCAATTTGAAATTTACGACCGAATAAGTAAGGCCGCAAATAATTCGTCGCCCACACTATTGCTAGAAGCTCCTTTTCAATAGTAGAGTAATTTATTTCGGTATCAATGAGGGTCCTATTTGCATAACATATGGGTCTATTACTTCCTATATGATCTTGTGACAATACGCCACCAGTAGCGAAATTACTTGCATCGGTGGTCAAGGTAAAAGGTTTGGAAAAATCGGGATATTGGAGAATGGGTTCGTTAGATAATAATATATTACAAATTTCGAAAGTTTTTACATATTTTTCATTCAGGTCAATTTTTCTATTCTTTTTTAAGCATTCAGTGAGGGGTTTTGTAAGTTGAGCAAAGTCTTTTATGAATTTACGGTAGTAGCCCAAAAGACCTAAAAATGATTTAATTTCTTTTCTTATTTTAGGGATAGGGTATTCAGTAATAGCTTTAATTTTTTCTGGGTTTGGTCTCACTCCATGATTTGTTACAATATGCCCCAAAAAATCGACCTCTTTATGAAGAAACTCAGATTTGTCTAGGTGCACCTTAAGATTTGCTTCTCTTAATTTTTCAAAAACCTTTTTCAGATTTTCTGCGTGTTCTTGCAGAGAGGTTGAAAAGATAATGATATCGTCTAGATAAACTAGGCAGATTTTTCAAAAACCTTTTTCAGATTTTCTGCGTGTTCTTGCAGAGAGGTTGAAAAGATGATGATATCGTCTAGATAAACTAGGCAGATTTTCCCTTGTATGTCTTTAAGTACGTTGTCCATTACCCTCTGAAAGGTGGCGGAGGCGTTCTTCAGCCCAAAGGGCATTCGAATATATTCGAAATGTCCACATTCTACGGTAAATACTGTTTTTTCAATATCACGAGGATCCATTTCTATCTGATGGAATCCGTTAGCCAAATCGAAGGTAGAAAAATACATACATTTCCCAAGCTTGTCTAAGATTTCGTTTATATTGGGGATAGGATATTTATCACTTATGGTCTTATCGTTTAGTTTACGATAGTCTATTACTAAACGCCATTTTTGTTTACCACTAGCGTTCTGTTTCTTTGGGACAATCGAAATTGGGTAACTCCAGAGTAAATAGCTTGGTCTTATTATGCCCTGGTTTAACATGTCCTGAATTTGTGATTGGACCTCAATTTATGTATATATGGATAACGGTATGATTTTGTAAAAATGGGTATGTAACGCCAGTGGTTCGAATACTATGTTTGAAACTTAGATCTTGCCCTTCTTTGAAAAAGATGTCTTCATAATCTTTACAAACTTTAATAATAACTTTTTTTTCTTCTTCATTAAGATGTGATATTCTGAGAAGATTTGTGATATCGCATGAATTTAAAGGTTCAGAATTTTTATATTGTATGTTAAAAATATTTAGTTCGTGAAAATTTTGGCATTTAAAGGGAATTGCTTTTAAGGGTTAGTCGAGGAATAGGATGTCAACTATATTAGATTTTTTAATTACTTCGACTACGCTGTACCAATTTTCCGCTTTATAAATTCCTTCCGGGATAGACAAGTTTTGGTTAATTTTTGTTTCTTTTAAGTATACGTCCCCATTTTGTAACTATCACTTTTGAATAACCGGGTATTACATATTTTTCTGATGCAAAATGAGATATGTATATAGGGAAGAATAAAATCATGTTTATTTATATCTATGTATCCGATTGGTTCTCTGAGGCAGCTATTTGAAAATTTGACTCTTCAATTTCGTCGTTTGATTTTGATTGGGTTATGTGTTCATTATTGTAAAGCTGATCAAGTTGTTGGTAATAATTTTCTGGATACTGGTAATAGTTATATCCTTCATCATATTTATACGCTTCAGAGCATGGATTTTGATGACTTTCTTCAAAAATATTATAAAATTCTTTTCTTGGAAATTGGTTTGTATTTGAAGGTTTAGGTAAATTATTTGTTTAAGGTTTGACACGCACTGTACTTGAATCAACGTCCATAGGTGTTGGTCGTGGTGGTTTATTTTGTTGAGAACGAAAGAAAAGATTTTGGCTTTGTAGAGTTAATTAGGTTTTAGGTAAAATTGGATTTTACGTGCAATAAAATTAGGGTAACGGCATATCCACTTAGTTTTAAGGTTTTTTTTTTGAAATGCTAGGGTTTCATTATGTTATTAAACTACACATAAACATGGTATTTTTAAAAATATGTACATGAAAATATGATTTTGTGAGTTTTCAATTTTTCAAGCGAGTTTCTATAAATTTTATTTTAGTCAAAAAAAAAAACTAATATGTAAAGTGTTAAAAATAAAGAAAGTGTTCACTAAATTCCTAAACAGACATAATTTTAAAAAAGTTCTCTACTGTTTTTGTGTACAAGCTTGGACAAGCGCATCTCCATCTAAGAATCTGGTTCTTCAGAAAGAGAAAAAGGTACGGGTCTGAAAAATAAGAAGACCAGTGATAGGAAGGACCGATTTTTGAAATCCCTTTGCCTAAAGGATAGAAATGAAACATCGAAGGAGCTGCAGCGAGATCTTACCGAGGCAACATGAACAAATATAAGTGACAGAACCGTGCGAAGGATACTTCAAATTATGGGAATATCAGCCCAAAGACCTCGAAAAAAGCCTTCGTTAACAAAACGAATGAAAACCGCTCGGTTTAATTTCGCTAAAGTATATAAGGATTGGACGGAAAATAATTGGAAGAGAGTAATTTTCATAGACGAAACGAAAATCAGCCTGAGTCAGACGATCTCCGGTACGTGCGTCGACGGACTGGAGTAGATGTTCACGAGGACTGCATAGTGAACAGAAATAAATTTCCATTGAGTTTTATGATGTGAGGATGCATTTCATATTTCGGGCCTGAAGATTTGAAGTATTGGAAGGGATCTATGAACGCTGATACCTAAGTACATAAACCTCATGAGGGATCACTTCATCTCATAAATTGAGAGCCTGATCTTTGTCATTTATGACCCAATCTTTCAGGACGATTCTGGCCGTTGTCATGGCGATCGGAAGGTAAGTTTTGACGTACTTGCTTATTTTTAGAGTCAAAAGCACCAAAATTAATCCGATTATATATCTTTTGTATTTAATATTTAAAAAAAAAATGTTTGCTGCTTAAGGATTGAGAGCTCTAGACTGGCCGGTCAGAACTCATCCTAATAGAGAACTGTTGAACAATTTTGAAATCATAAGTCTATCAAAGGAACCCGGGGACAAGGAGGAATTTCATCGATCATCGTAGAAACTAGGTAATTTCGATGCCATGACCAGTTGAAGCCGTAATGAACGCTCGAGGAGGCCATACTAAATACTAATATTATTTTAACAGTTTTATTTTATTAATATTTTTAAAGTAAGAATTATTATTAAGTAAAATTTGTATAAAGTAGTAGTAGTATGCATATAACATAGGTACATAAATATTAATCAAACTCTATACCTTTCAAATCATATTCAGTGATAAGAATTACAATTAGATTATTTGTAACAAGTACTCAACATCTCTTTAAAATAAAGGAAAAGATGAGAATAATTAATATAAATTATAAATGCGTTTTATGATCATACCTGATGTACCACACCACACTATCATCAATTACCTTGTTTATGCGAAGCTTTAATTCGTATTAATTCATGCCGTTTTGACTAAATACGGATGCATAAACCAAATTTTAAAACGCATTGAAACTTTATTTCGTTTTGAGTGAATACACTATAAAATCTGAATTTAAAATTTCAATGCGTTTTTAAAATTTGCATATAGTTATATAACATTAAGTAAAAATTCCATAATATTCCGAATTTCCGTTCACACGAAAAATGCAGACGCAATCGTCAGCATTTTTCATGAGAATTAAGTAAAACACGATTCGCATGTTTGCATTTCTTCTTCTATCATAACTTATGTGAAATCCATAATTTTAGAAATTAAGTTAGTTGAGTAAAAATCTTAGTCCTGTTCAGTTGGTTAAATTTGAAATATTGTAAACTTAACTTGTAAGATAAAAAGTTTAAAGATAAATAAAGTGTTTAAAATCAAATAAACCAACTTCACTGGCGCAGTCGGTAGGATAGTGCGCGATTTTAGACAAAAACTCAACTAAAAGTTCAACCCAAAAATTTGTTTTTTGTTTCCTTCGTGTTTGTGCTGAAACAATCACGATAGTGAACAATTTTTTTTTGTGTGTTTGTGCCTAAACAATCACGGCAGCAAATAATAAAACAAGTGTAGTTTTACAAAAAAAAAAAAAGGAAAACAGAAATTATCTGTGAAATAAGCCAAAACTACACTCACTACACGAGCAAAGCTAAAATTGCGCAACAATCAAAAGGACAACAAGGAGCGACGAAGCTACCTTTTTTATCAGAAATAACAAACTGCATTGTAAACCAGGAGTGACGAAACTGCTGTTTTTCATCGGAAGTTACATACATCTAATTGAATCAGGAGCGACGAAGCTGCTATCTTTCATTATTAAATTTTCATCAACAATTTAGAGCAAGTAAAAAGAAAGTAAACAACAACAAGGTAAGAAGATCCAGTTTACCAATTAATTTTAAGTTTTATTGAACCAACAATTTAGAATCAATACTAAATAAAATAGAGAGAAATTTTTTTTTCCCCTTTTTATATAAAATCAAAAAAAAAAAATAAACAAAAAAATAAATAATAAAATAATACATAATTAAGTGATAACCATTAAAATTATTTTGAAAATAGTGAAATAAGTACGGTGTTTTGGTGTTCATTGTTTGTTTTAATTTAAATAAGAATAGATTAGAATAAAATTTCTCCTTTCATTGTCATTAGCCGTTAAAAGCTCGAAAATGGAAATTGAAAACAGACAAACTCTCGAATACATTGCCAAAAGTATAAGTTATGTTACCCCTTTTAGTGGAGATAAATACAGTTTATCTAGTTTTATAAATCGAATCGAATCACTCATACCAATTATAGAGTTATTGAGTAATGAACACAAAATAATTGTATTAGGGTATATTACTGATAAAATTACCGGAAAAGCAAAAGAAACTTTAGTGAGAAATGGTCCAGTAATTACTTGGGCAGATCTGAAACGAGTTTTAATTAAAAACCATGGTGAGCGAACAACAATCCCAGATCTAGTAGATGAAATGAAACTATGCCGATGTGACTCTACAATAGAAATTTTTTATAACAAAATAATCTCTTTATTAAGTAGAATTAATAATGCACACATTTTGAACGGCGAGGCTAATGCTGATCAAATAGCATCAAACCAGAGATTAGCCTTAAAACACTTTAGAGAAAATTTACCCCCTCTAGCCAAAAACCTTATTGGGTGCCGAAATCCCCAAACTTTAGATGACGCCTACGACCTACTAACACAATTTGGTTATTTATCTTTTACTCATGACAAAAACAAACCCATGCAAAATAAAAATCCAAATTTCAATAGTAGGCCTCTCAATTATAGAAATAATCAAAGAAACTATAACAACTCTAACAAGAATGAAAACAATAATACTAATTATGAACCAAACCAAAGAAACAACAACAATTTTTACAGACACGATAATTCAAATTCAAGTACCCAACGAAACCAACCACTGAATAATAATTCAAGCAATCAGCAGAACAGACCAATACCACAGCGAAATAATTTTAGAATGTACCCAAATAGCGGACAATCAAGAAACAGTAATAATAATTATAATAGGCCTAATCCTCAAAGAAACCTTCAAAATAATAACGAAACCGAACCGATGGATATATCCATCAATGAAGACAATAATTCAATTGAAAACCCCCAACCACAACAAAATTTTCAAGCAACTGGAAGAAACAATTACCTTATATAGTTATAAACAATAAAATACGTAATATGAAATTTATAATCGATAGCGGTGCTGAAAATAGTATAATAAACCCTAATATTTGTAGTGATAAATGGCAAATCCCATCCACCAATAAATTACTCAGAGTTCTTAACCGAAATATCAAACCAAATAAACGTTTCAAATTTCCACTGTTCAAAGAATTTAATGAAGAAAATTATTACGTAGAATTTCTAGAATACGAATTTCACAAAAATTTTGATGGTTTAATTGGAAACAACATACTCGTTGAACTTGATGCAATAATAAATTTCAAAGAACGTACATATATTACAAACTCGAAATGCTATAATACCAATTTACTTAAATGAAGAAGAAGAATTATACATTAAAAATTGTTACGATGATAATTCTATAATTATTTTCAACAGTGAAAGTAATTACATTAATATACCCCGCGAAAGTTTCGCTCAGCATCTAGATAAAACTGATATAGGTAAATTAAGATCGCTTCTCATGTCTTACAAAGATGTATTTTTTAAGGAAGGAGATAATCTCTCCTTTACGAATGAAATAAAACATGAAATAAAAACAAAAACTGAAATCCCCATATACAGCAAATTGTATCGCTATCCTGAAGTCCATAGCAAAGAGGTTGATAGGCAGATAGAAGAAATGCTAGAACAAGGAATTATAAAACACAGTAATAGTCCTTATAATTCACCGATATGGGTCGTTCCTAAAAAACTCGACAATTCGGGTAAGCAAAAATGGAGGATAGTTATAGATTATCGGAAATTAAACGAACAAACTGTTGACGATCGATTTCCGATCCCTAATATCGACGAACTATTTGAAAAACTTGGTAAATGCAACTATTTCTCCACTATTGATCTGGCGAAGGGGTTTCACCAGATCGAAGTACTTCCCGAAGACCGCTTTCTCTACAGCAAATGGCCACTACGAATTTATTTGCATGCCATTTGGACTAAAGAACGCACCATCAACTTTTCAAAGATTGATGAATAACGTTCTCAAAGACTACATAAATAAAATCTGTGTTGTGTATTTGGACGACGTACTAATTTTCTCCACAAGCCTTGAAGAACATCTACTATCCTTGAAAAAAATACTTCAGAGATTGCGTGAAACAAATCTAAAAATACAACTAGACAAGTGCCATTTTGCAGACGAATCAACGAACTACTTAGGCCACATAATAACTAGGGATGGAATAAAACCAGACAACAAGAAGATAGAAGCCATCGAAAAAATGGAACTTCCAACTACCATAAAAGAAATACGTCAATTTCTTGGTATCACAGGATACTACCGAAAGTTTATTAGGGATTACGCTAAAGTCGCCTATCCTATTATAAAATACCTAAAAAAGGGTACAAAAATCAACACCTCTGATGCTGAATATCTTAATGCCTTCAAAAACTTAACGAGTATGATTTCGATATCCTCTACGTAAAAGGTAAAGAAAATAATGTTGCAGATGGTTTAAGTAGGTTTCCTAATGTAGAAAATGAACCCAATAAAAAAAACCATGATAACATACTGTACAATTGTGATAACAGCCTTGACGAAGAGGCTAGATCCACAGATGCTACGATACACAGCGGATTAGAAGACGAATCTCGTTTTATTTATGTCACTGAAAAACCCATAAATCTAAACCAAAACCAAATCTTTTTACAAAAAGGTAATAAAGAAAAATTTATCATTAAACTCGTTAATAAAAAAGTACAAAATCATATTACTGTTGATGAAAACAGTAATCTCCTTGACGTAATGAAAAAAGTGTTAAAAGATAAAGGGATCATGTGTATCTATTGCGATGACACCCAACTTTTCATCAATTTTCAAAATGTGTATGTAAATTATTTTTCAACTAATAAAAACTTGAAACTCTTAAAATCAAATGTTAAATTAATAGATATTACGGATACTGAAAAAATGCTCTCTTTAATAAAAGAAGAACATCTGAAAAACAATCATCGTGGAATAAATGAAGTTTTCAATGAATTAAAACAAAGATACTATTACCCGAATCTTCTCAAAAAGATAACAACATACATAAACAATTGTGAAGTGTGCATTATAGCTAAACACGATCGTCACCCAATCAAAGTTCCGTATAAAATTACTGAAACAGCAAATGGATTTAATGACATAGTACATGTAGACATCTGGTTCCCGTATAGAAATGTAATGTATTTAACAACAATAGACAAATTTAGCAAATATGCTACAGCACACAAATTAAATGATAGAACCTGGATCTCCATAGGGACGTCACGATTAGGGACGTCAAAGTTTTAAAAAGTATCGATACTGGGTATCGGTATCGGTATCGGACCTATGGTATCGATACCTCGATAGTATCGAGACAAAAGCATCGATACCCGATAGTATCAGCCGATACTATAAAAATTAGAATCCCATACTAAAAAATTAAAAAGAACCATACATGTCAAAAAAGAATAATTAAAAATTGAAAATATTATTTTTTTTTGTTTATAAAAGTAATTTATTCTAATGTTTCAAGAATATTATTATAATAAACAAAGATAAAAATGAATGTGACGCCACGCTTTTTGAAAAAAGAGGTAAAATTATATAGGGAAATATGACTAGGGACGTCACGATACCAACGATACTATCGAGGTATCGATACTTTTCATCCGATACCACGATACCAAGTACTCGATACTCTCTCTCCGATACTTTTACCGGTATCGATACTTTTGGTTCGATACCGATACCCGATACCAACAGGTTATTTACTTATATTATACCCCGGGGAAAAGTGAGAAAGAATATAATTTTACCTCTTCTTTTAAGTAGCGTTGCGTGACCTTCATTTTTATCTTTGCTTATTATAATAATATTCTTCAAACATTAGAACAAATTACTTTTATAAACAAAAAAAAATAATATTTTCAATTTTTAATTATTCTTTTTTGACATGTATGGTTTTTTTAAATTTTTTAGTATGGGATTTTAATTTTTATAGTATCGGCCGATACTATCGGGTATCGATGTTTTTGTCTCGATACTATCGAGGTATCGATACCATAGATCCGATACCGATACCGATACCCAGTATCGATACTTTTTAAAATTTTGATGTCCCTAACTATTAATGAATAACGAAAACAGAAAAGGACCCAGGCTACCTTGCGAAACACCTGACGTCACTTCAATGTTTAAGGATATATGATTAAGGAATTTTACTTTTTAAACACGATTGTTGAAATAACACTTGAGCCATAGTAAAAAGTTCATTGGGAAACCAAAAGAATCTAATTTAAAAAGAAGCAAATTATGGTTGACTCTGTCAAACGCTTTACTAAAATCTGTGTACATACAATATACCTACTTTTTATTTTGAATCGCATTCAGACACTTAGAAGTAAAAGATACTAAATTAGTGGTAGTAGATCTACCAGGCGTGAAACTATGTTGAAAAGGGTTTAGGTACATTTTAATGAAATTTTATTTAATTTTTTAAATTTTAATTTAATAATTAAGTTTTGCCAATTGCTTTGGAATTGCCGATAATTTGGAAATATTTCTGTAATTATTTATTAATTTCTTACAATCATTCTTATGGATAGGGATGGAGAAGGAAATTTTCCAGATAGAGGGGAACAGAAGATTTTAGAGATAAATTAAACAAATATGTGAGAACATTGGCCAGACTTGGTCCATAATGTTTCAGAATGACAGCAGGAACTCCATTGGGACCACATGATCAACTATTTTCAAGTTGACAAAGAAACTAAAAAATCATTAACTGAGAAAAGAGTTGAGTTAGAATAATTGATAGAAAGTGGTACTTCAACAGTAGAAATATTTTCAATGTGAGGAGAATATGTGGTATGAAAAAATTCAGCAAAAAGATTACAGATAACTTCTGAATCATGACTATTAAAGTACATAGCTGAAGGAAGCTACAGGACTTCCTGTTTATGCTCAGAAAGTTCTAAGAAGATTTAGGGTTGATTTAATTTGTTTCTGAATTTTATTAATATAATTATTATGGGCTACTTTGTTAAGAATAAAGAATAGTTTACAAATTCAGAGTAAGCTAGATAGCCCCCTTCGTCCTTAGTACGAACGTATTGCCACCAAAGCTTTATTTCTTTTGTTTTTAATTTTTCTAATAATAGTACCAAGCAGTGCTCAATTTCGAATTTTTTGAACGTAACTTGGGTAAATATGTTTCAAAACCTTCCCAAACTTTAGAATAGAACCAACAGCAGCCTCCACATCCCTGCAATTAAATACATTGTTCCAATCTAAGTTACAAAAATATTCAATGAAAAGATCACTTAAATAGTACACTAAGCCAAACTAACAAATACCAAACTACCATATAAACAAAACAACGCTGTCGAATAAGTAGACGTAAAAATTAAAAAATTCTGTATGTTTTGTAGGTGTTCGTTCGTTAATTTTAATGATTTTTTAATTGATGGTATAGAAATGACATAGAAACGTCTGTGTTACGAACGAAATCGATTCTCATGGTAAAGCTGCAAAATTGTCAAAGTGGAAGATGTACAACTTTCACTATAATTATATGAAACCAAAATATAATGAAAAAATACTTCTCAGTTATATTCAATATTTCTCTTTCATATATTCAATAGAAACTGAAGATTTTTATAGTGGCATTTAAAATGATATTGACAGCAAGTTTAATACTTCTGAATACTCATCTGACAACATCTACAATATACTCCTCAAAAACAAAAAAGTATTATTTTTAATGAAGAATGAGAATAATGGTCGGTTAATGAGATAGTTCATAGTTCAAACAAAATTTTGCACATAATACATCATTCGCATTTTAATTCAGGTACATTTTTGACCATTACAACACATCCATGATCCTTAATTACATGATAACGGATTACATGACATTATCGAACTTGGATTTTTTTTATTGAACACATTGCACATCAGCTGACTTTTGTTTATTTTCGAAGTAGATAACAAAAGTAGGAAGGAATAATACAAATTATAAATTCATATTGATTATTTGAAGATAGACAAAGCCATCAAAGACAAAGAAGCTCAATATGAATTATAATTGTATGAGTGTTTTTTGAAACAATAAATTATTTTTATTTATTCTTTTTTTTTCACTTTAATTTTTCTTAAATATTTTATCAATTTTATATACCTGTATGTTTATTTTATATGTAGGTAAAATAATTGTTAAGAATTAAAATAAATATTTATTAAGTTATTATATGAATTTTAAATAACACAATTTTATTTTTTAAGTTAATTTGATAATTTCATAGGTAACAAAAATGTCCTTGTTAATTGTTATTTTTATGAAAAAAAAATTATTTTCTGAAAAATCCGATTACACTGCAAATTCTTACATACATACATATACGTATATTATGTTTACAGCATTCTTTTGTTTTAACCTCCGCTAATAAAAATTGCATTTTGTTGACGTAGCATATTAACAAACAATTTCATTTTTATGTGGAATTAAATAATTTTTTGTTAAAGGTAAATTAACTTTGCAAATACATAATTGTATTTGATATATCTTGTTTTATGCATAAATTTAGTAACAATAATTTTACATATTTTGTGTGTACGAATATATTATTTTTTCTATTAATAATTAATATGAAATATTTATATTAAAAATTGGTAGTAAATATTGGTTGAAAAGCAAATTTTATATATAACAAAACGAATTTATTCAATAAAGAAGCCTTTTTTTCAATTTTGCTTTGACAAGTCTGCCAAGGGCACTGTAAAGAAATTGTTCACTGTTCAGGTACTGTACTTGAATACAACAAATTATTACAATTGCACAGGTATTGTACTTGGGCAAATAAATATTTCTGTAGTATTTATTGCGTATTTGTGCTACGAATATCTCTTTCATATTTTATATTTTGTACTACGAATCATCGTAATATACGGCAATTAAAAACCTTTGCCGAAACAATAATTTATATGAAAAATTCGTTTTTAAAGGGCTGTTTGAGGATCGCCTAGAACAGAATTTTTCCTAAAAAAATTCAAATTACATTAAAATATAATTGGGCATTCTGATTCTGTAATAAAAAGTGAGGGTTAATTTAAGCCTTTTTTGAGCAAAACAGGGTTAAACAAAAATTTGAGTAAAAATTCACAAAATTTTTACTTTGAAAGAGTCTAACTTTTGTAGAGTTGAGGGTAGAAGGAAAAGTAGGGAGCTGTTTGAAATGGCAAAGGGTCCCTTACATTTCTTCTCAATACAAAGTGGTATACCGTGAAAAATGAGCAAAAAAAACTTCAATGCCCTCTAGCGGCCAAACGGTTAAGATTTAACATCTCTACCTATACGATATTTTGTTTTGTCTCGATGAGACATCACCAAACAGGACACCCTGTATAATAAAATATTTTCCAATTACTTTTTTAATACTTAATACATATGTATGTATGTAATTTATAATGTAATTTTCATCAAAAATGTCATTTCAATTGTTTTATTTAAATATCCTATTGCACATCAGTAGACTTTTATTTATTGTCGAAGTGAAAAACAGAAGTAATGAATTGGGTTTGAGATACGGTAACTAACTTTTCTAACTTTTTGAGAGTTCAGGGTAGGACAAATAGGGTACTGTTTGAAAAAGCAAAGGGTGCTTTACTTTTTTTTCGAAACAGGTGACGCTATAGTGCCACTGTAAAAAGTTACAGGGTATACCGTGAGAAAAGAGCAAAAAACTTCAACGCCCTCTAGCGGCCAAACCGCTGAGATTTTACACCACCCTTCCCGCCCTACCGGTATCAATCCAAAGCAAACCAAACGAGACCCTGTATAACAAAAATGAAATAAATATTAAATTTCGTAGGGATAGTAGCAGAAAAATCTCATTGAAAATGAATTGCTCTCATTACTTTTTGTCCATACTACAGAATCATGAGAAGCTCCACCATACCTCGAGTTGATTGCTATTATAAAGTTTTGATGGTCACAAATCTGTAAATAATGAAAAACAAAAAAATTTACATTCTTTAAAAATTGTTTATTCCTTAAAAACATACATTAATTGTGTTAACACTATGCCAGTCCTTTCTATTATAATAAATATGTTCATTTTTATGAAATGCCATCAAAGAAATTTGTGTTCCATCAATACATTCTACTACTTCTGCAAAATTTTGACTGGGCGCGTTAGTAAGCCGCAAAAAAAATATGGTTGATTTATATATGTATGTAATTTCAGGGACAATTCGTCATATCATTGTTTTGCTCACGGGGCAAACAAAATCTTGTCCAATATCTCTTTGGAACGATCCTGTGGCATAGAAATGTAATGCAGCGGTCAACCTAATGCTGTCCGGAATAAATGTTTTCCTAATACCACTCTTCATATGAGGACTTATTTCTCTTAAAAGGTCTAGAGTAGATTCTTAATTAAATCGAAATAATTCAATAAAACGCGATTGTATGAAATGGATCAGTTATATTTCTAAGATTTCTCCTGTGAACTCGTAGCATATTTCTACGATCATGCATCTCTGCAATTGTAAGCATCACAAGACCTCCCATTTTAAAAGCGCATTAAAAAAAATAGCTCCACACAGGAGAAGCAGCAACAACATGGGAGTACATATTTTGATTTGATGGATGATGTTTATGGTACAAAGTACTTTATATCAGTACCATCTGAAAATTTAGATTCTTCACTGATTGTAGAGGATATCTTTAAAAATGAGAAAACTACGTCTCCAAGTCCAGGACCATCTAAAAAAAAAAAGACAAAGTGTAAAATTCTTGAATTTTCAAAGGCAGATTCAGAGGAGGATAAAGAATTATTTAAGAGCCCAATTTAGTAAAATGGCCTGCAAAGTGACCACCTACAGCCTACATTTTTCAACCGATTTTCATGAAATTTCGAATATAGATAGGTGAAAGGGAATTGTGGTCCTTAAGTGGAACACATTTTTGAAAAAGTCCTATATTTCAAAAATACAAGGATTCAAAGTGTGGCTGTTTTGCGATTTTGGGCCTGCAAAGTGACCACCTACAGCTTACAAGTTTTAACCGATTTTCATGAAATTTTGAATATAGATAGGTGGAAGGGAATTTTGGTCCTTAAGTGGAACACATTTTTAAATTTTAGTCCTTAAATTTTTTTATATTCGATTTTCGAAGGTACAGATAAAAAAAAAATTCACTAAACTTTTCACACTTTTTTCATGTATTAAAACGTTTGCATACTGTAATTTCTTCTTATAAGATTTAAATATAACCTTTTCCAAAAAGTTTAAAAGAAAATTCAGGGAAATTGGTTACGTAGTTTAATTATTATAAATAAAACAAATTGTTAGTTTTATATAAAATTTCATTACTAATTTTTCATTTCACATAATTTTTTTGCATACTTATGGGTTTAAATAAGAATTACACAGATAGTATAAACTCTATAAACTCGGTGCAAAGAAAATTGCAATTTTTGTAGTACGTGTGATGATTAAGTAACGTAAACAGCATATAAAAGCTATGTATAGTTAAACTGCACATAGCTAGGTATATAGATATATTAGCAACACATTTTGTATGGGAATGGTGATCGGTGATGATGAATATGAAATAATAGAATTAGCATGATATGTACATTCATATGTACATATATACTACGCATAAAAGCATATTTTACTAACTGTTGTTGGATTGAAGCAAGTGTATTTTGGGTTTTAGTGCTAATTTTTTATATTCTGAATATAAGAAAAATTATAGTGTTACATAGAATTTAGATTTCAGTAATTATTTGTTGATAAATCTAATATTTTACTAAAATTTCAGTATTTTTTAATACTACTTTTTTTTAACCCTAGGATTGCCTGATCGTATATAAATGTATACATTCGGACTTTGAGTCTTAATTTAAATATGATCCCTTCGAGCTAGGACCTTGAAACTTCACCAATTCCTCCATTGGAGGATCCTTACTATACACCCCGATTTTCAAATACTAGCTCACAATCGGTAAAACAAAATATTCTTTTTTATGCAAAAACACAAATTTGACGGTACGTATACAAATGTATACCATACATTTTATATGGAAATTTTGAAAATCTTTTTTTCAAAAAACGATATCTCAGCATACCGTAGACCAAAAACTAATATGTTTATACTAAAAGATTTATCAAAGTGTTCTCTTTAGTTTTGTTTTTACAGTGTTGTTGTACTTTTTTTTTGTTTTCAAGATAAAATACAAAACAACATCAAAAATATGAATGTTTCATACATTTTTCTACATTCATAAAGGCAAACATCTACTTTTGACTTTGAAGGTCTGTATTTCAGCATCCAGTAAACCAAAAACTAATATTCAATCATTCTACCTTCAAGGTGATGCCGAAAGAATGAATTGAATTGAAAAATAAAATGTACAATATTTAAAATTTCTACAAATTCTTCATATTTTGAAAACCTTCTACCTATATTATACCATAGACAATACCTAGATTTGTCACTTCTAACAAAATTTTTCATGTATTTACGAATTTAAAATCATAATACCCAAGTTTGAATCATAACACCCGAGCTTTACACACACTACTATAAATCAGTAAGCTTTCAGAACTTTTGAACTTTTAAAGCTCTTTTTAAAAGCAGTCATATTTTGTGTGTATACTATGGGCATACATGCGCTTGCGTGGTTTTTTTTAAATTACTTGTTTGTGCTGTCAGTATCAACGATCTTCGATCTTCACTCTTCACTTTTCATCAAAAAATTTTTCATGTAAAAATTTAAAAATATTGAATTTTTTTTATTTTTAATTTTTATGTGGAAAGATATTTGACTTTCCAACTTTGAACTCTTATACCTCAGGCTGTAATAGACCGATTTGAGTCAAATAAAATTCAATAGATCAGAAAATAGTCGAAGAATTGAAGTGCATCATTTTTTTGAGGATCAGGGTACGAATTAAGAAGGGCCCCATATAAAGTAAAAAAAGTTTTTTGTCGAAAAATGACGTGTTTTGTATTTTGCCCTATAACTTTTGCCATAGTAAACGGATTTGCACAATTCAAAATTCACATAATATTAGACCCTTCAAGAAATATCCTGACGAAATTTCAGCTACCTATTCTCACGGGAACATACTTTTATAGGAAGTCAAAATAACATTTTGATACTTGAAATTGATTTGTGTGACTTTTTTGTTTAGCACCCTGTAACTCGCGCTCTGTTTCAGGGATCTTTTTAATGCCAAAGAGAGTTTTGTAGAAAACGACGAGCCTAATACTGTGCAGAAATTTCAAGTCCATCGGACCGCAGGGTGCCAAGATATTCAACTTTGAAAATGGATTTTTGACGAAAACGATCAAAAATTGAATGGAGTGTTATTATGACAACTTATTGTTTTTAATCACTTATAACTAATTTGTGATTAAAGTTACATGAAAATTATGTTTGAATGAAGTGTAGAGAAGATCCTAAACCTTATTTTCACCGAATATATTAAATATACATGAGCAACGTAAATCAAAGAAAAAACGTGATAAATATTAAGAAACATAAAACTGAGAATCAATTTACCCTGATATCTCCCAAAGTACTAAAAATATCAAATTATAAAGTTCTATAGACATATAGATTTTTATCAAATAAACACTTTTCCCAAACATTATTATATCATAAAATAAATAGAAATTTAGTTATTAATGAAAAAAGATAATTTACAATTATCTCTCTCATTGGTCAAGATATTATGTGAATTTTGAATTGTGCAAATCCGTTTACTATGACAAAAGTTATAGGGCAAAATACAAAACACGTCATTTTTCGACAAAAAACTTCTTTTACTTTATATGGGGCCATTCTTAATTTGTACCCTGATCCTTTCAATTCAATCGGTTTTTAGAGTCCTGAGATATTCAACTTTAAAAACCAAAACGGTCAAAAATTGAATGGAGTGTTAAAATAATAAATAATACGGTATAATCATAGACAATACCTAGATTTGTCACTTCTAACAAAATTTTTCATGTATAAACGAATTTAAAATCATAACACCCAAGTTTGAATCATAACACTCGAGCTTTACACACTACTATAAATCAGTAAGCTTTTAGAACTTTTAAACTTTTAAAGCTTTTTCTTAAAGCAGTCATATGTTGTGTGTATACTATGGGCATACATGCGCTTGCGTCGCTTTTTTTATTATTTGTTTGTGCTGTCAGTGTCATCGATCTTCGATTTTGACCGTTTTGGTTTTTAAAGTTGAATATCTCAGGACTCTAAAAACCGATTGAATTGAAATTTCTGCACAATATTAGTCTTGTCATTCTCTATAAAACTCTTTGTAGCACCAAGACGATCCCTGAGACACGAGTTACAGGGCGCTAAACATAAAACTCACACGAATCAATTTTAAGTATCAAAATTTTACATTTTTTGACTCCTTCTAAAAGTATGTTGCCGTTAGACTAAGGAGCTGAAATTTAGTCAGGATATTTTTTGAAGGGTCTAATATTATTTGAAATTTTAACGGTGAATATTCGTTAACTAGGGCAAAAGGTATAGGGTAAAATACAAAACATATTTATATATACAACTTTTTTTTTCTTTCTAAAAGGCCCTCCTTAGTTCATACCGTGATTCTTCAGAAAAGAATGCATTTCAATTTAGAACTATTTTCTGACCTAGTGCATTTTTTTTGACTCAAATCGGTGCAACAAAGCCCGAGATATAAGAGTTCAAAGTTGAAAAGCCACATATCCTCCCACATAAAAATTTAAAAAATAAAATAATTCAGTATTTTTGAATTTTTACAGAAAAAATTTGTTGTATGTTGTATGAAAAAAATGTGTTATAGTATAGCTATAAATATGAAAATTTTTCAAATCATATACACCAACACTTAGACGAAATTTATTTGCTTGTGTTGTTGCAGACACAAATACATTTCAGACGATGTTATTGTTGTTTTCGAAAAAGTTGTTTACTAAATTTGGCTCTTAAAGAGTTGATAAAAGTCGAGAAAAAATTAAAGAAATTAAAGAATTGAAGGGTATACCGAAGGCATTTTAGGTAAGAAAGTGATTTTGAACTCATAAAAATACATTTATACGTATAGTATACCTATAAGAGATATGAAGACTGTTTTTTTTTGTTTATGAAAAACCATAAAGGTTGTTTTTGTTTTATTATTCTTTTCAAAATAAAATAGTTTGCTTGCTACAAAATATTAGTTTTTTTTTATTATGATAGGCTGAAATTGAAGTTGGTAGAAATTACCTCTTTTCTGTTGCTTCATAATTATTTGTAGATTTGAAAGTTGATATGTTTTGATTGTCGCTTGTAGATATTTCATCAAGACCCAAATCTAACCAATCACATTCTTCGTAATTGGTTAGAATAATATTGTGAATTATGTATTATACATCACATAATAATGTTTTGCTAAAGGAAAATTACGTATGTCGATGTAGTTCAATATTCTGAATTTTGTTTTTCAATATTTCGTATGCATGCTCTATGAATACGCGGGTTGCACATAAGCTTGCATTGAAATTTATTTGCTCTCTTGTTAAAAACCCATTATCTCTATAAGGTACCATCAACTAATTATCTAAAGGATACGCAGAGTCCCCTAATAAATGACATTCAGGAGGCAATGTAATTTTTTTTTTCATCCAAAGGTTTTTTTAGAAGCGTCATGGCATCGACCGGGGTATCCTACGAATACATCCAAAAAACGAAATCTACTGTTCACTATGCCCTAAAAAAATTGGTTTATTAAATGTACATTTGCTGTACGTATTGTAATTTGGCCTCACTTGAACAATGACAGAGTAATTGTTTTTTCGATTGTAATAGCTTGACGCATCTTTAGTAGAGGCTGAAATTTTTACATGCATCCAATAACAGATAAAAAAGGATTAGAAGGATTTTTTTCGAATTCTTCAATTATTTGTTTTTGTGAGATTTCACTTGCTGGCTATTTAATTATTTTGTTTTTCAATTTGGATATTACTCTAATCGTCTTCGTAAACAATCGATATATGTGCCCATACCAATTCCAAATCTGTCACTAATCTCTAGAAAGCAATTTCGATTGCATAATTTCCACAAAGTTATATAAAAGCATTGCTCTACAGAGTAAGCAGGATAACCAGTTTCTGTAGAAGCCCACAAAAATGACCTTAGCATTTTTACAAGGTGATAAAAACATATACATAGATTTTATAATCGTTCAAAACTGTTAACAACCTACTCTCATTAGAATTACTTACATACCTGAAATGTTTGTCTATTCATTCTGAAATGATTGTAAAATATATCATCAGAATATTTATCTATTGTTTTGAAGAATCTCAAGCATTTTGGTAAGCTTCTTCTAATTGTTTTTTTAAAGTCTTCGCGATATAATAATTTTTATATTTTTTCTACGTCTTCGTAATAGTTTCGCTGCTTTAATTGAACTCAACTCGTCAGAAGGAGCAAGAAGATCAATAAAATTGTTCAATATAATGTAATTGTAAACTTTGTTCATTTCGTGTCGCGAAAAGTATTCCAAAACGTCAAAAGTAAACTAATACAATAATACTGCAATGTATCATTAATGTCACAGAAACGTGTATCACAAAAGTAGCCGTGATGTATCCTATACGTAAACATTGACGTTTTGGAATACACCCTTATTTTTCATTTAACAAAAATTATAAATATTTAATAACTGCTGTTAATACATCATTAACTAGCATAAACCAATTAATTACTATTTTTTAAAATATCATAATTTTAAATAACACCCTGCATTACAAGCCAATTAAGTAAGTTTAAATACATATATCATAATCATCATAATTTAGTTAAAATTGTAACTCTAAATTTGTTTATAACAAATTTTATTTAAGAGCCCAATTTAGTGAAAAATTTTTTCGAAAACAACAATAACATCGTCTGAAATGTATTTGTGTCTACATCAACACAAGTAAATAAATTTCTTCTATAGTCAAAATAATAAAAGTTGAGGTTTTTTCGTACATCTTTTTTTTTTTTGTTTTGTTCTACAGCTGTTATGCAGGCTTGTGATGTGATGCTATGCTATGCTGACTTTGCAATTATTGTTTCGTTTCAATCATTACTTTTCATACAGTAGGTAAATCGCAAAAGTGAGAGCACACCTCTCTTGAAAATTTTTTTTCGTGAATATAAGTTTAATTTTTATTTAAATAAAAAACAATAGTATACTAAATATAACTATGGTATACATTTTATTCATTTTTATAACATTTGTTGAAAAAAAAATTAAAATTCATTTAAAAATAAACAATTTAATTCAAAAACCTTGAAAATCCCGTTGCAAAAGTAAGAGCACACTTTTCAATTATTCTACTAATTCCATTGTTTTTTTGTTTTTTTTTTTGTTATGTCGAAAGAAACATTTGTTTCCAGTATAATATAATAATTGTACTATTGCAGAATTACATTCTAAGACAAATTACTTGGAGTTTGTTTAAATTAGTTTACGTTTTCTCATTGAATTTATCTTTACTAAAATGAGGTCGGAAATATCATTTGAAACAAGAAAAATTATAATAAATTTATCTCAAAACGGCAAAAGTATTAGAGAAATTGCAAGTAACGTTAGAAGAAGTGTTACTGGAGTGCGGAAAGTTATCGAAAAATTTAAAAAATTTAAAAAAATAGATAATTTTAAACGTTCTGGTCGACCAACATTATTGAACGAGAGACAAGCAAGACGAATTGTTAAGGAAATTAGAGACAATCCAAGTACAAGTGCTGTAAAACTAAGAAATAATTTCAATTTAGAAGTGGAGAACACAAACAAGGTACTAAGAAATCAAAATAAACAACTTTTAAAACCTGTTAGTGCAGAAACAATTCGAAGAGTTTTACACAAATGTGGTTATCATTCAAGAGCACCAAGAAAAAAACCATTAATTTCTAAAATTAATAAGAAAAAGAGATTGGATTATGCTAAAAAATACAAAAAATTTGGATATTCGTTCTGGAAAACGGTAATTTTTAGCGATGAAAGTAAATTTGAAATTTTAGGAAAGAAAAGAATTAGTAATGTGTGGAGGAAAAAAAACTCAGAACTTGATCCAAAGAATGTTATTCCTACAGTTAAACATGGCGGAGGTTCTGTGATGATTTGGGGCTGCATGGCAGCATCGGGAGTTGGAAATCTTTCCTTTGTTGAATCTATAATGAAGAAGGAAGATTATCTAACCATTTTACGAAGTCATTTAAGAGAAAGCGTAAGACATTTAAATTTAAATGACGATTGGATCTTTCAACATGACAATGATCCAAAGCACACCTCTTATTTAGTAAAAGAATGGTTGCTGTACAACGCTCCAAAAGTATTGGATCATCCACCACAATCGCCAGACCTCAACCCCATTGAACATTTGTGGGAGTATTTGGACAGAAATTTAAGGAAACATCAAATTACGTCCAAAGAATCTTTAAAAAATATCCTGCTAGATGAGTGGAAAAAATACCATCCAATTTCACAAAAAAACTTGTGGAGTCAATGCCAAGGCGACTAGAACAAGTTATTAAGAACAAAGGAGGTCCTACAAAGTATTAAATAAAAAAAACAACGGAATTATTAGAATAATTGAAATGTGTGCTCTTACTTTTGCAACGGGATTTTCAAGGTTTTTGAATTAAATTGTTTATTTTTAAATGAATTTTAATTTTTTTTTCAACAAATGTTATAAAAATGAATAAAATGTATACCATAGTTATATTTAGTATACTATTGTTTTTTATTTAAATAAAAATTAAACTTATATTCACGAAAAAAAATTTTCAAGAGAGGTGTGCTCTCACTTTTGCGAGCGACTGTACGTAGAATTTTACCTGTACACATTAGGCAATTGTAACAACGGACGCAAACCGGTTTTAAAACCTATTTTTACAACTGCTCAAATTACATCTGAAGGTGGCACGACCAGTTGTAACGATAGTGTGAGTGTATTACAACCGTGAAGCTAAAATTATTTTGGATGATTCTTATTATACCAAGTTGGAAAAAAATTATACCATTATTGTTACTCCCAACGCAAAATAACCGGTTTAACCACCTAATATGTACATGCAGATAGACAAAGATAGTAAAAGAACTTTAAGATATACCAACAATACAACAAGTACAAAATAAAGCTTTTAGATGGAGGACCATGTCACAGCGAAAAAACTGCTCGTTATACTTTTTCTTAAAGCAGTCATATGTGTGTATACTATGGGTATATATGCGCTTGCGCTCTGCGTTTACATATACACACAGAGTCGTTTACGTGGTTTACATGGAAACCTTACAAAAACAAAAACGCATATGTTTAAGTATCTTTTTTTTCTATTATAATACGATGCCTCAACTTTTATTATTTTACTTATAAGTACAAAAAAATGCTCAATTTTATTTTATTACTTGGACATATCAAAATAATATGAAAACTTATTGTTTTCAATCACTTATAACTACTTTGTGAATAAAGTTACATGAAATTTATGTTCTAATGAAATGTAGAGAAGATTCTAAACTTTATTTTCACCGAATATATTAAATATACATGAGCAACGTAAATCAAAGAAAAACGTGATAAATATTAAGTAACATAAAACTTAAAATCAATTTTTCCTGATATCTCGCTAAGTACTAAAAATATCAAATTATAATGTTCTACAAATTTGTAGATTTTACTCAAATAAACATTTTCCCTAAACATTATTATATCAGGAAATTAATAGACATTTAGTTATTAAGGAGAAATGATCATTTTTAATTAATACCACAATTATCTTTCTCATGTCTCAGTTTATGTAATTTTTTACATTTACCTTTAAAAATGCAGTACCACTTTATGGTACATTATAAAATATTGCAAAAAGCTGATAATTTTTTGTATTGTTATTTATTATTAATATATACATATGTATATTAAAAATACTTAAAACCTATGAATAAATTTTTTAAAACTTCATAAAAAAAATGAAAATACTTAGAATTATCATTTTTCTTGCTCTGTGTATGTTTCTCTAGTACATATAATACGATGCATATAGTACATATAATAAAATTATTCTTTGTGAACAAAATAAAAATTGTAGTTTTTTTTATAATTTTTTTTGTTCTTAAAAATTAAATATATTTTTAACATCATTATAGTATACATATATTTTGTACAATAAAACAAATTTTTTCTTATCAGCAAATATTGTCAAAATACGAATTTCTTTTTATGTTGATGTTTTTTTATAAACTTATTATTGCATCAGAATTTGTAATTTTCCATTTTTTGTATTTTGTATAGTTTGTGATTGAATTTCTTTTGTTTTCCACAAGCAATTTTTCCTTAAAAGTGCTAACAACATAAAATTTAGAATTTGCTTGCGATGTTCATAGCAAGGGCTGTTTTCATTGAACCAATCAGGAAACACTTCTTTTGTTTTAGATATACAAACATCAGAAATAGTTTTTCTTATGTTTGGTATAGCCAAATTATCCTTAAATATTATTTTATATATTTGAATATGTAATTCACAAATCATAAAAAAGTCGTTCGTCGGGGATTGTAAATACATGTTCTCGTTCGAGTTATAAGTTGAATAGTCTTTTTCCAGTATAAGACATTCACTCTGTAAGGAAACCTTTTGCTCTTCTTTTATCATAATATTTTTACATTCAGTGCAATTGATTTTTTTAAGTAATGTATTCAAAATAACATAACCAACAAAATACCGTCTCGCGTTTGTTTCTAATAAAAACTCTGAGGAAGGATTCAGCTGGTATGTCATGTTTGGGTCTATAGTTTTCTCAATTTCATACAAAATTTCCAAAACATTTTTATCGTACTCAGAAACGTTTTTCTCATCTTCAATACTTTATTCAGTGTTTGTTTTAATCTCATTTTCAGATTCAGACCAATCAAGAAGCCCATCTTCATCGTCTTCACAATTTTTTTTACTAGAGGCAGTAATTATTTTCGTACACATTATTTTCGCGATGAGATGACGAAATTCATATACAGATGGATTTTTAATATTTCCTCCTTTTGATCTGATAAGTTTTCGATTGGATCCTGATTTAGTCTAGAAGTTAACAAATATGTCAATTTTACATCACTTTTGAATAACTCTTCAGAAAGTAATAATATAGCTTCAATTGAGAGCATCAATCCATTAATGCAGTACACAGTTGTTTTTGATACTAATTTGAGATTTTTAAAATAATGTAAAATAGTTGAAAGAAATTTTCTCACCTCGTTTTCTTTTTTTAATGGAGCTCTAAACCAATTTTTGTCATTCAAATGTCTGCTGTTCAAACAATCGAAAATTTTGTCCATGTTTTCCACAAATTGTTCAGTAGCTTCTGCTTCTGAGGAAGTTTATTCAACCTCATACAAGTTCTAATTGCAGCTACTGTACTCGAATCATCAGAAACATAATAACTGTATACAAATTTCCAATTTATTAAAATGCCTCGTATCATATACGAAGAACTAGATTTATAAAATAAATTCTGTGCTATTAACTTTTGTTTTTCAGTATATTCATGGCTTTTATATCTTTTTCCTAATAACATTTTACAAAATTCTTTTAAATTCTCGTTAACGTTATCTAATTGATCAATTTTGTCAAATATATCCTTGTTTTTATTTGTTTCATATTTTTTAATTTTTAGTAACAGTTCCAGATTTTCTTTTTCCAACTGATCATTTCTTTTCAACAATTTAGCGTATTTACTCCTGTAAAAAGCAAGATTTTTCTCATTTTTGTGACAACGATTGCAAACAAAATTTCCAGGCAATTCATCATTGTCATCTCCGGATAATTTGTTGGGAACAAACATTTTATCCAAATTTTCTAGTGCTAAATCATTTTTATTACAAAGTGTACTACCGTATGTTTTAACATCACCTTCACTAAAAACATACACATCATCTGTTTCTACTTTTTCTGTTCCTAGTACGGAACAATTATTATTAGATAGATTTTTTGAAATGCTATCGCAATCTATATCATTGTTGAGCAGTTTTAAAGATGGAATGGCGTTGCATAATAATTTTTTTTTTCCAAAATATTTATTTTCAAAATGTGCAGAGCAAATATATTTATTTTTTAAATGGTCATTAACCTTGCAAATAGATTCCCATTTAGATCTCAACTCAGAATTTTTTGGGAACGAAAAAAGTTTTGAATTTGAGTTATTGTTGCTGCAATTTGAAATACAGCACTTTTTAAATTTCAATTTCTTCTTTTTTTGTAAAAATAAACTTTCTGTTCCTAATGCTTCTTTTTGGCCTATATGATATATTGGTAGTGCATTAGATTTTAATTTGTTTTTCCCTTTGGAAGATACATGAAAATGTTTGTCGCAAATAAATTTTTTATTTGCGAGTTTTTCATCGATTTTGGAAAATTCTACCCACTTTTTCCTCAATGTGCTACATTTTGGAAATCTAAATAGTTTAATATCAGCGCTCCTAATTGAAATACAATTTTCAATTCAAACGTTCGTAACGTCTTTTTGTTTTCTCTGTGAAAACAGCTGACTGGTTTTTTTCCAATTTTGTTTTAGCCGTGAAAACGGCTGATTGATTTTCTTCCAAATTATTTATGAAAAAATTTCCCTATACACAAAATAAAAACAATAAATTCGAAATATACACCAAAAAATCTCAAAAGGTTTAAACTCTACAACGGCAGAAATAAGAATGACAAATAGCACAATAAAATTCTAATATTCAAAACAAAAAACATTATTAGATTAGAAAAACATGCGCATACAATTCCTACAATCCTCAAACAAAAGAAATTCAATCACAAACTATACAAAATACAAAAAATTTCATATCCCAATTCATTCTATTGAATTCGAAAGAGCTTCAGAATAGAGCTTTCTCAAGTTAATTTTATTAGCTTTCATAAAAAAATATAAACAATATATTCTACAAAAAAAAACAAATGAATAACTGTACTTTCAAATTTTTAAATTAAAAGCAAAAGAATTGATCTACTTCAGTTCATGTGCAGGAACATTACCCTGTTATCAAATAAATAGGAATTGCATTATGATAGCAAGAATTTTAAAATAAAAAAACTGTTTTAGTAAATATTTCATGCAGCTCGATAGTAATTATTTTTAAAATTTATGTAAAATGGTACGTGGAAAACCAATATCAAGTAAAATTCGCGAAATCATTGTGAACAGTCACAAACACGGTAAATCAGCTTACAAAATTGCAAGTGACATTAATTTATCACGAGTTTCAGTGCAAAACATTATTAATTTGTATAAAGAGAACGGAAATACGCAAATTCAACGCAAAACGGGTCGTCCTAAAATTGCAACTGCACAAGATTGCCGGGCTTTACGTAGAATAATAAAGAAAAATCGTCACGAAAATGCTACTGCAATCACAGCCGAGTGGAAGAAAATGATTAAAAAAAATATTTCAGTGGATACTTGCAAAAGAAATATCAAAAAACTTGGATATGGCTTTTACAAAGTGAATAGATGAATTAATGTGTTGAATATTTAAAATGATAATATTAACAGATTAAATTTTTAGGTCAAAGAAAAGCCATTTTTGACACGAAATCATAAAAGAAAACGGTTAGCATTTGCCAGGACTCATAAAAACTGGACTTTAAGGCAATGGAAAAGTATAATTTGGAGCGACGAAAGCAAATTCGAAATTTCCCTGGGAGATAGTCGTGGTCGTGTGTGTAGAAATAAGAACGAAGCATATCATGAAGATTGTTTAAAAAGAAGTGTGAAATTTCCAGCTTCAGTTATGGTGTGGGGATGCATGTCTGGACAAGGTGTCGGTAATCTTGCCTTCATAGACGGGTCTATTAATGCGGTTAAATATCAACAAATACTAAAAGATCATCTTCTACCATCAATAACTCGACTGCAAACTGCTGAAGCAGAATTCACATTCCAGCAAGATGGTGCACCTAGTCACACGTCCCGAACAACAAAAGCGTGGCTGCAGGCTAATGACATTCCAGTTATGGAATGGCCTGCAAATAGCCCAGACTTGTCGCCTATTGAAAATTTGTGGCATAAAATTAAAAAAAATCTGCGTTCAAATCCTGTCACCACTGTAGAATCATTAAAAACAAAAATAGTAGAAATTTGGAGTGATTTTTCACAACACGACTGTATGAGCCTAATAGAATCTATGCCTCGTAGAGTGCAGGAAGTAATTAAGAAGAAAGGAGACAATGTGGTAAACTAACACACCTAGATATGAACTAAAGTAGATCAATTCTTTTGCATTTAATTTAAAAATTTGGGAGTACCGTTATTCATTTGTTTTTTTTGTAGAATATAATGTTTATATTTTTTTTATAAAAGCTAATAAAATGAATTTCTTAAAGTACACTTATATTTTTAAAAAAAAATTACATTTACTTATAAAATTAATCATACAATCGGAACAATTGAAAATATTTGTAGGTGGATCAATTCTTTTGCATTTGGGTAGTATACCGTACATTTTAAATGGAAACTTACAAATTTCTTTTCTTTTTCAAAAGGTGTATTTCATCATCCCGTGAACCAAAAACTGTAATTTTTTGACCCAAATATTTGTTGAAGTGTCCTCTTTGATCAGCTCGTGCGATTTTTGTGTACTATTTTTACTTTTTGAGATAAAGTGCAAAACAAGCTGAAGAAACGAAAAATTTCCATACATTTTCGAGACCAAACATAAATTCGACTTAAATTTCAACTTCAAAGATCTGTATCTCAGCATCCCGTGGACCAAAAACTAATATGTCTACACGTAAAGATTTATCAAAAAATGTTGCATTTTGTTACATTCAAATTATATTCCGTAGTTTTATGTTTGATACCATGTAACTCGCGTTCTATTGCAGGGATCTTTTTGGTGTCAAAAGAAGTTCTGTAGAAAATCCTTTGCAAAAATTTTAAATCAATCAAATCACAAGGTTCAGACATTTAAATTTTAAAACGGATTTTTGACGAAAATGTCATAATATAGAAACGAGTGTTAAAGAAGTATGTTCTCATTGGAAAAAAATTAAAACTTGACCAGGATATTCTATGGAGGTTTCACAACAAAACACATTTCAAATAATAACAATATGTTTCTTATGGTCAAAGAATGAAATGGGCAGAAAAATCAGTATTTTAAAAATGCATTGATGCTTTTATTCTTCACCTTTTGCTTCTTTGCTTGGTCAATAATCTGGAGTAGATGGTCTTCTATCTATTTTGCTTTTTCATATACATACATACGGCCTGTACACATTGGGATTGATTAGGCCAGCTTGAAACCTGTTTCATTCTAGTTACTTCGAATCCACACTCAGCACTAATGAGCCAGACTGATTTTTATGTAATACACTAAAATTTCATTGTATGTGTGCACTGCAAATCATTTTGTAAGAAAAAAATGCATTTGTATTGGTTTTCAATCTCGTTAGTCCTGATACTTTTTGGTTTAACGAGATTGACGAGCATGACGAAGTAAACTGACTACCTCTTCATCCCGTTCATCTAAAAAACCTGTCTCAAGCTGGCCTTATCAATCCCAATGAGCCTGTACACATACATAGTATACATACTCGTACATAAGGTGTTTGTTATTTTATTTTAATTTTTGTCATTAAAGTAGGGAAATAATTTGTAATAAAAATTGTAGACATACAAATAAATTCAAAATACAAAAAAATCCTATATAACCCTGTACGTTTTTATGACAATATGAATAACCTGCGCCAAATTTCATGAATTTACTATAAATATGCACTTATTACTTTATCTTAGCATATTTGAAATTGTTACTTGAAACTATCAATTTCAAAAAATTCATTTTTCTTAATTCATATTTTTTTAAGAAAAAGAAACTTATTTTTTTTTTTTTGCTCGCGTCGACAATGAATGTATGAATGTCCCGCATTGTTTCAATAAAAATCTGGTTACCTTATACTAAACAAACGTTTAGAAAATATTCTAATATACAAGTATTTTTTTAAGCAATCCTCAACACTCGAGTCAATTTTGGCACATTTTCGTCAAAAATCAGTTTTCAAATTTGAATATCTCTGGATCCTGTGATTCGAATAACTTAAAATTTCAGTAGCATATACGTATAAAAATTCTTTTTTAAACAAAAGAAATCCTTGCAACACGGAACGAACTTCAAAGAATAAAGTTACGCAGATCAATGTTAACGAAATTTCTGCAGACCTTTTCGTCCCTTTCAAAAAATATATTCGCGGTAGAGTAGAAAGTTGAGATTTAACCAAGATGTTTCTTGAAGGGTTTATTTTCAAACAAAAATTTTTTTTTCCTTTTACTGCTACCCCTCTTATTTTTGAAACTATCCTAGATAATTTCCCATTGCAATTAAATTGAAGTATTTTTCAATCTAGTGCTTCTTATTTGAATCAAATCGGTGCAACAGAGCCCGAGATATAATAGCCCAAAGTTGACAAGTGCCACTTTTACCATACAACAATTTTAAAAAAATTATATGAAAAATTGAAAATATTTTCATTTTTTACTGACAAAAATTTACATATCACTTTTTTTTTTAAATATTTTATCTTCTTGGCCAAATTTCAACTTTCTACTCCACATACTTTTTCAAAGGAACGAAAAGGGCTACAAAAATTTTCTTTAAGATTATAAAATTTAAGATACATAAGTAGATCGGAATATTGAATAACCTTTAAAAGTCAAATTTTTCATATTAATTGCATTAAATATGTAGGTATACATAAAATAAAACTGATAAAATCATATTTTTAAAATATTAAAACTGAAAGTGATATGTATATAAAAAATAAACAATGAACATAATTCATAGTTGCCAGAAAAATTTGTTATCCCATATTAATTTAAAACATTACATAAGTGAAAATACTGTGAGTTATTTAATGTTCAAATGAATCTTTTAAATAACTCACAATGAATTTGAAATGTGTGTTGCAGTGAAAAAACGCAAAGTTTAAAGTTCAAAAATATTTTTTCCTTTATTTATTTTTCTTTTCAACAACTTACAACTAACAATCCAAAATTTAAATCAACTAAAATATTAAACAAATTATGATAAAAAAATTATTAATTTGAACAAAATCAATTATAAATGAATAAAAAATTATTATTTTATACAAGATTATATACAAAAATAAAAAAATGAAAAATGAAAAATAAAAAGAAATTATTGATTAAATTCAAAAAATAAATTTGAAATAAAAGTTTAAAGATTTGAGAAGAAAAAATATTAATTCAAATCAAATTAATTAAAGTTCAAATTGTCGACTTCTGTTTGTTTATTCCTGTAAAGAAATTCAAAAAAAATATGGAAATTTAAATTAAAGGTTCGTTATATGCGACACTTAACAACAATTTCAGTGTTAATTTGCTGACAATGATAAAACAATTCTCAGTATGATTTATATTATTGGTATTCGTTTCCAATTTGATCGATCTGAGTTTGACAATGTGAGCCAAATTTAAGTGATGACAGAATTGTTTACTTGCAGTAAGTTATCACTTGGGCAAGTGAGCCACGCGTAATATAAGTGATAACTGAGATTTGTAGTGAGCTGAAATTGAAGTCAATTATTTTTGGCAAGTGAGTCGCAATCAGTGAAAAAGTAAGATTTTTTCGTTTGAATTATAAGTCGAGAAGTGAGCTGTTTGTTTTTAAGTTGGTTAAGTTTCAACTTAGGGATTTATAAATTAAAACCAAATTGAACTTGGTAAAATGTAATTCAATAAATAACTTAGAGATTTTTGATAAAAAAAAAAATTTGTTTTATTTTCTAGGAATAAGTTTCTCACAATTAACTTATAAATTTTAATTTCGTTCTTCAACTTTTTAAAGTTGAAATCGTAGAAAACGGACTTGAATTTTGCTTCTTTGACTTGTATTGGAAAATTAATTTTCCTCAAAGTCAAAATCGTAGAAAAGAACTATCTTCTTTCTTTAACTTATCAGAAAATGTTAAATTTTCTGCTAAGTTAAATTCGTAGTAAGAAGACGTATTAAAGTTGCTCGTGAGAAACAGATAGTTGAGTTGAAATTGAACAAGTTCAAGCAAAGTTTCTAGTTCTTGGTCAAAACCCAAAGAACTAAATCACGTTGACTTGCCAATATCAAATGGTTTACAAGTAAAATCCCTACCAAGTCAAATTATCTAAAAATTTTCTATCTTTGGGTCAATACCCCAAGGATAGAAAATGAACTAAGTAGATGATGAAATTTCTATCTCTCGGTCAATACCCAAGAGATAGAAATGCAACGAAAACTCAAAAAAAAATACTTATGTGATCAATACTCACATAAGATCCCTAAGTTCAAATCCTCTGGTCAAAAATCCAAGAGTTTTTGAAATACTAATTACCGACTTCCAATTAGGTCAATACCCTAGTCAGAAGTGAAGATTGCTGACCAGTACCGGGTTTATATACAATTTGGGGTCTATTGTTTTGCCAATTTGATACCGTATTTTCGTGTGCCATTTTTCTTATACCAGTCAGCCATCTTCAATTTTCTTTGTTATTTTGACATATACCTTTTGTTTATCTTTTGTTGTTTTCGGTTTTTAATAGTTTTCGAATAAAGTTTTATTTAATAAATTTAGAAAATGGTGTGAAAATTTATATTAAGTTTTTTAAAAGGTAAGTGGATAAATTGATTTTCATTAACTTATGTTAATTTTTAATAATTTAATTTTTTCACATTTAGATTCACCACAAAAACCAAGGTATGGTATGTTGAAGTCATCGATAAGTCAGGTATGTCTTTATACAAAACATAACCTATGATTTTATTATTTTTATTTTCAGATGACCTTCAACAATAAGAGAACATTGCAACAACGCTGTATAATATTCATAATATGAAAGAAGTAGAAATATCTCTAAAATATGTTAAAAATACACAAACAATGTATACAAAATACAAAATCTATATGTACATATACATATACTATCATATCATAATAGAAATACCTAAATAATTATTATTTTATCAATGCGTTTAGAAGAAAAAAATCAATAATATTCCTGTTTTTTTTCCTCTTCGCTTATATGTAATGCATATTATGAATATAAATGAATATGGAAATATGCGTATATGTACATATGGTGTGTATGAATCATACATATGTACATGATCAAATATCAAGTGTATACTAGTGTACTGTCAGAGAAACTTAAATACTTAACTGTCTGATGGTGTAAAGACAAAAGTTTAATATGTCGATTCGTGTCGAGTTTGATATCTTGAAATTAGAACCGTCTGTAATTCGGTTTGATTTGCGTTTGATTTTTTTAAAAAAATTTCATAATATTTCGATTTTAAGTTAAATTTTTTAACAAAGAAAAAGAGGTAATAATCTTTTTTGTTTCTATTTGTTTATATAAGTATTTATAATTAAAAATTGTTATTTTATTATTACAGATATAATATAAATAAAAATAGAATAAATATAATAAATAAAACACAAATGGATACGGATCTGGATACATTTTGTAGCAAGAAATATAAGTATATATACATATATATATATATTTTTTTTTCAATATTTTCATGATGTTTTTCTTCATATTTTACATTTTTTTTTTTAATTTTATTTTAGGATATGGATTGGCCAGTTAAGGTTTCAGGTATTATTATAATCGAAATCGATGGAACAGATATCATATATCCTCATACATTAACTCCTTTAAAACTAAATGGCTTATATCTCGTCCTGCTCCTCTTCTTAACCTACACCACAGTGACCTTATTCTCCTTTTTTTTTGTAATATTTCTTCTTTTATTTAAAACTAAAATGATTCTAATTAAATTTAAAAGCAGCAGCATCGAATTTTAAGCGTCCATTTTACACGTATATACAATGTTTGACAAATCAAATAGTGTGAAAGCATACAAACAGATAATTTCGACATTTGTCATAGCAAATCAAAAGATACGTCATTCTCATATCGAAGTATAAATCATATTTGATAAATCAAGTAGTCTAAAGTAATCTTAAGACTGTAGATCTTTACTTAGTGGAAAAAATTTTAAGAAAAAAAGGAAACGAAGTTTTTGTGAAATGGTTAGGATTTTCCAGTCAACAATTCCTGGATAGCGGAAAAAGAATTATTGAAAAATAAAATAAATGCATTATTCAAAATATAGAAAGTTTTTATTTTTTAATAAAAGTTAAATACGTATGTATATTCAATCTAATATAAATTCAAATTATTAGTTTCTATTTGTCCTGAAACTCTTTCTAGATGTACTGGAAAATATTCATGAATTTTATGACAATAACAAAATTTAATGTTTTTCCCGTTTTCAAATATTTTAATAAAATAATTAAAACTAATTTTATGTAAGTTGTTGTTTTTTGTTGAGGTTGATATATGTTGTATAATTCTTCCTCTGAAAATTCCATGTTGCTTAATTTGTTTTTGTAGAATTTTTCTTGTTAAAATTCAATGTTGCTTAAGTTGTTGTTGTAGAATTTTTGTGAAAATTCCATGTTGTTTTAGTTGTTGTTGTTGTTCTAGTTAGAATCTTCGTTTAGAAATTCAATATTGTGAGTTTTGAAAATCTCTTGTAAAAATTCTAAATTTTTTGTTGCAAAGAATCCATTTTTTTATCCTAACGTTTAAAGTATTTATTAATTTAAACAATGTGTACCTATTATTATGAATATCATAATTTCATTCGATTCTCGAAAATGATAATTTATAAGTTAATGAAGTTCGATTCATTTCAATTTGATCGAGTTACAATTCGATGACTTCTAATCTGTACGAAATTTTTAGATTAATATTAATTGATGTTTGTTTGCTGATAGTATGTAGTACGTATTAATATTCTATTACATTATATTTATAAAATGCCCTATTATAAATTAAAAAAATAAACAAATAAATCAAATTAATATAAATAATTTTTCATAATGACAGAATCCTTTTTTAATGAACATGAGTCATTTAAATTTTTGAAAAAAAATTAGTTTTTAATTTTTTAATTTTCTATACACTAAAACCTCTTTGGTATCTTTTATTTTGTTTCAAAAATATTCCAAGAAGCTTTTGTTAGTTAACTTCCTTTTTTTTTAAAAAAAATTGGAATTTAAGTGAAAAATTTGAAATTTAAATGACATCAAAATGACAATTAGTTCACAATAACCAATTATGATTATTTATTTATTATTTATTATTTTATTATTTATTGCAGTAACAAAAGCTGTTCTCAATAAATATTTCATCAATAACTAGCAATAAAATTCAATTAATCTTTAAAACTGTTATCGGTTAACAAGTATTATGCAGAGTGTAAAGATGGATTTTGAAAAAGAGTTCACAGATTATTTATCGGACGAAGATAGAGGAACTTTTCTCCACTATGCAAAATATTTACCACAGTTTGAAAAAATGGAAATAATCACATCAATTCATGGATCTCCTTATCTTGATTGTTGTTGAGTTAAAGATGATGCTACTACCGGTCAGATACATGTGTTTGTAATATATACAAAATCAAGTCATCAAATTTAAAAATTAATTTTAAAAGTTATTAAAATTTTACGAGAAATTGATTGGTCATTTGGAAAAAGGAACTTGTTGCGACAGCATTTTTTTCTATTTTTCATATAGGTCATTTTTTTTTACGCCACTGTACAAGTTACAGATGGTCGTACATTAAAAATTCTTATTTCAGTTCATATTGGAAAGTTTTGTCTGCAATTCCAAAAATTGCAACTTAAAATTCCAATAAATGAACTGTAATGCAAAAATCCATTGCACACGAGCAACAAAAATTTCTAATCCATTTCATTGTTCTGGAAATGGCGTGATTTTTCTTTATTCTATATACTATAGTATAAATCACGCTATTTCTAGAAAATACATGAGAATTACTCAATTTGCTTTTATATCAAAATTCTCCAATTCTCAATCCACGTTCTTATTAATAAAATCAATTTCTAAAATTTGATATAAGTTAAAATATATGTATCGAAATTCATTCTCATTAACTAAAGATTAATGCCCATATAAATTACCCATAGTAAAATTTTTTATATACTATTTATCACTTGTCCTATATAAATTGCATTATGACCTATTTAATCATGTAAATAGCATAATGATACTGTATCAAGGTCCCAATACGTTAATATTGCCCTACTCGCTATATATTACTCATTTAGTAATACTTATGTATATGAAGTATTCTAAAAAATGTAATTACAAATATTACAATTTTTGTACCTGCTTGCTCATTAATGTGTAATGACCTCTTAAATTTTTCTCTTGACTGTCCCTTTACATATAATTATGTACATAAAAAATTTGAGTAATGAGGTTAACCCAAAATCTTACTACCTATATAAAATATAAGCGAGGTAGAATTTATCACGAGTCTCTTTTTTTTCTTTACTAATTTTTTAGGCAGTTGAGTTTCAGCCGGTGATGACGACGAAAAAAGTTATAGTGACGTGGTAACATGTTTTTGCCGCTTATTCAATAACAAAAATTTTTTGATAAAATTATCTCGGTATAAACTTATAATTTTCATAGACAATCGCAATATATTAGATCCAGAATACGAAATGTAGAAAAAAAAAAAAAAAAAAAAAAAGCTTAAGAGCCCAATTTAGTAAAATGGCCTGCAAAGTGACCACCTACAGCCTACATTTTTCAACCGATTTTCATGAAATTTCGAATATAGATAGGTGGAAGGGAATTGTGGTCCTTGAGTGGAACACATTTTTGAAAAAGTCCTTTATTTCAAAAATACAAGGATTCAAAGTGTGGCTGTTTTGCGATTTTGGGCCTGCAAAGTGACCACCTACAGCTTACAATTTTTAACCGATTTTCATGAAATTTTGAATATAGATAGGTGGAAGGGAATTGTGGTCCTTAGGTGGAACACATTTTTAAATTTTAGTCCTTAAATTTTTTTATATTCGATTTTCGAAGGTACAGATAAAAAAAAAATTCACTAAACTTTTCACACTTTTTTCATGTATTAAAACGTTTGCATACTGTAATTTCTTCTTATAAGATTTAAATATAACCTTTTCCAAAAAGTTTAAAAGAAAATTCAGGGAAATTGGTTACGTAGTTTAATTATTATAAATAAAACAAATTGTTAGTTTTATATAAAATTTCATTACTAATTTTTCATTTCACATAATTTTTTTGCATACTTATGGGTTTAAATAAGAATTACACAGATAGTATAAACTCTATAAACTCGGTGCAAAGAAAATTGCAATTTTTGTAGTACGTGTGATGATTAAGTAACGTAAACAGCATATAAAAGCTATGTATAGTTAAACTGCACATAGCTAGGTATATAGATATATTAGCAACACATTTTGTATGGGAATGGTGATCGGTGATGATGAATATGAAATAATAGAATTAGCATGATATGTACATTCATATGTACATATATACTACGCATAAAAGCATATTTTACTAACTGTTGTTGGATTGAAGCAAGTGTATTTTGGGTTTTAGTGCTAATTTTTTATATTCTGAATATAAGAAAAATTATAGTGTTACATAGAATTTAGATTTCAGTAATTATTTGTTGATAAATCTAATATTTTACTAAAATTTCAGTATTTTTTAATACTACTTTTTTTTAACCCTAGGATTGCCTGATCGTATATAAATGTATACATTCGGACTTTGAGTCTTAATTTAAATATGATCCCTTCGAGCTAGGACCTTGAAACTTCACCAATTCCTCCATTGGAGGATCCTTACTATACACCCCGATTTTCAAATACTAGCTCACAATCGGTAAAACAAAATATTCTTTTTTATGCAAAAACACAAATTTGACGGTACGTATACAAATGTATACCATACATTTTATATGGAAATTTTGAAAATTTTTTTTCAAAAAATGATATCTCAGCATCCCGTAGACCAAAAACTAATATGTTTATACTAAAAGATTTATCAAAGTGTTCTCTTTAGTTTTGTTTTTACAGTGTTGTTGTACTTTTTTTTTGTTTTCAAGATAAAATACAAAACAACATCAAAAACATGAATGTTTCATACATTTTTCTACATTCATAAATGCAAACATCTACTTTTGACTTTGAAGATCCATATCTCAGCATCCTCTGAACCAAAAACTAATATTTTTGGATTACAATATTTGTTGAAGTGTTTCTATTGAGCTATCTTGTACAGTAATTTTGTAAGTACTATTATTTTCAACCAAAAGGACAAAATACACGAAAAATCATGAAGATTTTCAACATTTTTAACCTTATTTTCCATTTTATTTCGAAAAATGGAAAAAATATACATAGGACATTAATAGAAAGAACACAAAGAAGAACACTTCAATAAAGATTTTATAATAAAAATATTAGTTTTTGGTTCACCGGATGCTGAGATACTTTTTTTTGAAAATAAAATTTCAAAATTTCCATATAAAATGTATGGTATACATTTGCATACGTACGGCTAAAACTTTGACAATCTTGATCAGGAAATCCTAGGTTAAACTCGTCAATCATTCTACCTCCAAGGTAACGCCGAAAGAATGAATTGAATTGAAAAATAAAATGTACAATATTTAAAATTTCTACAAATTCTTCATATTTTGAAAACCTTATACCTATATTATACCGTATTATTTATTATTTTAACACTCCATTCAATTTTTGACCGTTTTCGTTTTTAAAGTTGAATATCTCAGGACTCTAGATTAGATTAGATTATAAGGGGCTGTTATTGCACTTCGACCAATAGAGATCTTTTGTACCGCCCGTGCTTCTTATAGATCTAGGCTTTTGATAAATCCTAGGATTCTATTAGAAGGTGCGCACCAGATTTCCTCAGGTTTGAGAAAAGGCTGATGCATGTAGCACATTCTTTTGGAGGCCAATGCTTCGCATACAAACAAAATGTGTTTTGAGGTTTCCTTGTCCTCCTTGCAGAATCTGCATTTGTCATCCTCTTGTAGACCTATCCTGCTTAGATCTCAGGACTCTAAAAACCGATTGAATTGAAATTTCTGCACAATATTAATCTTGTCATTCTCTATAAAACTCTTTTTAGCACCAAAACGATCCTTGAACTGAGACGCGAGTTACAGGGCGCTAAACATAAAACTCACACGAATCAATTTTAAGTATCAAAATTTTACATTTTTTGACTCCTTATAAAAGTACATATGTTGCCGTGAGACTAAGGAGCCGAAATTTAGTCAGGATATTTTTTGAAGGGTTTAATATTATTTGAAATTTTAACGGTGAATATCTGTTAACTAGGGCAAAAGGTATAGGGTAAAATACAAAAAAAGTCATTTTTTCAAAAAACAACTTTTTTTTCCTTTCTAAAAGGCCTTCCTTAGTTCATACCGTGATCCTTGAAAAAAGTATGCATTTTAATTTAGAACTATTTGCTGACCTAATGCATTTTATTTGACTCAAATCGGTGCAACAAAGCCCGAGATATAAGAGTTTAAAGTTGAAAAGCCACATATCCTCCCATATAAAAATTTAAAAAATAAAATAATTCAGTATTTTTGAATTTTTACATAAAAAATTTGTTGTATGAAAAATTTGTGACCTTCAACTGAAATAATTTCAGCTATAACAGCTGCATGCTAGCTGTAGCCTGTACCTACATACACATTTTACAAACGTACATCCATGCAGTATGATCGCTATTTGCATACATATAGGTATATTTAGCTATGAAAATTTTTCAAATCATATACACCAACACTTAGACGAAATTTATTTGCTTGTGTTGGTGCAGACACAAATACATTTCAGACGATGTTATTGTTGTTTTCGAAAAATTTTTTTACTAATTTGGCTCTTAAAATACTTTCTTTTTAAATTCCTAGCATGAAGAAAAAAACCAAAACAATAATTACAAGTGCCAAATTTTATTATTTTCTGTTTACTTATAAAATTCTTTTTTGAAGAAAAAAAAAAAAGAAAAAATATATTTAGTGAAATTGTGGAATTTTAATTCATGTGTTCATATTACAGCGATAAAACAGGATTTCGAAGTGGTTTAGAAGAAAAAACAAAAAAACGAGGAATCATTTTTTTTACATATAATTCAGGTGAACAATTGTGAAAAAATAGATATATACATACATATATACGTGCCATTTTTTTTTTTTGATTTTTAATTCACTTGTCGTGTTCTCTATTACAAAAAAAAAAGAAAAATATAAATATATAACATATATGTATACATATGTATAAGCACCGATAGTTTGCTTATCCAGGTGTTCTTTAATTTCCTTTGAACTTTTTTTTGTTTGCTCTGGTGTTTTTTGTGGAAAAGAACTTTAATGATAAAGAAAACGAAATTATTACTAAAAAATAAGGAAAAAAAATTTAAATTTAACTAAAAGTGAAGGGTCAGTTTTCTCCTTTTTTTTTTGCCATGTGGCCTACCGCCTGATGGTTTTTTTTTTTTTTTTTAATTCCTAACGAAAAAAAAAGGAAACACAATAATTACAGAAAATTTTTATTTAGAAGTGCCAATTTTTATTATTTTCCTTTTTCTTATAATTTTTTTTGAAGAAAGAAAAAAAAATTATATAAAATAAAACCAATTATTTTTAGAGAAATTAAATTTGCAAAGAAAAAAAAAATAAATCCAATCCAGTGTCTGAAAATGAGTATAAATTAAATTTAATTTATTTTAAAATGTAACTCAAGATATTAATAATAAAAATATAAAAAGAAAAAAAATCATTATATATATAAATGAAGAATTATTAAAACGAAGAAAGGGAAAAATCTATAAAAATTCCGTAAAGAAATACGAAAAAAAGACATAATTGTTTTGAGTTATTTTAAGTGTAAGAAGAAAAAAAAAAAAAGTTTATTTTATAAGAGGAAAAAAGTTATGTTCTTTAGTAAATTCTGTTAAATTGAAAATATTTTTCATTAATTAGAAAAAAAATTATTACTTATTTGGTGAGTTCTTTATTAAAATAAAAATAAAAGTTCTCCTATCACTATTAAAAGAAAAGAAAAAGTTTAAAAGAAAAAAATACATAACCAATATATACGTATTATCAAAGTGTTTTTCTAACGATTTTTTTTTTTTTTTTGTGCATATACGAGTAATATTTTGTAATTTACTTTAAATTATAATACAATAAAGTAAAATATAAAATATAAGTCTTTAAGTATACATTAAAAAAAAAAATAAATAAATAAAAAAATAAAAAATCAATAAAACAAAAGCACTTAATTATCATTTAAGTAGGATTGGGCTAGAAGAGGATGACAAATGCAGATTCTGCAAGGAGACCTCAAAACACATTTTATGCGAATGTGAGGCGTTGGCCTCTAAAAGAGTGCAACATATGCATCAACTTTTTCTAAAACCAGAAGAAGTTTGGTGTGCACCTTCTCATAGAATTTTAGGATTCATTAAAAGCCTTAACCTATAAGAAGCACGGGCTGTACAAAAGATCTATAAAGGTCGAAGTGCAACAATAGCCCCTAAATATCTATCCATCTATAATATAAAATATAAGCCTTTAAGTATATATTTAAAAAAAAAAAACAGAACAAAAAAAACAATCTTCAGTTATTAAACAATTATACAAAAAACAAAAAATTATAAAATAAAACATAACGCTGAGAAACAGATAATGTGCTGCATCATTAGGCCCAGGTTCCAGCAACGGTACCAACGCGAGGGGTTCCCTGAGGAACACCAGTTGATTGTTCATCCGCCGATGCAGTTCTATAGAAAGCTAAGTGAAAATTTGTTTTTTTTCTTAAAGGAAAAAAAAGGAATCAAAAAAAAGGAAAAAATATTTTAACGTAAGCAAATTTATAAATATTCAGTAAGATAGAAACAAGGAGGAAATGATAAAACGTACGAAATTACCTAAAATTCTATATAAAATGATCTGAAAAGAAAAAAAAAAACAAAAAAAAATCCTATTAAGAAAATATAAAAATAATAGTAAAAGTAGTAAAGTTTCCTTTTTTTGGACGGTTGAAATCTTTTTCTGCTTGATTCATCTCCGAATATTGTTTTTTTTTAAATTTAGAGAAAACAAAAAAAGTCAAGAAAATTTTATTTTTTTTAAACACTATGAATGTCCATTAAAGTAAAGTCATAGTTAACCAATTTAATTAAGTAGAAATTATCAATTTTTGTATCTTGAATGGAATTGTATGTATTTTTAAGAAAATAAATAATACTACCCCAACAATTTTTTTTGTTAAAGAAAAAAAAAAGGAATAAAGAAAAAAGAAGAAATTAGAAAAGAAAAAGGAAAAGAAATAAAATTATGAACGTGTTGATTTAATTTACTGGAGAGGTCCCGAAGGGCGGTGTGATGGGGCTGGTGGGGGTCCGTAGGGGGACACCTCAGATTGCCATACACCTGGCCGATATCCTGTTGAATTCCATTATTTAGTACATCACATTATCTTTTGGTTTTTTTTTCCTTCATCCGTTCGCTTCTTGGTTTTTGGTTAAAAATTCACATAGCCGGGCTACGACTATGTTACGGTTCTGTTCGCCCCTCAATACGGTGAGTCCAATAATCCCACGACAGGCTGAAGCAGCCGGAATCCTATAGTAGACCGGTTTGGACTCATCGGTCGAGAGCTTTGGGCTTTGGTTTTTTTTTTCAAATGTAAGTATGAAAATGGCTTCTCATTTGTTTTTTGATCACCATCGAAATGTTGAAATTATTTTCAGTATCGTAACAAACTCTAAGTATTATATAATAGACAATATTTCAAGATTTTTAAATGAATTCGATACATTTTTTGACACCAAAGCATATAATGAAGTTTTTTTAGCAAAAAATAAGTTTAAAATGTTCGCGAGTATTTAAATAATAACAAAAGTAAAGAAATAACACCCAACGGCCATTATCTTGGATGTTCCTATTTTAAAGACGATGAACATAATATTTGCGAATGTGACTTAATGAAAGAAAAACAAAGACAAAAAGTCGATAGAGCTAAAGAAGCTATTAAACTTATAGTTGAATTTCTTGGAAAAATTTATTATAATTATTTTTATGATTGGTAGCTTATAAATAATAACACACTATATTCATTTAAAAAATGGTTTTATATTAGTAATATATTTGTTTTATGTATTATACACTATTTTTTATGAGAATCTCTTATAAAAGAAGAAATGAAGAATACCAGATCATGGGAATGTAGTGACCGAAGTACAAGAATTACGAACCGAAGTAACAAAAATCAATACAAGTATTAATGAGATTATGGACATTTTAAAAGCTTTGAACAATACTTCGTTGCAATTCATAGTGAAGTGACGTAATAGAATTTCAAGTGAATAACTAAAATAGTAGAATAAATAATAATAACGAAATTTTCTAAATATTTAATACACAAAGTGGAAACAAAAGCTTGCAGATAATAAAATTTAAATTTAATAAAAATGTTAAAAATTAGCCCACCAGATAAACCTCCCGACATCACGAGGTCATTAGAAGTTCAGAAATTCAGCAGTAATGGAAATGGGAAGAAGTTAATATACATATTGGAAGGCCCGAAATACTTAATAATGAAACATCTGACACTCTTGAAAAAGTGTCACCATTTCTTATTAAAAACGTAATTGAATAGCTCAAGGATCCGTACAAAATTGCAAAAAATTAAGAACTGGCACCACCCTAATAGAAATCAAAAATGTTGAACAAACTGAAAAACTGATACAAATGAATAAACTTAATGAACAAATAAAAGTTGAAGTTGAAGAACACAAAACATTAAATATATCAAAAGGTGTAATATACTCAAATGAACTAAGAAACATACCCGAAAACGAGGTTCTTCAAGAACTTAAAAACCAAAAAATAATAGAAGTTAAAAAAATTCTCAAAATACTGAATAACAATCTAATAGCAATGACAATATAAATTCTATAACACACAATAGAAACAGGACTCATAATATTAAAATTCGCCATATACTCACTACCAAACACAATTAATATTGGCTATGAAAAAGTCAGAGTCAAACACTATTTTCCACCACCACTACGATGTAAAAATTGTTTACACTTCGGTCACACAAAAACAACATGCAAAAAACCAAAAATTTGCTCCAACTGCAATGAAGAATACCACATTAAAAATAATGAAAAATGCGAACGAGAAGAAAAATGCACAAACTGTAAACAAAACCACGATAGTTTGAGTAAAAACTGTCCAATTTTCATCAAACAGAAAGAAATCCAAGCAATAAAAACAATAGCAATAAAATATGTATATTAAATACCTTTTCAAATAAATAACTTTTATAAATAAAATGCACTAAAAATTAAAAAATAATTTTTCTTCCTCAGTGATATAATAAAAGTTTGGGCATCCATAATTATAATCACTAACTGCAACTCATGCCCAAACTTTTATTATATCACTGAGAAAGAAAAATTATTTTTTTAATTATTTTAGAAGGTTTTTTAATGTATTTTATTTTCTACTTTTTAGTCATAACTATAAATAATTTACAAATTTTTAAATTGCCATTTAATAGCACTCAGCAAGAGCTTTAATTTGATATCATCACACACGGTCCAAATTGCACAATCCCAAGGAGGGTATAGTTTTCACCCAACCCCCACCTAAAAAAACGTGAAATTTTTTTTACTTTATCGGAAAAGCTCATTTATTTCATTCACTCATTTTAAATCAAAAAACCTAAATCATATTTCATTAAAAATATCTAGTAGTTTATGCTTTTTAATGTTTTAATAAAATATCTAGTAGTCTATGCGTCGCCCTTAGTCCCAAAGTTATTTAGTTAAGGGTTTGTAAGTTGATAAAAGTTATTTAAAAATAGATTATAAAACCGCAAAAAAATTATACACAGAAAGACACCCAAAAATGACAAACGTTAAATATGCAACAGTCGCAACAAAATCTATAAACTTAAAATCAACTTCAACACAAACTGAACAAATACAACCCAATAAAGCAAACAGTGAACATTCAGCCAGTGAATTCACTGTGATTTCATGTGATTGTTTATTTATTCACTGTGAATCGAGAAACTGATAATGTAATAAATGCATGGATCATAATCATACTGATTTCACTTAATGATTTTTAAGTGAACCAAATCAGTATGTGCACTAAGTGACCATTTTTATGCATTGAACTCATCTTTGTTAATCACTACGAGTTCACAAAATGATTATTTCGTGAAGATGTACACGTTTTCGTCATTTTACAGTTATATACGTATGTACAGTTATATGAAATCTTGTTCTATGTGTGGTTTGAGTAAATTTTCTGTTCAATTTCTATTTTAAAGTAAAAGTGAAAGAATATATGTTAGAAGTGCATTGAAATTATTATTTAATATTTTATTATCAATAGTGAAATTCAACAAGAAAAATAGTAAGTTTAAATTTATATAATTTAGTAATAAGTTAATTAAATTTCTGTTTTGTTTTTCCTTTTTAATTTGTTTTTTGAAACAATTCCATATTCTTTTGGTCTTGAAATCCTCATCTTTAAAATAATAAAGTTATACATATAATATAATTGTTTTTTCAACAGAAAAATAATTTTTCACGGGTTGGTGGTGAAGACGTCCGTGATTTCGTTAGAAGAAATTTGACAACAATTTTGACTAACGAAAATGCCCAAAATTTCTCTTGGATGGGCACAACAGACAAAATTAGTGTTAAGGGGTTTAACACTCGCTTTAAAAAGTATAGCTCAAATATTAATTTTTTTAAATTTCTTATTTATATAGCTATGTATTAATAGGTGCCTGTCTATCAGCTACTGGAAATTCCACAGAAACAAATATTGAACACCACGATTTTTCCAATACGCAAAGCAGAAACAAGACACATCTTTAACTGTAAATATAAAGTCAATAAATAATGCAAACTAAAGATTTTGTAAATTATGAAATTTAAGTTTTTTAAACCTTTTAATTCATAATAAATGCATTCATATATACTATACTTATTCTAATTGTTTTTCTTTTATTTATTATTTATTTTAATTATTATTATTATTTAAAAATATTCAAATTTAATATATAATATGTACATATGTATATGTATGTACTAGAACAGTGCATTTATTTTGTTGGTAATATTATACCTATGGAAATTATTTCTGCCTATTTTTGCTTCAATAATTACAATGATTTTATAATGAGTGAATAAAATGAAAATAAAATGAGGAATTCAACAACCACCCATCTCAACGAAACATTCAGCAACTATAAGAAAAGACATGACAAAAATATACAGCAATATGAAAAAATGGAAATAATCACATCAATTCATTAATCTCATTACGTTGATTGTTGTTGGGCTGAAGATGATGCAACTACCGGACCAGATACATGTATTTGTTCTTATAGACAAAATCAGGTCATCAAATTTAAAAGTGAATTTGAAAAATTATTGAAATTTTATAAGAAGTTGATTGGTTATTTAGAAGAAGGATCTATGGATATAATAGATAACATTTCAATATTTTTAAATGAATTCGATACATTTTTTGGTACAGATACATATGGAGAAGTTATTTTTAACAAAAAAGAAATTGAAAATGTATGACAACATTTAAATAACAACAAAAGTGAAGAAATTACACCTAACGGCCATTATCTAGGATGTTTTGGTCCTGAAGATAATGAAAATAATATTTGTGAATGTGATTTAATAGAAGAAAGGCAACGAGTAAAAGCGGATAGAACTAAAGAAGCTATTAAACTAATGTATAGATGAATTTTTCGGAAAAATATATTATAATTTTTTTGCTGATTATTAGTTAATAAATAAAAACACACGATTTTCATTAAAAAAATGGTTTTTTATTAATTATATGTGTATTTATTTTATATTACAGTATTATAAAAGCTGGGTGAACTTATATTAAATTGTTGTTCATATTCATCATAATTTACATTAGACTCCGTTTCTGTCGTATATTGCTGTAGTTCGTTTCTGTATTATTAGTTGAGAAATTTCTCAATTATGTGACGTCACAATATTTACAACCATCATACTCAACTAGTTGAGTCTTACTGTTTCCAGTTTAATAATTGAGAATGGTGAGTTGAGTTTCATTTGATTAATGGAAAAACTGGAAATAATTGAGATTACAAATGTCAAATTCAAAGTTTTTGATTTTTGGCTTGTGAATTTGTTTAAGGTCATTTCAATAAATAATTATTTTAATATCTGCAAACAGAATATTTTATCAAACTATTTAAATTTATTTTGAGCTTTAGTGTTTGTTGAACAAAATTTGTGAAAATAAAAACTGAAATATTTAATTTTAATAATTTTAAAAAATAACATAATAAATTACTATAAGTTAAATTTTTCTAAATTAAAAAAAAATTTTACACTATGCTTCAACACTTTTAATTATCAGTTGACTTCTTCTCAATAGCACGTTTTCAATTGAATAGACTTTCAATCAGTTGAGAAAATTTTCAACTAAAATGTGCATACAGAAACACTTTTCCACGACGCAAACTCAACTCGTTTGGAAATTTCCAATGCAGCAGTATAGAAACACAACGATTGAGAATGACGTCAAAATGACGTGAAATTGAGAATTGTAGTAGAGAATTTCTCTATTTCAAAGTTATAGAAACGTGCTACTGATCTGCTTCTGATTGTATAGGTTGTTGTTGATCATTCTCTGTTATTTGTGTTAGTTGTTGTTGTTGTTCTTATTCTTGAAATTTACTAAAATCTATACTGTTAGCTTTCCCTACTTGTTCGTAGTTGATTAAATGATATTTTCCTTTGTTCAAACCTGCTATCACATTATCTGATAATTTATTATACTTTTCAGGCAAATTGAGACGTCGATTTCCTTCTAACTCAAGGAAAAATCAATCATTTTGTGTTAACCTTTTCTGCACTGATAATTTCATACGGATGCTTTTTTACCATGTTTTCCAAGTTTAAGTATATAATGCTTCGGAATGATTTCAACCAAAAAGCATCAAGTATATAGAGGTTTATTGTAGCCGTTAAATTCAAATTTTTGAATTTTCATGTCTGTATGTTTGCAAAAATAATATGAAAAGGGGAATAATTTTGCTTCGAATAAGCTCATGATATGATTGGCTGTATAAGATTTCAAGAGGAGAAATGTGAAAAGAAGAAGCATGTAAAGTAAATTTAAGAAATAAAAAATAATGAAAAACACGCCCATAATTATAATATTCATTATAAATGCTTTATTTGTTTTTGTATACCATATGATATTTTTAAATTTTGTTTTGATTCTTATTGTATACATTTTTGGATATTTATATTTTGTTTCGAAAAACAAAAATATAATAATACAACTGTGTACAATTATTGTTGATGATATTAATTATCACGTTTTTTTGTGATATGTGAGAAATGAAAAAATATTTTTAATTTTCATGTTTTTTAAAATATACTGCTTCTTGTTCATTTTCATATTGCATTTTATAGTTCTTATTAAATAATGATAATTCATTCATTCGCATGATGATTTTTTTTTTCTTTTTTGTCAAATTTCAAGATTTTTAGTTATTTGGTAACAATAAAATCTTTTTTATTTCACTTAAAATTTTTTTTTTAAATATTTTACAAATTTTATTTACGTAAAATAATTTGTATGGAAAATTTGTCATGTAACCCTGGGATTGGCTGATCGTATACAAATGTATACATTCGGACTTTGAGTCTTAATTTAAATATGATCCCTTCGAGCTAGGAAAACATGTAACTTCACCAATTCCTTCATTGGAAGGTCCTCACTATACATCCCAATTTTCAACGTCCTAGCTCAAAATTGGTAGAACAAAATATTTCTTTTTACCTATGCAAAAACACGAATTTGGTCGTGCGTATACAAATGTATACCATATGTACATTTTATATGGAGATTTTGAAATTTTTTTTTCAAAAAACGATATCTCAGCATCCCGTGGACCAAAAACCGTAATTTTTTTACCCTAATATTTGTTGAAGAGTCCTCTTTAATCAACCCATGCGATTTTGTACTATTTTTACTTTTCGAAATTTTCATACATTTACAAATTCAAACATAATTAAGACTTCAATTTGACTTTGAAGGTCTGTATCTCAGCATCCTCTGAATCAAAAACTATTATTTTTGGATTAAAATATTCAATATGAAAATATTAGTTTTTTGTCCACGGGATGCTGAGATATCGTTTTTTGAAAAAAAAAATTTCAAAATCTCCATATAAAATGTATGGTATACATTTGTATACGCACGACCAAATTCGTGTTTCTGCATTTAAGACTCAAAGTCCGAATGTATACATTTGTATACGATCAGGCAATCCCAGGGTTACATGACAAATTTTCCATACAAATTATTTTACGTACATAAAATTTGTAAAATATTTAAAAAAAAAATTTAAAGTGAAACAAAAAAGATTTTATTGTTACCAAATAACATTTTTATGTCATGTATTTTGAAGCACAACCACAATAACATTTCATAAAACTTGCAACAATGATTTTCAATATTCATTCAATAGAAAATAAGTAGAAATTATACCTAACAGTGTAAACTCGATAATTTGAACTAATTTAAACTGACCTTGTTAAAATTTTATAACAGTTGAAAAAATTGCACACAAAAACAAATTTACACTTTCAACACTATTTTAAACAAAAATACCAAATAGTGTTGTAATAAATTCATTTGTATTTTTAAAAAAATAATTACAAAATTGAATATGACAATTATGAAGTGAATTTTAAATCAGGTAATATGTACATATTTAACTTGTTTTTATTTCATCCTATTTCGAAAAGTATAAATCAGAAAAACCCCTTTACAAAATTACATAACATTATTAGCTAATTTTAGAAATTTAGGCGTTGAAAATAAAGAGGTTCAAATTACTGAGCTTATACTGTATCTATATTTAAGTAAAATTAAAGTAAAAAAAAATTTAAAAAAAAGAAAAAACATTAGTTCAAATAACATTTATACATACAATTATAATTCATATTGATCTTCTGTCTTTGTCTATCTTCAAATGATCGATATGCGTTTATAATTTGTATTATTCTTTTTGCGTATTTTCTTAATCCTTTCCTACTTTTGTTATCTACTTCGAAAATAAACCAAAGTCAGCTGATTTGCATTAGTGTATTCAAAAAAAAAACAATAGAAATGAAATATTTAAGAAAAATACAATTTAAAAAGAACTAGGGTAGAATACCCAGTAACGAGCACTCCGGCAGTAACGAGCCCTTGGCTTTATTTTATTCTATAACTAAGATATTTTTATAAAAATACAGGTGAATATTTGCTATATATTATGTACTTAGAAAAATATATTATCCTTGCAATGCGTGGATGGTTTATCATTACAAACTCTTATTTTAAATATAATTCTAATAAATATAAAGTGCTACTCAAAATGGCATTTTACTTATCAATTTCGTTAAGGAGATGAATATTACGTTTTCGTTAAGGAGATGAATATTTATTTCCTTTATATTTTACTAAAAAAAAGCGATAAATAGCTAATTTTTTTGAAATTACATTTTAAATTAGTTAAAACTTAATTTCTAACACTTTGTAACACGTTTATTATTAAAATATTTTATTTTTGGCACTGCTCATTACTAGCTCTTTTCATGGGCTCGTTACTGGCGAAAAGGGGGCTCGTTACTGGTCTTCACGAATTTTGAGTTTTTTTCATAATTTTAAAAATTTTCTAGGCGATCCTCAAATAATTTTTATTTTTCATATAGGTAATTATTTTAAATAAATTGATAAAATATTTGAAAAAAAAGTAAACAAAAATAATTCATCATTACAAAAAAAAAAAAACATTCATACAATTATAATTCATATTGATCTTCCGTCTTTGTCTTTCTTCAAATAATCGCTATGCATTTATAATTTTTATTATTCTTTTTCAACATTTATTCTTATAGTCTACTTCGAAAATAAACAAAACAGCTGATTTATAGTAGAAAATTCAAATAAAAACGGAAAATATTTAAATTGAGTTCGAATGTTTCAAAAGCTATATTTTAAAATTTTGATATGAACTACCAAAAAGCATCAATTTATACAATAGAGGATTAATCTCAAGCTCTTTCAAAAATCAAGAACATGCAACATACATAAATATTTTGCTTCGAAAAATTTTTAAATATAGCTTTTGAAACATTCGAACTCAATTTAAATATTTTCCGTTTTTATTTGAATTTTCTACTATAAATCAGCTGTTTTGTTTATTTTCGAAGTAGACTATAAGAATAAATGTTGAAAAAGAATAATAAAAATTATAAATGCATAGCGATTATTTGAAGAAAGACAAAGACGGAAGATCAATATGAATTATAATTGTATGAATGTTTTTTTTTTTTTGTAATGATGAATTATTTTTGTTTACTTTTTTTTCAAATATTTTATCAATTTATTTAAAATAATTACCTATATGAAAAATAAAAATTATTTGAGGATCGCCTAGAAAATTTTTTTTAGAAAACTAAAATATTTAATATTATAAGCGTTTTTTTCATACAACAATTAATTTTCCCCATAGTTTTTGTTTACTAATTATGAATAGGGGAAAATACCCAGTAACGAGCACCCTTAAAAAAAATTTTGGACTTTTTCCTTATACCACTGTTAAAGTATTTGATAAATAATTCCAACCAAGAGTAAAATAAATTTTCTGAAGGGTCTAGATTTGCAATTTAACGCAAAAAATATGTTTTTATTTCAGTAAAATTATTAAAATTATGAAAAAAATCAAAATTCGTGAAGACCAGTAACGAGCCCCCTTTTCGCCAGTAACGAGCCCATGAAAAGAGCCAGTAACGAGCAGTGCCAAAAATAAAATATTTTAATAATAAAAGTGTTATAAAGTGCTAGAAATTAAGTTTTAACTAATTTAAAATGTAATTTCAAAAAAATTAGCTATTTATCGCTTTTTTTTAGTAAAATATAAAGGAAATAAATATTCATCTCCTTAACGAAAACGTAATATTCATCTCCTTAACGAAATTGATAAGTAAAATGCCATTTTAAGTAGCACTTTATATTTATTAGAATTATATTTAAAATAAGAGTTTGTAATGATAAACCATCCACGCATTGCAAGGATAATATATTTTTCTAAGTACATATATAGCAAATATTCACCTGTATTTTTATAAAAATATCTTAGTTATAGAATAAAATAAAGCCAAGGGCTCGTTACTGCCGGAGTGCTCGTTACTGGGTATTCTACCCTAGTTCTTTTTAAATTGTATTTTTCTTAAAAATTTGATTTCTATTGTTTTTTTTTTTTTTGAATACACTAATGTACATCAGCTGACTTTGGTTTATTTTCGAAGTAGATAACAAAAGTAGGAAAGGATTAAGAAAATACGCAAAAAGAATAATACAAATTATAAACGCATATCGATCATTTGAAGATAGACAAAGACAGAAGATCAATATGAATTATAATTGTATAAATGTTTTTTGAAATAATGTTTTTTCTTTTTTTTTTAATTTTTTTTTTTTACTTTAATTTTACTTAAATATAGATACAGTATAAGCTCAGTAATTTGAACCTCTTTATTTTCAACGCCTAAATTTCTAAAATTAGCTAATAATGTTATGTAATTTTGTAAAGGGGTTTTTCTGATTTATACTTTTCGAAATAGGATGAAATAAAAACAAGTTAAATATGTACATATTACCTGATTTAAAATTCACTTTATAATCGTCATATTCAATTTTGTAATTATTTTTTTAAAAATACAAATGAATTTATTACAACACTATTTGGTATTTTTGTTTAAAATAGTGTTGAAAGTGTAAATTTGTTTTTGTGTGCAATTTTTTCAACTGTTCTAAAATTTTAACAAGGTCAGTTTAAATTAGTTCAAATTATCGAGTTTACACTGTTAGGTATAATTTCTACTTATTTTCTATTGAATGAATATTGAAAATCATTGTTGCAAGTTTTATGAAATGTTATTGTGGTTGTGCTTCAAAATACATGACATAAAAATGTTATTTGGTAACAATAAAATCTTTTTTGTTTCACTTTAAATTTTTTTTAAATATTTTACAAATTTTATGTATGTAAAATAATTTGTATGGAAAATTTGTCATGTAACCCTGGGATTGCCTGATCGTATACAAATGTATACATTCGGACTTTGAGTCTTAAATGCAGAAACACGAATTTGGTCGTGCGTATACAAATGTATAACATATGTACATTTTATATGGAGATTTTGAAATTTTTTTTTCAAAAAACGATATCTCAGCATCCCGTGGACAAAAAACTAATATTTTCATATTGAATATTTTAATCCAAAAATAATAGTTTTTGATTCAGAGGATGCTGAGATACAGACCTTCAAAGTCAAATTGAAGTCTTAATTATGTTTGAATTTGTATATGTATGAAAATTTCGATAAGTAAAAATAGTACAAAATCGCATGGGTTGACTAAAAAGGACTTTTTAACAAATATTAGGGTAAAAAAATTACGGTTTTTGGTCCACGGGATGCTGAGATATCGTTTTTTGAAAAAAAAATTTCAAAATCTCCATATAAAATGTACATATGGTATACATTTGTATACGCACGACCAAATTCGTGTTTTTGCATAGGTAAAAAGAAATATTTTGTTCTACCAATTTTGAGCTAGGACGTTGAAAATTGGGATGTATAGTGAGGCCCTTCCAATGAAGGAATTGGTGAAGTTTCATGTTTTCCTAGCTCGAAGGGATCATATTTAAATTAAGACTCAAAGTCCGAATGTATACATTTGTATAAGATCAGCCAATCCCAGGGTTACATGACAAATTTTCCATACAAATTATTTTACGTATGTAAATAAAATTTGTAAAATATTTTAAAAAAAAAATTTTAAGTGAAATAAATAAGATTTTATTGTTACCAAATAACTAAAAATCTTGAAATTTGACAAAAAAGAAAAAAAAATCATCATGCGAATGAATGAATTATCATTATTTAATAAGAACTATAAAATGCAATATGAAAATGAACAAGAAGCAGTATATTTTAAAAAACATGAAAATTAAAAATATTTTTTCATTTCTCACATATCACAAAAAAACGTGATAATTAATATCATCAACAATAATTGTACACAGTTGTATTATTATATTTTTGTTTTTCGAAACAAAATATAAATATCCAAAAATGTATACAATAAGAATCAAAACAAAATTTAAAAATATCATATGGTATACAAAAACAAATAAAGCATTTATAATGAATATTATAATTATGGGCGTGTTTTTCATTATTTTTTATTTCTTAAATTTACTTTACATGCTTCTTCTTTTCACATTTTTCCTCTTGAAATCTTATACAGCCCCCTTTTATATTATTTTTGCAAACATACAGACATGAAAAATCAAAAATTTGAATTTAACGGCTACAATAAACCTCTATATACTTGATGCTTTTTGTTCATATCTAACAAGTTTATCTTCCTGTTTCCGGTTAACTGGTTTTGATGTCTTCAGTGTTTGTTTTGAACTTACTTTTTCAGGTTTCTGTACTTTACTCATTTTACAAACTTTAAAAGAAAGATTAATTAAATCACTTAAAAATTCCACGACGAACTGATGCCGTTTAAAGAAATCGTCTCTAACGAGTTCTAACGAGAGTATGAGTGTATTACAACCGTAAAGCTAAAATTATTTTGGATAATTCTTACTATGCCAAGTTGGAAAAAATTATACCATTATTGTTACAACCAGCGCAACAATAACCGGTTTAACCACCAAGTGTGCAAAGGGTGATTGAGCTTGGCCAGAGCCGATACTTTTGAATTATTTTAGGTTATTTTCACAACAAACTTTGCATACTTTTAGATTATGACGCTATTTAGAGACAAAAAATTTGCTTACTTTTAGGTGATGGCTTCATTTAGAGACAAAAATTTGCATGCTTTTAGGTGGTGACCTCATTTAGAGTAAAAAATCGCATACTTTTAAGTGGTGACGTCATTTTTGCTCATCCATGATCCAGAATATTATACTACTTATCAGAAACTAATCGGGTACTGCCTCCATAAGCACAAGACTGACTTCGATTTATAAACTAAGTATAGCCTTTGCGTATAAAGTATATACTGGTGACACCGCAAGAATTTTCGTATTATCATCTTTGTTCAAAAGAGGCGCTGGTGTCACTCCATATCGTTATAAAAAAAAGAAAAGAAGAGAGAGAGAGATTAATTTTTTTCTTAGCTTTTATGTGTACAGTACACAGTATATATACACTTGATATTGTATGTATGATTCATACACACCATATTATGTACATATACGCATATTTCCAAATTCATTTATTATATTCATTCATAATATGCATTATAAGCGAAGAGGAAAAAAAACAGGAATATTATTGATTTTTTTCTTCTAAACGCATTAATATATGTGATCATTATTTAGGTATTTCTATTATGATACTCGTATATGTACATATACATTTTATATTTTGTATACATTGTTTGTGTATTTTTAACATTTTAAAGATATTTCTACTTCTTTCATATTAGCGTTGTTGTAATGTTATCTTATGTTGTGTTTTAAATTAATATGGGATAACAAATTTTTCTGGCAACTATGAATTATGCTCATTGTTTATTTTTTATATCATTTTCAGTTTTAATATTTTAAAAATATGATTTTATCAGTTTTATTTTATGTATACCTACACATTTAATGCAATATGAAAATTTTGACTTTGAAATTTGAAGATAAAATTTTTTTAAAAAAAAAAGGTAACCTATGTATGTAAATTTTTGTGAATGAGAAAAATTATTTTCAATTTATTCCATATAATTTTTTCAAAATTTTTGTATGATAAAAGTGGCACTTGTCAATTTTGGGATATTATACCTCAGGCTCTATTGCACCGATTTGATTCAAATAAAAAGCACTAGATTGAAAAACATTTTAAAAACATTTTTCAATTTAATTGCTAGGATAATTTAAAAAATAAGAAGGGTAGCAGTAAAAGGGAAAAAAATGTTAATTTTTATAAAAAAATGACGCTTTTTTGCATTTTATTTTATAAGTTTTGCCCTAGTCGAAAAATTTCAACTGATTTGTTTGAAAGAAAACCCTTCAAGAAACATCTTGGTTACACCTCAACTTTCTACTCTACCGGGAATATATTTTTTTAGAGGGACGAAAGGTCTACTGAAATTTTAAGTTATTTGAATCACAGGGTCCAGAGATATTCAAATTTGAAAACTGATTCTTGTCGAAAATGTGCCAAAATTGACTCGAGTGTTGAGAATTGCTTAAAAAATGGCTATTCAGAATAATCTAAAATAACCATTTATCAGAATATTTTCTAAATGTTTGTTCAGTACGACAATTAATTTTCCTGACAGCTTTTATTGCATATTGATATCTATTAAATGTTATTCCTAATCATTGTGATGAGAAATTGTAAAAAAAGGTGCGAATTTTATTTTACAAGTCAATGTATTTTAAACGGAAATATGTATACATATACATATATATTTTTCCTACAAAAACATTTATTCATAATTATTGGAATACGTAATATGAAAAAACTAAATGCTTCTAATAAAATATATTTTATAGGTATACTCGTATTTTATGAATTTTAATTCAAATTGTTTTGATAAATTGTTAGTGACATTAGCCCTATAGCACATGTATTGTACATTGTTGATAAAGGTTTCTAGGGTATGCCAGCATATTTTTTAAACTATGCATTCGTGGAGGCTGTCACTTTATACCCCAAAAAAGTTTTGTAATTTAGATATTTGTAAAAAAATTAACAAATATTAACAAAAAAAAAAGTACTGGAGGGAATAATTTTTAATTATTTTTAGAGGCCTTGCAATATTTTTAATTTTGCACTTTGTTTAGAAGATGGGTTCGAAATAAGACGGTTAATTTTTTGGAGTAAAATCAAAGAAGAACGGTGAAAACGAAATTTAAGATTTCAATTTCATGCTGACTACAAAAGTATTGTTTTGAACCACTTGGAAATAATTGAATTAATTTTTTTATGACATCAGTCTCATGTATTAAGGATTTTATACTTGTTTCAAAGTGATTTGAAATATTTTTCATATATTTCACAAACTCTGAAGAAGGTACAGTTAAATTGCCATAATGTGATTTCGAATTTTTGGTTTGATATGCCCTCAGTTTTAATAAAATGTCATTTTCAATTGTTTCTTCTTTTGCCAAAATAAAATTCATACAAACTTCGCATTTGTATCTTGTAGAAACTTTCTTTCCCACATAGCTAGAGAAATAAACAATTACATTATTTAAAAATGAATTTTCTATATCTGGAATCTCTTACTCATTTCCAGATTCTTCATCTTCACTTTCAATACATTCAAAAATTTCAATTTCTTCGTCTGATTCTAAATCATCGAAAGTCGTTAAAAATTCTTCTACTTCCTCTCTCTTTTTTTTCTCATCAGCACTTACTATTTCATCGGTTAGGTCAGAAATAAATTCTGCTGAGTTTGACAGTAAATTTTCTGCATCGGAAAACTCATACCCATTTTGCAGAGATGGTACATAATTTTGAAATGCCATTTGTCTTATATTTCTAGAAATTCTATAAGGTGAAGGATTTTTCTCATAATTTCCTTTATTTCTTCTTAATATGGATATGCTATTTTCAAGAGGAACCTGGTTCAATCTCGAAGTGATTAAGTAAGTTTGACTGTTTTTCAAACTTTCCCATATTAATAAAACCCCATTAATTGTTTGAATTAAACCGTCAAAACATGGTGGTCTTTTGAACTTTCCTAAATGAATCCACTTTTCTATCCATGCTTTTCCCTCTATCAAATTTTCAATTACTTTTTTTCCAGGTTCTTTTTCAGATAAGGCATTTCTTTGAGGGTTTGTTGTAAATCCAACAACGCTGTTCAAATTATCGAAAAGATTACTAAGTTTTCTGAATGCTTCTGCGGTATAGGATGCTTTCGCAATTTCCTCCCTTTCGAATACATTTAGGGCTATACGTAGTTCTATTCCGGCAGAAACATTTAAACTGAAAACTTGAGTGGCTAATTTGACGCTCATTTTTTCAAATGCACTCGGATAAATATGTTTCTCAGATAAATTGAAACATGCTTCCAGAGTACTATTTTTTTCAGTATTAAACATTTTTTCTAAAATGGTCCACGATATAATTTTATCACCAACTTTAATATCTGCCTTACGCAAATTATTTCTCACACTTTTTATTAAATGGGGTACGTCGAAAAGTAACATTACTTTTTTATCTATTATGTAGGTAAATGGCTCATTCTTATTACAAATTAGTCTTTTGTAAGCACTTTGATTTGAAGTGCCCTGATCCCCTGTTATGGCAATTACATTGAAACCTATGTTCGAAAGGAGTTCAACAGCATTTTCAACAGTGACTTTTCCGATAAAATAAGCAATGGACTGTTTCCAATTGCTATTTAAACCTCTAATCATGAGAAGTAGAACGGATGATGAAATCTTTGGATATCTCTTCCCTCCTCCTAAGTCTTTTAGACCGAAAACCATGTCTTCTTTAGATGAATATTCTATTTCCATCTTACAAGACATTTCGTCGAAAAGCAAAATACATTTTTTTTCGAAATCTGTCATTTTCTGACATTTTTCTTTCAAAAGATTGATTATATGTCCCTCTAAACCAACTGGAAATACAATATTGCTATTCCGACGCATTATTGTTCTCGTATGTGGCATTGCAAATCCCATATTTGTCATATGCCTGGAGCACGCTGGCGATTTGAAATATAATTTTTGAAAAATATTTCTTTCATTTTTTGTCCACTGTTCCTTATTTTTATGAAAAAATTGGGACAAAATAAAAGTTTTCACTTCTGGTTTCTTCTTGCAAAGAAGCTTTTTAACATCATTTCTCGAGCATTTTTTTGTATTTTTAAAGTTTTTTTTATTGGTCGATCTATAATAAAGTTTTTTCTATAAGGTTGTCGAGATTCTCTGTCTTCTTCGAGTTTTCTTGAAAAGTAAGGCTCTGGAAACTGTGATGGTGAGGGTGTATTTCTTTCTGGAACTAATGGAATGTTATAGTCGCTTATGTAAGTTCTTATATTTTCCTCGCGTTTTACAATTAAGGGAGGTGAGGGAGGATCAAGCTCGCAAGGATTAGAGATAACTGTTGTGACAAAATCTTCGGTTGTATGGGAAAGTTTAACTTTTTTAAATGGAAAACGACGATTAGCAGGAGCACCAGGTTTACATAAAGGATCTATGTTTAATAACGAACAACTACAAAAATGTTTTTCAAAAGGCAAAGAGATTGAACTTGCTTTTAAAACTCTAGAAGTTCCACGTTCAATAATATCCTCTGTTCTAAAATGATTTTGACATATGAAAACATTTTTTAACCCTTCAATACTTTTTCTAAATCTTTCTCCCCCACAGTGTAATACCCACAAATCTTTTCTGTTATCAGAAGCAAACTTGAAAAAACTTAAAAATGATCCTGATTTATAGGAAGAAGAACAATTTGGATAAACACAATGTCTAATATATGCCATATTAGCAGTCTAAAACAAAACAAATTGAAATAAAATGGTAAAACTCAAACTTGGGAAAATAGTCGAGGATTTTTTCGAAATCTTAGAAAAAAGTGTAAAAATTTAATATCACTAATAATTAAAAAAACAAAGTTATTTACAACTATATACTATGTAAATATGTATATACCTATGTGAGTATTATATTATTATCAAAATTTTTATTACATATAATACTTACTATATTTCCAATTCCATCCAGAAAATATATGTGTTTATATGCATATTTTGAAAACTTTATTTTCAGTACTAAGCACTTTTTTTAAAATTTTGTATAAAAAATATTTTTTGAAAATAATAATTCAAAATTTAAAATTCCTCACTGTTTACCACTCTTTTAAAGTTATATAAAAAAATATTTTTTGAAAATAATAATTCAAAATTTAAAATTCCTCACTGTTTACCACTCTTTAAAATTGATACAAAAAAATAGTTTTAGAAAATAATTATTTTAAATTTAAAAATTATCACTGCCTAGCACATTCTATTTTTTTTTTTTTTTTTTTCAAATTTTCTTATTCTTAAAAAAATTAGTTTGAATTTTTTGAAATTGATAGTTTCAAGTAACAATTTCAAATATGCTAATATAAAGTAATAAGTGCATATTTATAGCAAATTCATGAAATTTGGTGCAGGTTATTCATATTTGTCATAAAAATGTACAGGGTCATATAGAATTTTTTTTTATTTTAAATTTATTTGTATGTCTACAATTTTTATTACAAATTATTTCTCTACTTTATTGAAAAAAATTAAAATAAAGTAACAAGCACCTTGTGTATGTATATATAGTATAATACATTCCTAAAAATTCATTCAATACATTCATAAAAAAATATATATTCGTTTAGGAAAGGTATATGCTTGAAAAATAGGCGTACGATGTATAAAATTTCACCGATTTTTATATACTGTCTTGGTTATTATGTATTATAGTACATATAATTCAAAATATTAAAATAGGATAAAAGAAAAAGGTTGAGGACAGTTGGTCATTAAATCGATTTTAAAACAATAGGATTCTTAAATCATAAATTTAAAATGGAAAATCTTCCACTTAAAAATGACATATTTAAAGTAATAAATCTTTATTGAAATTTTAAAAAAGGATCTTCATATTTATAAAGAGACTCTAATGTAGGTAGTTCTTATTATTATTTGGTCAAAAAACGAAATTAAAAAAAACTATGAGTCATTATGACAACTTAAAAATTTTAATTACTTATTATCAATGTGTAAAAAGAATGTTAACCGTTGTTTAAAAATTATTTAAGTATGTATGTAAACTGTTCTATTCGGTAAAATACTGAATATACATAAATAAATATTCATATACAAAAACATAAGATTAATTTGTATTTGAAAAATTTATTTCATGTATTTAATCAAGAAAAAGTCATTAAAGAAGATATCTGAAAAAATTAATACATTTTATTCATAATAATCCATCAGTTTATGTATATAAAAAAGCAGAGTAGATAGAAGACCATCTACTTCAGATTATTGACCAAGGAAAGAAGCAAAAGGTGAAGAATAAAAGTCAGCATCAATGCATTTTTAAAATACTGATTTTTCTGTCCATTTCGTTCTTTGATCATGAGAAATATATTGTTATCATTTGAAATGTGTTTTGTTTTGAAACCTCCATAGAGTATCCTGGTCAAGTTTTAATTTTTTTTCCCACGAGAACATACTTCTTTAACACTCGTTTCTATATTATGACATTTTCGTCAAAAATCCGTTTTAAAATTTAAATGTCTGAACCTTGTGATTTGATTGATTTAAAATGTTTTCACAGTATTGACACCAAAAAGATCCCTGCAAAAGAACGCGAATTACAGGGTATCAAACATAAAACCACGCAAATTAATTTTAATGTAACAAAATGCAAAATTTTTTGCTCAGTACAACAATACTGTTAAGGAAAATACTAAAGAAAACACTTTGATAAATGTTTTAGTATAAAAATATTAGTTTCCAGTAAACTGTTCACGGGATGCTGAGATACATATCTTTGAACTTGAAATTTATGAAATTGGTTTGCAAATGTATGGAAATTTTTTGTTTTTTTATCTTGTTTTACACTTTATCTCAAAAAGTAAAAATAGTACAAAAAAATCGCACGGGCTGATCAAAGAGGACACTTCAGCAAATATTTGGCTCAAAAAATTGCGGTTTTTGGTTCACGAGATGATGAAATACACCTTTTGAAAAAAAAGAAAAAAAATTGTAAGTTTCCATTTAAAATGTACGGTATAAATTTGTATACGGACGTCCAATTTTGTGTTTTTGAAAGAAAAAGGATATCTTTTTTTACCGATTTTGAGCTAGGACTTTAAAAATTGAATGTGTACGTACGACCCTCCAATAGAGGAATTGGTGAAGTTTCAAGGTCCGATCTCAAAGGGATCATATTTTAATTAAAGCTCAAATTTTATACATTTAAAAAAAAATTTATACCTACCAACATGCACAGGAAATTATTGAAAATTAAAAATAATTTTTTCATACATTTCATATAAAGTTCACATCCATATGTACATACATATGTATTATACCTTTTCTGGTATATATAATTATTTTACATATGTATATATATCCAACCAATGAAAACGACATTTAAAAAATATCAAAATAGTAAAAATAACATACATTCATTTCACTTCGTTAGCATACACATGTATATGTATAGGTACCTACCGACCTATGTACATATATGTAATAAACATTTATGCTGAAAAATCATTCCTAGTAAAATAAATGAATGAGAAACCAAAACAAAGTAAAAAAAAGTCATTCATGAAAAAGTACAAAAGTGAATGGTGGAGACACCTATTGAACAAAGATGATCGAATATTTGTCACCACTATTTAACTTTAAACACAATGGTATAACCATAATTATGCCGAACCCTTAAGATTTGAATACACTGCTAATAAAAGTATTCTTTCATTCCATTTGTATACTTCAATCAAGTTGTTTATTCTTCCTATGAAGTGTTTTACTGACACTGATAATTCTGATATTGGATAAAAATGAGGCAAAACCTCTGCGATGTCTTTCACTGCCGTGTTGTTTTGACATGTAAAAAGTTTGATCGTTCATACGGTGATCGACAAATGAATTTCTCGTTGGCTGCCGGTGTTAGCGTCGGAGTTTTTTCGTATCGTTGTCAAATGTTGCTTTGATTTTGGGTCGTTGTTGATTTGCTGCCTTGGCGTGATATAGTAGTTGATGAATTATAATTTCGACGTTGCATGTTTGATGAATCAGTATTTCGCTGCTGTACATTTGCTGAATTATTATCTTCTTGAATACATACAGAAGTTGTATCAGCTTTCAAAGCTTTTATTATTATTATAAATATGTAAAGCCCTTTCAACTCTTAAAAGCTTATTTAAGGTTAATTTTAATTTACAATGTTGTTCTTACTTTCTATACAATTTTAGTTTTTTTTTCATTTGGTATTACATTTTTTTTTGTTTGTAGTGTCCTAGAATTATTATTTTCTTATCTATTTGATTTGCTACTTATTGCTAAATTATTACTATTCCTATATGCTTATTTCTATTGTTACAATTTTGCTATTTATTTTATTTATATATAAGTTAACACATTCCTGGTCAACGTGAACAAAATAAATACAATTTAACAATAACTACACATTCGCTGCACTAAGCATTTTGGTTGTTTGTCTAAAATACAATTTCCCACATTTTACAATAACAATCTTCTCCTATTTTAATTCAAATACAATATCCCACATTTTACAATAACAATCTTCTCCTATTTCAATTCAAATACAATTTCCCACATTTTACAATAACAATCTTCTCCTATTTCAATTCAAATACAATTTCCCACATTTCAATTCAATGCTTAACATTATTATTCTCAACAATTTCGTTTTCCCGCTGAATTGCATAAACTTTCTTATTTCTAAGAAATTAAGTAAATTAAGTAAATTAAGTTAAGAAACGAAGTGTAAAGTATAGAATAGGAAAATTTGTGAAGTAGAATAAGTTTGATCTTCAATAAAGCAAGTTCAATTTTTAAAAAACGTTGTTTTAATTAAACAATTGTTAACTGGCGCCCGAGCAGCAGTGTAGGTTGTTAAAGTTGTAGTGAAGTGAAAAGAAAAAAGTGACAAGTTAATAATATTTAACTAAAAAACAACACAAAAATAATAACTTAAGATAATAATTGAAAATACAAAAGTATTTTAATTAAATAAAAAAAAAAAACAAAAAAGAGGTGAAGTGATCAGTGATCGATAGTTATTTTACACCATATTAAAATATCATAGTGTGATTAATAGTTATTTAGAACTAACCACCATAGTGAACACCAATTTTAGGAAAAAAATTAATTACAATTAGGAGAAAAAACTTGTCACAGCTGTAAAATAACCACTATAAACATAAGAATATAGTGATTTCACTTTTACAACCTAAAAATAATCACTATAAACATAAGAACATAGTGATTTCACCTGCACAACCTGAAAATAATCGCTATAAACATAAGAACTATAGCAATTTCACCATATAACCATCGTGGGAATATAAAACCACAGGATATCAGGAGTAAAATACTGGAGGAAGTGTCGTGGCAGGAAATCGTCCTTAGTAGGCTTTGGGTAATCTTCAACACCGAAGGCTAAAACGGAAACACACGGCCCTCCCTACATATCCAGCGAAAATAAGGAAAAGGACCAGCTATGAAGATCAAGGTATTCTCAATGTAAGTAAAACATAAAAAATTCTTCTTACAACATTTTTTTTCCTAGAAAAAGGAAAATACCTCAAAAAAAATATATAAAAAAAAGGAAAAAATCTCCTTTTACTATACAAAAAATAATAATAAAATATATTTTATTTAAAGAAAATAAAGAATAAAAATTTAAAAAAAAAAGAGTTTCTATATAAAAAAAAAAAAAAAAAATCAAAAATACCTCAAAATAAAATTTAATAAAAATAAAAAAATTTCTATTCAAAAAAATCAAATCAAAAATACCTAAAGGAAAATAAAAAGTAAAAACAAGAAAGTTACTATTTACCAATCAACAATATTTTAAAGGAACTAGGGAATAAAAACGAGTCACTGTAAATCAAGAAATATTTTAAGAAAGTCATTATTTGCAAACCAAAAAATATTTTACATTAAATAACTTTTTTGATAATTTTGTAAAATCTAAGACGAACGAAAATCGAAAAATATAATTACATTTTACATTAAAAGGAAATTTTTATAACATTAAAATACAATTTTTGTAACCTTTTATATTAAAATAAATTCTTTTATAAAATTTTTTTTTACTATAACGCAACTCTAAAAACAAAATTATTTTTTTATTAACAAGAATTAGAAAGTAAATTGTAAAACTGTAATTAAAATTTGATCAAAATACATTTTTTTTTAGCTTTAAGCATAATTTACAAATACAGGAAATTGTCTTATTGTAAACCCGCTTGTAAACTGTAACAAATTTTTGTTATAACAAATAGTAATTTAAACCCTATTCGTGAACCGAACTATTTGTAAAAGCAAGTTTATGCAAAACAACTCGCGATAAATATTTGAGAAAATTTATTATAAGTACCTCACCTTATCTCCAGCCTCCCCAGTTCACCCTTTCTTGAGTTTTCTATTTATCACAAATTATCAATTTTTTAAACAAACAACCAGAAAATCTTGAAAACATGTCTCTTGAACAACTCCAAGAAGCAATAAAACAGCTAACCGGTGCAGTCAATGCCCAAATAGAACAAATTAGAAGTTTTGAAATTGGAAAAAACAAACAATACTTGTAACACGGCAGTCTTACCTACTCCAAGAAATTAACAAGATTTAAAGGACATCAGCAAACTTTCTGACAGTGTAAAAGAACTCCCGACCTTCGAAGGAAACCCTGTTCAATACATTTCTTGGGTACATAACGTTGAGGGAATACTGAAAGACTTTGAAATCGTTAGGCAAAAAATACGGGGAAGCGCAGATGCAGCGCTCATATCATACAACATATTTGACGAAGATTGGGCAGCTATAAAGCAATGTCTGTCGCTCCACTATGCTGATAAAAGAGACCTTCGAACCCTAGAACATCAATTAAGTCTCTTAACACAAAGAAATTCAGCTGTCGACGAATTTTATGCTAGAGTCAATCATCAGTTCTCTCTTATAGTCAACAAAATCAAAACTGAAGACCATAGCCCGGATGCCATGTCGGTTCTTATAGAAACATACAGAAATAGAGCTTTGGATGTTTTCATCCGAGGCCTGAACGGTGGAATTTCAAAAATGCTTATGATCCAAAAACCACAATCCTTACCAGAAGCGTATGCCTCCTGTCTTGAAATACAAAATTTGAGTTACAGAAATTTCTCAATACAGACCAGATATCTCATCAATAATACCATAATAAGTCCAATTAATAAATTAGCAGAAGTCAAAAAATCAAATATACATAAAGCAATTAATCAAATCCCGCTACAGCCTTCGAAAGTGCCATTACAGTATAAAAACCTGTCCTATAACATTCAGCATAATCTAACTAATAGACCTCCGTCTAGACCAACACAACCAAAGCCCCCGACGCCAATGGAAATCGACAATTCGATCCAAACAAGGCAGATAAATTACATGAACAGACCACCTCAACCTAACTTCGGTGGTGTGAAGCAAGAAAACAACTCCGAAGGACATATGAAGAAACTACAAAGAATAAATTACATGGAGACACGAGAAGATGAGGAGGAATATGAAGACTACATACAACAATACAATGACCATGAGGACGAAGGAGAACAATCCCCCGAAGAAAATCTTGAACTAAATTTTATACAACAGGCCTCTCTAGCATACCATACCTAGAATATACCACCAAAGATGAAAAAATTTTAAAATTTTTAATTGATACCGGAGCGAACAAAAACTTTATCAAACCTGAACTAGCCAAAAATACTATACCAACCAGAATCCCTTTTAGAATAAAATCTGCTGGCGGCGAGATCCTCATTAACCGAAAAATTAGTGGAAGATTTTTAGAGAGCACAGGTAATAACACGCTCACAGAATTTTTCGTTTTACCCGGACTAGAAACTTTCGATGGAATAATAAGAGACGACACCCTCAGGGAAGTGAAAGCCGTTATCGATAGGAAAAATAATGTCCTGAAGATCGCCCCCAATATAAAAGTTCCACTCAAAGAAAAACGATCAATGAATGTAAATAATCTAGTAGTTAGAGATAGTCACCTAAGTGAGGAATCGAAGATAAGAGTCAACGCGTTGTTAGAAAAATTTAAAACTTTACTCGGTCCCCTCAACGAGGAGCAAATCATCGACACTGACGTCAAAGCTGAAATTAAAACAACTACAAACGAACCTGTTTACGCAAAGTCCTATCCATATCCTGTCAATATGAGAGGTGAAGTGGAAGAACAGATAAGAAAGCTCCTAAAGGACGGCATTATAAGGCCCTCAAAGAGCCCCTATAATTCGCCAGTCTAGATAGTGGAAAAAAAGATGGATGCTTCTGGAATAAAGAAATATAGGATGGTGATAGACTATAAAAAGCTAAATGCAATAACAATACCTGATACCTATCCCATACCAGACATATCGAACACAATTGCAAGCCTTGGTAATTCTAAACTCTTTACGACTGTTGACCTGACATCCGGGTTCCATCAAATTAAAATGAAAGAAAAGGACATACCAAAGACGGCATTCTCGACCATGAATGGAAAATATGAATTCACAAGGTTGCCTTTTGGACTCAAGAATGCCCCGGCAATCTTCCAGAGAATGATTGACGATGTACTAAAAGAATACATAGGGAAGATTTGACGACATCATCATATTTGGAGGGCAGTCGGAAGCAGAGCATTTAGGTAACGTTGAGAAGGTATTCTTAAAACTTGAAAAGGCCAATTTACGTGTAAACCTTGATAAAACTGAATTCTTAAAAACGGAAACGGAATTTTTAGGGTATATAATAACAAATCAAGGTATAAAAGCTGATCCGAAGAAAATAATAGCAATACAAGGCATAAACCCACCAGAGAATTTGAAAGAATTGAAAACCTTCCTTGGCTTGACTTCATACTACAGGCGTTTCGTTAGGGACTATGTTTAGATAGCCAAACCCTTAACCAATCTCACAAGAAGGGAAAATGCAAGGATAAAGGCGAATGAATCAAAAAAAGTTAAGAGAAATCTAGGTAAGGAAGAACTGAGGGCGTTCCACCTCCTGAAAGAACTGCTAGCATCATCAGAAATTCTAATCTTTCCTGACTTTGATAAACCATTCATACTCACAACGGACGCATCAAATTACGCCATAGGGGCCGTACTCTCCCAAGGAGAAATTGGTAAGGATCGACCCATCGACCACAAACGAAAAAGAATTGTTAGCAATTATCTGGGCGTTAGACAATATTAGAAACTACTTATATGGGGCGAAGAAAATCAAAACCCTCACTGACTATCAACCTCTAACCTTCTCATTGAGCAACCGAAATAATAACGCAAAACTAAAGAGATGGAAGGCACGAATAGAAGAGTACAATTACGAAATAATCTACAAGCCAGGAGTTACAAATAAGGTTGCAGACGCCCTGTCGAGAGTGAAACCAGAGATCAACAACTTGACTTCAACGGAATCAGGAACAATACATAGTGCAGAGGAAGACGTAACAGACTATATACCTCACTGCGAAGTCCCAATAAATGTTTTCAAAAATCAACTAATTATTAACAACAAAGATGGACCCCCTACTACGATAATAAAGGAAGAACCACATCCTTTATACCATAAGTACTATATAAACACTCCAGTAACAAATAGAGAAAATTTAACTAGGATTCTGAAGGAAAAACTCAACCCAGCAGTTCTAAATGGTATAAAAATTTCAGAGAAACACCTTCAATCGTTACAAGACATTTTCAGAAACCATTTCTCAAACTACAAGATACGTATTGCTCAGAAAATAGTGAAGAACGTTTGTGACGAAGAAGAAAAGTTTAAAATAATTCAGGAAGAGCATAAAAGAGCACACCGAAATTGGAATGAAAATAAGGATCAGATACTAGAAACCCACTATTTCCCGAAAATGGCAAAATTAACAAAAACTTACACAAAAAACTGTGACATTTGCAACACAAGTAAGTACGACCGGCACCCCAATAAGCCTGAAATACAACACACACCCATTCCTACCTACCCAACCGAAATATTACATATCGACATAGTCGAAATGCACAATGAAAAATTTATAACATGTGTAGATAAATTTTCAAAATTCTTAAAATTCTTTCATATTAAAGACAAATCTGTCCTACACATAAGAGACAAGATAATCAAAATAGTACATTACTTTAGGGTCCCAAAAATAATCGTAATGGACAACGAAAAAAGCTTCATAAGTCCAATTATTACCGACTACTTTAAAACATTAAGAATCCAAATATACTTAACACCCTCTCAAAAACGTGAGGTTAACGGCACAATCGAGAGAGTTCACTCAACAATTATAGAAATTGTTCGTTGCCTGCAAAATGAATATAAAGAACTCACTCTAAAAGAATTAATAAACATAGCTGTAGATAGGTACAATAATACAATACACTCGGTTACAAAGAAAAAACCCAGCGATATTTTTTTCAACAGAATACAACGATTCAACTACCAAAACCTAATTGACCTTCAAACAAAAGTGAACGTAGATTTATTAGATAGAATAAAGAAAAATCAAAAGTTCAAAATAAGTAGAGAAAATTTAAAAAGAAACAAGCCAAAATCCTATAAACCCGGTGAGACCATCTACACCGTCATCAAGCAGATTCAAGGAAAACACAAACCAAAATATAAAAAGGAAACTGTGGCGAAAGATAATAAAGTAACAGTCACAACAACCTCAGGGCGACGAGTGCACAAGTCTCATATAAAAAACATATAACCTATTCAAACTTTTTCTTTCAGAACTCCACTATGGACACTCGTAGCTTCGTTTGATGTCTACAAATACAACACTCCAATGATAAGTCTAAAACAAGGAAATGGTCGGATCAGAAATGGATACCAACCTAATTCACGTTATCGATCTCGCAAATTACGAGAATACAATAACTACAATTTCATCAAATATTCAAGAAATTGACCCAAAAAATACCCTCAAACTACAAATCAACTACCAGATACAACGAATTCAAAATTTAATAAAAGACCTCAAAGGACACACAATAAAGACTAAACGATCCATTAACTGGATAGGCTCAGCCTGGAAGTGGATTGCAGGAACACCAGACGCTACCGATTGGGATAAAATCGTGGAAAGCCAAAACAAAATAATTGAAAACAATAACGAACAATATAAAATCAACCAGGCACTAATGGACACCGCCAAGGAAATTCTTCAACAATACAACAAAATCGTCGGACATGTCGACGAAAATAACAAAGGAGAATACCTGCAAACAGTGTACAACAAACTTATAATAATAAAGGAAGAAGTCAAGGAAATAATAAGAGCCGCACAATTAGCCAAAGGAGGAATAATTAATACAAACCTGCTCGACAGAAGGGAAATTAACAATTTAGTGGCAGAAATTGAAACGCTACCATACTCTAATGATGTGGAAGCTATCGAATACGCACAACCAATAATGACACAGAAAAACTCCACTATTCTCTACACCATCTCGATACCGAAAACAGAGCAGAAAAACTACAATCATATTATAATAAGATCAACGATTCAAAACAACAAACGAATATATTTAGAGCACAAGGAACTACTAACGAGTCAAAGCGAAATTTTCGGAATAATAGAAAAATGCAACAACTTCAAAGACACTGTGGTATGTGAATTAAACCAAATCCTAAGACTTCAAGAGGACCACTGCATCAGTCAACTAATAAGAAGCACACACGCAAACTGCGACTATCAACTTAGCGACGAGGAGGAAATTGAAGTCCTAAATAGCAACACTATTTTCCTAAACAATTTCAAGGGCGAAATTGTTTCGAATAGCTCAAGCAAGTTCCTCGAAGGAAGCCTGTTAGTGCACTATTGTAACGAAACCATCAAGATTAAAGATAAGACATTCACAAGCAAGGACATAAAATCAACCCAAATTTTACCTCCAATGCTACACCCAAATATAACAGAGAAAAACGTTAGACTTGACATAAAATTCCTCCACAAATTACATCTAAGTAATGTAGAGAAACTTCAAGAGCTTTTCACAAAACATAAAGTAGCAATATCCACAGATCTAGGGATAGTAGTTACCATTGCCGCTCTTATCCTTATATTTGTATACAAGAAGCTGAGAGAACAACGCAGAATGATGACTCTATTCCCAATCACAACACAGACATCGGAAACAAACCAACAAGGACTACAACCAGTTACCTTAAACTTTTGACCCACGAGACGTGGATTTTAAAGGAGGGAGGAGTTAACACATTCCTGGTCAACGTGAATAAAATAAATACAATTTAACAATAACTACACATCCTGCTGCACTAAGCATTTTGGTTGTTTGTCTAAAATACAATTTCCCACATTTTACAATAACAATCTTCTCCTATTTTAATTAAAATACAATTTCCCACATTTTACAATAACAATCTTCTCCTATTTCAGTTCAAATACAATTTCCCACATTTTACAATAACAATCTTCTCCTATTTCAATTCAAATACAATTTCCCACATTTCAATTCAATGCTTAACATTATTATTCTCAACAATTTCGTTTTCCCGCTGAATTGCATAAACTTTCTTATTTCTAAGAAATTAAGTAAATTAAGTAAATTAAGTTAAGAAACGAAGTGTAAAGTATAGAATAGGAAAATTTGTGAAGTAGAATAAGTTTGATCTTCAATAAAGCAAGTTCAATTTTTAAAAAACGTTATTTTAATTAAACAATTGTTAACTTATATACATATATACATTTTTTTTAATTTTCTATCTTATTTACATATTATTGTATTTATACAATTTCGTTATATAATTTAATTTCTTTGAAAAATTGTATTATACTTTTGATTTTTTCAATATCATCGCTTGCAAGATCTTCATGGCTTTTTAGGTTAAATTTTCTCCTGTGGGCTGTGAGGAGGTTGCATTCACTAAGTATGTGTTTTACTGTTAGTGTGTTATTACATTTGCATTTGGGTGGTGGGGATTTATCTAAGTGATGTTTGTGTGTTAGTTTTGTATGTCCTGTTCTTAGTCTGGTTATGAATGGTTTGAAAATGACATTCCGTTAGTTTTGGTCCATTCTGTTAGTTGTTTCATTGTGTTTTGGATTATATAATTATTAATTATTGTTAGTGTTAAAGGTGAAAAGATTTTTATTGCAATAGCTTGAAGGTTGGTCTTGAGTGGTATTTCTTGGCTATAAAATTTATTGTTTACTAGAATTGCAACCCCTCCACAGGCCACAGTATTCGTGTTTTTGTTTTTGTAGTAACTATTGAATCCTTTTATGTTTGGTTTTTTGGTATCTTTTAGTTTAGTTTCTTGTAAGCAGATGATATTGTTACAATATTTTTGATTAAGTAATTTAAATTCATCTAGGTGGTGTAGAAAGCCATTTATAAAAGACTATTTAAACAAAGAACTAGAGCCATTTCGTCATCAACTAACAAGGAATGATATGTTGTTGGATTACCGTGAAAAAATATATGTTTTAAATTATAACATTGAAAATATTCAAAAACTTTTATTTGATGAAATAAAGAGAAAACATAAACCTGAGCAATCTATTTTAGCATTAGAAAGTGTACCAAAGTAAATTATGCAAAGACAAAAACTTGTAGAGGAACTTCATAAACCTGCTAGGAGAAATTTTAAACTTCGACATGTTATGGTAAAAGGAATTAATGATTTGTGGTGAGCTGATTTAGTTGAAATGGAAAATTGTTCTTCATTTAACAAAAATTATAAGCATCGATTGTTGAACGTTTTAACAAAACACTAAAAGAGATTATGTGGAAAGAATTTAGTATGAATGGAACATATAAATGGATTGATAATGTAAAAGCGTTAGTTACCAAATGCAATAACACTATTCATTGAACAATAAAAATGCGTCGAGATGTCAATAAACACAATGAAAATTCTATATTAAAGACAGTTTACAATAACTTAAAAGTGTTTCGGAAACCAATATGCAAAGTTGTCCGATGTCGAAAAAGACAGCGATCGTGTATTCGTTTTTCGAAAAGGATTTTTTAATTTCTGTTTCAAGGAGACCGAGTGCATCTATTGTCCCCAAATTTTTGCGAAAACCGAATTGAAATTCGTTAATAAGCTTGTTGTGTTCTAAGAACCAAATCAGTCTTTTGTTTACCATTCTTTCGAGAACTTTGCATTAGCAATTGGTTAGAGTTATAGGTCTGTACGTAGTTGTTAGGTATTACGGGGTCTGTGCCTTGTTTTATTATTGGAATTATTAGCGTTTCGCGCCAACTTTGTGGGAATTCGTGTTTTTGCCATATGCTATTGTAAAAGTTTAGGAGGACATCGAAAAAGCATACGATCGTATATGGAAAAGAAATATAATAGAAGAAGCTATGAAGTTAAATATTAAAGGCAACATGCTCTTCTTCATAAACAACTTCTTTTTTTCGAAAACTTTCAAAATTGCAATAAGAAACACAACCTCCACCAATAGAACAGCAGAAAATGGTATCCCCCAAGGATCCGTACTCAGCATAACTCTTTTCTTAATAGGTATAAATAATATAAACAAATATATCCATAAACCCACCAAACACATTATATATGCCGACGACCTTGTTAAATACTCATCTTCCAAAAATTTAAAAAATCTTTTACTAAAAAATCCAAAACACAATAAAACAACTAACAGAATGGACCAAAACAAATGGAATGACATTTTCAACCAACAAAACGAAATACATGATTTTCACTAGAAAATACAAAATACCACAAATACCACAACTTACACGAGACGACACAAATATAGAACTAACAAAAGAACATAAATTTTTTGGACTAACCTTCGACAATAAACTCAAATGGACAACTCATATAAAACAAACCAAGGCAAAAGCACTCACAGCACTTAAAATTATGAAAATACTAGGAAATAGCAACTATGGGTCGAACAGGAAAATACTTTTCCGAATTCATAACACCATGATATTACCAATTCTCGACTACGGCTGTCAAATATATCTCTCGTCTAACAAAAGCACCCTTAAAACATTAGATCCAATACATCATACAGGTATAATATTAAGTACCGGAGCCTACAGAACAACACCAAAAAATAGCTTGCTAATAGACTCAGGACAATTACCATTATACCTCCGAAGAGACTTACTAACAATTAATCTTTATTACCGCATCATGTCATACAACAACCACCCTATATACAAAAGCACGAAAGAAACCCAAACTATAAATATCAACCACTACTAATCAGAGCTCAAACAATATCACAAAATCATAATACACAACTACAACATAATATTAACACCTACAAACTTTCTCAAACACCACCTTGGCTCCTAACATACGTAAATATAGACAAAGACACAGAAAAACTTGCAAAACAAAATACAAACCCTAAACTCTACCAACAGTTATTTAAAGAAAAAACCGGAACACAATATAAAAATTATATCCAAATTTTCACAGATGGATCTGTACAAAAAGAAAAAACAAGCTGCGCTTTTAAGAAAGAAAACTTCGAAAAACAATTTAAATTAGCCAACCTCACTAATATACACACCGCAGAATTACACGCAATATCGCAAGCAATACAATACGCAAAAAACCTTCACCACCAAAACTTCTTAATCTGCACAGACTCCCGAAGTTCCATCAGATCAATAAACACCATGTATCCAAAAGATCCTATAGCTAAAGAAATAAGAGATATCATCCATAATAACAAACAACAAAATTTCACATTCATATGGATCCCAAGTCAAATAGGCATACATGGAAACGAGGAAGTAGACAAACTAGCTTAAAACGCCCTAAACTCACAAATCGACCAAAAATTCAAAATAAACGTTAATGATATCAAAAAACAAACTAAAATAAAAATATCCCAAAACTGGAACGAAAAATGAAAAATGAACCGAACACAAACAAATTAAAACAAATAAAAAAAGATACAAAACCCTGGACCTCGATAAATCATCTACAAAGAAAAGATGCTACATTCATAACCAGACTAAGAACAGGACATACAAAACTAACACACAAACACCACTTAGATAAATCCCCACCACCCAAATGCAAATGTAACAACACACTAACAGTAAAACACATACTTAGTGAATGCAACCTCCTCACAGCCCACAGGAGAAAATTTAACCTAAAAAGCCATGAAGATCTTGCAAGCGATGATATTGAAAAAATCAAAAGTATAATAAAATTTTTCAAAGAAATTAAATTATATAACGAAATTGTATAAATACAATAATATGTAAATAAGATAAAAAATTTAAAAAAATGTATATACATATGTATATATATAAAAAAAATAAATAGAAAAATTGTAACAATAGAAATAAGCATATAGGAATAGTAATAATTTAGCAATAAGTAGCAAATCAAATAGATCAGAAAATAATAATTCTAGGACACTACAAACAAAAAAAAATGTAATACCAAATGAAAAAAAACTAAAATTGTATAGAAAGTAAGAACAACATTGTAAATTAAAATTAACCTTAAATAAGCTTTTAAGAGTTGAAAGGGCTTTACATATTTATAATAATAATAAAAGCTTTGAAAGCTGATACAACTTCTGTATGTATTCAAGAAGATAATAATTCAGCAAATGTACAGCAGCGAAATACTGATTCATCAAACATGCAACGTCGAAATTATAATTCATCAACTACTATATCACGCCAAGGCAGCAAATCAACAACGACCCAAAATCAAAGCAACATTTGACAACGATACGAAAAAACTCCGACGCTAACACCGGCAGCCAACGAGAAATTCATTTGTCGATCACCGTATGAACGATCAAACTTTTTACATGTCAAAACAACACGGCAGTGAAAGACATCGCAGAGACTTTGCCTCATTTTTATCCAATATCAGAATTATCAGTGTCAGTAAAACACTTCATAGGAAGAATAAACAACTTGATTGAAGTATACAAATGGAATGAAAGAATACTTTTATTAGCAGTGTATTCAAATCTTAAGGGTTCGGCATAATTATGGCTATACTTAGTTTATAAATCGAAGTCAGTATTTTACTTATGGAGGCAGTACCCGATTAGTTTCTGATAAGTAGTATAATATTCTGGATCATGGGGGAGCAAAAAATGACGTCACCACCTAAAAGCATGCAAATTTTTGTCTCTAAATGAAGCCATCACCTAAAAGTAAGCAAATTTTTTGTCTCTAAATAGCGTCATAATCTAAAAGTATGCAAAGTTTGTTGTGAAAATAACCTAAAATAATTCAAAAGTATCGGCTCTGGCCCAGCTCAATCACCCTTTGCACACTTGGTGGTTAAACCGGTTATTGTTGCGCTGGTTGTAACAATAATGGTATAATTTTTTCCAACTTGGTATAGTAAGAATTATCCAAAATAATTTTAGCTTTACGGTTGTAATATACTCATACTCTCGTTAGAACTGGTCGTGACACATTCAGATGTAGTTTGAGCAGTTCTAAAAACAGGTTTTATAACCGTTTTGCGTCGTTGTAACAACAACCTAATGTGTTCATGCTCAATGAAATTATCATCAGACCTTGAACTGTAAAAAAAAACCGCGTGTATACTTTATCAGTGCTAATCATGTTGAGACAAGTTTGTGTAACATCTTATATGTAAACAAGTACCGATAAACAATAAATAAGATTTCGCATTAATTAATAATCAAATACTTCAAAATAATCATACAATTGTTTATATAAAAACTATATTTATATTCAAATGGTTACGTATGCTTTATCAGTGTTAATTATGTTGAGACATGTTTGTTCAAGTTTAATGTTTATTATTTATTTTATAAGGATTTCATCAAGTTACATATAATTCTAGTTACATATAATGCGAGAAATGGAATATTATAACGATGATTGTTGCTTTATGTGACTATATACTCAAATGCATATTCCAAATCTATGAATTTAAAAAAAAAATAATAATTTGTGATTAGCATGTGCTTTTTCAGTAGATACTAATCATCTTGAGACATGTTTGAGTTTATCGTTGTTTATGTTATTTTTAATTAAGAATGGAAAAAAAAATACTTACCATATTGTCAGAACCCGGATTTGAACCGAGGACCTTTAGAATTTTAGTGTAACGCTCTCCCAACTGAGCTATTCTGACGATTTTTTGTACTCGTAATTGTATTAAAATTATGATATAATGTGTTTTTTATAAGGATTTCATCAAGTTATGAAATTCTAGTATGAATGTAAACTTTATTCACTTTATTGTAATTTTTAAACAGTAAAAAAGAAAAGGGTTGGGCTAAGATTTTTGACTATAAATAGAGACGATTTCTTTAAACGGCATCAGTTCGTCGTGGAAATTTTTAAGTGATTTAATTAATCTTTCTTTTAAAGTTTGTAAAATGAGTAAAGTACATAGAAACCTGAAAAAGTAAGTTCAAAACAAACACTGAAGACATCAGAACCAGTTAACTGGAAACAGGAAGATAAACTTGTTAGAGATGAACTACCTAACAAAGTATTTGCTTCTTTGCTAGATGAGTTGAAATCATTCCGAAGCATTATATACTTAAACTTGGGAAACATGTTAAGAAAGCATCCGTATGAAATTATCAGTGCAGAAAAGGTTAACACAAAAAGATCGATTTTTCCTTGAGTTAGAAGGAAATCGACGTCTCAATTTAATCAACTATGAACAAGTAGGGAAAGCTAACAGTATAGACTTTAGTAAATTTCAAGAATAAGAACAACAACAACAACTAACACAAATAACAGAGAATGAACAACAACAACTAGTTGAGTATGATGGTTGTGAATATTGTGACGTCACATAATTGAGAAATTTCTCAACTAATAATACAGAAACGAACTACAGCAATATACGACAGAAACGGAGTCTAATGTAAATTATGATGAATATGAACAACAATTTAATATAAGTTCACCCAGCTTTTATAATACTGTAATATAAAATAAATACACATATAATTAATAAAAAACCATTTTTTTAATGAAAATCGTGTGTTTTTATTTATTAACTAATAATCAGCAAAAAAATTATAATATATTTTTCCGAAAAATTCATCTATACATAAGTTTAATAACTTCTTTAGTTCTATCCGCTTTTACTCGTTGCCTTTCTTCTATTAAATCACATTCACAAATATTATTTTCATTATCTTCAGGACCAAAACATCCTAGATAATGGCCGTTAGGTGTAATTTCTTCACTTTTGTTGTTATTTAAATGTTGTCATACATTTTCAATTTCTTTTTTGTTAAAAATAACTTCTCCATATGTATCTGTACCAAAAAATGTATCGAATTCATTTAAAAATATTGAAATGTTATCTATTATATCCATAGATCCTTCTTCTAAATAACCAATCAACTTCTTATAAAATTTCAATAATTTTTCAAATTCACTTTTAAATTTGATGACCTGATTTTGTCTATAAGAACAAATACATGTATCTGGTCCGGTAGTTGCATCATCTTCAGCCCAACAACAATCAACGTAATGAGATTAATGAATTGATGTGATTATTTCCATTTTTTCATATTGCTGTGTATATTTTCGATAGTAGAGAAGAGTTATCCTATCTTCGTCTGATAAATAATCGATGTAAAACTCACTTTCAAAATTCATCCTTTATTTTCGTTAAAGGAAGTTACAAGAAATAATTTTTTATTCATTATTGATGAACTTGAGTTTGATGAATCCGCCTCTGGAATCGTCTTGACCTTCGAAAACTAGATGATTATCGACGGTCTGGTTCAGTTCGTCTATTTGGCGCTGGGTTTTGATTTTTTCTGAGAAGCGAGGTGGCAAGAAAGTGTATGTTTTGTTATCGAAATGAACGGTGATCCGCATACCGTACATGGTTTTGATGATTTTAAAACATTTGATTTTGTACTTTTTGTTGACTTCGAGCGTAGTGAGTGGAACCAGGGTGTCAGAATCACCATCTGCTACTGTATTGAGAAGATCTAAAGTACTCTAGAAAAAAGAATGTTATAATATATATATAATATATATATTTTTGAAAAATGTAAAACTTACCATTAGAAGAATCTTTTTTGAAAATTATGTCTAGTTTTTAGAATTGAAACTACTTATTCTTGGTGCATGAAACAAGATAGTAAATTTCATATTAAATTGATATTATAATAATACTTCCACTGAAAATTTTTAAAACATTGTACAAGCATTACTCAAATTTTGAATACTGTTTCTGTATTACTGGTTGTCCATATGGTCCACATTCATCTTTTCCATTAACATAAAAACAATTTGGAGAAAGGCGTAAATCTTCTGCTTCCACTTCGGTAGGACAACTAAATGCACTTAATTCTAGTGAACAGAAGTAGCACTTTACATAATCTTTTCGATTGGTAGAAAAAAATCCACTTCTTTTGTTTCGTTAACATTCAAGTTTTTAAAGGTTTTAAAACGATCGTATTCTTGTTTCAAATTCAACATTGCAACTGCAAAAGTCTAGAATTACAAAACGTCTTTTATACTAAACCACTAGATTTTACTTTTACTTTTTTGTACACATTAGATGATAAACGTATTTCATTTGAAGGATCGACATCTATAGGACGCATGTTAATTGTGTCATGTTTTGTTTTATTGTACTTTTCTAGTAAATTTTTCAATAAAGTGATTCACCGATAGTTTTCATTCATACTAAATTCTTTCCACATCATGTTTTTGTAAGTTCTGTTGAATCTTTCTACGATTGATGCTTTTAAGGTACTGAAAGTGAAATAGTGATTGATATCGTACTTTTTTATTAATTTTGGAATGTGCTGTTAAAAAACTCTTCTCCGTCATCTGTTTGTAAATTTCTTGGAATAGGAATGTTGAATGCATTTTCTAAATAAGTATGTGAACTCTTTACAAAGGGCTCACATCATAGAAATTTTTCGGTGATTCTTGTAACACAAAATATATTTCATCAAGGGAAATTTTGTCGGGATATATCACTAAACTGTAAATATTTAGCAGTTTTTAAGAATCCACGAGATAAAAGTCAGTTCATTCATCTGGAAAAACAATTTTATCCTGAAAATAGTGCAGAGTTATTAAAAATATATAAGGATATTATACGAACACCACACAGTTATTTGTTAATAGATTTGACTCAGACTATTAACGAAGTTTTGAGATTTCGGACAGATATTTTTAATAAACACTTTGTAACGTGTTATTCTTCTGTAGATAGTTTAAACAAGAGAAATGGTATCACGAATGAAACGATTAAGGGACAACAAGCATATGCTATATGTTTTGAAAAAAGCTAAACCATGTTTAAGAAATGCAATTATTAAAAATGCTGATCCTGAGGTGATTAAAACTCTTTGTGAAATTACGTTGAATACGTTAAAGGGTAATCATTATCCACGCGAAAACATATATAATCCTCTTTGCAAGTATAAAAAGAGCATGAGAAAATTAGTTAATGCAAAACGATCAGTATCGAGACAACGTAAAATCTTATTACAACAACGAGGTTTTTTACCAGTTTTATTAGGAAGTGTACTCTCCGGTGTAATTGGTTCACTTATTGAAAAATATGTATAGAAATAATTCACTCAACAAAATGTTACTTCTGTCTCCAGAAGTATACGAAAAATTGAAAAACGATATAGAAGATTCAAATAACCAGTCTTTATTTGACAACAAAATGAATAAAATTTTGAAAAACAAAGACTTGTCGAATAAAGAGAAGTGGTACAAATACAGAAATGAGTTAATAAATTATTTGAATGTAAAACGAAAACGTAGACATATTAAAGAAAGACTATAAAATATGTCGTTATTGCAAGAAAAAGTGAACAAACATAAAAGTTTACGTGATAGTGGTTCACAAACAAAATTCATACTTAAAAAAGATAACGTAATACAAACTTCTCCTACAAAAAACGAATTGTATGGAATAGATAAAAATAATCCTTTTGAGTCAGATCAAGAACTCTTTGAAAGTGGTAAACTAACACCACCAAGAAAATCACTATCACCTACTACTAAACGACGATTATCAGCAAGTTGAATAGCAAAAAGTCTCAAACCACCACCAAAATTGCAGAAAACTTCAGAAGATCGAAAAAAAGACTATAAAGTGGTAACTGCTGATGACGTTATAACACAATATACTGTACTTCTCGATATGAGTACTGATGAAGTTACCAGTATTATTGAAGAATTAGAACAAGAAGAAAGTGCCAGCAGTTCAAAACAAAAGTCACCTGTCAAGCAATCTATATTAAGACCTTCAAAATTGGATCCTAATCAATTCACTCTTGCGTTTCCTATAAGAAAAGCAGTACGTCAAAGTAAACGCTTAAAAGAAAAAGGGCGAGCTGCAAGTGAATCAGAAATTAATTGGGAGAAAATTTAAACACATAAAATATGCCTGTGGATATAAAAGAAAATGACTTTTACGTATGTCTTTTAAGTAATAATTCTATGAAATTTTACCCTGAAAATACTTTGTCAGCTTTTACAAATTCTTTAGCTAGACAGTGTAAATTAGATGAAAACTGGTATGTTCGAATAACTGAGATTGCTTTATAAAATTTTGATACGAAAGAATCTTTGAAAAGAAGAATAAAGGAATAGATGAAAATAGAATTAAAAGAGCGAAGCGTGATGAGATATATTATCAACTACAACAGGGAAAAAAGAAAATTAGTATTAAAGTAAATGAAGATGCTAAACAAGAATGGACTTATGATAATCTTAAGCAAACTAGTTACAGAGCAGGACAAGTTCATTTTTCAGCATTCTTACTAACATTTTACAGTACTATTATACCAATGACAATATATTCTATAACTGTTTAAGCTCTTTCTTATTCTCAGGATTTTTTCTTAATTTCTCACTTTTTTAAAATATATTCTCTTTTCTATCTATTTTCCATACAATACATAGAAAATTTTAACAAAAATTTGAGAAATTTTAATATTTTTAACTCGCTATACAATCATTCTCATGGTTCTCATTACTATACAGAATCATATGGAAACAGCTTTCCCTTTACTGCATATTCAGATATATGGTAGAATACATACCATTTGGTTTAGTATAAGAATTTAACCAATTTGTATGAGGAATTGAAGACGTAGGGTTTGAGGGTATATTTCAAGAAGAAGAAGTATACAAGTAGCTAATTTGTATATGATCACATTTATAAATTTTAATGATAATTTACATATCAAATTTGATCGTTTATCAGGTCAAATATAATGTTGATATCAAAATGATATTTTTATAAAATAATTTAATTGATAAATTCGATCAAAAATCCTTAATTTTCTAGCACTAAAAATCATTTTTGCACCAGGCAATCAGAATTCATAGATCAAAAATTCGAGTAATATACAAAATTATCTAAAATGTAGGATATGAAGAGTTTTTTATTGTTCTTATGTTCTATAGGATGTCATTTTTAGTATATTTTGAATGTATTTTAAATGGGAATGTTTTATAGTATTTGTGAAAGCAGGTTTTTTATTTTTTAATAATAATATCCATTGATATACAAAATTGTATTAGGATTGTATATGTTGACGATAACAAAAAAGAAAAAACAAGGAGGCGTTATATACACATGTTTATCTTCAATACATAATATCACTTCAAATAGAAAAAAAGATTTTTTTTCCTTATTACCCTTTATACCTTATAACGACGTTTTGGGAGTTAGCACGGGTCAGCTCGCTGTTCCAGGATCAGGTTTCGTCGTTAATGAAGAAAATAAAAGTTCTGCTTTTCTAAACAACTTATCCTATAAAATTCATTTTCATTATTTCAAAATAAAACTTAATCTTTACAATAATATTTCCTGAAATACTTATTTCTATTATTCAAAAATACTTTTTAATCTTAAAACTTATATTCCTTTAAACTTTGATTTTAAACAATTCCAAAATATTTTTATGTTTAAAACTCAGAAAACTTAGTTCCTTTAAACTTTGATTTTAAACAATTCCAAAAATACTCTGTAACCTTAAAACTCAGGTTCCTTTAAACTTTGATTTTAATCAATTCCAAAATACTTTTAACCTTAAAACTCAGGTTCCTTTAAACTTTGATTATAATCGATTCCAAAATACTTTTAACCTTAAAACTCAGGTTCCTGTAAACTTTGATTATAATCAATTCTAAAATACTTTTAATCTTAAAACTCAGGTTCCTTTAAACTTTGATTATAATCAATGAAGCCCAGTAGAATACTTTTGGGATTTTCTCAACTTATCTAGACCACTTCTTGAGACAAAAGGATTAACCTCAACTTTAAAAAGTGATTATGATAGATTAGAATCTCCGTAGCTTCACTAGTCTTCGACTTTTAACTTTTAGATTTTCAACTTATCTAGACTACTTTCTGAGACGAGAGGATTAACTTCAACTTCAAAAAGTGACTCCAAATAGACGAGAATCTCTATAGTTACATCAGTCTTTGACTTTTTGCTTTGTACAAAATAACTTATGTACTTTATTGAAGATTTTAGCAGAATGTTTGAGATCTTCAACTTATCTAAACTACTTTCTGAGACGAGAGGATTAACCTCAACTTCAAAAAGTGACTTCAGATAGACTAGAATATCTTGATTCCTTGCTAACTTTCAATTAATACTTTTGTTATTTTTACAAGCTTACCTGATTTTCACTTTAAACACTTACTCGTATTTATTAATACTTTTACTTTGGAAACTGACAAACAACTGATCAACAACTGATCAACAACTGATGTTTAATATGAAAATTGTATCTCTATTTATACATTTTTGGAATTGCGTATTTACAATTTTTAAGCTTTTAATTTTTAAATTCTTCTAGAATTTTCTCTCAACGGTTTTTTTTTTCAAATTCAAAATTTATGTTTGTTTTATTAACCAATAGATGGTAGTAATGTCTTTAAAAATAGTCAAACTTTACATGCTTATTATTATTATTTTGATATTTATTTTTAAAAAATAAGTAACAGCTGATTGAGACAAGAATGTAACTTCGTTACAACCTTACCTCTATACATTTTTCAATGCAAAAGACCAAAAATATAGTTAATCACCATATATGTGTGTGAAAAAAATTTACAAATTATTTACTTTATGCGTAAATGGTATTTTTGTGCTTTGTTGTTTTTGGAAAAGATATATGATATGTATGTTATATGAGAAATGTATGAATATAATATTTTTATTGTTGCATTTTTATTCGCTTGTGTTTGCTTGTGTGTATATATATTTTAAAGTAAAAATATATATTCAGAACAGCATTAGATATTTTTTAATGTAAAATAAAATAAAATAACATGCCTGTTGATTCTGATCTCCTGATCCATTACAGATAAAATTTTCATATTTCCTAATGAAGTTGAACAAACCACGAAAAAATTTCTGGATATGAAAATTTACGAAAATGTAAAAATTAATTTTTAAAATTATTCTTAAAATTTGAAATAACAAATACATAATTATCTGAAATACTATTTTAAGGGATACATAAACAGCAAAATATATGCCATATGTACATATTGAAGAAACAGGTATAATTTTTTGGTTGAAACTAGAAAATAAATTTACAAGTTGAATACTTTTTAAATATTTTTATGCGTATATTTTGGCTCATGTTGAATTTACAGTATATTTCAATATATGCATTAAAAAAATTGTTAGAACGACAAATGGGAATTAGGTGTGTGTATATGTATTTGTTATATGAATAATAATATTCTGTGCGTAAATGAGTAATAAACGAAAGTTTTCTCATATATTTTTTCGTGAGAGATAGAAACTTTTCGTCTCTCACACTTCCCAGCACAGGTCTACAATTTTTTTGAAATCTGCTGATTTTCAAATGTACTGCCAGTGAACCTCTCTATGTACCTGCTCTGTGATTATACCTTCATGGTACACTATGTACTTGAACGATATTAAGAAAAAGATTTGGGATCGATTGGAAACTGATTTTTTCGATGAAGTTATTCCTCAAATAAGTTATAAACAGGAACCAGACGAGTTTATTTTACACATATACCAGGGTAGGAAGACTTCAGAAAATGTTGTTTTAAAATATAAAGATTATGAATCTGTTGAAGCTTTCGTAGATGACGTTTTCGGTCAAATTCCTAGGAGAAACAGAAAACATGCTCTTATACAAGATACAATAGATAACTATGCACATCCTGCACTAAGCGTTAAAAGATCTAGGAATAGAACAAAATCAATTACTGGTAAAGTACATGATATGTTTGTACTTCGTTTAGAAGAATTAGGAGTAATAATAAAAATAAAAAAACCATTACTTTCACACTTGAATGTTAAAGATCTCATTACACTTTTTATAAGCAACGTGCACTTTGATGATAAAACACTTTCTGAACAAAAAAAGCAGAAAAAAATTATTCAAATTAGAGATACGATTTTTGGGGTTTTGAATAAGATAAACAAAGATTCACTTGGTGCCACCTAGTTAAAGTAATATTCTAAAAACTAAAAAAGTAGCATATAAACCTATAGCAACACTAGACAATTCATCCGTTTTAGAATTTGTATCGCTGGGTCATGGTGATACGTATCGTGATTTATCTAGTATTTATCTTCGACTAAAAGTACAGTTAATCAAACTTAAAGATTGAAAAGAAGAATTATATACGGGAAACGAAATAAAACAAGTAACAAAAAGTGAGGGTACTACAGAAGAAGTTGAAGCTTTTCCAATTGGTATTGTCAATAATGTGATGCACTCACTTTTTAGACAATGTACAATACAGTTGAATGGCAAACCGATTACACAAACAGATAATAATTACCATTATAGAGCATACATTGAAAATTTACTAAATTATGGAAAAGATGCTGCGGCAACACATCTAGAATCTGTAGGCTGGTGTCTTGATCAAGAAGAAATGGATATTATTGAAAACTTAGGAGACACTGGACGACCGGCTGACTTAACTAAAGGTTATCTCAAAAGATGTCTGTTATTTGCTAAAAGTAATGTTGAAGTGATGGGTAAAATCCATGGTGAAATGTTTAATCAAGAAAAATTGATAATTAATGGAGTAGATCTAAGTGTAATACTATCACTCGAGAAACCACAATTTTATCTTTATTCTAAAAATGATAGTAATTCTCCTCAAATAAAAATTGTAGAAGCCAAAATGTACATGAATCATGTAACAGTTAACCCAAATATTTTACTCGCACATCAAACTGTTCTTCAGCGTTCAAATGTAGAAGTTAAAACTTATACTTTACCTACAAATACATTCACATTATCTTTAGATAATGTAGTAATTGGTCAATTACCTAACTTGTTGATTTTTGGTATGATAGATAATGATGCATACACTGGTAAACAAGAAAAAAATCCGTACAACTTTAAACACAACAATATTACAAGATTCAATTTATCAGTCAATGGTGTGCAAGTGCCAAATCAACCTATAGAGTTTGATTATTCAAAAGAAAAACCAATAAGTACACGTGGTTACATTACACTTTTCAAAGGAACAGGAACTCACTATTTCGATAAAGGTCATCAGATAACAAAAAAATTCTTCGATAATGGTTGTTTTCTCCTAGCATTTGATTTGACTGCAGATAATTCATATGATTCTACATGTGGTAATTTGCTAAATCAAGGAATAGTAAGAATTGAAGGACGATTCAAAGAAGCATTGAAAAACAGTGTGACTTGTATTGTGTATGCTGAATATGATGCAGGTATTGAAATTGACAAAATTCGTAACGTATACACCAATTTCTAAAAGTATATATATAGCTGCAAGCTAATAACAAAGCAGAATCAATCACAATGAGTTGTTGCGTGGTAAACGTTGAATATATGACAGAAGGTAGTTTAACCTTCTTTAAAAAACTATCTTTTGCCGGTTTAACACCAGAAAATAAAATATTTTCGAAAGAAATAATATACAAATATCCGACATCTTGTTACAAGCATTTAGACGTTTAGATGAAAATCTTATTAAGACCTTGGCAAAATTTTCAACTGTTCTCGTTAGTGGAGGTGCAACGAAAGAATTTTTACAAAACTACATAACCTCTTATACTAAGGTCTTATACGTTAAGAAATAATGCTGCTAAAAAAATATACTAAGGTCATAGACATTAAAACTTCCAATTCATGTGAACAAGAATGAACACAATCCAACTTGTTAATACGTTAAGAAATAATGCTACTACAAAAAAAATTTTCAAAGGAGTGTTTCCATGTGATCACTTACCTAAAAAAATGAAAAAACCAGCATGTGTTATTGCAAATACTGATCCCGCAAGTAAAAGTGGAACACATTGGGTAGCATTTTATTTTTCTACAAAGGGACCAGCAGAATACTTTGATTCATTTGGAAAATACTCAGACAATAAATTATTTAAAACATTTTTACATGTCAACTCGAAAATCTTTGAAAATAATAAAAAACGATTACAAGCTTTATTCTCATCTACATGCAGAAATTATTGCTGTGTATTTATTTATTTCCGTTGTAAGGGCAATAACTTGCGAAGTTTTCTTAAATACTTTTCATCGCATGACTTTACATCCAACGATAATAAAATACTTAATTTATTTCGAAAAATCTATGTAAAGAAGTTTTTATAAAGTGGTGGGTGAAAATATTGCCAATTAAATAATGTTCAGTAGAATCTCTTAATTAATCAACAATATCTTACTAAATGCCAAAGGAATAAAACGATTGGGTTTTTGAAAGAAAACGCAAAGTTTATCACTAAAAATATTTATTTATTAATTCAAAAATGATAATAATTCAAATATTTTTAAATTAAGTCAAAAAATAAGGCACTAATCAATTAAAAATCAAAATAATTCAAATAAATTTTTAAACTGATAAATCAAAAAATAAAGCAAGCTAATTATAAATAATAATTCAAATAAAATTTTAAATTAAAAATTAAATGATAAATCAAAAATACAGTAAATCAAATTAAATAATAAAGCAAATTATGCAAATCAAACAATAAAGTAAATTAAGAAATGTTAAATTTTTTAAATAATAATCAAACAAAAATTTTTATTTAATTTTCAAAAATAATAATTGACAGTAAATTTAAAAAAAAAAAGGATGATCAGATTTGATGAAGATATTGATTTATGATGATGAATATTCCTGTAAAGATTGAACTATTATTAGTTATAATGCTGAAGCTATATTATCCCAAGCTAACATACAATTAGTTTTTTCAAATATTAACAAAGGTTAGGTAAGTTATTAGTTTTATAATATATGTATTGTAATTTGTAGCAAATTGTACCTTTAAAAAATGGCTAAATTTTATCAAGAAATGGTTGAATGAGTTATGTATTTTAATTGATTGAAGTGAAGTGAAACAAGTGAGTTTAATTGATTGAAGTGAAGTGAAACAAGTGAGTTTAATCGATTGAAGTGAAGCTAAGCAAGTGAGCTTAATTAACTGAAGTGAAGCTAAGCAAGTGAGCTTAATTAACTGAAGTGAAGTGAAACAAGTGAGTGTAATCACTTTGAAGTGAAGTGAAACAAGTGAGCTTATTCAATTAAAGTTAAGTGAATTAACTGAGCTTGATCAACTGAAGCGAAGTTAAACAATTAAATTCAATCAGTTTGTTAATTTCAACAAGATGCTGCTGTTATAATTGCCAATAAAGACCATATGTGTTGAACGATGCTGCAGTCACGTTGAATATTTAAACGGGAATTTACGTATTAAATTGAAGTTGAAATTAAATGAATTAAATTTGAAAATAGATTGAATTTAGATTCAAATAAATTGAAGTTAAATGATTTTATTTGAAAACGAAACGAACTCTTTAAATTTAAAGAAGAATAAATCTGTTAAAAGAAAAGGAAAATGACTTTAGGGTTTGAAGCTATTAAAATTTCCAAGTTTTATGGTTAAGACCGAAAACAATTGTCAAAATAATATGTTAGAGTTCTGTTTTATGGTCAATGCCCATTAAAACAGAAATTGTCAAGAAAATTCACTAAAATTTCCTATCTTATGGTCAATATCCAGTAAGATGGAAATTATCAAGACAATTCCCTAACAATTTTCTATCTTATGGTCAATACCCATTAAGAAGAAAATATCAAGTAAAGAAAAAAAAATACTTACAGATCAATACTCTTGTAAGTAGTTAAAAGTTCCTGCACTTAAGGTCAATACCCTTCAAGCTTAGGAGACTTCTTGCCAGGTCAATTCCCAGAGCAGAAGTGACGATGGTTGTGCAGCATCTCGTTTTTATACTATTAGGAGTCCATTGTTTCAAGACTGGTCGGCCATTTTGAATTTTGTTAATTTGTTGGTACTTGGTACATTTTGCTAAGTTTTTTAAAGTTTTTTTTGGTTTCATACTATTTTGCAATGAATTTTTTTATTTTAAAATTTGTATTGTAATTTAGATATATGTTAGTATTAATAGTTTTATTGTTATTATTTTCCCTTTTTTATTAGCTTTAATTTTGTGAAGAGTGGGTTAATGGTACATTATGGAGTTAAATTGTGTGTAATGGAAGTGGGATCTATGGTGGATAGTGGAACTAAATTAGTGACATGTTGAAGTTGTCAAAAAGTGACATGTTTACTTTTTGATAGTTTCAACATTTTGCCGTCTCAAAAAAAAAAGAAAAAAAAAAGAAATAAACAAATACAAGCTGCATGTATGTATGTGCATACCATACCTTAGTGATTTTTATAACATACATTCCTTGCTTTGTCCTTATTACTTTGAGTTCGATGTCCTCAAACCTACTTCTGTAGCTCCGTTAGGTGCCCAGCACTCGAAGCCACGGTATAGGCAGGTGTCTGATTCTTAGCCATATGGCACCCTCGACTACGAAATTTCGAGGAGGAACTCTACTCTCCTGAATTTTTTTTTCTAATCGCCTTTTATATTCGATGAAGGTAATTCTTCTTCTCATTTTTTGTTTTTCTTTCTTTTTTTTGTTTTCTAGAAATTAATTAGTTCACTTACCAACCAAACCAGTGACCTCGTTGTGTATTACAAGTGATGATGACGTATTGACCAATGGAAAAATTGTAGTAGAAGATTGATTATTGTAATAGAAAGATAGTAATCGTAGTAGTGTTTTGATAAGGATGTGACATGAATGCACCATGGTTCAACAAATTTAGAATAATTTTATTATTGAGTACTGGCAATTTACAAATTTTAGTTATTGGACGTAAATATTCAGTGGAATTAGTTTTAATGGTTACAACGCGTACCCTTCCATCACCACCAGGATGAATGTTTGTTACACGACCAAGTGGCCATCTTGTTGGAGGACACTTTTCATCCTTTATTAGAACGAGATCGTTTATTTGCACTTTTTGTTGGTTTTCTTGCCATTTGTATCGTTGTTGTAATGTATGCAGATATTCTCTAGACCACCTTTTCCAAAAGTGTTGGGTTATATTTTAAACAGTCAGCCATCGATTTAATAATGGTGTTTTTTCCTTAACTTCAGGTTCTGCCACTGCTAGTAAATGCCTACCTTTTTGGAAATGTCCAGGTGTTAGGCTTACACAATCATTAGTGTCGTTACAGATTGGAGTTAATGGTCTAGAATTTACACAAGCTTCTATTTGGCACAAAAGTGTTTGAAATTCTTCTAAAGTTAATTTTGTATTTTGTAACACTCGTTTGAAATGAGTTTTTACTGCCTTTACTCCGGCCTCCCATATGCTGCCGAAATGAGGTGCTGATGGGGGATTGAAATGCCTTCGAACATTTTGTTCTGCTAATGTAGGAACGATTTTAGAAATATTTTCTTGAAGCGCTAATTTTAGCTCTTTCTCTAAAATATGTTTAGCTCCAATAAAATTGGATTCACAATCAGAGTAAAGATTTGTGCAGATTCCTCTGCGACTTACAAATCTTTTGAAGGCGGCTATGAAACCGGAAGCTGATAGGTCAGTGGCTAATTCTATGTGTATAGCTTTTGTTGTCATGCAAATAAACAAACAAATGTAACATTTTAGCATTTTTGCTGACCGTAATTTGGAAGATTTATACAGAAATGGTATAGCAAAGTCTACACCACTGTTTGAGAATGGGTATGATATTTTCGTTAGATAGGACGGTAATGTGCCCATGAGTTGATAGGATGATTTAGGATTAGTTTTGAAACATGGAATGCAACTGTGAATTCTAGCCTTAATCGTGTTTTTAGCATTAGGCAATCAATATTTGGTGTTTAGAGTATTTAGAACTAACTGAAAACCTCCATGAAGAGTGTTTTTGTGTATGTCATCAATAATTATTTTGGAAATATGATGATTTTTTGGTAATATAATTGGATGTTTCGAATTGTATGGTATTTGAGCGTGCTCTATTCTTCCTCCTACTCTTAAAATGCAATTTTTATCAAAAAAAGGAATTTAATTTGTAAATTGTACTTTTGTTTGAAATTGGCTTTTGTGCCTTAAAATCTTTTAATTCTTCGTGGAAGCTGCTTTGTTGAATTAAATAAACAATTTTTAATTCGGCGGTGTTTAATTCTGAATAGGTTAAATGTTTACTAGAGATTTTATTATTTCTGTTTCTTGAATTATGAATAAATCTAATACAATATGCAAGAATTCTGCGAAGTTTTTGAAATGAAGAGAACCTTGTAAACAATTCAGGTTCTTCAAAAGTTGCGAATGTTTTTACTTTTTTACGTTCTAGGTCTGTGGTGGTGTAACTAGGTTGACTTGAGCACTGATTTAGAGTTAGCCATGATGGACCATGCCACCACAACTTATAATCAATCAGATGTTCTGGAAGTAGTCCTCGGGATGCACAGTCAGCAGGATTTTGGTCTCCAGGTACATAAAACCAATTAGATGGACAAAGATTGTTTTGAATTTCTGCAACTCTGTTGGCCACGTATGTTTTCCATTTTGAAGGTTGCCTTTTTATCCAACTCAGAGTTATAAGTGAATCAGTCCATGCGTGACTTTTAATGCCCTTTAGATTAAGATCGAGAGAAACCTGTTTGATTAATCGTGATAATAGTAGTCCACCGGCCAACTCTAATCGAGGCAATGTGACAGATTTGGTAGGAGCTACTCTCGGTTTTGAGGTAATTAATGAAATAAGAGTCGTTTCATTTATTTTTAATTTTAGATATACAACAGCCGCGTAAGCTCTTTCAGATGCATCTGAAAACCCATGCAATTCTATATGACCAGTATTTGACATGTGAATCCATCTTGGAATTTTAATTTTTTCAACCAATTTTAACTGTGATCGAAAGTTGATCCATTCCGCTTGAATGGATTCTGGAAGTTTTTCATCCCAGTTACATCCCATTATCCACAGACGTTGTATAAAAACTTTTGCCAGAATAATTATTGGTGCTAACCATCCTAAAGGATCAAATAATGATGCTACTTCTGACAGAATTAAACGTTTAGTATAAGATTGTTTCATTGGTGGAAGATTGACTGTGAATCCGAATTCGTCGGATTTTGGAAACCATTTTATGCCTAAAGTTTTAATGGAGTCTGACTCTGAAATGTCTAGTTCATTTTTAAGTTCTCTGTTCTCCAACGGAATATTTTGAAGTAGTTTAGGTTGATTAACAGTCCATTTACGAAGATTGAAACCCCCCTTTTCTAACATGTCTAATAGTTCTGCTTGAAGTTTCAAAGTCTCTTGAATATTGTTACCCCCACATAATATATCATCTAAATATGAATACTTGGTTATGCAGTTAGCTGCTAGAGGAAAGTTTCGCCCTTCATCTTCAGCTAGTTGAAATAGCGTTCTTATGGCTAGAAATGGAGCTGGAGTGGTTCCAAACGTTACTGTTGTAAGAACATAATCTTTCAGTTTGTCATTTGGATTCGACCTCCAGACAATACGCTGATAATTTTGCTGATCTTTCCTTACTTTTATCATTCTATAAATTTTTTCAACATGAGCAGTAAACGCGTATTTAAATTGCCTCCATTTAAGCAATATGCTCCACAAGGTCGATTGAATGGTTGGACCAGTGAGCATTTGTTCATTTAATGATTTGCCATTTGAACTTTTGCTGGAGGCATTAAATACCACTCTAGGCTTTGTTGTTGTACTTTCTTCAAACACCGCATGGTGAGGTAAATAGTAATTCGTTTGATCAGCATTATCAGTGTAATGAACTTCTTTCATATGATCTAGCTCAAGATATTCATCAATGCAATTTTTGTATAAATTATAAAACTCTGGATTTTGTTAAAACTTTCTCTCTAGTTGATAAAACTGTTGGACTGCTTTATACCTAGACTGTCCTAACTCAGGGTTTCGATTTTTTTTAAATGGTAGTGCTACCTCATAACTACCATTAGATAATCGTTTGGTAGTAGCTTTATATAAATCTTCACAAAGTTGTTGCTCAGAAGTAAGAGGAGGTTTTTGTTCAATTTCTTCGATTTCCCAAAATTTTTTCAGAGTATCATTCAAGCTTTCAAGTGTGATAACATTGAAAAAAGATAAAGTTTTTGGTTGTAAGAGAGGTTTAGAAACTGGTCCCATAATGATCCATCCTAGCTGTGTATTTTGTGCTGTTGAAGTGTCATCCTTGCCCTTAATTAAACCTGTTTCTAGGATGGCACTGTACACATCAACATCCAGAAGTAGATCTATAGGACCTGGTTCTGAAAATTGAGGGTCGGCTAGTTCTATTTTGTTGAATTGTTTAAATTGATTTTTATCGACGGGTTTTATTGGAGTGTTATCAGTTATTTCATCGATGATTAAAGCGTTTAAGTTTGTTTTAAATTAAGTTACAAGAGATTGAATTTCGAATGTGGTGTATTGATGTACTTGTGCAGTTGGTGTTTTGTCGAGTCCAGTGACTTGAATGTCAGTTTTGTTACGTTTTAGTTTTAACTTCTTTGCGACAGATTGCGTGACGAAAGATAGTTGTGAGCCAGAATCGATCAAGGCTCTAAAAATGCAGGTATGTCCATGTAGACCTTTGGCAGTTACTAATGCTGTTGCTAATAAGCATTGTATATTATTTGAATTAAATAAAGTGGTGCTAGAAGTTGGTTTTTGTTTCATTTGTTCTTGTGGGATTTGAACTTGATCGGCTTGAGTTGTACTTTGTACGTTTTGTACTGGTAGTATATTTGAAATTTGTTTATTAGTATCTACATGAAGTAGTGTATGATGTCGTTTTTTGCATTTTAAACAAGAAAATTTGCTTTTACAATTATATAAAGTATGAGTAGGTGAAAGACAATTTTTGCATAATTGTTTTTGCTGAACAAACTCATTTTTTGATTGGTAACTCAGTTGTTTAAATTGATTGCATTTATTCAACTGATGATTTGAATTGCATTTTAAGCATTTTTGTGGTTGATTTAGAAATGACTTTGGTGAAGTACTACTTGGAATAGTTTTTATTCCTGAAAATACTGTGAGTTATTTAATGTTCAAATGAATCTTTTAAATAACTCACAATGAATTTGATATGTGTTGCAGTGAAATATGTGGATATATGAATAAAAGAATTAGGGCTTTTGAAAGAAAACGCAAGCTTAAAGTTCAAAAATATTTTTTCCTTTACTTATTTTTTCAACAACTTACAACTAACAAACCAAAACTTAAATCAACTAAAATATTAACAAATTATGATAAGAAAAAATTATTAATTCGAACAAAATCAATTATATCATAAATGAATAAAAAATTATTATTTTATACAAGATTATATAAAAAAAAATAAAAAAATGAAAATGAAAAATTTGAAATAAAAGTTTAAATGTTTGAAAAAAAAAATATTGATTCAAATCAAATTAATTCCAAATTGTCGACTTCTGTTTGTTTATTCCTGTAAAGAAATTCAAAAGGAATATGGAAATTTAAATTAAAGGTTCGTTATATGCGACACTTAACAACAATTTCAGTGTTAGTTTGCTGACAATAACAAAGCAATTCTCAGTATGATTTATATTATTGGTATTCGTTTCCAATTTGATTGATCCGAGTTTGACAATGTGAGCCAAATTTAAGTGATGACAGAATTGTTTGTTTGCAGTAAGTTATCACTTGGACAAGTGAGCCACGCGTAATATAAGTGATAAGCTGAAATTGACAGTCAATTATTTTGACAAGTGAGTCGCAATCAGTGAAGAAGTAAGATTTTTTCGTTTGAACTATAAGTCGAGAAGTGAGCTGTTTGGTTTTAAGTTGGTTGAGTTTCAACTTAGAGATTTATAAATTAAACAAATTGAACTTGATAAAATGTAATTCAATAAATAACTTAGAGATTTTTGATAAAAAAAGGGAAATTGTGTTGTTATTTTATAGAAATGATTAAAAGTTTCTCACAATTAACTTGTAAAATTTTTAATTTCGTTCTTCAACTTTTTGAAGTTGAAATCGTAGAAAACGAACTTGAGTTTCTTCTTTGACTTGTATTGGAAAATTAATTTTCCTCAAAGTCAAAATCGTAGAAAAGAACTATCTTCTTTCTTTAACTTATCAGAAAATGTTAAATTTTCTGCTAAGTTAAATTCGTAGTAAAGCAAATGTCTTCTTTCTTAACTTATTAGAAATATGCTATCGATTTTTCTTCTAAATTAAGTTCGTAGTAAGAAGATTTTATGTCAATTAGTGAGAAACAGATTTTGCTAAGTCAAAATTGAACAAGTTCAAGCAAAGTTTCCAGTTCTTGGTCAATACCCAAAGAACTGAATTCACGTTGAACTTGACAATTTCCACTTATGGTCCAAGTAAAATGCCCTACAAGTTTTCTATCTTCTGGTCAGTACCCAGAAGACTGAAAATTACCAAGTTAAGTTAAATTTTCTATCTTTAGGTCAATACCCCAAAGATAGAAAATGCACTAAGTGTTGTAAGAAATTTCTATCTCTCGGTCAATACCCAAGAGATAGAAATGCGGAGAAGCTAAAAAAAAAATACTTGTGTAATCAATACTTACACAAGATCCCTAAGTTCAAGTCTCTGGTCAATACCCAAGAGATTTTGAAATGTTAATTACCGACTTCCAATTAGGTCAATACCCTAGTCAGAAGTGAAGATTGCTGACCAGTACCGAGTTTATATACAATTTGGGGTCTATTGTTTTGCCAATTTGATACCGTATTTTCGTGTACCATTTTTCTAGTACCAGTCAGCCATCTTCAATTTTCTTTGTTATTTTGACATATACCTTTTGTTTATCTATTGTTGTTTTCGGTTTTTAATAGTTTTCGAGTAAAGTTTTATTTAATAAATTTAGAAAATGGTGTGAAAATTTATATTAAATTTTATAAAAGGTAAGTGGATAAATTGATTTTTGAAATTTAATTTTTTCACATTTAGATTCACCACAAAAACCAAGGTATGGTATGTTGAAGTCATCGTAAATAAAGGTATGTCTTTATACAAAACATAACCTATAATTTTATTATTTTTTATTTTTAGATGACCTTCAACAATTCCTAAATTAGAATGCATTGATTCTAATATTCTAAATCGCATAGTTAAGAATTCTATAAATTGTTTATATGTTGGAAGGTTTGTAAAACCGCTCTGTTCACGTTCCCACAAGTATAAAGTTTCATGAGGAAGTTTTTGTGTTAACGAGTATAACAGAATTGGATCCCAATTGCTAACATCTACATTTAAAGTTTTGAATTCATGTAAAACTTCCTCAGTTGTATCAATGAAGTTTCTGATTGAGTTAGCTGATTCAACCTTTATATCAGGTTGATTCAACAGTTTTTTGAGATACATTTGTACTAGAACCTTTTTGTTATTGTATCTTTCTTGTAACAAACCCCAAGCCTTTTCGTAGTTATCATCCGTCACGTCAATCTGTCGTAAAAGACGTTCTGCATCACCAGTTACACAAGCTTTGAGATAATGTAGCTTTTGGACACGCGATAATGCAGGATCCTTGTGTATTAAAGAAGTAAAAAGATCGTGAAAAGATCTCCAGTTCTGATAATTGCCATTGAAAGTTGGAATTGTAATTTTTGGTAGTCTAGTATCGGCCTTTGAAAAAGAAGGTAGAGTTAAGTTTCCTTCTGAAGGTCTGTGTGGTGATGATAAAGTAGAAGTTGATGGAAATTTTTGTTCTAAATGATCCTTTAAAATGGAAATAAATTCTAAATATAATTCTTGGGTGGTGTCATATAATGAACCTTTGATATAATCTTCAGCATTCTTATCTTCATTTTCATATATACAAAGATGATTGTCTTGAAATTTAGACCATGTTTGATTTGCGATATCTATGTAGCCTTGGATATGATGTTTAGTAACATCAGTATCTTTTAACTTTCCATATCTACTCATAGATTTAGTTAATTGTTGTCGTAGAGCCGTTTGGCTCTTGATAAGCTTTGCGCATTCAATTTTACCCATCGTTCTATATGCGGCTCGAAGGACCAATGAAAATATTGCCAATTAAATAATGTTCAGTAAAATCTTTTAATTAATCTAACCTACATAACAAAATATAATTACCATCAGATTAGCAAAAGTAAAAACAGTAAGTACAAAAAACAAACAAAATGCATTCTATAAACCCACCAGGAAAACCACCTGACATCACAAGGTCAACGGAAGGACAACAAACCTATAAAATAGATGAAAAAAACAACTCATCAACACAAATGACAATCCAAAATATCTAATTATGAAACGAACAAACGTTGAATCAACAGAAACATTAGAAAACGTTTCACCATTCTTAATTAAAAAAATTATAGACTCTGTAGCTCAAGGCCCAGTACAAATGTGCAAAAAATTAAGAAATGAAACACTTCTAATACTCACAAAAAACTTAAAACAAGCAAAAAAACTAATACAAATCACACAATTAAATGACCAAATAAAAGTCGAAGTTACTGAACACACAAAACTAAACACAAGCAAAAGCGTTATTTACACAAACGAACTAAGGAAAATACCAGAAAAAGAAATATTAGAAGAATTAAAAAACCAAAACATATTAGAAGTTAAAAAAATATTAAAAAAGAAAAACAATGAATTAACTGAAACAGGTTTAATTATATTAACATTCTCACTAACTACATTACCAGAAAAAATAAATATTGGGTATGAAAAGATAAAAATTGAACACTATATACCACCACCAATGAGATGCAAAAATTGTCTTCACTTTGGACATATAACAAAAACATGTAAAAAAATTAAAATTTGTGCAAATTGTAGCGAAGAATATCACACTAATAACGATGAAAAATGCAACAGAGAAGAAAAGTGCACAAACTGCAAAGAAAAACATAACTCCTTAGATAAAAAATACCCAATATTTATAAAACAACAAGAAACACAAATTATCAAAACAAAAAAAAAATGGATTACAAAACAGCAAAACAAATATACAATGAAAGACACTCAGAAAACATCAAAAAATCATATGAAACAGTTGCAACAACATCAAAAAAATTTACGTCAATGTCAACACAAACAGAACAAACTGACCTAAAAACACCCACAACCACCCAACAAACAACATTAAATCAAACAACAAGCAACAGTGATCCAAGACACAAACCAGACACACAGCTTATTGATAACATAGAATTAACACCAGAACAACAACGTACAATAAACCAAAAAACAATCAAGATTCTTCCGAAAACCTTAACAAACAGAACAAAAAGGTTAATTAAATCGCAACAAAAACAGCTACAACAACAACCTAAAAGAAGAGGACGACCGGCAAAAATACACAAAGATGCAGAAGAAAATACAGAAGAAATGGAAACATCCAACGAAGAAGAAAGCTAAACAATCAAACATCAAATGAGTCAAAACAATCTACAAAATACATTAAATATCATTCAATGGAACATAAATGGATTACTATACCATATAAACGAATTTAAGCTATTAGATCAAAAATATTGTAATAACATCTTCTGCTTGCAAGAAACTAAGCTAAAAAATTCCAATACACCAGCAATCAAAAATTATAAATGCTACTATAAAAATAAAAATACTAATTCCGTCGCTTGTGGGGGAGTTGCAATTCTAATAAATGAAAAATACCATAGTCAAGAAATAACACTTCAAACAAATATCCAAGCTATTAAAATTTTCTCACCAATAACCCTTACAATAATTAACATCTACTCAGATAGTACACTCACAGAAAAACAACTTTATGAACTCACACAGCAAACTACACAACCACTACTCATAGTTGGAGATTTCAACGCTCACAATCCTCTCTGGGGATCCGACAAAAAGGACAAAAAAGGTAAAGAAATAGAAAACTTTATCGTTAATAACTCATACAATATCCTAAATAACAAAAATCCTACACACTTTAACTTTTCCTATAAAAAATTTTTCGCAATAGACCTCACAATCTGCTCACCACGTTTACAAGAAATCACTAACTGGTACGTAGAGAATGACCTTCACGGTAGTGACCATTTTCTCATAATAACTCAAATCAACCTAAAAACAAACATAATAAATCGCAGACCCACTTATAACACCAAAAAAGCTAAATGGGACATCTATCAAAAAAATATTCAATTTACAAAAACCATAGAAAACTTCAACAACATAGATAAAATAGAAAATTACCTATATCCGTGAAAAAATACTTGAATCAGCAAAATTATCAATACCCTTTTCCCAAACACAACACAAGAAAAAATATGTCCCATGGTGGAACGACAAAATCAAAAAAGCTATTCAAAAAAAAAACAACTGCTCAAAATTTTCAAAAATAACATGTCCCAAGAAAATTTGTTAAATTTCATAAAAAGTAAACACACAACTAGAAAATTAATTCGCTATTATAAAAAAACAACGTCAAAAGAAATCTTCCAAAAAATCAGAACACTGAACGGAAAAAATAAAAACATCGAAATCACAGCTCTACAAACCCCAAACCAAGAAATAATAACAAACAAGAAAGAAATATGCAACAATCTAGCAAATTACTTTGAAACGTCCTTTAGTAATCACGACTCACACTTACTAACACACAAGAATAAAATTGATACCATCCCAATAAATACCCCTCAAGATAATATAAAAGAATACAACCAACCTTTTACACTACGAGAATTAGAACAAACTCTACAAGATGTAAAAGGATCCTCCCCAGGACCTGATCTCATACATTACGATATGATAAAACATTTAACTCTTACCCAAAAAGTATACCTATTGAAATTTTACAACATTATATGGCAAAAGAACCTTTTTCCCCAAAATTGGAGAGAGGCACTCCTAATACCAATACACAAACAAGGAACAGACCCTAAAATACCAAACCCTGCATACCATTTTACGAACGTTCGTAAAATGTAAGTGAAATACGAATGTAGAATTAAAAGAAAGAAATAAAATAAATACACTCGCAAAAATAACTCGTAAGTAATTCGTAAAAAAATATTCCAGCACACATTTTACGAACGTTCGTAAAATGTAAGTGAAATACGAATACAAAGTTACTCGTAACCATAGGCTTACAAATGATTCCTAAAAACGTTCGTAAATTAATTACTTTTAATTTATTTTAATCGAAACATTCGTATTTTACGAATCATTAATGATTCTATTGCGAATTAAAAAAGTAATTCGTAAAAAAAGTGCAAAATGGTATGCTCCATAAATTACTTACGAGTCTTTTGCAACTATCGTTAGCGAACAATATGCTCGCTAAAATGATTCTTTTACGAATTACTTATAAATCATTTTGTTTACTGGGAATAACTACCGCCCCATCACCCTTACAAACTGCCTTTGCAAGATTCTCGAAAGAATGATAAATAAAAGGTTAACATGGTACCTGGAAAAGAACAAACTCATAAATCCATTTCAGTTCGGATTTCGAAAAAATATAGGAACACTAGATGCCCACGGGCTTTTGGAAACAGAAATTAAAAAATCCTTTTCGAAAAACGAATACACGCTCGCTGTCTTTTTCGATCTTGAAAAAGCATACGATCGCATATGGAAACGGAAAATAATCGATGAAGCACAAAATATGAACATAACAGGTAACATGTTGCATTTTATTAACAATTTTCTTTTTTCGAGAGTGTTCAAGGTAGCAATTGGTAATACAATATCCCAAAAGAAAATAGCACAAAACGGTATCCCTCAAGGATCAGTACTCAGCACAACCCTCTTCCTTATAGGTATCAATAACATAAACAGATATATCCATTCACCTACTAAACACATAATATTTGCTGACGATCTAGCAATTTTCACATCCAATAAAAACCTACAACAGGCTACAAAAGACATACAAAACACCATAAACCGATTAACAGAGTGGACAAAAACAAACGGAATGACCTTCTCAAATACAAAAACAAAATATATGATATTCACCAGAAAACACAAAATAACCCAAATTCCACAATTAATGATAAAAAACACAAATATCGACAAAACAGGCGAACATAAATACCTTGGACTTACATTTGACAGCAAACTCACATGGAAGCCACACGTAAAACGAATTAAAACAAAAGCTTTCAAAGCATTAAACATCATTAGAATACTTAGCAATAATAATTACGGATCAAACAGAAAAGTACTTCTCCGGATCCATAACTCAATAATAGCACCAATCATTGACTATGGTAGCCAGATATACTCCTCATCAAACCAAAGCACCCTTAAGACGTTAGATACAATCCACAATACAGGAATAAAACTGAGTATCGGAGCTTTTCCTACAACACCCAAAACCAGCCTATTAGTTGACTCTGGACAAATTCCCTTAAAATATAGAAGAGACCTCCTCACTATCAATTATCTACTTCGCGTTAAATCATTTGAAAAGCACCCTATCTCAAAAACCACATCAGAAACCGAAAATTATAAATACCAACCCATACTAATTAGAGCTCAAAAAATTCTAGAAAATTACAACATACACCTAGAACAAAACATAAACACCTATAAACACTCACAAACTCCGCCATGGCTAATGACTAGTATAAAAGTAGACAATGAAATGGAAAAACTGAAAAAACAAAACACAAACCCCAAATTTTACCAACAACTTTTCAGGAAAAAGCTCCAAACAAACTACAAAAACTTCACCAAAATCTTTACTGACGGCTCAATACAAAACAACAAAACAAGTTGCGCATTTAAAATAAACAATTTAGAAAAACAATTCCAATTAAATAATCACACAAACATCCATACCGCAGAACTATACGCAATCTTACAAGCAATAACACATACAACCAATATACAAAATAAAAATTTCCTAATTTGCACAGACTCACAAAGTTCTATTAAATCAATAAATACAATGTTTCCACAAGATCCCATAGCTAAAGAAATAAAAGACATAATATATAATAATAAAAACCGAAATTACACATTCTTATGGACAACAAGTCATTGGCATAAAAGAAAACGAAGAAGTAGATAAATTAGCGAAAGAAGCCATACATAAAGGAATCGATCCTAACTTCAAAACAAACGTTAACGACATAAAAAAACAGATAAAAATAAAAATATATCAAACCTGGAAAGAAATATGGGAAAATGAACCATATACAAATAAACTCAGAACAATAAAAAAGGACATAACACCCTGGACCACAGTAAACTCAATGCAACGTAACGACGCCACATTCATAACTAGACTAAGAACAGGACACACAAAACTCACACACAAACACCACCTAGAAAAATCCCCACCCCCAAAATGCAATTGCAACAACATACTAACAATAAAGCACATAATTGAAGAATGCAACCTCCTCACAAACCATAGGAAAAAATTTGACATAAAAGGACTTGGACATCTAGCAAGCGAAGATGTTAACATAATTCAAAACATAATTAAATTCCTCAAAGAAATAAAACTATATAATGAGATTTAAAACAATGTATACATATGTATCTACTTAATATGTAAATATATATGTAAATAAATTATATATCTAAGAATTTCATTAAATATATTTGTATAAAAGTACCAAAATGTAAAATATCAGTTAGATAGTAAATTAAATTATTGTAATCATATCTAACAAAATATATAGAAATAAGTCATAATATTATGTACATAGAAACTTAGCCTTAAATAACCTATGTATGTATGAGTTGGAAGGCTATAACAACTTAATAATAATAATAACAATAATAATTAATTAAAAATCAAAATAATTCAAATAAATTTTTAAACTGATAAATCAAAAAATAAAGCAAGCTAATTATAAATAATAATTCAAATAAAATTTTAAATTAAAAATTAAATGATAAATCAAAAATACAGTAAATCAAATTAAATAATAAAGCAAATTAAGCAAATCAAACAATAAAGTAAATTAAGAAATGTTAAATTTTTTAAATAATAATCAATATTCCTGTAAAGATTGAACTATTATTAGTTATAATGCTGAAGCTATATTATCCCAAGCTAACATACAATTAGTTTTTTCAAGTATTAACAAAGGTTAGGTAAGTTATTAGTTTTATAATATATGTATTGTAATTTGTAGCAAATTGTACCTTTAAAAAATGGCTAAATTTTATCAAGAAATGGTTAAATGAGTTATGTATTTTAATTGATTGAAGTGAAGTGAAACAAGTGAGTTTAATTGATTGAAGTGAAGTAAAACAAGTGAGTTTAATCGATTGAAGTGAAGCTAAGCAAGTGAGCTTAATTAACTGAAGTGAAGTGAAACAAGTGAGTGTAATCACTTTGAAGTGAAGTGAAACAAGTGAGCTTATTCAATTAAAGTTAAGTGAATTAACTGAGCTTGATCAACTGAAGTGAAGTGAAACAACTGAGATCAATCAATCGAAGTGAAGTTAAACAATTAAATTTAATCAGTTTGTTAATTTCAACAAGATGCTGCTGTTATAATTGCCAATAAAGACCATATGTGTTGAACGATGCTGCAGTCACGTTGAATATTTAAACGGGAATTTACGTATTAAATTGAAGTTGAAATTAAATGAATTAAATTTGAAAATAGATTGAATTTAGATTCAAATAAATTGAAGTTAAATGATTTTATTTGAAAACAAAACGAACTCTTTAAATTTAAAGAAGAATAAATCTGTTAAAAGAAAAGGAAAATGACTTTAGGGTTTGAAGCTATTAAAATTTCCAAGTTTTATGGTTAAGACCGAAAACAATTGTCAAAATAATATGTTAGAGTTCTGTTTTATGGTCAATGCTCATTAAAACAGAAATTGTCAAGACAATTCCCTAACAATTTTCTATCTTATGGTCAATACCCATTAAGAAGAAAATATCAAGTAAAGAAAAAAAAATATTTACAGATCAATACTCTTGTAAGTAGTTAAAAGTTCCTGCACTTAAGGTCAATACCCTTCAAGCTTAGGAGACTTCTTGCCAGGTCAATAGTTTTTATACTATTAGGAGTCCATTGTTTTAAGACTGGTCGGCCATTTTGAATTTTGTTAATTTGTTGGTACTTGGTACATTTTGCTAAGTTTTTTAAAGTTTTTTTTGATTTCATACTATTTTGCAATGAATTTTTTTATTTTAAAATTTGTATTGTAATTTAGATATATGTTAGTATTAATAGTTTTATTGTTATTATTTTCCCTTTTTTATTAGCTTTAATTTTGTAAAGATTGGGTTTATTGTACATTATAGAGTTAAATTGTGTGTAATGGAAGTGGGATCTATGGTGGATAGTGGAACTAAATTAGTGACATGTTCACTTTTTGATAGTTTCAACAGTGGGGTTTATTGCAATCAACATTGTGAAGCATAAAAATTAAGAGTATAAAAGCGTCGAATTCAATCTTAGGACTTTAGTTTTCTGTTAAGAAATGGCATCAAAACGTAATATAGAAGAGTTCGATAAGAAAAATGTGAAATTACCTATAAGGAAGAAAGTGTTAGTATTTTGTGATAATCTATTGTTGAATTACACAAATTGTTTGGAATAATACAAAGACCGGAAAATCGTACTTGTATTTGACACATCTACATTTGAAGCTCAAATTATCTTTTATCATTATAAGCGTTTTCCTGTCTCTACAAATTATTCTGGATGGGTTCCAGTTTACAACTATCTCAATAACTTGAAGCAACAGATTGGTGAATATTTTCCACAAAACCAGCTTGGATTAGAAAAAGAATTCAAAATACCAAAGGACCTTTCCTTTTGACAAAGGAAGAAATCGATTGAAATATCTTGAAGTTCTAAGGTTATTTGACATGATGAAATTCTTCAATATCGTTATGTTTCATAATAACAACGCTTCGAACACCGTGACAGAATATTTTAATCAATACGTGGTAAGGAGAAAAATGTATTCAAACTGGCCAATGACGGATTTTTTGTACCACCACGCACTTCATATGTACCTATAAACTATTATAGACTTTTTTATGAAATACCATTGTTTTTTAGTTTTAATTTTACTTTTTCTATGATTGGTTTGGAATAAATAAAGGTTATAAACAAAAAATTTGTCTTTTTATTTAATGTTCTCACATCAACTTCAACCTAAAAATTTCTTTTATTAGCATAGAAAATAGAATACAAAAACTATCGTTACTTTGAGTAATATTGCAACACTTGATGTATATAACAAAGGCAGAGTACGTAAGGAACTAAAAAGATGTATAAGGCGTTATCCAAATTCTGATTATGAAGTGTGTATAGAGTATGAGTATTGTAAATTTAATTTATACAAATCAGTATGGGATATTAGTAATCAGATTTGTTGTTATACAATGAATATAAATTGTAGAAGATGTGGTAGTGAACACATATACTACGATGTAATCAACAACAAATCACCTATATATAACCAATTTGATGATTCTTTGGATGATGTTAAATGTGAAGCTGGTAAAAAAATTGACAGAATATATAAACGTTTTTGGAGAATTAGATTTTAAATAAATGTTAGTTTAGTATTTGGTAAAATAAAAAATTGTTTTTTATTAAATAATCTTATTTATTAACATGTATATGTAAATATTTAAACAGTTTTGTACAGCACAACGGTTGTTTGGATTGTGTCCATGAATTTTACAATATATTTGAAATTTTTTAAGCTCACTTAATTCAGGTGTTTTTATTTGTATTACCTCAACTCTTTGAAGTTATTAATAACTTTTGTATATGTTCGATCTTCTTTCTGTGCAAACTTCCCCCAAAAAGAATTCAAACAGATTTTTGCTGTGTTACGGCTAACCAGGATTTTTTTTAATTTGACTTGTCTGTAAAACAATGTCTTCTTTGATTTCATAAGATTTTATGAATTCATGTTTCTCTTTTTCAGTTTAACATTTAGAACTCCACCCACTTGCCTTCTACTTGATTTTTAGAAAATTGTTAACATATTCTGTGAATAAACCCCTAGTTTTTGTTTTTGGGTCGTATACAGTGTAGTTGTATTTCCAAACTTCAAATATCTTTTTTATTTGATACCCTTTTGTAACAGCTAAAGAGACTTCAGGTATTACCCAAGTACCAATAATTTCCTTTTCTTCATTAGCATGACGACATTCAGATAGGTATTCTATTTTCTTCTGCACACTTTCTACAGAGTGGAAAATACAACTTTTGATTACATTTGAATGGTAAGACGGGTAAAAACAAATTGTTTGGTGGAATTACTGAACATAGAATGAAACCATGCATAGAAAGTACTTGTGACAGTGTAGGTAAATTATCGTTTCTTAATATTTCAGGGTGTCCCACAGGATAAGGTGAATATTTATTAATATAAGGATATAAACTTGTAAAGTCCAAGTATCTTATTATCTCATTTTCTTTGACTTTATGATATAGCTTGAATACTTGTCCTTCTCCCGAAAACAGCATTACGTGGTTCAAGAGGAGGAACAATGTTTTCAATGTACTTATTAAGTTTTTTGTCTACATCAGGATTTTTTTTAAGAAACTTTTGAATTCACATTTCCACGTAAAAATCAAATTATACCCATGTTGCTTTATCGCTTCAATTTTTCTCATTGTGCTTTCATATCTTTGAGGTAAAGTTTCAAGATTCCGATTTGCATTTACTTCTTGCACTCTAAAACATTCTTTACAACCGTGATAAAAACATTCAAAAAATTCATATACTGTATTTGTTTCAGAAACAAAACCATCTACTTGCATTCCACATTTTTCTAACTTTACTTCTCCTAAATTGTTTGCAGATATAATTTTGTTGTTTGCATTCAAATTCTGCCATGTGAGCCATTTTGAAGCAACAAATGAGTAGTTTTTAGTTTTATAGTACCCATTTTTACCTGAAAAACAAGCATACAAGCTGATGCAATAGTCAAAGATTCTACGAAAGGATTTATATGTGTGACGACAAGAAATTCCTCCATAAACCGCGTACATCCTAAACGTAATATACTGACATCGTTTGTATAGTATTTAAGCATTTCCTTTCTATTATCAAAAACCCCGTTAGAAATTTTATTGTACCACTTAAGAAATTCATCTCTCTCGTCTGTTCTCATTGTATTGTGTCCAAACATTACTGGAGGTGGATATTTACCAACATAATTAATATTTTCTTTTGTATTAAAGTAGAATGGGTAATATCCCTTTACATAATTATTGATATCAAACACTTATGGAAATTTTCCAAGGGGAAACGCTAAAAAGTACAAGGAATCAATAAATGTTACTTGTCCGCATGATAGTTTCATTATTTTCCTTCCATTCATTATTGGTTCTATTTTTAAGTTTCTACTAAGAAGGTCAGAAATTTAAAAGTGGCCGTCATACCCTTGCAAACTATGTGCAATGCAGAAAATGTTAGGTGTAGAAGAACGAGGTTTCAAACAATAATCTATGAAACGTTTTATAACATTTGTATCACTATTGTGTTCAAATATGTGTTGTCTGTCTCCACAAACATCAGAACGCGATTCTATATTCGTATTTTTGTAACAATTGTGCCACACTTGATGTGCAACAATCAAGTTTACAATATATAAAAACTCTGTTTCACTATTTTCAAATAACGTATTTTGAGTGCTTTCACAGTCGAAAAATATTAATAAAAATTTTTTATTTATCTTTCCTTTGTATGGTTTAATATAACACCGGTGTTGTGCTGGTACAATTTTCACACATATAATAATTTGCTGCTTTGTGGCTCCCCAAAAATTTTTCACAACTGACACAAAGCTCGTCTATGCTTCCAATTCGACTGGAGTCATGTGGTATGTAAAATCATTGTCGTTTATAAGAGTTCGTATTTGTGGTACATCAAAGACGCCTGCTTTTAATTTTTCTATACTGAGGCTAGGAAATGTTTGGCAAATACGAGGGTAAGGTGAAAAGTTCTCGGCCTAACACAGATCTGGCAGTGGTATCAATAAAATTTTTTGTGGTTATGTTGGTACACTTGACAAAACAACATATGTCAAATTTCAACTTGATCTGTCAAATAGTATTTTTTATACGGTTTTTTAAAGTAGACGTGTTTGTGTGTTTTGTTGAAATGGATAAACTTGAATATCGTGCAGTAATAAAATTCTTCGTTTTGGATGGTTTATCGCCAACGGAAATTCATCCAAAGTTGGTAAGGGTTTATAAGGAGCCTGCTCCTTCATTTTCAACAGTGAAGAAATGGGCAGCTGAATTTAAAAGTGGTCGTACATCTCTTTAAGATGATCCACGTAAAAGACGACCAAAATCTGCAACTACAGATGAAAACATTCAGAAGTGCACAATATGATATTGGACGTTAGGCGATTAAAAGAGCATGAGATAGCTGAGGCCATAGGTATATCAGAGAAACGAGTACGGTACATTTTACATCAAGAATTAAATATGAGAAAGCTTTGTGCAAGTTGCGTGCCGCATTTGTAGAATTTTTTGATAATGCGCCTGCTCATAAAGGTGTTTTTGCAATGGGAAAACTGAGGGATTTGAAGTACGAATTGCTGGAAAATCTACCCTATTTACCAGATTTGGCTCCCTCTGAATTCCATCTATTCCCAAATCTAAAAAATTTTTTGTCTAGAAAACATTTTGAGTCGAATGAAGAGGTGATAGCAGTCGTAAATGGTCATTTTGGGGGACTTCCAGAAACTCATTTCAGAGATGAAATCTATGCATTGGAGAAATGTTGGAAAAAGTGCATTAAGCTACAAGGGGACCACGTAAAAAAATAGGCGCATTTTTGAATTAAAAAAAACAGTCTTTCACAGCTAGGCCGAGAACTTTTCACCTTACCCTCGTATATTTGAAACAATCACCACTCTTATCCAAGGCTTTTACAAACTGTTTTATAACTCCAAGCTTAATATGGAGTGGCGGAAGAATAATTTTTTCCCGACCTATAAGCGGTTCATGAATAATATTAGCTTCTCTCACGGTCATATTTTCTCTCGACGGCCAGCTTTTTCTTATTTTCATTGTTTTATACATACCTGACACATGAATTAGGTATTAAACATTCAATTGTAATTATTGTCCTCACATTTTATCGCTATTGTCTTACGTGTTATTACATTTTTTTTTCAATGCAGGTAATTTTTTTTTGTACATAATGTTAAACATAGGAATTGTACTTTATTTGGGTATCTTATTGATGTCAAAGGGTTATATATATTTCTAGAAAAATATAAAAAATAACAGACTACCAAATAGATTCATGAACGAAGATATAATAATAAATATTTGTTACATTATACCAAGAAAAAAACAGTTAAAGAAGGTAGATTAGTGGATATTTTACTTTTTTCTTAAATCTGGAAAATACAGTTTATCTTGAGAACTAGAGTCAATTCGAACAAAATAACTATAGGCAAATTAATTACTATGTTCGTATACAATAAATTGATTATCAAAACTTAAGCCGCATGAAAAAATTTTTTTTTTGTTCCCCAGTGTAATATAAGCAACCTAGAACAAAATTGTGTACTTAATTTTTTTAGATTAACACACAAAAGCTTTTATATCAAAGCTGCATACAGTTACTAAATTGCACTACTGTATTCCAATCTATATCAATAAGTTCGTCTGAATCTTTTTCACAATTTGAAAATTTTGAAGAAAACAGAAATTTAATGGTCAGAATTTTAGCAAATAGGGCTCCAAACTCATATAAAGATGGGTTACGTTTATTTGTATAGTGAAGAGTTGCACGGCAAATGAAAGCCAAGTTGATCACGTAAGAAATATCCAGCTGATGAACGGAAAAAGATGCACAGAGTTTCAGAAGATGAGTGTGAAATTTGCTGTTCAAATATTAAGCAGAAGTGAAGCTGTTGGAATTCGCACAGCTTTAGAATTAGACAAGTTTCCTGAAGATTTGAAAAAACAACAGCTAATTTTATTAATTCAATGAATACATTATTTGATGTCTTGAATGATAAATCACCTCTAACAAAAAATTGCAAAGAAATAGAATATTTAGAAAAAATGCAAACTTATATTTCAAAAGTAAATTTGGCATATAAAAAAAGCACACTTTATTGCTTTGAAGGTCTTATTTTAACTTTAAAATCTACAATTAAAATTTCTCAATCATTACTAGAGAAATCAGACATGATAAAATTTATATATTTGAAGAAATTTAATCAAGATCCGGTAGAAAACTTTTTCTCTCAAATTAGAGCACGCAACCCAAATAAACGTAACCCATCTTTATATGAGTTTGGAGCCCTATTTGCTAAAATTCTGACCATTAAATTTCTGTTTTCTTCAAAATTTTCAAATTGTGAAGAAGATTCAGACGAACTTATTGATATAGATTGGAATACAGTAGTGCAATTTAGTAACTCGGAAAATCAAGAACACATACCTCAAACCGATTATGATGATATCCAAGAACTAGATAACAGTTTTTTGGAAGATATGTTCACAGAATCTTCAAACGATGAAGGAGGTGAAGAGGCTAGTCAAGTTTTTCAGGAAAATGATGAAAATGAAAGTTATTCATTTTGCAAAAGTATCAGTTTATCTTATACAGCCGTGAGATATTTTGCTGGTTATTACTTTTTGAAAACAATGAGGTACTTTAAAGCAATATGTAGCTCTTGTAAATCTGAAATGATAGATAGCAACTCATTCCTAAACAGTATGTCCGAGGTTAAAAAACTTTATAAATTAAATTAAAGCAATATAACACCATAGACTCACGTAATGTACTTATATCTCCCACTCAAGTGTTTTACGAAAATTACTTGCAATTTGCCAGAATTTTTGAATTTTTTTAAAGGAAAAGAGCTATATAACGAATATTCGAAAACTTATTCTCAATAAATGTATTTGTTATATGCAAATTAAGTCTCACTGGTTCAAACGCGACGACATGTGTTTCCAACATCATCATAAAATAATAGAATTCATGATAACAGTACTTCTATGGAAGAATTGTAAATGGATAATGGATACTAAAAAGCATTTGAACAAAAGGAAATCTTACAAAAACCAAAAACTTTCAAATTTAAAAAATGCTTAAGAGCCCAATTTAGTAAAATGGCTTTCAAAAGGACCGCCTACAGCCTACATTTTTCAACCGATTTTCATGAAATTTCGAATATAGATAGGTGTAAGGAAATTGTGGTCCTTAAGTGGAACACATTTTTAAATTTTGATCCTTAAATTTTTTTATATTCGATTTTCGAAGGTACAGACAAAAAAAATTCACTAAACTTTTCACACTTTTTTCATGTATTAAAACGTTTAGACACTGTGATTTCTTCTTATAGGATTTAAATATAACCTTTTCCAAAAAGTTTAAAAGAAAATTCAAGGAAATTGGTTACGTAGTTTAATTATTATAAATAAAACAAATTGTTAATTTTTCATAAAATTTCATTACTAATTTTTCATTTCACATAAATTTTTTTGCATACTTATGGGTTTAAATAAGAATTACACAGATAGTATAAACTCTATAAACTTGGTACAAAGAAAATTGCAATTTTTGTAGTATGTGTGATGATTAAGTAACGTAAACAGCATATAAAAGTTATGTATAGTTAAGCTGCACATAGCTAGGTATATAGATATATTAGCAACACATTTTGTATGGGAATGGTGATCGGTGATGATGAATATGAAATAATAGAATTAGCATGATATGTACATTCATATGTACATATATACTACGCATAAAAGCATATTTTACTAACTGTTGTTGGATTGAAGCAAGTGTATTTTGGGTTTTAGTGCTAATTTTTTATATTCTGAATATTAGAAAAATTATAGTGTTACATAGAATTTAGATTTCAGTGATTATTTGGTGATAAATATAATATTTTACTAAAATTTCAGTATTTTTGAATACTACTTTTTTTTAACCCTAGGATTGCCTGATCGTATATAAATGTATACATTCGGACTTTGAGTCTTAATTTAAATATGATCCCTTCGAGCTAGGACCTTGAAACTTCACCAATTCCTCCATTGGAGGATCTTCACTATACACCCCAATTTTCAAAGTCCTAGCTCAAAATCGGTAAAACAAAATATTCTTTTTTATGCAAAAACACAAATTTGACGGTGCGTATACAAATGTATACCATACATTTTATATGGAAATTTTGAAAATTTTTTTTCAAAAAACGATATCTCAGCATCCCATAGACCAAAAACTAAAATGTTTATACTAAAATATTTATCAAAGTGTTCTCTTTAGTTTTATGTTTACAGTGTTGTTTTACTTTTTTTTTGTTTTCAAGATAAAATACAAAACAACATCAAAAACATGAATGTTTCATACATTTTTCTACATTCATAAAGGCAAACATCTACTTTTGACTTTGAAGATCCATATCTCAGCATCCTCTGAACCAAAAACTAATATTTTTGGATTACAATATTTGTTAAAGTGTTTCTATTGAGCTATCTTATACAGTAATTCTGTAAGTACTATTATTTTCAACCAAAAGGACAAAATACGCGAAAAATCATGAAGATTTTTAACATTTTTAACCTTATTTTCCATTTTATTTCGAAAATAGAAAAAATATAGGACATTAATAGAAAAAACACTAAGAAGAACACTTCAATAAAGATTTTAATATAAAAATGTTAGTTTTTGGTTCACCGGATGCTGAGATACATCTTTTTGAAAATAAAATTTCACAATTTCCATATAAAATGTATGGTATACATTTGTATACGCACGGCTAAAACTTTGACAATCTTGATCAGGCAATCCTAGGTTAAACTCGTCAATCATTCTACCTCCAAGAATTGAAAAATAAAATGTACAATATTTAAAATTTCTACAAATTCTTCATATTTTGAAAAGCTTATACCTATATATTATATTGTATTATTTATTATTTTAACACTCCATTCAATTTTTGACCGCTTTTGTTTTTAAAGTTGAATATCTCAGGACTCTAAAAACCGATTGAATTGAAATTTCTGTACAGTATTAGGCTTGTTATTCTCTATAAAACTCTTTCTAGCACCAAAAAGATCCCTGAATTAGGACGCGAGTTATAGGGCGCTAAACATAAAACTCACACGAATCAATTTTAAGTATCAAAATGTTATATTCTTTGACTCCTTATAAAAGTATGTTGCCGTGAGACTAAGGAGCTGAAATTTGGTCAGGATATTTTTTGAAGGGTCTAATATTATATGAAATTTGAACTGTGAATATCCGTTAACTAGGGCAAAAGGTATAGGGTAAAATACAAAATAAGTCATTTTTTCAACATACAACTTTTTTTTTCTTTCTATAAGGCTCTCCTTAGTTCATACCCCGATCCTTGAAAAAAGTATGCATTTCAATTTAAGAACTATTTTCTGACCTAGTGCATTTTATTTGAATCAAATCGGTAGAACAAAGCCCGAGATATAAGAGTTCAAAGTTGAAAAGCCACGTATCCTTCCATATAAAAATTTAAAAAATAAAATAATTCAGTATTTTTGAATTTTTAGCTACATAAAAAATTTGTTGTACATATGAAAAATTTGTAAATCGCGGAATGAACCATCAACTGAAATAATTTCAGCTATAACAGCTGTATGGTAGCTGTAGCCTATAGAACAAAAAGAAAACAGGTGTACATACACATTTTACAAACGTACATCCATGCAGTATGATCGCTATATATAGCTATAGCTATAGCTATGAAAATTTTTCAAATCATATACACCAACACTTAGAAGAAATTTATTTGCTTGTGTTGGTGCAGACACAAATACATTTCAGACGATGTTATTGTTGTTTTCGAAAAAATTGTTTACTAAATTTGGCTCTTAATGCGCCATATTAAGTTATGTTTAACATTTCAAATAAATGGCGATAATTATATCTGGAATAAATATACGTGTTTGAAAAATGTTAAAAAAGTTTATATGGATGGCTTATTTCAATACTGTGCTGAATATTTCTCTCAATTATATACCATTCATTTCATGGCTTTGTGAATAAACTTTAAAAATTATAAGTGCAGAATTAAGTATAGGACAAAAAAAGAAACAAAAAATAACTACAAAATCCGTTCATATTTAAATAACTTATGGAACTTTAGAACAGTGAACAAATTTCTAAATTATAAATTTTTAATAAAGTGTCAGACTTTTCCTATAATATAGTCTAAAAGTTTAAAATAGTGTAAGTGATGGAAAAAATTTTCAAAAAATCAAAAAAACCGTTTTAAAAAATTCAAAAAAATAATGAAAAGTACAAAAAAAATTTAAGTTAGATTTAAAAGAAGTTAAAATATAATCTTAATAAATAGCATCTATTGAAAAAAAAAATTTACATTTTTAAACACACCAACCATTGTAGGTTGCCAGTTCTAAGTCTGGATAAAGTGTGAAGGGAAATTTAATCATTATTTTTGTCTACAAAAACCTAAAAATAATCGAACAGTTTTTATGATTATTTAGAGCATATTCCTTAAACTGTCAAACCAAAAACGGTTGAAAACAAGTTGTCCATATGGTGAAAAAAAAAGTAAAACAAAATAGATGGAGGAGAACTTTTATTAACATATTTTTTTCGAAAGATATGAGGTAAAATTGTCGATTTTGCAAAAAGACAATAAAAAAAAGTATTTGGCTATTTCCAACTAATAATTTTCTCCGAAATTACAAAAGCTAAAAATTTTGTTGATTAATTCCTTCATAAATTAAAATAGCTACATAATATGTCTGTATGATAAATATATTATACATATATATTTGTACGTATAAATGTTTGATAGTAATAATAATAACTAATAATAACATTTTATAATTTAAAAAAAAAAAAAAATTTTCAAAGCAAATATGTAGGTATAATACATACATATTTACCTATGCATGTACATATATTTTTGTTCAAAACAAAAAGGAAATTCAAAAGTATATATTACGGCAACAATGCATATTTATGTAAAAAATGAAAATTTTTAACAAAAATCTGTCAAAACATGATCAAAGTAATCATAATGTATGACGTCATAAAATACTCTCACAAAATCAATGACTTTAAAGTTTAGAGAAATTTAAAAAAAGCTTTGCTATGCAGCTTTGATATAAAAGCTTTTGTCTGTTAATCTAAAAAAATTAAGCACACAATTTTGTTCTAGGTTGCTTATATTATTATTTTATTGGTATATGCTACAAGTAAAGGCAAGAAATTATCCCATCGATTGATAACACTGGGGAACAGTGATTTTGCGACACGGGATTTCGGAGTCGATCTTAGGTAAATGTAGTCTCCTGAACACGAAAATAATATCAGATTTGCCAAATTGACTCTAGTTTTTCAGATAAAGACAATCTACTTATAATGAGAATACAATAAAATGAACTAAATAAAATCAAAAGAAAATTTAATATAATTTTTTAAACTTTTATTTTTTAACAGTAATTGCTTAATTTAAATTAAATTAATCAAATAAAAGCAAAAAAAAAATTAAAATCAAGAAAAACGTTTTCTATGTGATCGTCTGGCGTGTTTCTGGTCAGGATAATCTCTTTATAAGGTCCAGCAGTAGTCCGCCATCATATGATGGTCCCACCGGCATTAATACCTTTCCTCCATTATCTTGATATCCTGGTGGAACCGCTGCCCTTGTTCCTAGCTATAGTCTCCCAGGAATCTATTCAAATGACTATGCAAAAAATGAATTTTAATACTCATATTAGCCCCCAGTTTTTCAAAAGTCCCAAGTATTTTGGTGACTATTTCAGAATAATTTTTGCTGCTTTGTGGTTCCCCAAAAAGTTTTTCACAACTGACACAAAGCTTGTCCATGCTTTCAATTCGACCGGAGTCATGTGGTTTGTCAAAATCATTGTCGTTTATAAGAGTTCGAATTTGTGGTGCATCAAAGACGCCTGCTTTTAATTTTTCTATACTGAGGCCAGGAAATGTTTGGCAAATATATTTAAAACAATCACCACTCTTATCCAAGGCTTTTACAAACTGTGTTATAAGTCCAAGCTTAATATGGAGTGGCAGAATAATAATTTTTTTCCGACCTATAAGAGGTTTATGAATAATATTAGCTCGACGGCCAGTTTTTTCTCATTTTCATTGTTTTGTACATACCTGACACATGAATTAGGTATTAAACATTCAATTGTAATTATTGTCCTCATATTTTATCGCTATTGTCTTACGTGTTATTGCATTTTTTTTTCAATGCAGGTAATTTTTTTTTGTACATAATATTAAACATAGGAATTGTACTTTATTTGGGTATCTTATTGATGTCAAAGGGTTATATATATTTCTAGAAAAATATAAAAAATAACAGACTACCAAATAGATTCATAAACAAAGATATAATAATAAATATTTGTTACATTATACCAAGAAAAAAACAGTTAAAGAAGGTAGATTAGTGGAAATTTTCCTTTTTCCTAAATCTGGAAAATACAGTTTATCTTGAGAACTAGAGTCAATTCAAACAAAGTAACTATAGGCAAATTAATTACTTTGCTAGTATACAATAAATTTAATATCAAAACTTAAGCCGCATAAAAAAAATTTTTTTTTGTCCCCCAGTGTAATTTAGAGCTTGAAAATAAAATAAATAAAAGTGATCCATTTAAAAAGGTTGAAGTTGATGAAGTAAAAGTAATTAGATGTCAAAAAAGAGCTATTGTGACGCTACAAAATTTGTTGAAAATAATTAAATCGAGAATTCAAATACAACCAAAGGAATATTATGATGTAAAAAGACAATCACTTCAAAAATATTGGGATGACATAAAAAAGAATCACAAGACGATATATGAGAGTATAGAGGAACCAGAAAAATATGAATACAATGTACAACAGTACATTAAGGTACGTTTTCCTTTATACACTTAAGTGGAGAAAAATAAAAGTGGAGATCCGCAAAAGTTTAGAGTACGTTTACATTTGTAAATTTGTGTAGCGTTACACTCGAAAAAAATGTAGCTGTACATCTCTTTCTCTTCACTTTTTCGAGTGTATACACAAAAGTGGATAACCCGTTTACACATTCAAAAGAAAAAAATGTAAACATACATTTTTATGAGTTATATATTTTTATAAATTTTAAAGCATTTTCTCTTTTTATTTTGTCTTTATAATCTGCAGACGTGACGTCCCAGAGGACAGTTGACTGCTCCAGCAACTCAATTAAATTTTTCGTCAATTCTCCACTCCAAACAGTTTTAGAAGACATGTTCTATTAAAAAATTGATTGAAAAATTATTTTATAAAAAGAAAATTATATAAATACATACCATTAATTTTTCTTTCAACAAGAGGGAATAATATACAAATATTATGTATGTATAAACAACAAACTGAAATGTTAAAAAAGTGTAAAGTTAAACTTCAAAATGAACAAAATATTCTGTTCACTTTTAAGTGTAGACAAATTCCGATACATTTGTCTCCACTAAGTTGAATGCATTGTTTACATGTATGCACTTTTAAATGGAAGTGCAGAATCAAAGTGTAGCATTCCTTTGAATGTAACTCTACATTTTGCTGTTTTCATTTGTAAACTTATCTACACTTAATGAAATGTTACATTTACATTTAAAAAGTGTATAAGTGGAAACGTACCTTTACATTAAATAAATCATAAAATTGTTGCCATTTTAAATAGTTTCTTTCAAATTTAGGCAGCTGTATCTTAGGTAACTTCAATGTTGGTTGATTTACACGTTCATTAATATTATTGTTATTGTATTGAATACTGTAATCATTTTGATTTTGGGTTGTGATTTGCTTTTCTTCTTGAGCAAATTTTATCATTACTTCGTCATACATCTCTTGAATTGTAAAGGTACGTTTCCACTTATACACTGTATATTGCCAACCTATGGATAATGTACAAAATATGTTTTACTTAAAATCAAATTTGGTGGGGGAGGCTAAAAGATTGATTAGGCATATTCCTGTGAGAGATGAAAACTATATATCTGCTTGGAAGTTATTAACCAACAGATACGCAAATAAACGATTACTGGTTGCAGCATTACTAGATAAAATGTTATCACAACCTTCAGTTAATGTTGAATCAGCTTCAGTAATTAAAACGTTGCACGATACTACAAAGAAATGTATTGTTGGACTAGAAAATTTAGGATTGAACATTTATGAAGCATGGAATCCAATGATTTTGCATATATTAACAAAGAAACTAGATCGCACTACACATACATTTTATAAGCAAACCCTCAAGGGTCCTCGAGAATTACAATCGCTACAGCACTTTCTTGAATTTTTAGAACTACGGTTCCAATCGCTAGAGGCACTTGGTTAAAAGAAATTTAATAGTGAAAAAGGCAATCAAAATAGAAGTACTGCTCATACAGCTGTAGCAAAACACTCATTAAAATGTTATTTTTGCAGTAACTCACATCAAATATATAATTGTGAAAACTTTTTGAAGCTTTCACCTTCAGAAAGACAAACTGCGGCAAAAAAATTGAACTTGTGTCTGAATTGTTTAAGACAAAATCATCATACAAGTAAGTGTGTATTAAAAGGTTGTTTGAAATGTATTCAACGTCATAATACTCTATTACATAGTTTGACTACAATAAAATCAGATTCTAAAATGAATAATACACAAGAAAAGGATGAAAAAAAAGCATCAGTGAATCTGGATTCAACAGCAGTCAATTTAGAAGAGGAATCTTCATATGTATTTCTAGGAACAGCAACAGCATTTGTACTAGATAGTCAAGGCAAGCCAGTAAAATGTAAAATATTGTTGGATTCAGGTTCACAAGTTAATTTCATAACTGAAAACTAAAAAAGAAATTGAAAATTCCTGGTACACAAGATGAAATTAAAATTAGTGGCATTGGCAATGCTAAGGTAGCATCTCAAGACAAAATTAATTTGAATGTTAATTCTTGAGTCTCAAAATGCAGTGTGAATATCGAAGCATATGTCATGAAGGAAATTACTGCATACCAGCCACAACAATTTATAAATATGGTATAAGTGAATGAAATATACCACAGGATATTACACTAGCAGATCCTGAATTTAAGCAGCGCTATATGGAGAAATTATGCTGAACGGACAAATAAAACTTAGTAATCACCTTTCAGTGCTTCAAAATATGACTCTTGGGTGGATAGTTTTAGGAAAATTTTCGAATGTAGGATGTACAGAACCATTTTCTGGACTTACAAATGCTGAGCTAGACAGTGAATTGAAAAAATTTTGGGAATTAGAGGAATGTAATCAAGAAGTAGTAGCTAGCCAATTAGATATACGGTTTGAAGAGTTTTTTGCATCCACATTTATAAGAAATGAACAAGGAAGATATGTAGTTAATTTACCAATATTCACGGATCCGGCCCTACTAGACAATTCAAAGGCCATGGCATTCAAAAGATTAATAAACATGGATAAAAATTAGAAAAACGAACTGCATTACAAACAATCAGTATAAGGAATTTTTGGCAGAATACTTGAATTTAGGACATATGAAGGAAATTATGGATGAAGAGATTCCTCCTGTACGTTATTTCTTACCACATCATTTCGTTTTAAAACCAACAAGTAGGACAACGATGTTACGAGTTGTATTTGATGCTTCTGTAAAGACGTCCACGAATTTATCATTAAACGATCAAATGATAGTAAGACCAAGAATTCAGGATGAACTGTCGAAATTATACTATTTTCAACTATACACAGTCACTTATGGTACGAAAGCAGCTCCATATTTAGCCAATAGATGTTTGAAACAACTCGCATAAGATGGAAATGTACGATATCCTCGTGGGGCTCAAGGCATGAACGATTTTAATGTAGATGACATTAGTTCTGGACATAATAACCTTTCTGAGGCTGTGAAGATCAAAAGTGAATTTAATGAAATGCTGAAAACTGCAGGATTGAAACTTAGAAAGTGGTGTGCCAATCATCCAATGCTGATTGAAGGAATCCACCCGGAAGATTTGGAAGTACAAATTAATTTCGCTAACAATGGAGAAGATCATATTAAGACATTAGGATTGTCGAGGGAACCACGAAGAGATTATTTCATATTTACATCGATGTGACCAGAAGTACAAAAAGTGACAAAGAGAACAGTTGTTGCCGATATGGCACATTTATTCGATCCGCTTGGATTGGTAAATCCTTTCATCGTTAGTGGCAAAATTTTTATATAACAGTTGTGGAGGATGAAACTTGATTGGAATGAGGAAGAATTGATAAGAAAAATGGATAACATTCAGAAAAGGTTTAAGCGCACTGCACAACTTGAAGATTGAAAGATATGTGGTAATAGATTCAATGCCAGAAAGAGTAGAATTTCATGTATTTACGAATGTAAGTGAAAAAGCTTATGGAGCAGTAGCATATTTAAGATCGATTAATAAAGAAAAAATACGGACAAAAATATTATGTGCAAAATCACGAGTAGCACCACTAAAAATAGTTACACTCCCTAGGCTTGAATTGTGTGCTGCACAATTAGGGTGCAAACTGGTTCATCGAATTGTTAAAACATTGGGAGCTAAAATTGAGACTGTTTACTACTGGTTAGATTCACAGATAGTACTATCATGAATCCACTCAGATCCTGCAGCTTTAAAAACATTTGTTGCGAACAAAGTGTAGAGAATTCAAGAACGTTCAGAACCGTCACAATGGAGATATATACACACTAAATTATCTAGTCAACTCAGAGTTATGGTTTTTGGAACCTCCATTACTCCACAAAAAAGAAGCAGAACGGCCAAAATAACACTTCTAGATAGTGAGGGTACCAGATGAGTAGATACCACGTCCTGCGTGGTATCAAGTTGTTTAAAAGAAGTCTACGTAAGGAAGATGTAACAGAATGTTTACAAGTAAGTGAACTTGACGAGGCTCTTCATGTGATAGTGAAAGAAGTGCAAAGGAATAGCTTCCAGATGGATATTGAGAATTTGAGAAAAGAAGGGGTTGTAAAAAACTCAAGTAAGTTGACGTCAATATCTCCCTTCCTCGATGAAGAAGGATTGATTGACGAGTAGGAGGACGTTTGGAGGCAGCTAACATTACATTTGAGACGAAACATCCACTACTACTGTCAGGAGATCACGCCATTGCGAAACTAATTATGAATTATCTTCATGTGCATCATTTACATGCAGGTCCACAGGCGCTTTTAGCATTTTCTAGACAGCGTTTTTGAATCACGAAAGATAGAAATTTGGCAAGATCAGTAATCAACAATTGCGTTCAATGTGTTCGAGATAAACCACAGTTATCTCGATGGTAATTTACCATCAAGTCGAGTTTTACCAGGACGCCCGTATATAGCAGTTTTTTGCTGTTTCGTAACCAAGGCATTACACCTAGAGGTAGTGTCAGATTTAACAACAGATGCATTTATAGGTGCACTAAAGAGATGACCGCACGGCGAGGCCACTGCAAGGATATCTACAAAAAAAACAATTGAATGAATTATATCAATTACTACAAAATAAAAAAGCCAAGGAAGAAATTACGAGTGTATACGCTGAGCGACGTATTCAATTTCATTTCATTCCACCTCGCTCTCCACATTTCGGAGGGCTGTGTGAAGCCGCAGTAAAGTCATTTAAAAATTTATTATACAGAAACCATTCAAATACCCTCGAAAGAACCAGCGGTTGAAGTCAAGGCAAAAAGATTGCTAGGAGATGACTCAGAAAAACAGAGCAATAAAAAACGTAGACGAAACAGAACGAACTTATTAACAACACTACTAATAATAGGCATAGCATTACCAGTTGTCATGTCAACACCTGCAGAAAAATACATTCAACTTGAACATCTTTCACATCAAGCAGGAGTATATTATGAAAGTTTAGGACCATCCAAACTGACGTCGCATGACTGGAAGTGGTACATTTATTACGATATGGCAAGATACTGGAGTCTGCTAAAAACTATTCAAAAAGGCATTCACAAAATAGAAATATTATCAAGAATGTCTGATTCAGAATACATCAAGGGTATTATGGCACAATATCAGCATACGGAATCAGAGTTTGATAAAGTCAACAAGTTTCTTTTGGCTAATCAAGGATCACAATCAGTAAAAAGAAATAAAAGAGGTCTTGTAAATGGAATAGGTACAGCGGCGAGATATTTATTCGGAGTATTAGATAAAGAATATGCTACTGAAGTCTCAAAAACCATACGAAAGGTACAGGATAATGAGGAACATTTATATTCACTCATGCGTAATCAAACATTAGTACTTGAAGCAACAGAAGAAATTATGAAAAGGTCAGAGACAGAGATAGGTCAGCAAATGAAGGCTGTAGAATCTGCGTTCCAAGATAATCTCGAGAAAATGAAGAATATGACAATAGAAGTAAGATATCAAAAAGTATATCAAACAATTCTAACGTTACCAATACTCGTGACACTCATGACCACAGAATATCAGAAAATTCAGGTTACTTTAATAAATACCGTCATGGATGCTCATCATAGAAGAATGAACCCCCGTATTATGTCAACAGATAAACTACGAGCTCAAATTTCAGTGATATCTGAACATCTCCCACAGTCGCTAGATATACCCAGTAGAGATACAACACAGCTATACCGACTAATGAGCGTTAAATGCATTGTAAACAAGGATTATACAATATTTGTCGTACGTCTACCCTTAGTACTAAGAACAGAATTCGAGTTATACAGGATTATTCCCTTGTTAAGTTTAGTTAATAATACCTACGTTTCTATTGTGCCGTCAACAGAGCTTCTTATGATTGACTTACAAAAAGACTTATTTTATGCATTAACGAGAGCAGAATTGGTATCATGTGAGTTACATTACCTCTTTCGCTAACTTTGCAAAATAAAAATGAATGCTGTGAGAAAACAAATTTTCCATGGGAAAATTTTACTAAAGTACTTTCCACTGAGTCTGCAAAAGATTTAGCATTAACCGATCCACATAAAGCTATACTTTTTTAGATTGAAATTAACTTTTACTTTTAATTAGGAAGTCAGTTGATTTTTTAGTGTTACAGTGAAGACCAAATTGTGAATTTAGAATATTATAATTAGTGTGATAGTTGATAGTAGAAAATTGTTCAATAAAAGTTTGTCAATAAATAATAGTTAAACAAAAGGAACACTTAAGTGTTTTATTTGTGAAATAAATTTTATGAATAATATTTTTTTTCTTTTAAAAGAAATCACAAAACATTAGTGGTGCAGTCGGTAGGATATCTCTCAAAAGAAAGATATCCTGTGATACAAACTTAAAAAGTATTAAAAGTGAAATAAAAAAAAAAAATATTATCTTAAGATAATTAATTATTAAAGTGATCAATTATAGTGAACACAGCAGAACTTAACATTAGTCCTGTGAAGAAACAACGATAAAAAATTAAGTCCAAAAGAAATATACAATTCGATCAAAATCGAAATATAAAAATGGCAACCATTGAACAATTAACTGCTCAGGTACAACTTCTCACACAAACACTAACAGAACAAGATGCCAAGATCAATCAGATGAAAACAACCAAATTTGAATTAACTGCTGATCAAATCATCAGGAATTTTAACGAAATCCCAGCATTTTCTGGAGAGGATTCCTTTAAGTTAAAATCATTTTTAAAAACAGTAGAAGATGTTGAACAACTTTGCGGAGAAAACAACGTCCAATTAAAACAATACCGCCTGAAAAAAATCATCAATTCAAAAATCATCGGAAAGGCAAGGAATGCCATCCTAGAAATACCAGAGCACCGAAGGAATTGGTCAAGTGTAGTAGAGACATTGATGCTGCGATTTAGACCGAAGCAAACAATTCATCAATTATTATTTCACGCCAAGGAATTAAAGGTATACAATTTGAAAGATTTATTTAATAAATTATCTAGTATTAAGTCAGAAGCAAGCGAAATCTGTGATTTCGATAATGAGGATTGTTTTACATATGAATCTATTGATAAGGAATTAGTTCAGATATTAAAATCAAAATTAGTACCACTTTTACAAATTCAAATTGATCAAAATAAAACCTTATTTGAATTAGATAATTCTTTTTGTCAATCTGAAATTTATTTAAGTGATGAAGCTATAAAAAGTGTTTATAAAATCCATAAAAACCATAAAATAGATAATAGTAGAACAGACAAGAGACCACAAGTGAATAAACAAAATAATAACGATAATTTCAATCAAAATCACCGCTATAATCATAATGCTAGTAATACACAAACTACTAATAATCCTGCTTCCTCTAGTAATCCTACTTCCTTCAATAATTCTTCAAGAACCAAATTTTAACCGCAATAACAACTAGAGAAACTCACGATGATTTAGAGGTAAATTTTACAGATTAGCTTCGGACAACAAACTTCCCATTGTAAAATTAACATTCGATAATATTTCAATAAATTGTTTGCTGGATACAGGATCGGATACGTCTTTTAAAACCAGATATTTTACCTTGTAATACAATAAAATTAAAGAACACTCTTACTTATAATTCCCTAGGGGGACCTAATTTTGTAACACATAAAATGATCACACCTATTCCTCAAGAACTAATAAGAAATGGTACATTAGAATGGAAAATTTTCCCTCTTAAGAGTAGGAAATATGACGCAATAATTGGCATCAATTTTTTAATTCCATTTCAATCAAAAATTGATATTGAAAACCAATATTTAGAAATTTTTCAAAAATATAAAATTCTCTTCGAAAATATCGAAATTCCACTTGAAATTGCTCAAGCAAATCACTTAGAACCAATAAATGATACTAATGAAGAAATTCTTCTCAAAATAAACCAAAATCATCTAAACAATGAAAAAAAAACTTATGTAAAAGAATTATTAGTGCAAAATAAAGATTTATTTTTCAAGGTGATAATTTGACCTTTACACACGAAATTAGATTAAAACATGAAAATCCTATTTATTCTAAAATATATCGTTATTCCCACATTCACGAAAAAGAGAAACTCAAATAATAAATGATATGCTGAAACAAGGGATAATTAGAAAATCTAATTCACCCTATAATTCACCCCTCTGGATTGTACCCAAGAAAATGGACAATTCAAACATAAAGAAATAGCGAATAGTTATCGACTATCGAAAACTCAATGAAATCACTATAGACGATAAATTCCCCATACCAAATATAGACAACATCCTAGACAAACTAGGCAGAGCCCAATATTTTACAACGTTGGACCTCGAGAAGGGGTTCCATCAAATTATGGTAAGGGAAGAAGACCAGAAGAAAACTGCCTTTTCAACACCATTAGGGCATTAAAATATATTACGAATATTGATGAACTCGGTGTTAAGGGAATATATCAATAAAATATGTGTTGTATATCTTGACGATATACTTATTTTTAGTTCGTCTATTCAAGAACATAAAACCAATATAAATAAAATATTTAATAAGTTACGACAAGCTAATCTTAAAATCCAGATAAACAAATGTAACTTTTTTTGCAAAGAAACTGAATATCTTGGTCATGTATTGAGGGAATAAAACCTAATTCGAAAAAAATTCAAGATATAATTAATCTTAAACTGCCTGAAACTCAAAAACAGATCAAATCTTTGTTAGGGATAACTGGGTATTATAGAAAATTTTTTAAAAACTACGCTAAAATCGCCCAACCAATGACAAAATATCTTAAAAAAGACGCTAAGATAAATGAATTAGACCCTTCATATTTTAACGCTTTCGAACAACTAAAAACTTTAATAACTTCACATCCCATACTCAAGTATCCTGATTTCAGCAAACCATTCAAATTAAACACTGATGCAAGTCACTATGCAATAGGTGCTGTACTAATCCAAGAAAATCATCCAGTGGCCTATGCCAGCAGGACCTTGAATAATCATGAAATTAAATACAATACCACCGAAAAAGAATTATTAGCTGTCATCTGGGCAGTCAAATATTTTAGACCATACCTTTATGGTCAAGAATTTGAACTGCGAACAGACCACCAAGCATTAAAATGGCTATATACAAAATATTTAGGCCAAAACTTAAATCCTCGATTACAGAGATGGATTTTATCTTTAGGCGAATATAACATAAAAATAGAATATTTAAAAGGTAAAGAGAATAGGCTAGCAGATTTCCTTAGTAGAATCAATACCGATGATCACGAAATAAACGAACTGTCCGAGACGTCCAGTCTTAACGAAGGAAGAGATCCTTCAGAAAACGACAATTTAAACTTTACTGAAAACACAAATGACAATTCATCTACAGAAAACACAAACCAAAATATACCCATAGAAAACACAAATGACGACAATATCTCCCTTCAACCTATTATTCATTCTCAAATAGAAGAGCAGAATGATCATATTCCCATTCTTGACTCTATAGTAAACAGATTTAGGACACAGATAATTATTACCTCGAATTTTACGCAAAAATTTGAACAAATATTAGGAAATCGAAGAATATACCTAAATCCAAACTCATCTCCAGAAGAATTAATTAATACATTAAAAACCTATTTATCAGGCACTAAAGTAGCTATTTATACACAAATAACAGATCATGAATTTAATATCATTCAACAAACACTGATCAGAGAATTCCCCGCCATTAAATTTATCAAATGTACATATTTTGCACAAGACATAAAAAGTGAAGAGGAATTAATTAGAGTTGTATCAATACAGCATAAAGAACAAAAACATCCTGGTATCATTGCCCTTTACAAATATCTAAAAACTAAAGTATATCACAAAGAACTCAAAACGATTATAAATAAAATTACTAATAACTGTGACATATGTTACCAAGGAAAATACGATAGAAACCCTATCAAACCTAAATTCAAGAAAACAGAGAAAACAAAAATCACACAGAGATTATAGAAAAACTTAGAATATATTTTAACCACAAAAAACCAAACAAACTAATAGCAGACAACGAATTTAAATACGTTAATATCAGAGAATTTCTGAGACGAGAAAACGTCGAACTACATCTAGTTAAACCTAACAGCCATACAGGAAATTCAGATGTAGAGAGACTCAATAATACCCTTACCGAGAAGTTACGTATATTAAATTTAGAACAACCTAATCCTATACGGATTCAAATGTTAGATGCTATGAGATATTACAACAATCAATATCACAGTACAATAAAATGTACTCCTTCTAATGCAGAAGAAGGAACAGTACCAACAGAAACAATTTATAATAATTTAATCAAAGCCCAAAGACTTAGATTAGAAAAATATAACAAAAATAGGGAATAATATGAAGAAAGAAGACAATATGGTTATATTAAAAACTACAAATCCTTAAGACACAAAGATGAACCTAAATTTCGAAAATATAGCTTATCAAATGTACACCCTTCTAACAATAAACGTCCTCCTAAATTTTCAGATAATATTATTCATTCTTCTGTTCTCGACAATGCCACAACCAGCAACGAGCCAACTACAAGTAGATAAAATTGAGTCTAATACTGGGTTTACCATAATATAAGAAAAACAAATTCTCATACCGAAAAGTTATAATTAATCATTACATATTATCGACACACTCCAAATTGATAACATAATAAATGAATTAATAAAAAGTACATCACTACTTCCGAAAAATCTTAGCCAAACATTGACAAAAGACATAGATACATTACAAGATAAAACTACTAACGATAAATAATGGACATCATACGATACGAAAACGCGGACTAATCAACTTTATAGGAACTATTCAAAAATTGATAGGTGGAACCATGGATAATGAAGACAGAGAAATCATAAATCAACACCTAGAACTTGTTGATAATAATAATCATACAAATAAACGAAAATTTTAACACATCCATTAATAACCTATTCAATGTTCTTAAAGATGACAGGAAAATTATGCAAAATTTTATACAGGGACGAGCAAACGAGAACATGATAAAAATTGCTACATTTGACATTAAATTAAGAATACAATATAATTCTTTCCAATCTTAATATCATACACCCATCCCTCCTAACTCATAAAGAAATTATCAATTATCAAATAAATTCAGATAAGATAAAAAATTTAAAAGTAGGGCTTTCAAAAACAACAACCAGCAAATTAATATTTCTAGTAAAAATCCCTTACAAAATGATTCCCATCAATGAAAAATTGATAATTCCATTGGCAAACATGAATACATGCAATATGATAAACTCACAAACATTACAAACATTAGAATATCGCGGTGAATATTTTGAATACAACGAGAATAAAGCGCTTCATCAGCTAAATAATTTAAAGCATTGGCCCGTTTCATAAATACGTCAGTTGCATGCGCAAATGACGTATTTGCTCTGGAAATTGGAAATCGTTGTCTGACTGCAATCTGACTCAGTCACATGACTTTCTTGTCGTCAGGTTGCGCATATAGGTTTTTAAAAGAAAAAATGAACATAATACAGGAAAATAGAGTTGCCAGTACTATTCATTTGAAAATAATAAGTTGACTACCTACTATATGAATGTGTTTCTTTAAATTATGATTTATTATTAAAAAATCTACAGATTGATTTCTTCTAAGAAACAAATTAGAAAAATCGACTGTCTGAAATTTCCACCGGTTCAAATTTAGAATGAATATGAAAATGAAGAATATAATGAACATGAATCTGTAAGTCAAGAAATGAGAAATGCTGAAATCAAAAGAGACATAATTTTTAATATTCAATTTAATGCACAACAACTGCAAAAAATTCCATTCTAACATATACTTCACTTAAACATTTTTTTTTTTGGATAATTAAAAACAAATAAATTGTATAAATAAACTTACTCCATTCCATCTTCGAAGTTTAATAACATCTCGTATTGATCATCACTTCATTTTATGAAATGAAATTTATAGGGATTTTATTAATATTTTTTATTATTATTTAATAATATAGCTATTTAAAAAGTTTATACATACCTTAAATTCTCCATTTTTAATAAAAATTATATGTAAATTAATAAAATAAAAATAAAAACACAAACCAAACAAATAACAATTTAAAACTTTAAAAACTGAACAACGAAATATCGAAATGTCAAAAAAAAACAATTCTATGTGTTGGTAACACTTTCTGTTTTTCCTTTTTAAAATCACAAAGAAACTTCTGAAAAGTATTTGCTTATTTGCAATCATTTGCTCTGCAAGTTTTAATTTATGAACTTAATGCTTTTGCAACTTGCACTGGAAAAAATAAATGAACATGGTGTTTGCGTCATTTGCGCAACTTGCGTATTAATGAAAGGGGCCGATATGTTTTGCCGCGTAATCATATGTATGATGAAATAGCAAAATAATTTTAACATAAACAAAAGAATTTTAATTTAAACAAAATTACTAATTGGAATGTAATCATAAAAAGAAAAGAGTTATTCATATTATAATTACAATGTATACTACACATGCATAACACATGCTCCAATAAAATATTTGAATACCAAATATAAAGGTAAAAAATTTTCACAAAGACACCAGAGATGGATCTTGAAACTCCAAGAATATATTTTTGATATCGAGTATCTTCAAAGGAGAGAAAATAAAGTGGCCGATTTTCTCAGCAGAATAGAAAACAGCCCTCAAATAAATAAGGAAAACGGCAGTGAATCCAATATGGACCTGTCTGACACAGTACATTCCATCGAAGAACAATGTCTTGACCATATAGGTATCAGAGAAGAAATTGTTAATAAATATAAAACTCAAATCATATTAACTTATAGTCCTACTAAAGAATTTGAAATAATAAATGGTAGACGAATTATACAAATAAATAAATCCCCAAAATGAAAAAGATATAACAAAAGATGTTTTAAAAAGATACATTAAATCAGGGCGTATAGAAATATATGCAGAAGTAAATGACAGCGATTAGAATAAAATACAACAATGTACCTATTGTAGAACTATTTTCAGGTAATAAAACAGTAAAATTTATAAAATCCACAAAAAGAGCTCAAGAAATTGAAAGTGAAGAAGAGTGTCATAAACAAATCTCTTTATATAATACTAAAGAATCCTAACATAGATAATGGTATAATAGAAAGGTACCAAATGTTGAAAAATAAAATTTATTTCCCAAAATTATTGGAACATGTACAATTAATAATAAATAACTGTGCAAAATGTCAAGCAATTAAGTATAATAGAAAGCCTATAAAACCTAAATTTAGAGTTACAGAGACTCCAAAGCATAAAAATGAAATAATTCATTTAGACGTTTTTCACTATTTAAAACAAACTTTTGTCGTTATTATAGATAAATTAACAAAGTTTGCAGTTGCATATTTAATAAGTGACAGAAACTGGACAAAGAAAATAGCTATTATTGAGGGATACATTGCTACATTTGGTAAGCCACAAAAAATTATTATGGATAATGAGTTTAAGTCAGAGCAATTACTTAAATTTTTACATGAAAAAGAAATAGAAGTACATTGGACTAAACCTAATAACCGTATCGAGAATGCAGACGTCGAGAGACTACATTCAACAATAATAGAAAAAATACAAGCTATTGAGGAAAACATATCAGTTGAACAAAAAATATATAAGGTTATACGTAATTATAATAATAGGTATCATTCAAGTATCGGAATGACCCCAATGACAGCAAATGGTTTAATAGATATGGCAATTTTGATAAATAGGTTGAACCAAAAGAAAGCAAAATACATTCAAAAGTTAAATGAGTCAAGAGAAGATTATATTGAAAGGAGAAAGGAAGGGTATATTAAAAATTATAAAAGAGTTAGGCATAAGGATGCACCATATTTTAGAAAATATCCATTAGAAAACGTACATGTTTCAAACATTAAAAGACCGTATAAATTTACAGGTAATTATAATAAGAATTCGAGATGTAGAAAAAGCTAATAACACCGACATTTTGCATATAATCGATACGAATGAACTACTACATATTATAGAAGCAATAAGCTTTAACATAGAGCATTTAGACATAACAGACAGTCAAGTATTAGAAAATGAAATCAAAACAATAAAAAGTAAGATTAGGACAATACAGAATTCCAACCGACAAAAGAGAGAACTTATTAACATCGTAGGTACTACAGAAATGGTTATTTGGAACGATGGATGACAATGACAGAGACGAAATACTAGAACATTTACAAGACATTGACAAAAACAACCAATTCAAATATTCAAAATTTAAATAAACAAATAAAAATTAACGATTATTTTAATAAAACATTTCTCAATTTGAAATCATTAATAGAAGATGATAGGGTAAAAATTTTGTAGTCAATTAATAAATCGAACATATACATATATTAAAAATATAAACAATAAAAATTCATTCCTAGATCAAGAAACAAAGCTAAGTTTTATAGAAAATAAAGTGAATCAAATCTTAGATAATATAGTATCAACAAAAAACAATATTATACATCCAAGTACGTTAACTTCAGAAGAACTAGATTTGTATAATGTAGATATTCACACATTAAAACTTTTAAAAGCAGGAGTAATGGAATACAAAAATAAGATGTTAGTTTTTGCAATTAAAATCCCAAAAGATTATTTTTCGACATAATTACATTTGTTAAAATCAATACCGAACACTCAAAATTTAGAAATAAATGAAAAAGACGAATTAGTAGTTAAAATAGATAACAAAATATATAGTTATGATGAATCATTAACTTTTAGAGATCTAAAATTAACTTAACATTGTATTGTAGAGAAAAAACGTTCTTTTATATACAATAATATAACAAGTATAGAAAAAATAGCCGAAGAAACAATTTTATTGAAAAATATGTATAATGATACACTAATTCAAAATTCCGATAGAAGAAAGTATGAATTAAATGAAAATTTTTTGATAAATTTTATTAATTATACAATCAATATAAAAGATATGAAATTTTATAATACTAAGACAACAATACTTGATAAATTTTATTATCCATCTGAAAACATAAAAATTTAAACATATAGATTTTAAAAAAGTAAAAATAGAGTATGAAAACAACATAGAAAAAAAAGAAAGAATTAAAATTTCATAAAAATATTATATATGATACAAATATAAGTATGACATTCATATTAGTTATAACTGTCGTAATTATGATAATGTTGTTACATTGAAAAAACAAGAACGGAAAAATTAAAGTTATAAATAACATGAAACCGGAGGCTTCTGACTTAAAGCAGAGAGGAGTTACATATATATTGATTTTCATGACAATTTAAAATATATGGAAACTGCTGATTTACCAGATTGTTATAAAATTCAATCGACAACAAAGCCAATGTCGTGGTAATTACTTTAAATCAACTTTCTCAGACTTAAAAAGTAAATTAACAATCTCATTTAATTATTCCCATAATAAATTAACATTACATATGCTGATATGACAAATATATCATAAAATATGATTTTACCTTATTAATATTTTTAGAATAATAGATTATTCTTAGTCAACAGCTCAGAGTGTTCGGTCATAAATTTAAAATCCTAAATTCTAAGTTAATTGTATTGCGGTGATAAATAAAATAAAGTTCATTTTTATTTAATAAAAAATTGTTTTCTTATTTTTTTTTATTATCCTTACAAATAAATACAAAATTCGCATGCAATAAGTGATTTGTGTATTACCAAATCAGTTTACAGTATAATTTTGTGTATACAGGGTGTTTTTTTTCTACGTACAATAATTGGTACCACGATATTCTCTGGACTATTTTATGAAAAAAATTGTACTAGTAAAAATTTCTATCGTGTCTATTTTCGCCGCTAGAGGGCGTTTTAAATTATGAGTTTTGTACGGGTTCTCCCAGCACTAAATCGCCTGTAACTTTTTCTACACCCTATGCAGCGAAATTTTTCTTTCTACTATCGATGGGTATTAAAAATACCTTTCATTTTATGCATTACTTATTGTATGTAATAATTCCATTTTCAAGAAAAAGGGCCATAAATTTGAAATTAATGTTTTTGTTTTTTTAAATTTTGTCAATTAATTGGGTTCCTAAAAAAAAATTCACTACCGAAAAAAATTTTTATATTTATTTTGAAAGCCAATTATGTATGTGTAAAATAAAACAAAAAAAATCCGAGTTCAATAACGTCATCCGTTATCATTTAATTAAGGATCATCTGTATGTGCTGAAAGGGTCAAAAATGTACCTGCATTAAAATGCAAACGATTTATTATGGACAAAACTTTGTTTAAATAACAAAAAATACTTTTATGTTTTATTTAAAGTTAAGTTTATTTAAGTATCTACTGACATAAATAAAGTAATTAATTTGTAGTAGATTTTAAAAACTTGAAAATATAGTAAGCGCATAAAAATTGAATTGTGCTAGATTTCAAATTTAAAATTGAACTAGATTTAAGATGAATAAATGTTAAACATTATATGACAGGGATGTATTGAATTCATATTTAGTAGTAAATGAACATATAGTATGTACTAGATGAACGTATGTAAATATCAAGTGTATACATGTATAAATATAAGAGAAATTTATTATATAAGTGAATAAATTACCTCATTTTTTTTTGAATTGAATAAATAATTTTTACATATAAATATACATAGATTTAGTAAATGTTTTTATATAAATTTATTAAAATAAATACCTAAATAATTATAGCTGAAAGAAAAGTAAATTGTAGTTACAATGGATAATAATTAAAGCATAACATCATTGGTAGATATTCGTCGTATAGCAACAAATATTAACAACATGACCAGAAATTATGAAAAAGAAAAAGAAGATGAATTGAGAAAAAATAGACAGAACCTACGAAAATTTCCTGGGTTCACGTTTGCTAAAGAGACAAATGAATACAATGCGAAAATAGAATATATAAAAACTAATTTTGACGATAGAGACTTAATTCAGATCGGTACTCTGTTAGGTCTAAATTATTCTAAAAATGTAGAAGTTGGAGAAATCGCTAAAGATTTGATAAATAATTTAATGGATTTGAATTTATTAATGCATGATGATGAAGAGAATGAAAATGTTATTCAGACTGATAATGAAGATAAAGATAATATTTATTGTGTTCCAGATGATAGTTCAGTTACAAATGAAATTCAACATAAATTCAACAAATGTATAGTAAGCTTCAAAGACGTCGAAGATACTATTCGTGTTTTCAATGGAAAAGATAATTATTCTGTAGAAAATTGGATATCTGATTTTGAAGAGTTGTCCGATCTTTTAGGATGGAATGAATTACAAAAATTCTTATTTGCTAAAAAATCAATTGATGGTCTTGCTAAATTATATATCTCCTCGGAAAAGAGAGTGAACTCATAGAGAAATTAAAGAGCAGTCTGCATAAAGAATTTTCAGCAAGGGTAAGTTCAGCCGATTTGCACAAGTCTTTAATGGAAAAGAAAATGAAGCAAAGCGAAGATGTATATGAATACTTTTTAGCCATGAAAGAGTTAGCAAGTAGAGGTCAAATTAAAAATAGTTCCTTGATACAGTATATTATAGAAGGAATTCAAGATTCACCTGAAAATAAAATAATGCTGTATAGTGCAAAGAGTATTGATGATTTTAAAGAAAGGTTGCAACATTATGCTGTCTATCGTGCTGATCGCAATAAGACCACTGATCGTATAAGCAAAACCAAATTTATATCCACAAATAAGATCAATTATAATCGAAATTCTGATGGTAATCAAAAGAGTAAAGTGAATTATAATAAACCACAGCGTTGTTACAATTGTGGAGAAATAGGTCACATAGCGACAAATTGCAGTTCAAAGAACTTAGGTATCAAGTGTTTCAAATGCAATAATTTTGGTCATAAATCAAATAACTGTAACAAATTTGATATAAATAAAACAACCAAAAATTTCCCAGTTAGTTATGTTGCAGCACCAAAATGAAATAACATGTGTAAAAATGTTCATGTTAATGATACAGTTGTATCAGCATTGATTGACACAGGAAGTGAAATAAATTTAATTCGAGAAGATGTTTTAAAGGCAACTAATTTGTCTGTTAAAACTATTGAAATGAAACTCACTGGACTGGGTGGACAAGAAGTAATTACTGATCAAATAGTACAAACAAATGTCATAATAGATGAAGAAAATTATGAAGTCGAATTACGAGTTATTTCTGATAATGGAATGAAAATGGATATGATTTTAGGAAATGAATTCTTAAATAAAGTTCAAATTTAAATTAATAAAGATGGTATTGAAATTAAAAAATTATCTGAAGTTGAAGAAATATTTAATGTTTTAATTGATAATCCAGATGAACAATTGGAACATATAGATAACGTACAGTTGAAAAATTCAGTTAAGTCGTTGGTAACGAATTATAAGCCTGAAAAAATAAAAGAGTTAAATATGCAGATGAAAATTGCATTAAGAGATGAAACTCCAATATATCACAGTCCAAGAAGACTACCTTTTTCAGAGAGAGATATAGTTGATGAGCAAGTTGAAAAATGGTTGAAAGATGACATTATTGAACCTTGTACATATTTCTGAATTTACAAGTCAATTCGTTGTAGTAGGTAAAAAGGATGGATCTTCAAGAGTATGTATTGACTATAGAAAGTTGAATAAGGTTGCTATTAAAGATAGATATCCGATACCTTCATTGGATGATTTATTAGATTGTCTTCAAAATTCTACAGTGTTTAGCACAATCGATTTGAAAAATGGATTTTTTCATATGAATATTGAAACAAATAGTAAAAAAATATACTGCATTTGTCACACATAAAGGTCAGTTTCAGTTTAAACGTGTGCCATTTGGTTTTTGTAATTCACCTGCAAACTTCCAGCGATATATTAATAATATTTTATTGTGAATTGCAAAACAGAGGAATTGTACTTATATATATGGATGATATTATTATTTTAGCAAAAGATGAAAAAGAGGCTGTAGAAAGGTTAATACTTACTTTTAACACTGCTAAAGAGTATGGTTTGAATATAAATTTTAAAAAATGTCAATTTCTCAAACGATACATTTAATTTTTAGGACATATTATTGAAAATGGACAACTTATGCCATCAACAGAAAAGATTCAAGCAGTATTACATTATCCAGAACCTAAAAGCGTCAAAGATGTTCAAAGTTTTTTGGGGTTAGCTGGATATTTTCGAAAATTTGTTTTCAACTATTCTATAATTGCACGACCGTTAAGCGATTTGATTAAAAAAGATAAAAAGTTTCAGTTTTTAGAAAATGAAAGATCATCATTTAATACTTTGAAAAAATCGTTGTCTAGAGAACCAGTTTTGAAAATATTCGAACGAGGAGCTGTTACAGAACTGCATACAGACGCAAGAAAATTCGGGTATGCAGGAATCTTGCTACAAAAGTCACATAATGATGAAAAAATGCATCCTATTCATTATTATAGTAAAAAAACGACAGACGCTGAAGAAAAATACAGCAGCTATGAGCTCGAGGTATTAGCCATCATAAAATCAGTAAATAAGTTTAGAATTTACTTAGTTGGTCAACATTTTAAGTTGGTAACGGATTACTCCGCATTCAAACAAACTATGGAAAAAGCAAATCTTCCTCCAAGAGTTGCAAGATGGACATTACAATTAGCTCAATATGATTATACAATTGAACACAGAAGCAGTGAAAGGATGAAGCATGTCGATAGTCTAAGTCGATACCCGATTATGTTTGTTATTCAAGATAGCATAATATACCAAATAAAAGAAATACAGAAATCAGATGAATATTTAAAAAGTTTAAGATGTATTTTACAAAATCAAGAATATGATAATTTTTACTTGAAGAATGACATTATCTATAAAATCGATAAAGGACTTGATTTGTTAATTGTTCCAAAAAATATGCAAGACGAAATAATTAAATAGCACACGAAGAAGGTCATTTTGGTACTAAAAGGACAATTGAAAAATTAAATCAAGAATATTTTATACCAAAAATGAATGAAAAAGTTGAAAAAATTGTGAAGAACTGTATTAAATGCATATTAAACAACAGAAAAGCTGGTAAAAGAGAAGGGTTTTTGCATCCAAGATCAAAAGGTGAAGAACCATTGTATACTTTTCACATGGATCACATGGGTCCATTTGAGTCTACAAGCAAAAATTACAAGCACTTGCTAGTAATAATAGATGATTTCGGTAAATTTACTTGGATTTACCCAACAAAGTCTACAACAACAAAAGAAGTTATTTACAAATTGGAGACCCAGAAAAAAATTTTTGGAAATCCTTTTCAAGTCATTACAGACAGAGGAACAGCTTTTACTAGTGACGAGTTTCAACAATATTGTAAAAACGAGAATATTATTCATCACAAAATTACAACTGGATTGCCTAGGGCCAATGGCCAGGTGGAGAGAATTAACTCCATTATCATATCAGTTTTGTCAAAGTTGTTTAGAAATGAACCAACGAAGTGGTATCAACATGTAGACATCGTTCAAAAAGTGTTAAACTCTACTTATCAAAGAAGTATTAAGACAACACCATTCAAACTTTTGTTTGGAGTGGAAATGAGAAATAAAGAAGACTTGCATGTAAAAGAATTGGTTAAAGATGAATTCAGAGATTGTTTTTTGCAAAGTCGAGAAAAACTTAGAGAAGATGCAAAGCAGCAAATACTTAAGGTACAAGAAGAGAACTCGAAATATTTTAATCGTAAAAGACGTCAAGCAAATAAATACAAAATAAATGATTTAGTAGCTATAAAAAGAATCCAAGGTGGAAGTGGTATGAAGTTAAGACCTCGGTTTTTAGGACCGTATAAAATTATAAAAGTCAAAGGAAATGACACATATGATGTATGCAAAGTTGGTCATAATGAAGGACCCTATAAAACGGCCACATGCGCTGAATATATTAAACCATGGAACGAACAAACATTGGAGACCAATGATAGTCAAGATGGCCGAGTTGTAGGAACTTAAGTAAGATAGTGTAAATTAAGCTTAAGTATTGTAGGAACTTAAATTAGATAGTGTAAATTTAGCTTAAGTATATTAAATGGAAATGAAACAAAAAAGGTAGAAAAAGAGTTTATGATTATAAGTCAGTCTGGTCCCAGAGGTATAATAAACAAGTTTGGTTGTCAATTGGAAAGAAGTGTAAGCTGGTAATTAAAAAAGAAGCTTAAGATGTTAATTAAGAAGAAGTTTATTTAAGTTGCTAATTAAAAGAAGTTTAAGAAGCTGATGTAAAAAACAGTAGTTTGGAAAGTTGATTATAATAAAAATAAAAGGCTTAGAACTATATGATGTGTATTTATTTCAAAGTATTTTTCCTATAATAGTATGTAAATTTAACTTTTTTTTCTCTAAAGCTTTAAAAGCTTTACTGAAATCCAGAGCCCGTTTTTATTTTATTTATATTAGTTTTTTATGAAAAAAGGGAATTAAGATGTTTCGTTTTCAATTCAATTAATTAACAACATTACAATACATACATATTGCAGTACATTTTATTTACCTATATTTATATTTCAAAATGTTACATAAGATATATACTTAAGTTCAAAAAGCCAAAACTAGAATTTTTATTGCTCAAAAGAACGATGTATTTTAGAATAAAAAAAATAGTTAGAGAAATAAATAGCAGTGGGACAAAATGAGCATAAGAATATCGGTGGATATGTGATGATATGGCTGGGTTTAAAAACGACATGCAGTCCGAAATAGCCCTAATAAATGGTAGTAATTGTAGATCTTAATAGCTGGATCCGTGTATTCTACCTAACGTATTTTTAGCAAGGATTTTGGCGGCTTGGAATAATATCCCAAAAACAATTTTGAAAAACTGTTAAAAATATGAAAAATAGATTGTTAAATGTACCTAATTGTATAAAATGGTTATAAAACAAAATATTAACCTTTTTGTATTAATATCTTTTCAATAAATTTAGTATAACTATAGAAATTAATAACTGAATTTATAGCTATTCCCAACCTAAAATGCATATTTTTGTAAAAATTGCTTATCTGCTAAATACCGTTATGAGATAAATCAATGTGATAGTTGTTGTAGTTTTGTTTTTTATCGGTCATACTAAAAATACAAGCAACAATTCCATTTTTTCCGTTTTTCTAAAATTTTACAAATTTTTAAAGTGATTTTATAACTATTCCAACCACTGTATGTATGTTTATTGCTTGACTTGAAATACAAGAAAAATAATCAATCGCCGTACAACTGTGTTACTGGCGACAACAAAGGGATGGCTGCTATTGTTTTTTTCTATTTTATGAGTAGCTTATACTCTGTTCACAAAGTTTTTCAGTCCAGGTCTTATGGAAGAGTTCATTTTTATCCAGTGTCGTTACATTCAATAGTAGTACTTGAGAAAGTTCTATTCTGAAGCTCTTTCGAATTCAATAGAATGAATTGGGATATGAAAAACATATGTTGATGATGAAATAAGTGAATACTATATGTATAACGATAGCAATGATATGATTGTATTTGTAAATTGCTGTATGAATCAATATGGATATATTATGTTGTGTACTTATAATATGCTGAAAACGAGAATAAATGATTTTAGTTGTTTTTTTCTTTAGTTCTGTGTCATTTTTTTATAGCTGAAATTGAATGGTATTTGCTTGGTGTTTTTTTTTTTACTTGATTTTTTCTTTGCTTTTGTATTATTTTTCTTTTCTCAAGCATTTTTTATTTTTGTTTGCTTTTTTCGACCCTGACACACCTCTACAAATCTTTGTTTTTAACAGTATTATTCATGTTTTCCATTTACATAGATTTTAAATTTCATGGAATTATTTATGAATTTATTTCTAATATTTTATGTAGGTCGGTAAAATTTGATAATTTAATCTTAGAATAAGAAAATCAATTTGTATGGAAATTTAAAAATTTTTGTTATGAAGAGCTCTAATTTAGGATCTTGTTGAAGGGATCTCTTTAAAATTATCTTTCACGCTTTTCTTGTATTTTTTTTTTGTTTTCAAGATAAATTTCAAAACAAGGCAAAAAAATGTAGTATTTTCACACACTTATAAGAAACGACATTAGTTAAAAATCTGTATCTAAGCATTCTGTGAACCAAAAATTGATATTTTTATGCTTAAATATTTATAAAAATGTTTTCTTTTCAAAATTCTTCAATGTAAAAATATTAGTTTGGTTCACGCGATGCTGAGATTTAGACCTTTAAAGTCAAATTTAGATATAGGTAATTTAATGTTTGAATTTGTAAATGTGTGAAAAAGAGCAGAAAGTTGTTTGCCAAAAAAAATGACTTTTTGTGCATTTTACCCTATAACTTTTGCCCTAGTGAATGGACTTTCACCGTTTAAAATTTATAAAATTGTAGACCCCTCAACGAATGTCCTTTTCAAATTTCAAGTTCTTAGTCCTACAGGAAATTTATACTTAGTCAATAACCAAAAGAAAATTTTTTTTTCTCATGTTTTTTGAATTTTTTTCTAAAAAAAAATATTTTTTTTTTGATTCTATATTGAATTGAAAATTGATTAAAAAACTATAAAATTTGTTATAGTTATTGTTCAGCAAGAGCACGTGAAGCCGAGTGATATCTTGCCAAGAGGGAATAGAAATGGGTAATAAAAGAGTTAGTAAAAATGGATAGTTAATCAAAAAAAAATAAATAAATAATAATAATAATAAAAATAATATACACATTCTGTCATCCATAATCTTTATAGCACATGCAATAACAAAACAAAAAAAAAAGATAAATAAAAATTTTAAATAAAAAAATGTACTTCAGGTAGATTAAATCTCAAACACAGGTACTTTATTTAGCATGCATTTTTTTAGTTCTTTTCTTTATGCAGTCTTCAAAGAAATTTCACTACTTATATTATTTTTTTTGAACACAATGTTTTCTTATTAAAACTAATATATACCGTAGTCTAAAAACTTCATTATATGTTCAAAACAAGAATTATTGGTGTCAAGTACATCCCGAAATTCCGTTTTTGATGCTTTCAAGCACTCACTTACAATAAATTTTTTAAGATTTATTCTGAGGCTCAGTATCAAAAACTTTTTTGAAAACATCTAAAAATTTTAAAAAACATTTCAGAAGTATTAAATAAAGAACCGAAGTCCGAAGTTTCTATGTAATTTTACAAAATATTAAATATTCGCTTTCATCTGACATCACTAATGCTTTTGAGACAAAGTTTTCACGACAACTTCCACAATTAAATTTCGGAATAATTTTTGATAAAACAAAACCCGCGAAATATCTTCTAGATGTGATATCCCAGATAATTTAGAAATTTCATTGATTCAGAAATTTCTTCATTATCCGAATCAAATAGAATTTTGAATGCTCTGAAGAAATATTATGAATTTCTGACAAATTCGTTGATGACGACTGCCGATTTAAAACAAGGTCCTAATTAATTTCAATAAATTCGTGATCATCATTTTCACAATTTGAACTTTTACATTTGTACTTGGGCAAATAAATTTTCAACTATGTCTTGATTTAAACGAGAAGTTAAAAGAAATTTCGCATTAAAATTAGATAAACAGTCGTCGAGTAAAACTAAAATTACGTTAATTATCTGCTCTAAACCCAACAACCACTTAATATTAGCCGGTACTTCAATTTTCTTTAAATATTCTTCCATTTCTTCTAAAAACAAACGCGGAAGATTATTAAATTGCAGAGCAGAATTCATAATGTTATGCGAATAAAGTTTTTTTACTATTTAAGGTATCAAATAATGTGTTCATTTTTAAAATAAATTGTGCTGTGTCCAAAGCTAAGTTTTTTATCTTCCGAAAATTTACCTAGTTGAACATAATTTTGTAAACCGATAGCTACACTCCGACTTAAAATCTGAGTAGCTAATTTAACGGACATTTGTTCCATAAAATCGGACATAATATGCTTTTCGGTTAGTTTTGGGCAAGCTTTCGTTACAGAAAATTTCTCCATTTCATACAAGTCTTTTGTAACAACCAACTGACAACACTTTTATTAACTGACCGTCCTACTTCATTATTTATTGAAGTATTTTCATTTACACAAAAGTCATATTTTTTCTACAGCGTTTCTCGCATTTTTAAAAAGATGACAAATGTCAAAAGCAGCGTCTATCTTGTGACCTCTACTATCTGAATAAAAAAGGATTCGCCGTGGTAATACCAATTTTTTTATAAAATTTTTGATTGTGTACGCTTTGGTCACAAGTTATCGCCATGATATTTAATCCTGAATTATAAGCAATTTCTAAATTGGAAAATATTATTTTATGAATCAATTTACTATCCGTGCCTTTTTCCGTTGCAAAATAATTTAAAATAAATTTCCAAGGTTTAAAAACACCATGAACCATAACTACTAAAACATATTTTGCCGAAGTATCTTTTCTACAACTGCCATTATCAACAAAACCTTCAATTTGATCATTTTTAATATTATATTTTAAATCGGGCCGTATTACAATTTCATCATATATAATTACCGCGTTGCGCGACAATGAATCTAATTCTTCTATTTTAGGACGAATGAATTCAAAAACATTGTTATTAAAGCCAGGAATTAGATTTTTAATAGGTAGATTTTTAATATGTAGAGAAGAATACGCTGTTAAAATGAATTTAAGGCTTTCTTTTAAGTATTTGTACGCGGCTGGAGATTTAAAATATATGCTTTAACATAATCTTTTTTCATTATCAATATAAATTACATGATTTTTTGTTTTGACAATATGGCAAAAAACGTCAGCATCATCATTGTCATTTATTTTCTAAAATTTTTGATGTTGAATTCACTTTCGTACCTTTTTTTGCTTTTCTGTAATTTCCGAACTCGAGTTTTTAATTTCGAAATTTGTTTTTCTTAACGAACAATGCGTTTTCTATAATACTCAAGATTTTTACATTTTTTTTTCGCAATTTCAACACTGAAAATCAGATCTCGCAGGAGATGGTATATATAAATTTGGCACATTATCAACTTGAGTATTATGACTATCCAGTTAATCTGGAAGTGGGGGATTGGTGTGCGGCGTGGAAATTATTCTAGAAGTAGAGGGAACTTCTAAATTACCAGGACAAGAACTTTAGAGCAAATGTGTATTGTTCTTGCGAAACCTTTTTTAATTTTACACGCATTCATCCATTCGCGCCTTTTTGTGAAGCACATAGAACCAATCATCAAAAACACAATGAAAATAATATGTACATATGTATATACAATGATATAATTTCTCGTCTTTATTACGTACCTACAACAAATCGCATTGACATAGATCAAGGACGTCGAGGTTGTCATTAGAATAAAAAAAAAAGAAATATAAAAACATTTTAATTAATAGAGAATTTTCAACTTTTATGAAAATTTACTTAAAAATAATATTTTCAAATTTATAATACCTACATATATAATAGGTGTCATGAATAATTTTATTATCATTTACCATATTTATTCAAATATATGTGTATAGCTTCAGAACATAATGTAAAACAAAATTTAAGTTATAGAACAAAAAATCAACGATTGAAAATCTTATCAGCAGTAAATTGAACGTGTTCCAAATAAAAAAATCATATACAAGAGGTTTATAACTTTACATGAAAAATTTGCTTTAATGTTAGTAGAATAAAGTTAAATAACAAGATGATATGAAATTCAATTCTACAGAATTAAAACCAAATTTTTCATATTTAATTAAGTGTAATATTTTTCCAAAACATTTGAATTTTTAAAATACAACATACGTAATTAATTTATATAAAAAAATGAAATAGAATATGTAAATATTTAATGATTTGCACCTATCTAAATTAGTATACATTTAAGTTTCCGCCTTTTACATTTATCTTTAGCTCTACCACTTGTTGATTTAGAATCTTCAGTTTTTCGTGATCTAATTTCACGCATCAAATCAAAAAATACCTGTCAGAAAATAAATTAAAGAGAAAAACATTTTTGCTTTTATGATTTTTATGAAAAATAAGGATGCAGAAAATTTTTGAATTAAAGAAATGTTTTCGAAAATGTAAATTTTAGAGCACAACACATGTGAAAATTTGTGAAATATCTTTTTAGTTTTTTTTTTAAATTAATACAAAAATTTACATACCTTATCAACATTTTCTCTTGTTTTTGCTGAAGTTTCAACATATGGTACTTGCCATTGTTGTGCACGTGCTTCACATTCCATTAAAGGTACTTTACGCTTATCATTTAAATCACACTTATTACCTACCAATAAGAAAGGTATGCTTTCATCATTTTTAACACGTAATATTTGTTCTCTATAATTTGAAGAAAAATGAAAAATAATTTTAATAAAAACAATTTTATTTTTTTCATATTTACCGGAATTCTTGTGTCGCTTGGAAGCTCTCATCATCTGTTATAGAGAAAACACACAGAAAACCTTCACCACTACGAAAATAATTATCTCTTATTGCTGCATAATCTTCTTGTCCAGCTGTATCAAGAATATCTATTTGAACTTCTTCCCCATCCAATACAACCTGTAAAATTAATGATTTTGTGACTGTTAAAGGTTTTTTTTTTTAAATTATGCACTTATATAAATATATAGCTTACTAACTAACTTTTTTTCTATAACTGTCTGCTTTTGTTGGTTCATAATCTTCAACGAATTCATCATACATAAACTGTAAAGTAAGTGCGGATTTTCCGACGCCTCCACTACCAACCATTATAACTTTATGAAGAGCTGGTCCTGTTGCTGGTTTTTTACTCATTTTCTTCACACTGAATAATGTTTTCATTAAACAACTAATCTGGAAGAAAAATTTAATGATAAGAATATTGAAATTATAAAAATCAATGTGTTAAGACTAAAATTTTTTTGATATATATTAGATGTAAGAGAAAGTCCTATCGAATTTATTTTTTCCCACTTTTTATTTAAAATTTAATCTAAAGTATGTATAATTTCCTTCGTTAGTTAAAACTGTTTGCCAGCGTTCTGGTAGCTTATCCAATCCCCTGAAAAACAAACCTCTCTTTTGGAGGCAAAATAGCCTTCCACTGCCATTTGGACACCCTCATAATTCATGTACTCATTTCCATCAAAAAAGTTTTGCAGCGACGTGAAAAGGTGGTAGTCTGATGGTGCAATATCAGGAGAATATGTGGACTAAGGTAAAGTTTCCCAACCCAACTCTGCAGTTTTTTGTGTGGTTTTCCTTGCCACATGCAGTCTAACGTTGTCGTAATAAAGAATTACAGCCTTTCTGTTAGCCAAAGATGGACTTTTACTCTGAATTTCTGTATTCAAAACGTGGACGGCGGTTTTCACACTATAAACATAATCTCTTTTTCTAATCACGTTCTTATACACTATCCATTAAATTTTTCTCGCCTAACTCATGTGGCACCGAAACAGAGTTTTAACAAAAACAGAGCCTTTTAGTATGATCCAAAGCAGTTGTCTGATGAATTCCAAGCTTGATTTGTCCTAATCATACTGCGTAGCACTTCGTCATTGAAATCTGTTGACATTCCTGATATGAGTTCACCTTTTCACCTCGACGAAATTTCGTAAAGGATCTTTGGCATGTTCTAGCCATTACTGCTACTTCTCCAAACCCTTCACAAAAGTTTTTTACTGCCTGCACCGTGTTTCTTCCTTTTTGTAACTCTTACAGAATACAATGTCTTAAGTGCACTTTTTCTTCAGTCATGTTGACAGTTCTAAAGGTTTAAAGAAACTGACTAACATACGTAAAAATGTCCATAAATCATCTACTATATGCTAATGTACCTGCTCAAACTGGCTTCACTCAGGTCAGAATTCTTAGTAAAGACCGACAACACATAGAAGTGTACATGTTCAAAAACGACAGAACTTTCCCTTACTCCTAAGAGTTAAGTATGAATTAGTATAAATGATATATTTCATAATATATATTATAAATGGAGACGAAAATCAACATTGTATACAATAATTTAAACTGAACTAGTTCGAAGTGAAAACTATGCACTCTTCGACGAGAGTTCTGAAATATATGTACAACACACAGTACTAGCGTTATATCTAATACTTAAATTTAGAAATTCATGCATATTTACACTAACAAATTTTTCGATACTCTAACAAAAACGACTAGATTGTCATTGTCACTTTACATGACGATCATCATACCAAACAAGAGTTGAAACGACCTCGACTTTGATACGAGAAGTTTCGACTGTCAGCATAGGTGTTAAGTGTATCAAACTGATCAATTTTTGTAAACTGTACTCTATAAAAGCTTTCTCAACGAACATTTTTCATTAAAGTCCAAATGTCACCAGATTTAGTTTACCTTTAAGTAAAATACGTGTTCGAAATTCGTAACGTCATTTTTCTCAAAAAACCATTGAAGATATTTACTGGTAAACTAAATTTGTTGACATTTGGACAAGTATCTTGCTTTCGCGGTAAAATGTAGGAGAGCCGCTACATATATAAAATTTATAGTTTATAAAAAATTAAATATTTTACTTTTTAAGCTGTTTGTGCTAAACAAAATTCTTTTATAAACATCACAAACTCGTTTTTTTCTTCAGTTCTTGAAATTTTCAAAATTCAATCAATCAAAACAAAATAAAAAGCCTTTTTCTTATTGTTTTCTTCGGGAAAAATGTTTTTAAATCTTCCTTAATCAACATTTCTGGTTTTTACGTGAAACGAAATTGTTAAAAAAATTAATCATTTTCATAATCAAAATTATTTTATCTAGCAGGAAATATTTTTTTTCAATTTGAATCCTTCTGTGAAGTCTACCAACCAATTCCATTAATTATAAAAACAAATTATTCAAGCTACAAAATTAACAGATATGTATAGTATGTATGTATGTATTTTTACTTTTTCATAAAAAATTTGAGATTATGTGCTCTGTTAACCCAGTTTGCGATCCCAACTTTTGACATCTAATTTGTTTACTTGCGAGAGTAAAAACAATCAAGGATACTATTTCTGTCATTTCAGTTAGTCAGTCTTGCTTGTTTTCTTTGCTAGACAATAGAGGATATGCCCCTTAGAGGAGATAAGAGATATCTAAATCTGATACCTTCACTGACATGCAAAAACAAATTTCAGCACTTTAAAAATTTCATATTTTCTCAATAAAAAGTCTTGAACGGTAATTGAACGTGATTATTAAAAATGGATCATTTTCAACCGGTAACCATTTGTTCTGGAATGCAGTACGCTAAAAGTAAAGTTTTCTAATACCAAATTCATTTAATGTCAAAATTTTACCAATTTACCCAAAAATGTTCCATTTATTAATACAACAAAATGTCTTATTAAGATATTTTTTAAGAATTTTTTTTATTTAAAACGTTACAAAACGGACAAAAACTTAACTCTTCATAAAATAAGACTTAATTCTACATAAAAAAAAAAACAATTTTTAATTTTTCAATATTTCGTATGTCCTCATTTTGCAGCTATAACACATTTCAAACGATTGGGCATGGAATCATACAATTTTCTTATATAATTGGTATCAATTTCTTGGAAAAATAGTTTTTCTACAATATTCTTTAAATCTGGGATACTAGTCGGATTCTCTTTTTGTATTTCCATGCACATTTTGTGCCAAACGTGTTCAATTGGGTTCAGGGCTGTTTCCAGGCCATGGTAAAGGAACAATGCCCAATTCTTCCTTATAATTTAGTATCTGTTATTGAATAAACATTTTATTTTTATTGAAAAGGTTGAAAAACTAAAAAAAACATGTCATCGTTTTGTACTTCTAGATAAATTCAAATACAAGACAAATCCAAGACTTGTAGACAAATCCAAGCACACATCATTTTTTTAATCTAAATTATTCCTTATATTATATTATACATATGTACCAGTGGCGTCTCGTCCAGGTATTAAAGGTGTTCACAAAACACCCATATAATCTAAAGCAAATTTTAAAAAAATTGAGAACGCCAAAGTAATTTTTATAACTTAAATAGTAATGTCCATATAAAGCTAGAGTGTTTCATTATACTGTAGAACCTAGCCTCATATTATATGTATAAGTATATTACATATTATGTACTATACATTCGTATAATCGTACTATAACTGTAAGAATATAAATAATATACAACCAGCCAAGGTGTGAAGACCTAATGTAGAACCCAACCTCATTCTGTATAAATTATTATTTCTATCAAAAAGTATTGAAGTTCTAGTCAAGAAGAACTTTAATACTTTTCAATCTTATGCATTGAAATTTGAAGCTTTGTTCTCGTACTGTAACCCAAGTTATAATTAGACTCAATGTCATTTTTAACAACCTTGAAGTGCAACTTCAAAAAATGTACGCTTTTATATTAAAAAGTTGGTTCTGTAAAAAGTTCGAACAAACTTCAAAATCAAAGTCACACGTATAGCCAAGCCAAGTGAAAAATGACAACACAAACCAGAAACATAATACATATATAAAAAAGCAGTAAGAATTCAGGGATGCCAGTTGGATTCAAATGGATCAAAATCGATGCCCTTTTTTGAAAATTTAAAATTGAATACAATGGCTTTTTTTTAAATACATACGTTTCTTTTCTGATTAGAAATTTTCTTTTAAAAATTCTTTTTACAAATTATTTTACTTAAGTATTATCTTTTTATATCTATAAATTGTTAATGTTAGTTTTGTTTTAAACTTTTTTTTATAATATAATGCGAAAAAAGGCAACAATAATCTTTCCATTTTACCAAAAATTAAGATGAATCCACTTTTTTCTACCAAGGGGATCCAGAATAATTAAACGTGAAACAATATATTCATACAACCTCATTTAGTATTCACTTTTATTTATTGAATTCAAATTTAACGAATTATTAGTGCCTACCTAGAGGTGGTTTTTGTGCTAAAAATTGTTTTAAATACTTTGTTAAATGAAAAAAAGCTAAGTATTATATTTCAATAAAATATTTTTCCTCAGGTTTCTTTTATTTTTATTTTACATTTTAAAAGTTTTCAGGAAGTTATTTAATTAAAATTATTAATTTCTTGCATTAAAGTCTTAGAAAAAAATGAACGATTGAAATTGTATTATAATATGATAAAAAAGAGTATTTTAGAAAGTGGCAAACCAAAGCCAAATATGACTGATATTAGTTATACCCGGAAATCGGAAAATAAAATTTACGTTCGGAAATTTGACAACGAAAATTTTAGTAAAATTGACTGGTTGACGGAGTTTTTTTAATTTATTAATAAATTATTTTGTTGGGTGAGTTTGCTTTTTAATTCGGACGAAAAAACCATTTGGTAAAATGAAGAATTTCCTGATTTAAATATTTTTCATAAGCCAAAATTAAACATAAAAAATCTGAATGCCATGTTTTAAGTAGCTTAAAGTTAAAAACATTTGGTTTAAATCACATAGATCTTTCCTTGGATAAAAAAAAGTATTGAAATTGTCAAACATAACAAAGAAGTTATGCGAAATAGAGCAGTTATGAGTAAATTAATCGAGTGTGTTTGCTACTTAGGTAGTCAAAATCTAACTTTTCGTGGTCACCGTCAGGGTGATGAAATATTCAAATCGTCAGCTGAAACATCTAGCCCACCACCAAAAAAACGAAATACAGACATATCTGATAAATATAAAAGTATATTTAATGAAATTATTGACACTATCGTGTCTCAAATAAATATTAAGTTTGAGTCCTTACATGAAATTGAACTTGTGAGTCTTTTAAATGCGAATAAATTTCGAAATTATTCCAAAACTCTTCATTATCTAAAGCTTATGGCTTGTTTTTTGATGAAGTTAAATTGAAAAATTAAATGTCAGTTATATCAAAGAATATAGATATAGAGAAGAAGTTTTAACATCATATAAGCACAAGCAATATATTCTTTTATATCTACAATTTGTTATGCCTCCCAAGCTTTTTTTTAAATCAAGCTTCTTCAAGCTTCAAAACTTTGTATTTGAAAATAACGTGCGTAACGTAAAAGTGAAAGCATTGAAACAAAGAATATATAGTAAGATACATATAGTGAACATTATTTTTTGAAAAAATAAGCATTTGACTTGTGTTTTACTTGTTAAAACGAAAAATATTGTTTTTGTAGAGTACTCATTATTTCGTGTAAAGCAGGAATAGTAAGAAGTAAATTTGGCGATAAAATTGTCATTCGTTTCAGTGCAATCGTGTGGTATGGTAGTGTGTGAAAAAAAAGTCGTTATATCTCAAGAATTTAACTGAGGTAAGTATTGACAATAAAGAGTAAATTTCTAATTTATATGAATTATTTTCTTATTATACAGGGTGTTTCTGAGATCGTGTGCCAAAGTGAACATAGTGGTAGATCTCGATGAGAAATGAAAAAAATCGTATGGGGGGGGGGGGATTTCTATTCTAAATGGTTACCGAGATATTCAAGGTCAAAGAAATTTTTTTTCAAAAAGTGACTGGGTTCACTTTTCGCAACATATTTCAGCGCTCGCGCAATGTAGAGATCTAAATAAAAGTTATTTGTAAAGAGAACCTTCAGACCTTTCAAAAAATATCTTTTATGAAGTTGTATGTCAAATGGTTCAGAAGTTATTGTAACTCAAAGTCAAAAGATTTTAGAAAAAATTCGTCATTTTTTTGTTCAAGGTCGAATTTCTCGAAAATTTACCTTATTATTTTTTTTATTTTTTTGGCTTAAATAAAAGCATATGTTGTCTACTTTGATATGGTTTTTGTTTTATTGTATTATCTTCATTCGTTCAAAAGTTATAAACCATAATGTAAAAGCAGTTTCTTCAAAATTCCTTAATTTTGTACTTCTGGACATGCGCTTTGACGTGAATGAATAAAACATTTTTCCAAAATCTTTTGACTTTGAGTTACAATAACTTCTGAACCATTTGACATACAACTTCATAAAAGATATTTTTTGAAAGGTCTGAAGGTTCTCTTTACAAATAACTTTTATTTAGATCTCTACATTGCGCGAGCGCTGAAATATGTTGCGAAAAGTGAACCCAGTCACTTTTTGAAAAAAAATTTCTTTGACCTTGAATTAAATTTAAGTCAATGTACAACTAATGTTGTTTAGTATGTACTTTAACTTTAGAGCAAAATTGGACATAATAGTTTAGTATTATAAATTATATTTTTTCTAGACCGAATTCATGAAAAGAAAAATGTGTGCAGTATAATGACTATGTTCACTATACCAGTGAAAACTAAGCATTGAAAATATTGATATTTCATAATAAAAACGATTTAAAATATTGTATATTTTTTATCATCACATAATACAGAATGATTGATATTACATTTTAATCTTCAATTTTAAAATATTCATATCCTTACAATTTTAATATACAGGATGTTTCGTTTGGTTTCGATTGAAATGATACCATTGATAGGTCTCATCTTGACGAACAAAAGATCGTATTGGGGGGGTGGGGGGTGTGTTTAATCCACACGGTTTGGCCGCTAGAGGGCGTTGAAGTTTTTTTTGCACGTTTTTCACAAAACACCCCATAACTTTCTACAGGGGCACTCCAGGGTGACTTTGTATTCAGAAAAAAAATGTAGTACCCTTTGCCCTTTCAAACAAAACCCTACTTGTCCCTCTACCCTGAATCCTACAAAAGTTAGACGCGTTCAAATTCAAAATTTTGCGAATTTTTCCCGAATTTTTTTGTTTCACCCTGTTTTTCTCCAATAAAACTTAAATTAACCCGCACTTTTTATTGCAGAAAATGAAAGTTCAATTGATTTTGTATCGATTTGTTTAAATCATTTTTTTTGAAAAATGCATAGTTTTTGAGATATTTGCACTTGCACTTGCACAGTATGATTTAAACAAATCGATACAAAATCAATTGAACTTTCATTTTCTGCAAAAGGAAATACTGTTTTGGCTACTAAAAGAAAAAGAACCGTATATTCGTATACGTCTAACGACGAAAAAGAATGCTTAACCACGCTCATAACAGGTAATGCATCAGGGATAATAGCTCCTCCAATAATCGTATGTGATTATAAACGAGTCCCAGCAACAATAACTGAGAAAATGTCAGAAGGTTGGGCAATCGGAAGAAATGAATGTGGCTGGATGACCGGGGAAACTTTTTTTGAATATATAACAAGCATATTTTTTCTGTGGATTAAAAATGAAAATATCATGCTTCCAATTATTTTATACGTTGATGGTCATAAATCACATTTAACATTGCCACTTAATAAATTTTGCAAGAAGAATGGAATTATTTTAGTCGCACTGTTGCTGAATTCCACACATTTATTACATCCCATGGATGTCGCTCTGTTTAAACCATTGAAAACGGAATGGAAAAAGAGAGTGACAGAATGGAGGATAAAAAACCACGGTGACAAGCTCAAAAAAGAACAATTTGTACCATTACTAGCTGAGGTACTTTATAGCGATTCGAATAAAAATTTTTTAAAAAATGGCGTCCAGGCTTGCTGATTATACCCATTTAATCCGAATTCTGTCAATTACAGTATCCTTATTTCTTCGAGTTGCACCAAAATATCGTCTAATACAGAAAGTAAAAGTTTACACACAGAAGCTCATCACATTAATTTCATAATTTCGACTTTCTGGTGATGTGTGAAAGGGAGATGTTGAAGATTCGGGCTTATTTTATTTTTGGAAATCTTTAAGTACAAATAGTGACCATACATCTGAAGAACTGAATTTAGGTGACAAAATTTTAGAAAATAATTTAGATGATGAAATTCTTAATGATATATTGTGCGAAAATAGTTCAATGGACTTCAATGTACGTATGTATATTGTTAGACGGGACTCTGGAGCATACTCAAATTGAAACGAATGCTGGAGATAGTAATGTTCGAGAAAAAAACATTAAATCCACTTAATAAAACACCGACCAATGACTCTTCATCTATGTATGAATGAAAAATCTAACAAAGAAAATAACAAAATTTCGAATATACCCACACCAATCAAAAAAAATCTATTCTGGCCTGAACGAAAAACGCCAACAAGTATTAAAATAGTAAAAGAAAAAATTCCTTCATCCGAACAATGAATACTTTATCACTCGAAAAAGAAAGCTGCTAAAGAAAAATTAGAACAAGAAAAAATAGAGAGGAAAAAGAAAAAATTAATAAATAAACTAAGTAAAACAAACAAATATGACTGAAAATTTGAATTTAAAAGTTCAACAGTATGTGATCATTGTATATGAAAATGAATATTATCTAGGTATTGTAGCAGAAGTCAAAAAATAAGAAATTAAAATTAAGGTAATGACAATGTGTGGAAATAATTGGAAGTGGCCCGAAAAAGAAGACATATTGTGGTATCGTTTGCAAGATGTAAAAGAAAAAATTTCGGATCCTCTTCTTATTAACGCTCGAGGAGTTTATGATGTTCCTAAAATTAAAAAATACCGCACTTTTATGTATGTACTGTGTTATCCTTTTTTAGGTTTTTTTTTAAATATATGAAATGAATTTTGTTTTTTGTTTTTTGTTCTGTTTTGTTTTATATGAAATTAATATTGTTATCTTGTTTTTTTTTATTATGAAAGTGAATTTATACTTTAATGAAATAAAATAATTTTTTATTTTAAAATAATTTGGTTTTATGTTCACTATACCATCCACTATATATGTATGTATGTTCAAGATAAAAACATAAAATATTTTTTTATGTTCACTATGCCTTCCTTGGAAATTTTAGAAATAATCCAGTTCTTTCCATAAATAATTAATAAAAGTATGTATTAAAATATATATCGTACAATTTGATTAAAACACTACTCAGTTGCTTTCTAAATAGAAATTTGACATAATATACTTATATTTTTAGCAAGAATACGAGGTGTGTTCAGAAAATAACGGGAATTTTTAAATTTCGCGGGTTTGGAGAGTCCGATTGTCAAGATTTTTTTTTATTATGTTGGTATACATACCCTTGAAGTATGATTTTCAGCTGTATTCATTGTTTACTTTGTCTGTGGCAGCCGCTAAGGTTAGACCCATTTTATTTGGGTTTATTCCAAATTCCGAATTAACGGGTTTATACGACATGAAATTTCGTATAAACCAAAATCCGAATTAAAAGTGGATTACGTATAAGCCTGTACATTGAAATTCAAAATCATAATGAAAATAATTATATTAACTCACAAGTCACAACAGAACACAAGAAATTATAAAAACAAATGTGTATATGTATGTACATATGTATATGAGAATAGTAGTAACGGTGCAAACATAGAGTACCTAGTTAACACAAATGAAAATTTTTTGACACTATCTTTATTATCTAAATATTGTGATGGTAACCTACGTTACTATACCTATATATAAGTATAACCAGGATGTGCTGAAAGTAGTACTTTAAAAGTACTTTCTAAATCAACACTGTTCCGTTGAATTTTAGATAGGAGTTGGGACAATTTTCATTTATATACTTCATGTCTGTGAATAAGCAAGATGTTTTCTATCTTCTTTCATCTACCAAATATTTAGATAACTTTTGCTTGCTTTACATGTTCATTATTATTAAATTCATTAAATTAAGTCAATTTTTAACTGTTTTATCATTCATTTTACTTACTTCTTTAGTATTTAAATACTTTTAACTTTGGCTGCTGACCTTTCAATAGGAGGATTAACATGCGAAATCATACAAGACCGATGGAGCATGCCGTAACTATTGAAGTGTCGGAATTCCGGCTACGTCCTCCTCGTGGTGTCACTGACAACAGATCTTCAGTACGGTCATGTCTCTGCTGAAGATCTGGCCAACAGTAGCCTGGGCATCCAATCTAAGGGTGGAACAGCATATGCCCAAAGATGCGTAGCTAGGGGAGTGCCTAGTCGCTAATATGCGAACTATGTATACCAGTCGACCTCCAGTTTAACAAAAGCCTTCTCAAAGTACAAGGGCTCTGCCGTTTATTCCGTTTATTTCCCTAACACTCGTGGGACCACTTATGGACACAGACAAAAACAAAAAACAAAAAGAGGAAGATGCACCTCCAAAAGCATCAACTACAAAACCTTCAACCTTCAAGAGGTTGAAGAAACTCCTACAACAAGGGCTAGGCATAGATGAGGCACGGCTGCAGGCTTTTCAACCAACACAAGAAAGTAGGAGAGATAAACTTAAAAGAGGACGCTCAGACGACTCGCCAACTGAGGCTTCTGGCTCTAAAAAAGCCAAACAACCTCAAAAAAATAAAGTTATCTCTCCTACAAAAACTGAAAGTATGCCTTCAGCAGTAAGTTTTAAACAAGCTGTTGAAAGCATACAAGTACGCATTTTGTCAAAGTCTTTTCCAGATGTCTCTCATGTCTAAGAAACAAATGGGTGCCATTCAGGATCAGATTCTGAATAGGATTATTGAGCTCAAGAATAGCCCTACAAAGCCTAAATTCTTAGGAGCCACCTACAAACCAGGCTGGCTAGTGCTCACGAAAGCACGAAAAAATGGCTTCAAGAGTCAATTAGTGAATTGAAGCCATGGGTTGGTGCTGAGCTAACACTAGTCGAGGAAAAGGACATTTCTCGTTCTCAAATACTGGTCGGCAATTTTCTCAACAGTGCTAAGGACAAAAATGAGGACATTATGGGACTCATCAAAGGACAGAATGAGTATAAAGTGGATGATTGGAGAATCGTAAAAAGATCCAATGACAAAACGTCCGCCTTGCTCACTCTGTCAGTTGGTCATAAGTCCATAGCTGAGTTGAGGAAAAACGACTACAAGATCAGCTTCAAATTCGGAGAAGTCAAACTCCGACGTAGAAGCGAGGCAAGCAAGGGTAAACCAAAGGAAGGTGGGGATAATAAAGTACCCGCCAAACCGATGGCCTCAACCTCAAAAGCTTCTACGAAGAAAGCCAAAGCGGATCAGGCAGTTAAAGGCCATTTAGGCAAACCCAAGGAAGGGGCAAAGGACGGTAGTCCTAGTACCATCCAAAAGGTAACCTAGATGTCCAATAACATAAAATGTATTCAGATAAACCTTCATCACTGCAAGGCAGCCTCATATGTGCTTTGTCGAAGGTTTATCAAGGACAATATGGACATGGGACTAATTCAGGAACCATCGACATTGAGAGGACAGATTAAAAGACTCAACATACCAAACTGTAAGTTAATTTACGACAATAAGTCCAACAGGCCCAGAACAGCCTTGTTAATAAAAAACACATTAAACTTCTCTCCAATTCCAGGATTTAATTCACAAGACCTGGTTGCAGTACTGATGGAGGTGCCTACACAGTCGGGTAAGCAAAAGGCTATAATAGCCTCTGCTTACTTTGACATCACAGAAGCAGAGCCTCCACCTAGCTCAACGTAAGAATTAATACAGTACTGCAAGGAGAACAACACCCAGCTGATTCTGAGCTGTGATGCCAATGCGCATCATGTCTTATGGGGAAGCTCAGACACCAACAAACGAGGTGAGTGCCTTTTAGAATATATCAATAGTAATAATATTATTGTTAATAACTTAGGCAATAAACCCACCTTTAGAAACACCATTAGGCAAGAAGTCATAGACTTAACCCTATCCACAACCAATATCTGTGACAAAATTATGGATTGGCATGTGTCAGACGAAACTTCAATGTCAGATCATATGCAAATAAGATTTGACATAAAAGCCAACGTCTCTCGCATCCAATTCAACCAAAATCCAAAACGCGCCAATTGGACTCTTTATGATGAACTCTTGAAAAATTGCATAGATCAAGAGGGCATAATAGACATCAGAGATGAACTGGATCTAGCAGCGGCTAGACTCCAGAATTCTCTAATAAATGCGTTTAACGAAAGCTGCCCGATAAAGCCTAAACGGATCGAGAGAGACGTTCCATGGTGGAATCGGGAGCTAAGCAAACTAAGGTCGTTAGTTAGGAAACTGTTCAATAAAGCTAAACGTACCAGAGAGTGGTCTGAGTACAAAAAAGCTTTAACTGAATACAATAAAGAACTTAGAAAATCAAAAAGGAAAACTTGGAGAAGTTTTTGTGAGAGTGTAACTGAGTTACCTCTCACAGCAAGACTTCACAAAATCCTTTCAAAAGTACACTCCAATGGAATAGGTTTACTAAAAAAACCTAATGGAGAATACACTCTGAACCAAGAAGAAACCCTAGAATTACTACTAGGCACACACTTCCCAGGTTCAACAAACCCAGAGAGCGAGATTACTCTACAAGAAACTCACACAAGTCTCTAGTAGAACATACAGTCTAGCCAACAAAATATTCACAAAAGAAAAAATCCTATGGGCTATAAATAACTTCAAACCATACAAAACGCCAGGAGGGGATGGTATTTATCCAATACTCCTACAAAAAGGATCTGAACGGATCTCTTCGAACCTGACAAACCTATTTAAAGCAAGCTTCAGGTTGGGATACATTCCCAAACCATGGAGGAAGACAAAAGTAGTCTTCATACCCAAGGCGGGCAAAAAATCCAATGCCCAGCCAAAATCTTACAGACCGATAAGTCTATCCTCCTTTCTACTTAAGACAATGGAGAAAATAATTGATCAGCATATTAGAGTCAGTGTACTTGCAAAAAAGCCTCTAAATGCCAATCAACACGCCTATCAAGCAGGTAAATCAACTTTAACTGCTCTCCATAGCATAGTTTACAAGCTAAACAAAACTATGGATACAAAAGAGATAGCGCTAGGAGCATTTATTGATATTGAGGGAGCTTTCGACAACACCTCATTTGATTCTATTGAGAGATAATCAGCCTTATAATACAAGTGATTTAATTTGTATTACATTAATCAGTATACATATACAGTTTTATATACAGTTCTGCATAATTTTATTTAAATCAATTGCGTTTGTTATATTAACCATCATCATGAGTGAGAAAGGTGTTAAGGTGAACACTAGAAGCAACGCTAAAACTATCACAGCAACAACTTCAATTATCACACCGTCATCGGCTATACCGCCAGTTATTGATTTAAATTATTTACACAACATGGAAAAGAGAATTTTATCTAGAGTATCAGTAATATTTTAGGTAAGAAGCTTGAATCACTCAGAAATAGAATTTTTTTAGTTCATTTTAATGTTAAATTTATTGCGATTAACAACCATTTAAAAACACTACATGCTGAAGTTAATAATTATTACTGATATACCTCTTGTTGATAAAGAGACTCCGCTAGAAATCTTCAAAAGTACTGCTTCAATAATTAATGCTACTGTCTCTCCTTTCACTCGTGCTTTTCGTGTGAAACGTAATAACAGCGCAATTATTAATACTGGGGTTTCTACATCTATCAATAGTACTTTGAGTGAACCAATCATAGTTAAATTATCTTGCGAAACTAAACATAATGCCTTTTGCTCTGTACTAAAAATTCATTTTGAAAGATATTAATTGTGGATTTTCATCATCTAATAAAATTGGTATCTTTGCGAGCCTCTTATAATATTAAGGTTTTAACATTTGCCATGTCAATATGCGCAGTTTAAAATACAAATTTGAGGACTTCTGCGAAATATTTTTACATAATAATTTGCTTGCCATTTTGATTTTTGAAACCTGGCTTAGCTCGAGTATATCTTCAAATCTCTTCGCTTTACCGGGCTTCAAATTATATCGCAATGATCGTGCTCTTAGAATAGGAGGTGGAGTGGCGATTTATATTAAAGATACTTTAAAGACTCGCATGGTTAAATTTTCTCAAAGTAGTGCTATCGAGTACCTTTCTGTTAAAGTAACTTCTGGCTCCAGTAGGTGTCTTCTCTGTGTAGTTTATTGTCCTCCTAATACTTTTTCGCTTGACAACATTTTGGACCTTGAAGAATGGCTCAAGAGTTGTTCATATTTGTATAAAGATATTATAATAAGTGGTGATTGGAACGTCAATCTGCTGCGCAAATCTTCATTAGTTGATAACTTTCTTCATGTGTTCCAGCGGGTTAATCTGTAAGTCGTCAACTCCCAACTTATATTTCACAATACGTCTAATCCGTCTTTGTTGGATTTGTTTTTAACATCCGATTGTTTTGCAGTGTTATCTTTTCAACAAATTAGCCCCCAAGCATAATGGATCATGATATTATTTTTCTTATTTATGACTTCGGCATACCTCACGAGTCAAAGCCTCAATATTTTTATATAAGGGATTTCTCCAATATCAATTTACCACTACTACATAGTGCCTGCGGAGATATTTATATATGTCGGCCATTGACTTACCTCCGAATTTTTCACCAACCATCCTATTAAATAACTGTGAGTTATCACGCGCGTACACAGCTAAGAATCTAGGTGTTATGCTCAATAACAGAATGTCTTACTGCGATTATGTGAATAGTATTCTTAAGAACCTCTTCGATGTGCTTGCATTGTCGTGGTGAAGGGGCTTGCGTATATCTGAGAAGAACTGAGCTATGTCGACGGATTAACGCTTGTTATTCCGGTAGAGTCACCCATGTCGAACAGGTCAGTTTAGAGATATCAGACGAATACAAGCACAAAAGGAGTAAACCCTACAAATCCCACCTAAGCCGAAAGTGTGCAGGATACCGTGCTGAGCGGCTGCTTGGCCAGAAGGTGGATAATGGCTGGTTCCGAACGGTCCCCTCCGATGCTCGGGCAAGGTCGGTTGTATTAAGTGCCTTACTGCTGTATGCTGGCTCTGCAGTGGCGGACCTTTCATGCCGGGCAAAATCGTGGGAATACTTATGAATTGTTCTAAAAATGAAAATAAAAATAAAAATAAATCAAATGAGGACACACTCACCTCCACCAAAGAGGTGAAAACACCCAAAGCAGTGAAAGCGAGTACCAGCCATAGCAGTCCGGTGACACTGTTTGGTCCTAAACTTTTTGTCACCAGACATAGTGACCAAAAAGAAAAAGTCAGAACACGTCTTGCTGAAGGAAAGGTAAGTTCATTCTAGCGAAGATCGCAAAAAACGAAGCTAGCGGTACAGTTCACGAGCGAGACGCGGAAGACAAAAATAAATATCTGGCGTTGATCGAAGAATACGAGAAACGTCTAAGTGAAATTAAAGAAGGCGCCCGAAGAATTCCATGAACTTTAAAACCACGTTTCAGCAAGGAAGGCAGCCTTGCTTATAAGATGCGATGCCAATGCCAGACATACGCTTTGGGGTAGCTCCGAAATAACGAACGTGGTGAGAACCTATTTGATTTCATCATCAGATCTAACCTTCTTATGTGTAACAGAAGTAACACGCCCACATTTATTTTCCCCAGCACGGAGACCCATGCAGGGTGGAAGGAGGTGGGACAATTTTAGAATAGAAAACTGGAGAGTATCGGAAATAGACTCGTTTTTCGACCATAGGTACATACTCTTCAGTGTGAATTTAAAAACAGAGGTTCCTGAACCTTCCAGAAATCCAAGAAAAATCGATTGGAACGTTTTCAGCCGAGTCTTCAAAAGCAAACTCAGTCTGACCGAGAGTAGGGGCAGATTGGAAACAGCGGATGAACTGGACACAAGAGCAGAGTCCTTTGAAAGAGCCATGAGTGTGGCATTCAAAGTCTCGTGTCCAGTCAAACGCAGTAAAAAAACTCTAGTGGAATAAAGAGCTTACGGTCCTAAGAGAAAGGACCAGAAGACTCTTCGACACCAGTTATAAAAATAATAACTGGCAACCGTATAAGGATTCCTTGAAGATCTACAAGAAATCCCTTAAAAAAGCTAAGCAAAAAGGTTGGAGGGAATACTGCCAATCTATTGAAAATTTAGTGGATTCAGCCAAGCTATGCAAGATCCTGTCCAAAGAAAGAACGTCCTACTTTCATCAGAAAGGAGGATGGATTCTGGACAGAATCTGCGGAAGAATCCCTAGAAACCCTAATGAACATTCATTTTCCGGGATGTGAGAACATTCAAGTGCTTCAGAAAACCAATGTATGACATGGGCAAGTATAGAAAGGCTAATTACCAAGGAAAGGATCTCCTGGGCGATCAGCACTTTCGAGCCCTATGAATCACCAGGACTAGACGGCATATACCCAATTATGCTAAAGGAATTGCAAGATGCACTGGTTCCGTGGCTATTGGTAATTTTTAGATCATATATGTGGGTCGGGCATGTACCCTCGAACTGGTGACGTGTACGAGTAGTTTTTATACAGCGAAGGATTTCAGACCTATCAGTCTCACCTCCTTCGTGCTGAAGACTGGAGAGACTTCTTGACATCCATCTCAGGCAAAAAGATGGAGGATAGAGGACTTTCTCAGTCTTAGCATGCATATATCAAAGGTAGATCAACTGAGACGGCACTGCATGAGGTAGTGCGTACAGTTGAAAAATCTTGACAATACAAACAATATACTTTAGCAGCCTTCCTAGACATCGAAGGTGCTTTTAATAATGTTCGCAACTCTCTTACCAAGTTAGAGGTAGAAGAGACTATTAGAAAATTGCTGATCTCAATGTTGAGATCTAAAGAAATCCGAGCAGATATGGGCGAATGTAAAGTAATCAAATATGCGAGTAGGGGCACTCCACAAGTAGGAGTTATATCACCTTTACTGCGGCTATTTGTAATTAACAAAATTCTGTCGAGACTTGTTATACTAATTTCAGGATTCTTTCCTTCTGAGATCAGCAAGATCATTAAAAGAAACCTGGGTAAGGTAAGCGTTTGGGTAGAAAGTTGCGGCCTTAGTGTTAATCGAGGCAAAACAAAACTGATGCTTCTCACTACCAAAACCAAGGTACCTACATTCAACTTACCAAAGTTAAATCAATGACAATGTATTCTATAACAGACTAATTATTCCCATATAGCGAAATAGTCAGAACCAGTTGACCTCCAATCTCAACGTTTAGCCTCCAATCTAAAAGCTGTTTAAGCTCTTTCTTATTCTCAAAGTTTTTTCCTAATTTCTCACTTTTTTAAAATATATTCTCTTTTCTATCTATTTTCCATACAATACATAGAAAATTTTAATAAAAATTTGAGAAATTTTAATATTTTTAACTCACTATACAATCATTCTCATGGTTATCATTGCTATACAGAATCATATGGAAACAGCTTTCCTTTTACTGCATATTCAGATATATGGTAGAATACATATCATTTGGTTTAGTATAAAAATTTAACCAATTTGTATGAGGAATTGAAGATATAGGATTTGAGGGTATATTTCAAGAAGAAGAAATATACAAGTAGCTAATTTGCATATGATCACATTTATAAATTTTATGTTGATATCAAAATGATATTTTTAGAAAATAATTTAATTGATAAATTCGATCAAAAATCCTTAATTTTCTAGCACTAAAAATCTTTTTTGCACCAGGCAATCAGAAATCATAGCGATCAAAAATTTAAACAAAATCATCTACAAAAGTATCAAATGTTTTTGTACTTTAACGATTATATAGGACATTGTATTCATCCATATAAGAAGTGTTTGATAGTATGTGTTGACGATACCTCAAGAAAACAATTAAGGAGATGTTATATACATGTATGCCTTCGAATAATAATTAATATATGAGTTTACTTCACTTCAAAATAAAAAAAAATAGTATTCAATTTTAAAGGATATATACATACATACATACGTATATATATTTGTTTTTTTAAACAGCAAAACATATACATCAGCTGCACATACAATATTGGAACAGGTATAATTTGTTGTTTATTTTTTTATGATAATATCCATTAATATATTTAATATACAAAATTGTATTAGGACAGCCGCTGATATATACTTTCGTTTGATAGTATATGTTGACGGTAACAAAAAAAAATAAGGAGGTGTTATACACATATTTATCTTCATTACATATATAATATCACTTCAAATAGAAAAAAAGATCTTTTTTTCTTACTACCTTACCTCTATACATTTTTCAATGCAAAAGACCAAAAATATATTAGTTAATCACCGCACAAAAAAAATTGTATATGGAGAATTCCACGCAAATCGACCACTTTTTTCCTTAAAATTAATATTAATAAAGCTGGTAGAGATAGGTATATATCAATTTTTGGTGTATCTAGTATTAAATTATTTACGATACCACGATGAAGAATAGTATTAAAAACAAAATGTTTGCTATTTATCAGTAGAAATTCGTTTCGCTGTCACACCCGTTACAAAATATGTCACACCCGTTACATTCCTTTTTTTTAATTATGAAAAAAGTATTGCATTGTTCCTCGTCAAATTTTTCCAAAAGATTCTTTCAAGTTTCTACAGTATAATTAAAAATAATTTTTAGAATTGTTTATATGAAAATTTTATGATATTCAGTGAAATAGACGAAAATCCGTGAAATTCAAAATCTTCAGCGTCACACCCGTTACGCTACTAAAATGACGATTCTGATTAAGAATATTTGAATTTTTCTGTAGAGGGCATATTAGGAACATTCAAGTTTAATCAGAGTGCAATTGCTCTACGAGTTTTCAATATTTAAGAGTCAGCATGTCACACCCGTTACAAAATGGAATTCCCCATATGTGTTTGAAAAAAATTTACAAATTATGTACATATTTACTTTGTGCGTAAATGGTATTTTTGTGTTTTGTTGTTTTTGGAAAAGATATATGATGTGTATGGTATATGAGAAATGAGAAATGTATGAATATAATATTTTTATTGTTGCATTTTTTTTTTCTTGTGTTTGCTTGTGTGTATATATTTTAAAGTAAAAATATATTTAGAACAGCATTAGATATTTTTTAATGTAAAATAAAATAAAAACATGCCTGTTAATTCTGATCTCTTGATCCATTACAGATAAAATTTTCATATTTCCTAATGAAGTTGAACAAACCACGAAAAAATTTCTGGATATGAAAATTTACGAAAATGTAAAAATTAATTTTTAAAATTTGAAATGACAAATACATAATTATCTGAAATACTATTTTAAGGGATACATAAACAACAAATATATACCATATGTACATATTGAAGAAACTATAATTTTTTGTTTGAAACTAGAAAATAAATTTACAAGTTCAATATGTTTTTTAATATTTTTATGCGTATATTTTGGCTCGTGTTGAATTTACAGTATATTCAATAATCAATATATGCATTAAAAAAATTTTAGAACGACAAATGAGAATTAGATGTGTGTATATGTATTTGTTATATGAATAATAATATTCTGTGCGTAAATGAGTAATAAACGAAAGTTTTCTCACATATTTTTTCGTGAGAGATAGAAACTTTTCCTCTCTCACACTTCCCCGCACAGGTCTACAAATTTTTTGAAAACTGCTGATTTTCGAATGTACTGCCAGTGTACCTCTCTATGTATCTGCTCTGTGGTTAAATGGAGTAACCTTGTCTTTAACTTCCAGCGCAAGATATTTGGGCGTAGTTCTCGACCCTAAACTTAGCTGGAAGCAAAACATTGAAGAACGTGTAAGGAAGGTAAGCACTGCCACTGAAAACTTTTAGAAAAATGTGGGGCCTAAAACCACATTTGTTACTATGGATGTACACAGCAGTATTACGTCCAATCCTCACTTAAAGTATAACCTCTCTTAACTCAGTAGGGTGCAGAAAGCGGGGGTAGGAGGTGTCACGAGAGCATTGAGGTCGTGTCCGACGGATGCACTGAATCCTGCATCTTCTGCCTCCAGATCTTCACATCAGATACGTCGCCTCGGGTAGCGCGGTTAGACTCAGAGAATCTGGGCGGTGGACCGCAAAACCGTACGGCCACAGCTGAATTCTAGAGAAGCTATCAATAGAATGGGCTACAACACCTACAGATTACCTCATCCCTAAGCTAAACCTTGATAAGAACTTCAAGGTTAAATTCCCCACAAGAAGGGAATGGAAATTAGGTGAGGGGATGGGGAGTACGACATCAGAAGAACGAGGGTGTAGGAGCGGGAGTGTTTTCAGAAAGCCTCTCTCTATCTATCCGACTACCAAACTATGCAAACGTTTTCCAGGCAGAAACACTTGCTATCCTTAAGGCCTGTAGATCATGTAGAGAAACTGCTACACCAGGTCGAAACATACGCATTTTCACCGACAGCCAAGCCACGATCAAAGCCTTGAACTCGGCCGACATCTTCTCAAAACTGGTAGCACAGTGCAGAGAAAAGTTAACATTAATTTCGGAAAAGGCTAGTGTCACGCTCCTCTGGGTTTCAGATCATAGGAACATTGTGGGGAATGAGATAGCCGACCTTCTGGCAGAACAGGGGTCGGAACTGCACGAAACTATGGCAAAAGAGGTGTATCTTCCTTTTGATTGTGTGAAGAGTTCTCTTCCAGCACTTTCTAACCATGGCAAATACTCGCTGGAGAAGACTGGCGGGTTGTGCAATCTCGAGAATGACATGGCCATCCTACAATAAACAACGAACAGGAAACCTTATCAACAGATCCCGAAGACATTGCTAGGGTCACAGCATGTATCACAGGGCACTGGCCAATAGGGGATCATTCAGAGAAACTGGATATCCCCTTCAATATCAACTGTCGTAGTTGCAGGGAAGCAAATGAGAGAGAAACTCTCACCCACTATTTCGGCAACTGTCCGATATTCGCAAAAGCAAGGTTCCAGATAATGGGTAGCTTCTTCTTAAGGGACCTTGGTGAAATAGCAAAAATCACAGTTAGGAACATTATACAATTCCTGAACGAAACAGGGTGGCTATAATGGTCTACCGGTCAAATGTCATTGCCTAAGGTTACGCGAGGTGTGGTTTCAAAACGGCACTTTTAGTGCTACTTGGGTCTTCGAACGATTTTAAAAGCTGCCACGTCAACCAACAAACCAAACCATTCTTAAGAAAGCTACAGTATGCGTAGCCTTAAGCTTTCAGCAGGTTATTGTTTTTAAACATGCGCTTTAAACTGGTACGAGCACTTGTGGTCCCTCATTTTTTATATGGCAGTGTCATTTTTCCATGCCTCGATCATTCTTGTTCAAATAAAATGCAATCAATTTGACTTTTGATTCTTAATTTATATTGAAATGCGAATTCAAAATCTTAATAAGAACATTTTTTATAATTATAAATAGAAATATTCGAGATAATTCCAGGAAATTTTCTGGTGTGTCAAAAATGTGTCGTTTGAAAAAAAAATATGCTATTAGTTGTTTTACTGGAACATTCTTGTTCAAATAAAATTAATGTAGCTTTAAACGACTGTACTCGGTTCGTTTATCAATTAGACAGAAGGACACATATTTCGCCTTACGTTAATGACATTCTTCGATGTACTTTACCTAATTATCTGAAATTCAAGTCATTCTTCTTTTCCACAAGATCATGTAGTCGGCAGCACCGCAGTACCTTTTTCCTTTCCTGAAAGTGCTTAACAGCCGAAGACACTTAATGTTCCTTATTCCTAAATTTTATCGTGTTGGGGAGCGCTCTTAAGTCTTAGTTTGTTCAAGCCTGTAGATCTTGGAACAGCCTAATGCCTGATCTTCAAAGGACATCCTTACATAATGCTTTTAAAAGACTTTTATGTTGCACATTAATATTCAATACTAACGATTAATTATTTTTTATGTTGGCTGCAGATATTAAAGACTTTTCATATTTCTTCTTTTTCTTCTTTCTTTCTCTTTTTCTCTTTTTGTTTTGTATAAGTTAATTTGAATAATTTAATTATATTTTTCTTATTTTCGTTTATTATTAGCATTATTGTTATTACTATTTTTGTTGATTCTTTTTTTTCATTTTATTATTATTTTTACTACATATTATTGATAATGTTGTTATTATTACTATTACTATTTGTAATGTAATAATTTAAAATTTAATTTTCTTACAGTACAGAATTGTTCAAAATAAATAAATAAATAAAAAAAAAATTTTAAAAAATTCGTTTTTGCAGTAAAAAAGAATATTTAACACACTCACAAGGACCTCAAATTGTAATTAGATGATTTTGCACATATTACATTGAAAATGAGGACCCAATAAATGTACGTGACGTCACTCAGACAAATTCTATTTAATTTCTTGTATGGAAATATTAGCTCTGTTTTACTGGACTTGATGAACTGATAATTTTGATATTTTGAAAAATAGAAAGTGAACTTCCTCACTGAGTAAACACGTTTTTTTTGGACTCACTTTGTCTATTCGACAATAGAGGACAATTTTGGATTAAATTGGGTATACATTATAAACGGGTAAAATTTGAAATTGAGATTAAAAAAGTAAACATGTTTTACTTGGCACTGAAAGTGAAGCTATTTTCAAGAAGATAAGTGAGCTGAGCAAAATTGAAGTGATGACCTATCAAAATTGAAGTGATGACATATCAAAATTGAAGTGATGACATATGGGTTCTTCAGTTTCGATAAAACACAGCTAATATAAAAATATAATTTTCATTTTTGTGAAAATAATTTATATTATAGAAACATGTAACTTTTTTTTTCTTCAGAGAAGACACCTTAAAAAAACACAATATGCTGTTCAAAAACAAACCATCATCCATCCGTGCGTTATGTTAACAATTTGGAAGCATTCTCGATTATCTAGTTTTAAATTTGTAGCGTGAAAATATAATTATTGCAAATGTTAATCAACTTAATAAGTTACGAATGTTATTTACCTGAAAAACCTTGAAAGAGAAAGATTGACTAAACACATATAAGTTTCGATGTACATAAATATCTAACTAGGTAGGTACATACCTTATATAATTTTTTGAAAATGTAAATAAAATGTACAGTAATGTGTATTGTAATGTTGTTAATTACTTGAATTGAAACAAAACATCTTAATTCCCTTTGTCATAAAAAATAATATAAATAAAATAAAAACAAAAAAAAACGGGCTTTGGATTTGAGTGACATTTTTTATAGTTTCAGAAAATATATAAAAAAATTAATAAAATAATTAGATAAATTTTTTATATTATCCTGCATTCAATAATATTCAGAAAACAAATTCAAATTTATATGTATTAAATTTTTTTATTTAAATAATTATTTTCTGTTTTTTAGTTTTGTGTGTAAAATTTTTCAATCGATTTCAATTATTATGGGTGTGTGCGAATACTACCTAAATTGAACCTAAATTTCCAAAATCCTAAATTGCTTCCAGTAAATTTTCAATTTCATAGTTTAGTATGTTTGTGCTATGCGAATTGTAATCCATCCTAAATATTTGACATTTGATATTTGACAGCGGTGATTGTTAAAAAATTTTTGCTTTATTTTTTGAAAAAAATTAATGTTTATTATTATTAAAACCAATATAATGGACATTACTAACAACGAAATGACAGCTAAATTATTTTAAACATTAATTTTTTTATCGGTAATACCTGCACAATGAAAAGAAAGAAATAATTTCTGAATCTTGTAGGCTAGATTTAGAATCCTAATTTAATTTAGAAAAACGCTATATCGAACTGCATTATCGATAATCCAATAAATACTTTCCCTACGAAAATATAATGAACGGACAGACAAGAAAGCGAGTTAATATTGCATTGACTTCCATTTTTGAGCTTAGTATAAAGTTTCAAGTCTCTTTCTCATCAAAATGTTGGTTAAAAATCGATTTTTAAATTCCACCCGAACAGAAAGACAAGAAAGCGAGTTAATAAAAACGTTTTAAAAAAAACATTTTAAAGTTTGAATTTTGCTTAAAAAAACTGAGAATATTTAAATATACATATATAGTACATATGTAGGTAAAATAATAAAAGTTGAGGCATCGTATTATATTAGAAAAACATGCGCAGAAAAAAACACTTACAATACAAACATGCGTTTTTGTTGTTGTAACAGGTTTCTTCTTTCGTATATGTATACAAAAAAGATTACTACGCCATGTAAACCATACACGAAACCACCTCAACTTTTATTATTTTACCTATAGTATAAATAATGGTGAGAGAAAATTAAAATCAAGTTTATACGCAATGTACCTATGTAATGTAAGTAGATTATATTTTAGAAATAAACATTCTCAACCTTGGATTTTTTGTATAGTATTATGACTAATAAACTATAACTGAAGTAATACACGTTATGTACTTATATGTATATGTAGGTATATAGATATATTTATAATCATGAGAATCAAATTTTTGTTTAATGTAAACTTTCAAAAATAAACGCTGTGGATCTTTTTTTCTTAGCATTATATACACATATAAATATTTCTATGACTTTTCTAAATTCTTATAAATTGTGTCGTCATTCATAAGGCTGATTATGTGATAATTTTTAGTTAGGCTTTAGTCATTAAGATACAATAATATTACCTTACTAACTGCTATTATCTATACATAATTACAACATAACAATACACATGAGTTTTAATATCAGTGATAAGTACATACAGCAATTAAAAATTAAGAAAGAAAGTTTAAATTAGCAAATAAATACAAATGAAAATGAAAAAACCAGCATGTACGTTGAAAACATTTATATTATGTAGGTACTATATATAAAAAGGTTAACACACTTAAATTGTGTACACTAGAAATTCTACACATCCTGCAATTGAAAAAAAAATATGAATCACTTTTAATATATATGTTACAAACAGACGATGTGTGAATAATACATATGTACTATATGTATATTTCTCACAATCGTAATTTGTAAGGGTAGTTAATATACTCGTCAATTTCACCAGTACTTCTAATTTTAAAAAAATAAAAATATATTTACTACAACCTTTTCTTAGTCGTTACTGACTCAAAAAAATAAAAAATTCATACAACTTTTTTTTAACTTTTTAAAATACAATATAAATACATAAATTTAACACTATTTTATTTTTTCGAGTTAGAATTTTTATAGTTGCTGCCGTGAAATAAAACATTAATTACTATTGTTAAAATTATAATCTCACTACAAAAGGAAAAATGTACGCACCATAAAAACAAAATAAGAGGCGTTGTCTTATTTATATATCTCTACTGATAGTACTGATTGATTATTACTGAATACTAAATAAGAATAATAAATACGTATATGTAGCAACAACAAATAATCATTTATGTTATATTATAAATTATAATATAAAGTCAAAAACTAATTGAACTTTAAAAATTACACATGCAAAAAACGGGACGCTGATATATATATGTATGTACGTAAAAAATAGCGTCTAATCAACACTTTTGTAATTACTACTTGCTCCACATATTTATTGTAAAAAAAGTTACTTGTGTATTTTCTTTAATTCCTTTTTTAATTTAATATTTTACTAAACTCATACGCATTCTCCTATACAAATCACCACTAAATCACTATTAAAATAAATTTATATGTAAATGAGTTATTAAAGTGTCCTATGTTCCAGTTTCCATTGTAAATAGAATATTAAGGAATTAGCAGCTATACGATATGGAGGAAATTTTTTTTCCTTTTTGTCGTCATGCAGGGTTACCACCTTGACACATTTGTAACATATTTATTAAAATCTGAATATTCTGAATAAAAATGGCACAATAGCTGTGTTTTACTGGACCTGATGAATTAATTTTCATCACTTCAGTTTTGCTCAGATCACTTATCTTCTTTTAAAAAATACCTTCAAGAAGACAGATGTCGGAAAACGTACATATCGTCCCTCATCTCACGAAGTGACGTAACCCGCATTTTGTCGAAAATGAGTTAAATGCCGATTTTGCTGTAGAATAACGGAATGAAGGTTATGACAATGTCGAAACACGTGTATTTTTAGCGCAATAGGACAATTTATGGCGCCACTACTGTGGCATAACTGCATATCGCACTGAAAAATTTCTCACGAACAGGCGTAAGTGAAATACTTCTGTTCGTTTATAGGTGATATCATTTACGCCAACTGGATTAGAATATGAGAAAAGTTCAATTAAACATTTGAAAACATTAAGCTCTTAGAATTGTTGTCTTTTATCATTAAAATACCTACAGTCAGTATTACTTTCGAACAATTTTCATCATGTAACATGACAATTATAACGTTCATTTAAATATAATTTTTTCTGCTTCTAGTAGTGGTATTTGTATGTCAGCTACTTGTTATTCTGATTTTCAAAACTTTAACTAAAAACTGTTAATGTGAAAAATTTCCTGTATTAATTATAATATTTTTTTTCTTTCATCCAAATATAAATTCTTTATATCTTATACATACTATTCTATTTTATTTTAAACCTTTTTTTCATTTTTCATGTACATATGTACATATTACATATTTTCATTGTTACATAAAATTTTACTTAAAATTCGTTCGAATATTATTTTTTATGATTCTGTTTGTTTCTAAAGCGATTAATCTCATACTTTGGCGCCGAGTTTAAATTCATTAAAGAATATTTAATGCAATGATTGGTTCAAGCCAATGGTTGAACTGAAATTGTATAAAAACAAACCTCGCCAAATATTCTTCAAAAACAATCATTTAGAAGAAAATTATCGGTCCATAACATTTAAACGGGCAATTGGTTAAGTTTCTTTGTCACCATTAAACGAATTTGAGCTTCAAATTTCAAAGGCAAAGTATGAAAACTTGTTGTCGTTATGTACTGGTGATCCTCCAATTATAAGAAATAGCGAACATATTTCTACAAGTCTTTAAAATCAGCACAATTAAAAATAATTATAACAAAAGTTATTATTAAAATTCAAATTTATGATTTATTACTAAGTATACATATATTATAATAAATAAATAAAAAAAATTAATTAAAAATGATTTTTTTTTTATATTTTTTACGTCGTAAGTGCATATTTGAATTGCTGTTTGAATTAAAATAGATCACACGAAGTGACGCATCTGTTTCAGATTCGTTTTATAAAAATACAGTTATCTAATTTGCTGTTAAAATAAAGCCAAATTGAAAAAAAATCCTTTTTTTATTTAATTACCCAAAATTAATAACAATATTCCTGATAATAACAAAATTACAAGAGTTTGAAGTTGAACGAAAAACTTAAATCTGCTCTCCTGTAAAAAATGGTAAAATCAGTTACGTCAGTTCGTGAGATGAGGGACGATATGTATGTTAAAACAAAATAATTTTCATATCTCAGTTGCGATTTGAATAGCGCTTGTTAATTGTTTTGTTTGACGAATGTTTAACGAAAGTTAAAAAAAAGAAACTGTTCTGACATCTGTCTTCTTGAATTGTTTTGTAATGGATTTTTTCAGTGAAATTTGTTCATGTATATAATTTAGTTTTTTAAAATGTTTTATTGGACACTTAAAGTGAAGTTATTTTCAAGAAGAAGATAAGTGAGCTGAGGAAAACTGAAGTGATCATATAACTCTTCCTGAATTCCAATAAAACACAGCTATTTAGAGCTATTGGTAGCTATTCTGTGTGTATTTAGCAGTTTCTGCTAATTTGACATTCTGCTAACTTTCATACAAAATTTTGACAGCTCTTAAAAAAATCTGCTAAGACAAAAATTGGTATTCTGTATCAAAAAATTTACAGAAAAACTTGCTAACTTTTCTGCTAACTAGCAGGTGCTATTTTCGAGTTGGTTATCGTTTAAGTTTTCTGCTAACTTCTGTCATTTTTAAGTTTTGGTACATAAATACTAAATATAATAAAATGGATTATTTTTTTAATGTTAATTACACAAATCTATATAAATAAATATGAAGTAATTAACTTGATTTTCATTTTTTTTTCATTTTTATTTACAAATTTATTCAATTACAAAATGTAAACAACAGATAGTGTATAAGCATTGGTGGTTGTAACAACTTCTGTAAACATGTTTATTTACATATTTTTATAACGGTTAAAATTACATCGGAAGTTGACTCTACCAATTGTAACTATAGTGTGAGTGTATTATCCTCTTGGTAAAGTTATTTTAGATGATTCTTATACCGAGCTGGGAAAAAAATATTCCAATATTTTAAAACGATCAAAAAAAAAAGAACTGGTTGAACTACCTAGTGTAGAAAAGCAAAAAATTTCTTTAAAGTGACATTTGTTAGCAGATTTCGAATTTCTGTTGACAGCTTCTTAAAGATTTCGAAAAATACTTGTGACCAGAATACGAATTTTTAAGAATTTGCTACCATCTCAACCTGCTAACTTTTTTAGCAGAAAAATTCGCTAACTAAAGAATGAGTACAGAATAGCTCTGATTCTGTGTGTAGTTAGCAGTTTCTGCTAATTTGACATTCTGCTAACTTTCATACAAAATTTTGACAGCTCTTAAAAAAATCTGCTAAGACAAAAATTGGTATTCTGCTTCAAAAAATTAACAGAAAAACCTGCTAACTAGCAGGTGCTATTTTCGAGTTCGGTTGTTTGTTTTTATTCATTCTAAACGTTTGGAATATTCCATATGCGTTTCTTTATTCTATGAAAGTATTCCGAATGTTCCGTTCTATATTTCTTAATTTTTTCCGAATATCTGGAACGCATTCTTTTCGATCCGCGAATGAAGATGGAATAAATGGAATTAACTTTACTTATGGTGATGTTGAAATGTCAAATATACGACTATAAACAACTAATTCTGTCTTTGTTTGGATAAATAATATGAATAAAATAATATAAATAATGAACTCAAATAATAATGGTGAGAATAAATTTTTTTTAAATAAAAATTTAAGTAATATCTAAATTAGAAGTAGAATAAAAAGATAAAATTGGTTTTAAATGGACATATGGATGCTTTCAAGTGGACAAGTAAAATAAAATGTTTAACTGATCTATATGAACAAATTACAGATAGATTCGATAGATTTCCATATTTTTTATATGCCAAAGAGGCCTTACGTTTTGTATACGTTGTTATATGTTTTGTTTTGCTTAATGTGAAGTTTATTTTTCATAAAATAAATACCATTTTTTTAAATTACACTTTATTTATCAGTTTTTTTTCTGTTAATTCTAATTTATAAATTATATTTATCTATTCTAATTGTCTCGCTATTCTGTTTCTTTGTTCTTGTGCTGTACTATTATTGTTATCCGTATCATGTAAGCTGCTATTATTTTCGTCAATATCTGCATCTTCGAATTCCCACTCAAAATAGTCTTCTCCTTTCAAACAAAAGTTGTGTAGAATGCAAGCCATGATGATCAAAGGAATAAAATCGGGCTTTTTTGTCTGCAACTATTGAAGTCGCCTAAAACGGGACTTTAATAGACCAAACGCTCTTTCGATGCGTAACAATCAATAAAAACCATTTTCTCGTTGCAAACACCTTGCAATAAGACAGAATGGAAGTTTTTTCTATTTATGTAGGAATTTGGATAAATTTTGGGTGCAGGTATTTGAATATGTCTTCCGTCTATACATCCAATGACTCCTAAAATAATTTTAAAGTTGTATTATTAAATAGACTTTATACATATGTATACAATTTTCAAATTATTTTTTAATTTTACCTGGAAAGTTGGTGTGATTTCGAAAATATTCTTCAGTACTCCTTGCTTCCTCTGAATTTGACCAAGATATTATGCTTTTGTCTCTATTAAGCTCCAAAATCAGATTACAAATGGCGTGAACAACAGTCCAACAAGCTTTGATGGATACACCAAATCTATCTGCTACCGATCTGTACATATTTTAGATTTGGCAAATTCTGGAACGTTTCTGGTTTAATACTAAAAACGCATTTAAATTGTTTTGAGTCAAACCGAGGTATTGTTTTTCCCAAAAGTCTTTGTTTTTTGCTACACGTCTAATTTTGTATTCCTCTTCATCACTATCACTGTTAAACAATAGTTCCCAAGCTAATTCTTCAATAATAGGAAAAATCGACCTATTTTCCTCCCCCATTTCAAAAAAAAAGATTGATTTATTTATTTATTATTCAGAGCTATTCTGTACTCATTCTTTAGTTAGCGAATTTTTCTGCTAAAAAAGTTAGCAGGTTGAGATGGTAGCAGATTCTTAAAAATTCGTATTCTGGTCACAAGTATTTTTCGAAATCTTTAAGAAGCTGTCAACAGAAATTCGAAATCTGCTAACAAATGTCACTTTAAAGAAATTTTTTGCTTTTCTACACTAGGTAGTTCAACCAGTTCTTTTTTTTTTGATCGTTTTAAAATATTGGAATATTTTTTTCCCAGCTCGGTATAAGAATCATCTAAAATAACTTTACCAAGAGGATAATACACTCACACTATAGTTACAATTGGTAGAGTCAACTTCCGATGTAATTTTAACCGTTATAAAAATATGTAAATAAACATGTTTACAGAAGTTGTTACAACCACCAATGCTTATACACTATCTGTTGTTTACATTTTGTAATTGAATAAATTTGTAAATAAAAATGAAAAAAAAATGAAAATCAAGTTAATTACTTCATATTTATTTATATAGATTTGTGTAATTAACATTAAAAAAATAATCCATTTTATTATATTTAGTATTTATGTACCAAAACTTAAAAATGGCAGAAGTTAGCAGAAAACTTAAACGATAACGAACTCGAAAATAGCACCTGCTAGTTAGCAGAAAAGTTAGCAAGTTTTTCTGTTAATTTTTTGATACAGAATACCAATTTTTGTCTTAGCAGATTTTTTTAAGAGCTGTCAAAATTTTGTATGAAAGTTAGCAGAATGTCAAATTAGCAGAAACTGCTAAATACACACAGAATAGCTACCAATATCAAAGAAATTATAGACAGAAAGAATTCTTATGTAGTATAAAAATGTCTCATACAAAAGTTTTTATTTTTTTTGAAATATCTTAGAAAGTACATATGTACATCGGTTTTGTTAAGAAAGCTTTTATTTCCTTCCTTCTCTTACCGTAATGTAACAATTAAAAGTTTTAGTCGATACTACATAAGACTTTTTTCAGTCTATATTTTCTTTGATAATATGTGTGTGTATGATGTAGGTACAGTGAGCAAAATTTCCATAGTTCCACCATAATTTTTTTTTTAGTTTAAATAAATTTTTTCAATTTTAATTTAATTTTTATGCAGGGTATCTCGTTTGATTTGCTTTGGATTGATACCAGTGATTGGTGTCATCAATACAAACAAAAAATGGTATAGGTGGAGGGGGTGGGTTTTTGTAAATCTGAACGGTTTGGCCGTTAGAGGGCGGTGAAGGGTTTTTGCTCTTTTTTCATGGTATACCCTATAATATTTTACAGGGTCACTTTAACGTACCTTCAATTTCACCCTCTGTTTTCGAAAAATAAAGAAGATATTAGTTTAATAGTAGCTTAAAAGGACAATGGAAGATTTTTTGTCTTTTTTTTTTTTGCTTTTTGATTTTTTAATAGTATAATGTAATAAAATATTTCCTTTGTCTTTTGATATTATTTTGATATTTCATATTATTTCAATTGTATTATTCAATAAAATAAAATTTTTTTTTTTTCATAATTTACAGAATTTTATGTAAAGATTCAAAACAAAAAAAAATGAATAAAATTAAAATGATTAAAATTAGTTGCCTTCACGCTGTATGATAGGCATCATCGAACGATCATCGATGTATTTCTTTTTGCAAAAAAAAAAAAAAAAAAAAAAATTTCGTTAATCTTTTGTGAATATTATTTTAATTTAATACAAGCAAATTTAAAAAAAAAAAGAAACAATTTATTTTGAATTTTATAAATTTTTGTTAAAAAAAAAAAAAAAAAAAATTTTCTTAAAATAAATAGTGATATTATAATTCATTTGTATTTGCATGATTTTTATATTATATAGGTACATATATAAATACACATTTTAATATAAGTATATGAAATTATACATAATTACTAGTATAAAAGTGAAAATTTATTGTGAAGTCTAAATGCTTTCTCCCTTCAAAAGATCTTTCCTTTTGTTGTATCATCGGTTAAAATTTTTTTTTTTATTAAAAAAAAAAAAACAACAAAAACAAAATCTCTTTCGCAAAATATTTTGATCTTTTTTTTTGTGTGTGAAAGTGTTGTTATTATTCTTTAACAAGTTTTATGAGTGTCTCTTTGAATATATCTCTACGAAATAGAAAAATTAAGCGTAACGAAGTATCTTCCTCGGATTCTGAAGAAGAAAGTCCCACATCAGAATATTTTTATACTACATAAGAATTCTTTCTGTCTATAATTTCTTTGATATTGGTAGCTATTCTGTGTGTATTTAGCAGTTTCTGCTAATTTGACATTCTGCTAACTTTCATACAAAATTTTGACAGCTCTTAAAAAAATCTGCTAAGACAAAAATTGGTATTCTGTATCAAAAAATTAACAGAAAAACCTGCTAACTTTTCTGCTAACTAGCAGGTGCTATTTTCGAGTTCGTTATCGTTTAAGTTTTCTGCTAACTTCTGCCATTTTTAAGTTTTGGTACATAAATACTAAATATAATAAAATGGATTATTTTTTTAATGTTAATTACACAAATCTATATAAATAAATACGAAGTAATTAACTTGATTTTCATTTTTTTTTCATTTTTATTTACAAATTTATTCAATTACAAAATGTAAACAACAGATAGTGTATAAGCATTGGTGGTTGTAACAACTTCTGTAAACATGTTTATTCACATATTTTTACAACGATTTATGTTACACCTGAGGTTGATTCGACCAATTGTAACTATAGTGTGAGTGTATTATCCTCTTGGTAAAGTTATTTTAGATGATTCTTACTATACCGAGCTGGGAAAAAAATATTCCAATATTTTAAAACGATCAAAAATAAAAGAACTGGTTGAACTACCTAGTGTAGAAAAGCAAAAAATTTCTTTAAAGTGACATTTGTTAGCAGATTTCGAATTTCTGTTGACAGCTTCTTAAAGATTTCGAAAAATACTTGTGACCAGAATACGAATTTTTAAGAATCTGCTAACTTTCTTAGCAGAAAAATCTGCTAACTAAAGAATGTGTACAAAATAGCTCCCAATTAAAAAACAATAAAAGAATAAATAAAAAATTCGAATTAGAAATTCAGATCAAAACCCCGAACTTCGATTTCATATGACACTTTAACACTAGAAACAATTTTTTTTATTTATTTATTTATCTTGAACAATTCTGTACTGTAAGAAAATTAAATTTTAAATTATTACATTACAAATAGTAATAGTAATAATAACAACATTATCAATAATATGTAGTAAAAATAATAATAAAATGAAAAAAAAAAATCAACAAAAATAGTAATAACAATAATGGTAATAATAAACGAAAATAAGAAAAATATAATTAAATTATTCAAATTAACTTATACAAAACAAAAAGAGAAAAAGAGAAAGAAAGAAGAAAAAGAAGAAATATGAAAAGTCTTTAATATCTGCAGCCAACATAAAAAATAATTAATCGTTAGTATTGAATATTAATGTGCAACATAAAAGTCTTTTAAAAGCATTATGTAAGGATGTCCTTTGAAGATCAGGCATTAGGCTGTTCCAAGATCTACAGGCTTGAACAAACTAAGACTTAAGAGCGCTCCCCAACACTATAAAATTTAGGAATAAGGAACATTAAGTGTCTTCGGCTGTTAAGTACTTTCAGGAAAGGAAAAAGGTACTGCGGTGCTGCCGACTACATGATCTTGTGGAAAAGAAGAATGACTTGAATTTCAGATAATTAGGTAAAGTACATCGAAGAATGTCATTAACGTAAGGCGAAATATGTGTCCTTCTGTCTAATTGATAAACGAACCGAGTACAGTCGTTTAAAGCTACATTAATTTTATTTGAACAAGAATGTTCCAGTAAAACAACTAATAGCATATTTTTTTTTCAAACGACACATTTTTGACACACCAGAAAATTTCCTGAAATTATCTCGAATATTTCTATTTATAATTATAAAAGTTGTTCTTATTAAGATTTTGAATTCGCATTTCAATATAAATTAAGAATCAAAAGTCAAATTGATTGCATAAGATTCTAACTGTATATGTGTATTATGATAATTTAACTTCGAAACTCGTGTGAACAGTGTGAACTCATTTTTCATCCAACTTTAAGTTGACATTTCTTGATTTTTATAAAGCAAAGGATGTTTTATTTATTTATATATTATTTTTATTATTAATAAAATATATTTGTGATTGTGGCTGTGCCACATTTTGATTCATTTTGACACATTTTTTAAACCAATTTGGACATTTCTCAAATTTCAAGTGGCAACCCTCTACGCATGTCTTTTTACTAGAATTTTGACATCACCATCCACATAATAAGGCGCAAAACCAAATGGCGGACTCAGGCATCAAGCATCAAAATCTGAAATGTCAAAATCAATTTTAACATATGGAAATACATGCAACTGCACCAAATAAGAGCTTCAGGTATCAAGACTCAAAGGAGTCTGAGTCCGATGTTTTAAGGCGCAAAACCAAATGGCGGACTCAGGCATCAAGCATCAAAATCTGAAATGTCAAAATCAATTTTAGCATATGGAAGTACATGTAACTGCACCAAATAAGAGCATCAGGTATCAAGACTCAAATGAGTCTGAGTCCGATGTTTTAAAATTTTAAAATTTTGAGTCTGATGCTACATTGTTGACAACATTATAATGAAAAATATGAAAGTTGACAATTTACTACGTATACATGACGGATTGAATCTTAATTTAATTCGACTTGAATCCACTGATATCTCCATGTATATGGAGATCGAGTCCATGTAGGTTCAAATCGAACTAAATATAACCGTATAGACACGGATTGAAAGATCGAATTGATTTACGTTTTGTTATTTATCGATCTGTGTAAAAACTTTTATTTATTTAGATGTGACAAATTATATTAATTTGATTAGAATTAAAAACGTTCGAAAATCGAGTGTATTTATTTTTCAGATTTTTTATATCGTAATATACATTAATAATTATCACAACAAATGAGCATCGAGGAAAAAATTATTGAATTTATGAGAGATCATAAATATATTTATGATATTTCTGATAGCTAATTATAGTGTTGGTAGCACTTTTGAAGCTGAAGTCAGCATTTGGTCTTGCTTGTTATCATGAGTCTTGAAGTCAGCATCATAAGTCTTGATGTTTGATGCCTGAGTCCGTCATTTGGTTTTGCGCCTAAAACTCGTAACCAAGGTTGCCAATCAAAAAAAAGAAAAGCTAATTTTTTTAAAAAATAGTGTCAAAATGTGTCAATACGTTGAAAACGAAAACGATTGATCGAAACTAGAGGAAGTTGTATTGTTATAAACGAAACATTTCGAAAATAAAACATTTCGTTTGGTTTTTCCCTTCAATGACATTTTAGTCATCGTTTTGCTGTCATTGAAATCGTTTATTGAATTTATGTTCGATTGTTTGTGGTCGAAGAAATCTTTTTAAATTAAAATGTAAGTATTTATTTGAATTGAATTTTATTTTCAATATCGATTTTGCTTTTACATATTCTGTTCTGAAAATAAATATTTACTTAAAGGGTAAAAACAAACGAAAATAAAACAATATGAAATTATAATAAGTTTCATAGAAAAAATTTAGATGTAGCCAGAGGGAGTACAAACTCTGCAAATGATAAAATATAGGCAGAAAAATGTCTGAAAAAATATAATTTAACCTAGTAATGCAGAAGGACCACCACAACTGTCAATGGATAGAAAAATGTTAGCTATATTATGTTATATTTAAGATTGTATACTTCGTTATACAATTATTTTTTATTACTTTAGGTATGGTCAGATTAAAATTTTTTTTTAAAGAAGAAGTTGAGACAAAACGTACAAGAGCAACAGTCAACAGGTGGTTGTATCGCAAAAATGTACAGCTTCTCTCCGTTGCAAGAGAAAGTTATTGATACATATTTATAATTTAAGAGGAGCTGTATTTGGAATAACATATACAAAATCATTTGAAACAATTTTCATCAGAACTACTAAAATATAACTCTGCAGATAACATTTTGTCACAGTTTTAAAAAAAACATAAATCTCTACTTGCAAATATAACCACTATTTTCAAATAAGTATTTAAATTTGACATATCCGCAACGTTTTTTCATTCGCATTATATTTGTACACATGCGTTTAGTACTACTTTCATGTGGTAATGCTATCCAATCGAAACGATGGAGATAGACAACACCGAATTGGGAACGTTTCGTTTCTTAATAAAGAATGGATCTCGTTTCGTTTTCGTTTTCAACGATAAGGCTTCAGATTTTGCTGTTTATTTTTCGTTTTATAATTATGGCCAGCTCATAATGAACCAAGAACCAACCATACATAGATGATAATGAAAACTGACGACTTTCAGAAAGTGATAATTCTGAGATTCCTCACTTACTCACTCGATAAGCGCGTTTTTTTGGCACTAATATTTATTCGACAATAGAGGTCGCTAAGAAGAATATCACTTCCTCAGTCAACAAGTGATCAGAAATTTTATTTGTTCACTTCCTCATTATCAGTTTACCAGCCTTTTTGGTGTCAAAGTATTTTAAAAATTGAAGTTTAGGGTTATTACGTGAATTTGTATTTTGTACTAGCTGAACCCGGTACGCGTTGCTAGACCTTATTTTATTATTAATATTTATTGGAAATATATTAAATTTTTAATATTTTCATACAATTATTATTATATTTTCAACAAAAATATTTATTTTTAAATTAAAATATTCAATTGTCAAATGTCAATTCAATCAGATGTCAGATTTTATTTTTTTTTTCGTGCCTACTATTCCTCAAGGGAATATAGTAATATATTAATATACTATGTATTAGTTTTAAAATACTCCTTGAAAAAAAAAAGTGTTAAAAACCATTCTCATGTCATACAATTTTCATTTAAATTTTGTTTAAAATCGAATAAGTCGTTGTCAAGTTGCTGCAAACGAAGACTCCGTTTTTATATATATGGAGATTTTATATTTCTTCTTGATTGGTTTCGTAATGTTGGATTTTTTTAGTGAAATTCGTTCAAGTATGTAATTTAATTTTTCAACAGGTTTCTTTTTTTACCCTTGAAGTGAGCTCACTTTCAGGAAGAAGATAAGATCACATATCACTTCATCTGCTTGTAGAAAACACAGCTAATGAAAATAAATGGCCTTAGACGTGATAGTTTTAAACATCGATGGTCGACACATATTGACACAAAAAGTATTAAGTATTATTACAATTCTCTTTCTTGACAATTACCATCTACAGACCAAAACAGGGTTGACAAAAGTATTTAGTAAAGAAATTTTTCTGTAAACAGCTGTGATTTAAAACTTTTTGTTAAAATTTATAAATTTTTGTCAAAATTCATAATTTGTTGTTAAAATTTAGATTTTCTTGTCAATTCAATTATATTTTCAATCAAATTTTTAGGTTACATTTTGCTATTTTTCATAAAAAGTGCGTTCCATTGACTAAATACTCGCAAGTACTGGCAAGTGCTAAAATTAGTCCAATGGATCACACTAATTTTCACCACCAAAGTCGGTAACACAATATTATAATTATAAAAAGCACTTTAGTATTATTTTACTGGGCGTATACGACAACAGTTATAGATTTATTTATTTTAATTAATAGCGAACAAGTAAAAGTGATGTATTTGACTAAAATTTGATGGCAGGTTAAGGCTCTTGAATGTTAATAAAATATTTTTTGTGCCGTCACGAGACCTAGAAACCATTATTTATCATAGAGGAGCCCCTTTTAAATTATCTTTTGCCTACAGGTAGAAAAAGGGTTTGTTCGAACTTTCTTAAAAAGAAACATTACAAAAACTATTAAATTTAGTTATTACTAGATCTGTAACTAAAATTAATTATTTTTATTGAACTTATGCCTAAAATTTAGTATTTTGTAGGGCCTCCTTTGGCTCTTATCGCTGCTTTCAATCTTTCCGGCATGGACAGTACTAAATTTTGTAGCAGTTATTCTTTCTCTTCATACCAAATTTTTTCGATTTGTCCTTTTGAATCATTAAGGTTTTTTGGTTTTAGCTTTGCTAATTTCACTTTCATTAGCCTCCATGGATTTTCGATCGGATTTAAATCCGGACTATTTTCTGACCACATCAAGATCTGCAGCTCCAAATTTTATAAATAATCAGCAATCTGAAACGGATTTGATAAATTTTAAATAAAATTCTATACTTCGTTTATAAATCGAAGTCAGTATTGTTCTTATGGAGGCAGTACCCGATTAGTTTATGATAACTTAAAATATAAATGTTTTTGATAAATTATAAACTGAAATTGAGATCTGATCACCCCACACAAGAGACAGATTTATACAAACGCAATGTAAAAGAATATAGAAAAGTATGCCTATGTTACCTGTACTTATTTTGATTTATAAACCGAGTATAGCGTTTAGAAATTTTAACTCATAAATAACTTATCACATACTGTTTCAACCCTATGACATGAAGCTGAATTTTCTTGAAAGATGTTCCATTGATGGGATCTTATTTTCTTTTAAAATGGTTTTGTAGGCAGATGCATTTACCGTTCCATTAATAAAACTGATTCTTTCAATTCAGTAGAAAGGGTAAGCAACCCCAAATCATTTGGGTTACGTTAGAACGTGTTGGCTTAGTGCATTCAGCGCTGTACCTTTCAACTTTTCTACGATGAACGTAGCTCATCCCGTCGGATCCATACAAGTTAAACTTGGTCTCTTCTGACCACAGAACATTCTTCCAATCGTCCTCCGTCCAAGTGGAGTTTTCTTTGGCCCATTGCAGACGAGCCTGTATCATTTTTTTGGTAAGAAGTGGTTTCTTAGCAGGTCTTCTTGCACTTAAACCAGCTTTTCAAAGCCTCCTGCAGACAGTATAAACCCCCACATTTAGATTTGCAGTTGCTGAAAGTTCTTGTCGGATGTCCTCAAGAGCTGTTAAAATTGAGTCACATTTATTGCGGTTGTGAGTCGTGAGAATATTGATTGCACATAACCTCAACATTAAAAACAAGTAAAAATCTTAACATAAACATTTCTTGCGCCTGCAGTTTTGTTGAAATTGGTTGTTTTTTTGCAATTCTATTTAAAAGTGAGTTCAACATTCATGTCTAAAAGATTTTCGATGACTGAAAAAGCTCTTTCATAGCATTTCCACTGAACATTCAATTTGAACAAAAGTTAACAGCAAATTCTTATAACCGCAACGGATATGTTCAAAGTTGTAAGAATGTTTTGACAATTCCAAAGTAGTCAAATTCACGACGCACTAATCACGACCGAAATAAATGTAAAGAGCCCTTAAATTTTGTTCAAAAAATGGTCAGAAAATGGCTAAAAAAATGGCAAAACAAGAAAATATAACTCATATATGTCAATAAATTAAATAAATTTACTAAAAAAGTTGAAAAAAATCAAGTTATTTCTTGTAAATTGTTTATTTTTTTCATTTAATCGATCGAATTATGATATTCATAATAGCACCCATTATTATTTTCAAATTTTACGACTATAGTTTAAAATATTAAGGTAGTCAGTCTCCTTCTGCTCAAAATCCTTATTTTCATAAGTTTCATTTGTTCCAATCTTTTTTAAAACTTTTTCAGGAAAGTTAAAAGAAGAACAGCATTTTGACATCCTTTTTAAGCCGTATTTTGTTGCTGAGATTTTATTTATCATGTCAGAATTCAATCTGTTTCGAAGTTTACTTTTTAAAACGTTTATGTTAACCAAAACCACAGATGACCGACAAAACCCAATACTTATTACCGTTTGAGAATTAAAACACTAAGATGCACTATTTGTATTTTTGTTATATTAAATCCGAACTCCAGCACATGGCGACCGATTGCTGTCAAAGATTAAAGTGGATTGTACTATTCTATCTTATTATACAATTTAACCTAATTACATAATTCCAGCTATGTATATATTTAACAAATGTCCTAATTGAATAAGAATTTACAAACCGTTCTAATGAAACCTAAATTTTTTAGTTATAAATTTAACAGTTTAGTTGACTAAATATCCTCTCAAACTCTGCGTTAGACCACGGAAGACTCAACATATTTATCGCCGTCTCGACTAATTGAGAAAAAGTTTGTATTGTCAGTCCAGACTTAGCGAACGAATGCAAACACACGTTTGTTCGCTTGTGCTTACTATTTAGACGGCATTGCGAATCCTAGCAAACGAAAACGAAAGAATGGTATCAAACGAACGATGTTTGCAGAGTGTGTACGGCATAGCAAACGCAAACGAAGCCGTTTATTACCATTTGCTACCGTTCGCAGCTAGCTGCAAATCATAGCACATGTGGTCATGTTTGTTTGCATTCGTTTGCTGATGTTTTTGAAAATCTGTACGTGGTTTCAAACAATTATAACGACGCTTTGGGAGTTAGCACGGGTTTGCTCGCCGTTCCAGGATCAGGTTTCGTCGTTAATGAAGAAAATAAAAGTTCAGTTTTTCTAAAAAACTTAAAACTTATTTTTATTATTTCAAAATAAAACCTAATCTTTACAATAATATTCCCTGAAATACTTAATTCTATTATTCAAAATACTTTTTAGCCTTAGGAAACTCATTTCCTTTAAACAATGAAGCCCAGTAGAATACTTTTGGGATTTCTCAACTTATCTACACTACTTTCTGAGACGAGAGGATTAACCTCAACTTCAAAAAGTGATTCCAGATAGACGAGAATCTCTGTAGTTATATCAGCCTTTGACTTTTTGCTTTTACAAAATAACTATGTACTATATTGAAGATTTAGCAGAATTTTTTGAGATTTTCAACTTATCTAAACTACTTCTTGACACGAAAGGATTAACCTTAACTTCAAAAAGTGATTCCAGATAGACTAGAATATATTTTGTCTTTGCTAACTTTCAATTAACACTTATGTTATTTTTACCAGCTTACCAGTTTTTCACTTTAAACACTTACTCGTATTTATTAAAAACTACTTTGAATTAAGACAAACAACTGATGTCTTATATAAAAATTGTTCTCTATTTATACATTTTTGAAATTGCTTATTTACAATTTTTAAGCTTTTAATTTTTAATTTCTTCTAAAATTTTCTCTCAACGGTTTTTTTTTTTCAAATTCAAAATTTATGTTTCTTTTATTAACCAATAGATGGTGGTAATGTCTTCAAAAATAATCAAACTTTGGATGCGTATTATTAGCCGCGTTCCATTTTGGTGATTTTATCTACTCCGGAGTAGTTGGGAGCACTTCAACACCAGGAATAAATGGAACGCCCAATTCTATTCAAGAATAGTTCGGAGTAGTTGTAGCTGTCAGTTCCTGTTTTTTTATTTATTTGTTCTTGTTGTGATAAAAAACTTGTAAATAAAAATAAAAATATAAAATAAATAAAAAATGGTAAATAAAATATTTTATTATTGGTATTGTCAATATACTGACATTGAGGTAAATTTATTCGTTTTAGGAAAAACAAGTAAGGAACTGGAATTACCAGGAGGGAAAGGCATTAATTGATTGTTACAAAAACCGAAAAGAAGAATATAATAGATGCAAAAACAAGAATACCTTTTGGCAAAATATACTAACCGATTTAGAAAGTACGGATGTCCTGGTAAGTTAATACTGTAGATATTTTCATTAAAATTATATTTATACATACTATTTTTGTCATCCAAAAGACTAGCCTAACAACCAGTGAACATGTAAAATCAAAATGGAAATCTCTATATCGGTCCTATGAAACAAGTAAAGGTCCAGGGGCACTGGATCAAATCCATCAAAATTTTTATATATGAATGAGATGGATGAGATTTTCCATGATAATCCTACTATAACGGAATGCACACATACCGTGTCCGTGGGTGTTAATCTGAAACCTGCACCTGCTGCAATGCTTTGCGAAAGTGAAAATATCATCACAGAAGATACACCACAGGACTTTCCATTTGAAAATAATGGTGACGCTTGTACTCCTCCAAAGCAACAGAAGGTTTAATTCCAATAAAAAGAAGGTATTATGAAGAAATCATTTCTGAAGAAAAGAAAAAAAGAATTATAATTGGAAAATACTTAGAAGAAAAAGAAGTAAGTAAGAAGAAGAGGCATGAAGAAATCATGGAAGTTTTAAAAAGGAATAAAAAGGAAAATTAAAATTTCATACATATAGGATGTTTCTAGAATTTAAGAATTTTAAGTGCCAATGAATATAAAGGCTGTGTTTTTTTTTGCTCATTGTTAAAAAGGAACTCATGTTCAAGTTTAGTGAAAATGAATAAAAGTTATTTTTTCAAAACTTTTCAGTGTTTTATTTTACTTCAATAATATTATAAATGATGTTAATTATATTTTATATTGTATTCTATAGATTTAGTTAGTTTAATAAATTCATACTATCAAGTGTGTTAAATATTTCTTCTCTCGTCTGTATATTTTCTGGTGGATCATCATTTTCACGAATCGTGTATTCATCTGTATAAGAATTTGAATTAATATTTGAATCACAATCGTCATCTAACCATTCTTCAAAATCATTCGTTATGATACAAATGTTATGAAGAACACACGCAGCTAAAACAGTGTTGGCCACAAATCCTAGATCTGGGCTTTCAAAGAATTTTAATCTCCTAAATCTTCGCTTCAGCAATCCAAACGCGTTTTCAACTACAATTCGTGTTGAAGAATGAATAGTATTAAACTTTCTTTGTTTTGCCGTTAAATTTCTAAAATCCTTATATGGAGTTACTAAATAATTCAACTGTGGATAAGCTGAATCACCTAATAATATTTTGCCACTTGGTATTAAATTAGGGTTTTGCGAAATTCTCTTGTAAAAAGAGGATCTTTTGAATAGACGTGCATCATGCATCGATCCTGGTTCACCGCAATATACGTCTATAAACTTTTTATCAGCATCTACTATAGCTTGTATCAAAATACTATAATACTTTTTCCTGTTGTAATATGAGAACTTGTGTTCCCGTGGTGCACTTATTTGTATATGTGAGCCATCAATGGCCCCAATAACATTCGAAAAACAAGTTTTTGTTCTAAATTTCATCTCATTGACAGACATATCAAATGGCAAAGGCCACTTTATATATTTTGGACTTTCTGAAATTATCCATTTAACGACACTGTGCAATATACGATGCACTGAACTTTTCGTTATATTGAATTTGTGTTCGATATATACCAAAGATAAATATATATTTTTGCAGCTGTACCAAACATTTCACGACCACGAATATTTCGATGTAAAGTGAAGTAGTAATCAGTATAATCATCTGAAAGATAAATTTAGTCAATCAAAATGATTAAGTAAAGTTATAGATTTGTTCCTTATACATACTTATTAGTCTATTAGCAGCAAACTTTTCCAACCGAAAGTGTTGTTTGAATTGTAAATCCGTGTACAACTCAATTACGTCCAAATAATTTTCAATTTTTACTTTTTTAACGTTTGATACGTCCTCATCAGTACTTGAGGAAAGCGTACTTGATGAAGATGAAAAGATTAAACTGCTGTCACTTTCTTCACTACTGTCTTCTTGTTCAATTAACATTAACTAAAGTGAAAAAAAAATTACTTTCTTTGCTTTAAAATGCAAAAAATTAATTTAAGTATTTTACTTACTACATCCTCACTGTCCATTTCGGGTTTTTGCGAAAATGACGAAATTTATTTGGTTCAGTTATGTATTTAATGTACTAAAATTCAAAACATATGGAAAAAGAAAACAAATTACATAACCTTAAAAAAGAGAAATCCATCTGTTGGAAGTTTTAAAAACTAAAAATACTCTGGTGGTAAAAATCGACATAACTACTCTTAAGTATGATGATCAACTGTACTAAAGTATGATATGGTACAGTTGAGACTACTTGAGAGTAGAACAAACTACTCCGGAGTAGATGAAACTACAAAAATGGAACGCGGCTATTATTATTTTGAAATCCTTGCTTTACTTGAATTTTATTTTCTTTCTTCCTCTTTTTTTAAAAAAAATATTTATTTAAAAAAAAAAATAACAGCTGATTAAGAACAAAATGTAATTTCGTTACACATTAGCAAACGAATGTTTCTTCGTTTGCTAGCGTTCGGTAGGTATAGCGAAGGCTAACACATGTGCTTGCTATTTATTAGTGGTGGAAGAGTTTAAAAAAAATTGTAAACATGTCACTTTTTGACAACTTCAACATGTCACTAATTTAGTTCCACTATCCACTATAGATCCCACTTCCATTACTCACAATTTAACTCCACAATGTACCATTAACCCAATCTTCACAAAATTAAAGATAATAAAAAAAGGAAAATATTAACAATAAAATTATTAATACTAACATATATCTAAATTAACAATACAAATTTTAAAATAAAAAATTCATTGCAAAACAGTATAAAATCAAAAAAAACTTTAAAAAAATAAGCAAAATGTACCAAGTACCAACAAATTAACAAAATTCAAAATGGCCGACCAGTCTTGAAACAATAGACCTCGAATAGTATAAAAACGAGATGCTGCATAACCATCGTTACTTCTGCTTTGGAAATTGACCTGGCAAGAAGTCTCCTTGTGTCTTAAAGGGTATTGACCTTAAGAAGAAGGAATCACAGCTACTTACAAGAGTATTGATCTGTAAGTATTTTTTTTTTCTTTACTTGGTATTTTCTGCTTATTGGGTATTGACCATAAGACAGAAAATTGTTAGGGAATTATCGTGACATTTTCTATCTTACTGGGTAGTGACCATAAGATAGAAAATTTTAGTGAATCTTCTTGCAATTTCTGTTTTAATGGGTATTGACCATAAAACTGAAATTTTAATACATCTTCTTGTCGTTTTCTATCTTACTGGATATTGACCATAAGATAGGAAATTTTTTGGCAATTTCTGTTTCAATGGACACTGACCATAAAACAGAACTTTATTCTGCCAATTTTTTTCTGTCTTAACCACAAAACTTGGAAATTTTAGTAACTTCAAATTCTGGAGTCCTTTTTTTTCTTTTAACCACATTCATTTTTCTTTAAAGAGTTCTTTGTTTCAAATAGAAATTATTTTCAAATTTAAAGTCAATTTAGTTCAACTTAATCATCTAAGTTTAACCTCAATTTATTAAGTCAATTCCCATTAAAATATTCAACGTGATTGCAACATTGTTCAACACATATAGTCTTTACTGGTGGTTATAACGGCAGCATCTTGTTGAAATTCAAACTAATTTGATTTCACTTCACTTATATCGATTAACCTCAGTTGTTTTACTTCACTCCATTTGTTTAATTTCAGTTGAATCACTTCACTTTAATTGAATAAATTCACTTGCTTCACTTCACTTCAAGTGATCACACTCACTTGTTTCACTTCACTTCAAGTGATTACGCTCACTTGGTTAGCTTCACTTTAATAGATCAAGATCACTTGAATTCTTCACTTCAATTGATCGAGCTCACTTGTTTCACTTTATTAATTCAAACATCCTTTGATAAAGGTCAGCCATTACTAAGGTACAATTTGCTACAAAGTTTACCTAACCTCTGAAATTTTAACTATTAATTACATGTAAACTTGGGATGATATAGTATCAGTATTACTGCTATATAATTAATTAAATTTCAATCTTTACAGGAATATTCCTCATCTTAATTCATCATCAACACATCGCTTTATTTAATTTTGATTTCATTTTTTTGAATTAAAATAGCTGCTTTACTTTATTCATTTAAAAGTTTATTATTTTTTTTTTATTTTAATTAAAGTTAGTTAAATTAATTGCTTTATTTCAAAATTTATTATTTTTTTACTTTATTTCGATTATGCATTATCATTATTTTGATTTTTGATTTAATTAAATTGTTTTTTAATTTGATCTTTAGTTTGCTTTATTTATTAATTTATTTGAATTATTTAATTTTGATTTGCTTTACTTTTTGACTTACTTAAATTGTTTGATTATTTTTTATTATTATTTTTTGAATTAATAAATAAATATTTTCATTGATAAACTTTGCGTTTTCTTTCAAAAACCCAATCGTTTTATTCCTTTGGTATTTAGTAAAATATTGTTGATTAACTAAGAGATTCTGCTGAACATTATTTGATTGGCAATATTTTCATTGGTCCTTCGAGCCGGATATAAAACGATGGGTAAAATTGAATGCGCAAAGCTTATTAAGAGCCAAACGGCTCTACAACAACAATTAACTAAATCTATGAGTAGTTATGAAAAGTTAAAACATACCGATGTCACTAAACATCATATCCAAGGCTACATAGATATCGCAAATCAAACATGGTCTAAATTTCAAGACAACCATCTTTGCATATACGAAAACGAAGATAAAAATGCTGAAGACTATATCAAAGGTTCATTATATGACACCACCCAAGAATTATATTTAGAATTTATTTCCGTTTTAAAAGATCACTTAGAACAAAAATTTCCAGCAACTTCGATCTTTTCATCACCACAAAGACCTTCAGAAGGAAATTTAACTTTACCTTCTTTTTCAAAAACTGATACTAGACTACCAAAAATTACAATCCCAACGTTTAATGGTAACTATCAAAACTGGAGATCTTTTCACGATCTTTTTACCTCTTTAATACATAAGGACCCTGCATTATCGCGAGTCCAAAAATTACATTATCTCAAAACTTGTGTAACTGGCGATGCAGAACGTCTTTTACGACAGATTGACGTGACGGATGATAATTACGAAAAGGCTTGGGGTTTGTTACAAGAAAGATATAACAATAAAAAGGTTCTAGTACAAATGTATCTTAAAAAACTATTGAATCAACCTGATATAAAGGTTGAATCAGCCAACTCAATTAGAAACTTCATTGATACAACTGAGGAAGTTTTACATGAATTCAAAACTTTAAATGTAGATGTTAGTAATTGGGATCCAATTCTATTATACTCGTTAACACAAAAACTTCCTCATGAAACCTTATACTTGTGGGAACGTGAACAGAGCGGCTCTACAAACCTTCCAACATATAAACAATTTATAGAATTCTTAACTAAACGATTTAGAACATTAGAATCAATGCATTCTAATTTAGGAATAAAAACTATTCCAAGTAGTACTTCACCAAAGTCATTTCTAAATCAACCACAAAAATGCTTAAAATGCAATTCAAATCATCAGTTGAATAAATGCAATCAATTTAGACAACTGAGTTACCAATCAAAAAATGAGTTTGTTCAGCAAAAACAATTATGCAAAAATTGTCTTTCACCTACTCATACCTTATATAATTGTAAAAGCAAATTTTCTTGTTTAAAATGCAAGAAACGACATCATACATTACTACATGTTGATACTAATAAACAAACTTCAAATACACAATCAATAAAAAATGTACAAAGTACAACTCAAGCCAATCAAGTTCAAATCTCACAAGAACAAATTCAAAAACCAACATCTAGCACAACTTTATTCAATGCGAATAATATACAATGTTTATTAGCAACAGCATTAGTAACTGCCAAAGGTCCACACGGACATACATGCATTTTCAGAGCATTAATCGATTCTGGTTCTCAATTATCTTTCATCACGCAATCTGTCGCGAAAAAACTAAAGCTAAAACGTAACAAAACTGATATTCAAGTCACTGGACTTGAAAAAACACCAACTGCACAAGTGCATCAATACACCACACTCGAAATTCAATCTCTTGTAACTTCATTTAAAACAAACTTAAACGCCTTAATCATAGATGAAATAACTGATAATTCTCCAATACAACCTGTTGATAAAAATCAATTTAAACAATTTAACAAAATAGAACTAGCCGATCCTCAATTTTCAGAACCAGGTCCTATAGATCTACTTCTGGGTGTTGACATATACAGTGCTATCCTGGAAACAGGATTAATTAAAGGCAAGGACGACACGCCAACAGCACAAAATACACAGCTAGGATGGATCATTATGGGACCAGTTTCTAAACCTATTTTGCAACCCAAAACCTTATCATTTTTCAACGTTATTACACTTGAAAACCTAAACAATACTTTGAAAAAATTTTGGGAAATCGAAGAAATTGAACAAAAATCTCCTCTGACTGCTGAACAACAGCTTTGTGAAGACTTATATAAAGCTACTACCAAACGATTATCTAATGGTAGTTATGAGGTAGCACTACCATTTAAAAATAATCGAAACCCTGAGTTAGGACAGTCTAGGTATAAAGCAGTCCAACAGTTTTATCAACTAGAGAAAAGGTTTCAACAAAATCCAGAGTTTTACAATTTATATAAAAATTGCATTGATGAATATCTTGAGCTAGATCATATGAAAGAAGTTCATTACACTGATAATGCTGATCAAACGAATTACTATTTACCTCACCATGCGGTGTTTAAAGAAAGTACAACAACAAAGCTTAGAGTGGTATTTAATGCCTCCAGCAAAAGTTCAAATGGCAAATCATTAAATGAACAAATGCTCACTGGTCCAACCATTCAAGCGACCTTGTGGAGTATATTGCTTAAATGGAGGCAATTTAAATACGCGTTTACTGCTGATGTTGAAAAAATGTACAGAATGATAAAAGTAAGGAAAGATCAGCAAAATTATCAGCGTATCGTCTGGAGGTCGAATCCAAATGACAAACTGAAAGATTATGTTCTTACAACAGTAACGTTTGGAACCACTCCAGCTCCATTTCTAGCCATAAGAACGCTGTTTCAACTAGCTGAAGATGAAGGGCGAAACTTTCCTCTAGCAGCTAACTGCATAACCAATTATTCATATGTAGATGATATATTATGTGGGGGTAACAACATTCAAGAAACTTTAAAACTTCAAGCAGAACTATTAGCCATGTTAGAAAAGGGGGGTTTCAATCTTCGTAAATGGACTGCTAATCATTCAGAATTACTTCAAAACATCCCATTGGAAAATAGAGAACTCAAAGATGAACTAAATATTTCAGAGTCAGATTCTATTAAGGCTTTAGGAATAAAATGGTTTCCAAAATCAGATGAATTCGGATTCACAGTAAACCTTCCATCAACAAAACAATCTTACACCAAACGATTAATTCTTTCAGAAGTAGCGTCATTATTTGATCCTTTAGGATGGTTAGCACCAATAATTATTTTAGCGAAAATTTTTATACAACGTTTGTGGATAATGGGATGCAATTGGGATGAAAAACTTCCAGAATCCATTCAAGCGGAATGGATCAACTTTAGATCACAGTTAAACTTGGTTGAAAAAATTAAAATTCCAAGATGGATTCACATGTCAAGTACTGGGCATTTAGAATTGCATGGTTTTTCAGATGCATCTCAAAGTGCTTACGCGGCTGTTGTATATTTAAAGTTAAAAATAAATGAAACGACTTTTATTTCATTAATTACCTCAAAAACAAGAGTAGCTCCTACCAAATCTGTTACATTACCTCGATTAGAACTAGCCGGTGGACTACTATTATCACGATTAATTAAACAGGTTTCTCTAGATCTCAATCTAAGGGGTATTAAAAGTTACGCATGGACTGATTCACTCATAACTTTGAGTTGGATAAAAGGACAACCTTCAAGATGGAAACCATACGTAGCTAACAGAGTTTCTGAAATTCAAAATAATCTTGCTCCATCTAGTTGGTTCTATGTTCCTGGAGATCAAAATCCTGCCGATTGCGCATCTCGAGGAACACTTCCCGAACATCTGATCAATCATACGTTGTGGTGGCATGGTCCATCATGGTTAACTCAAAATCAGTGGCCAAATCAACCCAATTACACCACCACAGATCTAGAAAGCAAAAAAGTAAAAACATTCGCAACTTTTCAAGAACCTGAATTATTTACAAGGTTCTCATCATTTCAAAAGCTTCGCAGAATTGTAGCATACTGTATCAGATTCATTTATAATTCAAAAACCAGAAACAACAAACTTTCTATTAAATATTTAACCTATCCAGAGTTAAACACCGCTGAATTAAAAATTATTCACCTAATTCAACAAAGCAACTTTCACGACGAGATAAAAAATCTAAAGGAACAAAAACCAATTTCAACCAAAAGTACAATTTACAATTTAAACCCTTTTCTTGATAAAAATCGCATTTTAAGAGTAGGAGGAAGAATAGAACACGCTCAAGTACCATACGATTCTAAACATCCGATTATACTACCAAAAAACCATCATATTTCCAAAATAATTATTGATGATATACACAAAAATACTCTTCATGGAGGTTGTCAGCTAGTTTTAAATACTCTAAACACCAAATACTGGTTACCTAATGCTAAAAATACGATTAAGGCTAGAATTCACAGTTGCATTCCATGTTTCAAAACCAATCCTAAACCATCCCATCAACTCATGGGCGCATTACCGTCCTATCGAACGACGATATCATACCCATTCTCAAACAGTGGTGTAGACTTTGCTGGACCATTTCTGTACAAATCTTCCAAATTACGGTCAGCAAAAATGCTAAAATGTTACATTTGTTTGTTTATTTGCATGACGACAAAGGCTATACACTTAGAATTAGCCACTGATTTATCAGCTTCTGGTTTTATAGCCGCTTTCAAACGATTTATAAGTCGCAGAGGTATCTGCTCAAACCTTTACTCCGATTGTGGATCTAATTTCATTGGAGCAAAACATATTCTAGAGAAAGAATTAAGAACAGCGCTTCAAGAAAATATATCAAAGATCCTTCCTACATTAGTTGAACAAAACGTTCAATGGCATTTCAATCCTCCATCAGCACCTCATTTCGGCGGTATATGGGAGGCCGGAGTAAAGGCAGTAAAAACTCATTTGAAACGAGTGTTACAAAATACTAAATTAACCTTAGAGGAATTTCTAACACTTTTGTGCCAAATAGAAGCTTGTGTAAATTCTAGACCATTAACTCCAATCTCTAATGACACTAATGATTGTGTAAGTCTAACACCTGGACATTTCCTAACAGGTAGGCATTTACTAGCAGTGCCAGAACCTGAAGTTAAGGAAAAAACACCATTACTAAATCGATGGCTAACTGTTCAAAATTTAACCCAACACTTTTGGAAAAGGTGGTCTAGAGAATATTTGCATACATTACAACAACGATACAAATGGCAAGAAAACAAACAAAACGTGCAAATAAACGATCTCGTTCTAATAAAAGACGAAAAATGTCCTCCAACAAGATGGCCACTTGGTCGTGTAATAAACATTCATCCTGGTAGTGATGGAAGGGTACGCGTTGTAACCATTAAAACTAATTCCACCGAATATTTACGGCCAATAACTAAAATTTGTAAATTGCCAATCGAAACTCAAAAATAAAATTACTTTAAATGTGTTGAACCATGTTGCATTCATGTCACATCCCTATCAAAACACTACTACGATTACTACCTTTCTATTACAATAATCAATTCTCTACTACAATTTTTTTCAATTGTTCAATACGTCATTGCAAACTATATTATACGCAAGGTTACTGGTAAGTTAATTTAATTCAATTTTTTAGCAAAAAAAAAAAAAAGGGGGAAAATGAGACGAAGGATTACTTTCATCGAGTACAAGCTGCGACTCGAAAGAAAAATAAAGGAAAGCAGAGTCCCACCTCGAAACTTCGTGGTCGAAAAGGCCACATGGTTAAGGCTACGACACCTACCCATCCCATGGTTACGGGTGTTAGGTACCTTAAAAAGTTTTAGAAAAAGGTTCGAGGATATTGAACTAAAGATAATAAGGACAAGACAGGGAATGTATGTCCTAAAAATCACCAAGGTATGGTATGCAGGTTGTATTATCATTGGGTCGTTGTTTTTTTGCTTTTTTTTTGGATACGGGAAAATGTTGAAATTATCAAAAAGTAAACATGTCACTTTTTGACAACTTCAACATGTCACTAATTTAGTTCCACTATCCACTATAGATCCCACTTCCATTACTCACAATTTAACTCCACAATGTACCATTAACCCAATCTTCACAAAATTAAAGATAATAAAAAAAGGAAAATATTAACAATAAAATTATTAATACTAACATATATCTAAATTAACAATACAAATTTTAAAATAAAAAATTCATTGCAAAACAGTATAAAATCAAAAAAAACTTTAAAAAAATAAGCAAAATGTACCAAGTACCAACAAATTAACAAAATTCAAAATGGCCGACCAGTCTTGAAACAATAGACCTCGAATAGTATAAAAACGAGATGCTGCATAACCATCGTTACTTCTGCTTTGGAAATTGACCTGGCAAGAAGTCTCCTTGTGTCTTAAAGGGTATTGACCTTAAGAAGAAGGAATCACAGCTACTTACAAGAGTATTGATCTGTAAGTATTTTTTTTTTCTTTACTTGGTATTTTCTGCTTATTGGGTATTGACCATAAGACAGAAAATTGTTAGGGAATTATCGTGACATTTTCTATCTTACTGGGTAGTGACCATAAGATAGAAAATTTTAGTGAATCTTCTTGCAATTTCTGTTTTAATGGGTATTGACCATAAAACTGAAATTTTAATACATCTTCTTGTCGTTTTCTATCTTACTGGATATTGACCATAAGATAGGAAATTTTTTGGCAATTTCTGTTTCAATGGACACTGACCATAAAACAGAACTTTATTCTGCCAATTTTTTTCTGTCTTAACCACAAAACTTGGAAATTTTAGTAACTTCAAATTCTGGAGTCCTTTTTTTTCTTTTAACCACATTCATTTTTCTTTAAAGAGTTCTTTGTTTCAAATAGAAATTATTTTCAAATTTAAAGTCAATTTAGTTCAACTTAATCATCTAAGTTTAACCTCAATTTATTAAGTCAATTCCCATTAAAATATTCAACGTGATTGCAACATTGTTCAACACATATAGTCTTTACTGGTGGTTATAACGGCAGCATCTTGTTGAAATTCAAACTAATTTGATTTCACTTCACTTATATCGATTAACCTCAGTTGTTTTACTTCACTCCATTTGTTTAATTTCAGTTGAATCACTTCACTTTAATTGAATAAATTCACTTGCTTCACTTCACTTCAAGTGATCACACTCACTTGTTTCACTTCACTTCAAGTGATTACGCTCACTTGGTTAGCTTCACTTTAATAGATCAAGATCACTTGAATTCTTCACTTCAATTGATCGAGCTCACTTGTTTCACTTTATTAATTCAAACATCCTTTGATAAAGGTCAGCCATTACTAAGGTACAATTTGCTACAAAGTTTACCTAACCTCTGAAATTTTAACTATTAATTACATGTAAACTTGGGATGATATAGTATCAGTATTACTGCTATATAATTAATTAAATTTCAATCTTTACAGGAATATTCCTCATCTTAATTCATCATCAACACATCGCTTTATTTAATTTTGATTTCATTTTTTTGAATTAAAATAGCTGCTTTACTTTATTCATTTAAAAGTTTATTATTTTTTTTTTATTTTAATTAAAGTTAGTTAAATTAATTGCTTTATTTCAAAATTTATTATTTTTTTACTTTATTTCGATTATGCATTATCATTATTTTGATTTTTGATTTAATTAAATTGTTTTTTAATTTGATCTTTAGTTTGCTTTATTTATTAATTTATTTGAATTATTTAATTTTGATTTGCTTTACTTTTTGACTTACTTAAATTGTTTGATTATTTTTTATTATTATTTTTTGAATTAATAAATAAATATTTTCATTGATAAACTTTGCGTTTTCTTTCAAAAACCCAATCGTTTTATTCCTTTGGTATTTAGTAAAATATTGTTGATTAACTAAGAGATTCTGCTGAACATTATTTGATTGGCAATATTTTCACATGTTATGCGAATTTTGATTTTTAAATATCAAAAGTGAAATAATATTATGATTGTTAATGCGAAAGTTGTTTTATTAAGTTCACTTAAGTTTATTTTGATTTTAAATTAAAATTCACTTAAATTTTTAGAAAAATACATGTCAATATAAAATTAGAATATTTATGACACAAATAGCAATCGAAAGCTAATTTTCATCAAACAAAACTAAAGCTCACTAATAAAAATTATCAACTCGCATTCTTTTTTTTGACAATTTATTGAAAATTCTGCAATTAATAGAAAAAAATGGATGTGAATAAAACCTTTCGAATAAAAAAACTAGTGAACGAATTAGTTTTAATAATTTTCTAATCATTCAGTAATGCTATGAAAAGAAAAATGTATGTAATTACGTTTTTTTACATTAATTTCAAATATAATTTAGTTTTTTAATAAAAATACACACTCTTGCTACAACTGGTCATGCCAATATGAGATGTAATTTGAGCAGTTGTAAAAACAGGTTTTAAAACCGGTTTGCGTCCGTTGTTATAACCACATAATGTGTTCATGCTCATGAATGATGATCCGCTGTAGATATTTCTGTTTTTAAAAATATTTGTCATCCACCAACGTCTTTTTCTCCTTTTATTTTTCAATAGTTCACTTAAAATAATAAAACCTGCATTAGCAATTATTATATGTTCATCCGCAATATTGTAAAAAATGACAACTGATATTTACTTTTTTCGTGAGTACTAGCAAACGCAAACAAATCGTAACAAACATCAACGAATGCCGCCGTACACACTTTTCAAACATCATTCGTTTGCTAGCATTTGTTTGCTTTCGTTTGAAGGCCTTTCAAATATGATTGCAAACAGCAGAGAACGAAAGCAAACGACTGTAGTCACGCCCACCACATGTGCTAGGATTTGCAGCAGCAGAAACGGCAAGTTGGACTGAATGACAAACGCATCGAATTAATATAAGTGAAGGATTGTACTTCTTTAACTTTCTACACCATTATTAGTTCCAATCATTACAATGGCTTTATCTTTGCCCAATCCAATCATATTTTTCATGTCCAAATTGTACTTTTTCAAACAGTTTTGGAGCTCATTCAGAATACCGTCTGCAGTTCCATTTTCAAGAGGTTCAAGAGACAGATATGTTGTGTTTATATTTTTTGAATTTTAGAAGAATTATCTTACTAAAATTCCTAGAAATTTTAAAATTCTAATATCTGTCGATTCATCAATCAACAAACTATATTTAGAATCTACTATATAACTTTTTAGTGCATCTAAAAAAAAGGATAAAACACATTTTTTATTATGGCACTGCATTTAGTTCGATGAAGTTGCATATAGACTGAGTGTTGAGCAGACGAAAATATAGATTTACACAAATTAGAAAGTTGGTCGATAGTTCTAATAGATGAATGGTTTAGAATAAATAATTCCAGTCCTGCTTCAGCCTTTTGTCTCTGTTTTTTCAAATCTAAATTTTCTTTTGGTGAAAAATATTCAGTTACATGTCTACTGTTACAAAATGGATCACTTGAACGGTGGTGTTTTTTTTGTTGCAGTATGTGCTCTCAGATTATACACCTTACATTCCAGAATTACCTTGCAAAATTTACAAAACGCCTTGCCATTAACTTTATTAACCATTCTTTGAACTCATGCATATTCAGCCATTCTTTTCTAAATTTCTGAGAAGATTTTTTTCACTCGATTCATCCATTTTCCTTTTTAAAATAAAAATTAAGCTAATTAGAAATACAAATAGAATTACAAAGAATACATGATTATGTATAAAACTTATTAGTTTTCCTAACAAATTAAATTAATCCAAATAATTACCATTAAATAAAGTCTCTTTTCTTATTTCACTTGATACACAAACACAACTCTTTCACCCATGTTCTACATTTCGATCGGAAGAAGTAAGTCATTACGATTCTTTTGCGATAAGCGATGACACGCGTCAGCTTGTGAAGACGTTTTTACGAATAAAGAGAGAAAAGAAAAAAAAAACAATAACAACTAAAAAAGGTTATATGAGTGGAGCTCTGTTACATGAATAAATATATAAATAAAAAGTAAAATAATATATTACAATAAAATCTTTCATAACAAATCCAATTCGATCTAATTAGATTAAGTTCATAATATTCTAGATCAAAAAAGTGCATAGTTGAATATAAGTAACCCAAATAAACATATTGGTAATTATAGTAGGTCAATAGAGTAGGAAATAATAACGAATTAATAAATACAATTGTGTAAGCAAAAGTAGCTTGATCAACAAAATATTACTTAATAGAATAGGAAATAATGACGAATTATAAAATAGAATTGTGGAAGCAAAAGTAGCTTGATCAACAAAATATTACTTAATGAAAAGAAAGTAGGGAACAAATGATCGAAGCATATAAATATGTAGAATAGAATTTAATAACTGGAGAGAGTTGAATAGCTGCAAAACTGAAGATAGTAAAAGTAACAGAAGTAGTTTAGAGTGAAAAAAAGGTGTCGTGACAGTGAGCAGTAGAATTAAGTTAATGTGAACCAAAAATTGTGTATTGTGAATCTAATAAGAAGGTCTCGTAAATAAAAAAAGTTTAAAGAACCAAATCTCGTTTTAATTAATGATTCTACAGCATAGTGCAACCCTAGACGTAAATTCGGTGAAACACAACATAAATTTGGCGCAGCCGGTATTAAAGACCTATACATTATATTATATATCCCGTAATTACGTATTATTTTGTTGCATGTGGATTAATGACAGTAAATATATATATATATTGAAAAAAAAAAGAAAATTTTTTTTAAGTGATCAGTAAAAATGTTGTAATTCTTATATAATATTCCTAATAAATTGCTGAAAAAAAAACAAAAATATAATAATAATAAATTAAGTGAATTAATAAATATTGGACCTTTTGTAAAAAAAAAAGTTTTAATAAATTTTTGAAAAAAAAAAAAAAGAAAACAGTTGTGAATAAAAATATTGGAATTTTTAAAAAAAAAATTTAGTGATTAATAAAAATATATGAATTTTTATAAAATATTTTTAATAAAAAAAAAAAAAAAAATTTTTTTAATAATTATTCAAAATATTAGAATTTTTTATGCTCAAGAGAGTGCACAAAAGTTTTTAATTTCCAACGAGGGAAGTAAGTGGGCTTCATCCGTGCCCAGGGCAATTAAAATATTGATGTCCAGTAGCAGCGGAGAAAATAGGCGTTTTACCTTCAACTACGGGAAACATAGAAAAGTCATTGGACGAAGCAGCAGCAACTGAAGAAGGAACATCATTGGAGTCAACTTATTTAACTTTAAGGAACAGAAAGGTTTACAACAATCAGGAAAGTACATTAAGTGAATACCTAAAAAATTTAACTGTTAGAGTAAAAGAGTCTGATAGAAATTTACTACCGTGTTTTAATATTTTAGATAAGAAATTAAAAGAAACAAGAAAAAATAGATCAGCTTCTGTAGAAAAATTTAAAAAAGATACGGAAAAATTTCGCGAAGTGATAAAGGAATTTCAGGGACTCTTACTCAATTATAAATAAAAATCAAATTAAAGAAAGTAAAAATACAAATAAAGATAAAATAAATACCGAAAATAGTTGTAATAATAGCTTTAATTTAGAATTTGTAAGTCCATCCGATTTTGTATTGCCTTGGTTAGAAAGTTCAATACAAGAAAATTCGAATTCATTATCTTTGAGTCGCGACTGTGAAAATATATTAACGGAAATGGTGGATTACGAAAAAATAGCAAAGTTAACATCTCAGATGGTACCTTTGTTTTCAGGCGAAGTTCACCCCAAACTAGTGAGTGAATTACAAACATTCTTAGGTTGCTGTAACCAAGTTTTAAGATGTTTGGAAAGTACAGAACACTCCGCATTCCTTGAAATTGTTAAGACTCGTCTTAGAGGTGAAGCTTATCGATTAGTAAGCTCAGCTCGAGTAACAAGTTTTAAGGAAGTCGAAGAACTTTTAAATAGAACCTTTTTACCGCGAGAGACGTATCAGGAACTAGTGAATAAACTGATTACTTGTCAACAAATTCCCTCTGAACTATTTGTCCAATTTGCACAAAATGTAACCGATACGCACACGACGTTAAAAATTGTAGACAAAATTATTTTACTAATAAATTTAATGAGTCACCACAAAATAAGCTACTTCCAAATGAGGCAAAAATTAATCAAGTACAAGTAAAATGCAATTTGTGGCCACACGGTTACAAATTGTTTCCAAAAACGTAGATGGGAAAATAAAAACGAAAAAAACGACAATGGATCGATTTAAAAATCCCCGAACCGATCCTAAACAAATACAAAAATAAAAAAGGGTGTACTCAGTTCATGCACGAAAATTTTACAAAAACACTAGTAGTAGAACTTCCTATAGATATGTATTAGTAAAACTGGTAAGGTAAAATTATTTGTAGACACTGGAGCTGAAGTAAGTTTGGTAAAACAAAATTTTATTCAAATGAGTACAAACATAGACAAACATAATAAAATTGAACTACAATCTCCCTTCAGTAAAGGAAAAATGGTAGGTAAATGTACAGGAAATTTTTTATTACCTAAACCCTTTAAATGTGCATTTCATTTTATTGAAAGTGATAACTCAGTGCTAAATGATGGTCTTTTAGGCAATGACTTTTTAGGAAAAAATTGTAATATTGATGGACCTAATCATAAACTTTTATTTCCTCGCACGGAAAGTAATCAAAAAGAATTCTCAATTCCTATACTACCTTTTGCACAAGGTGAAAAATTAGGAAATAATAATGGGAATTCCCAAGTTGAAAAATTACCCTTCGAACAAGAAATAGAATCACAAAATATTAGCAGAAATTTGAAAACAAAAAACAAAAAATCCTCTTTTCATCTGGTAAATGAACAAGAGATAAATAAAAAACCCTCAGTAAATAAAAACATTTTTCAAATTCAATCAAATTCAAAACTACCTTATAAACAAGGTAAAACATTAGAAAATGGAAATGAAAATTCAAAAAATCAAAAAAATTCGGAAAATCAATTAAATACAAAACTGCCTTTCACACAAGGTAATAAGTACAAAAAAGAGGACATTATACACACAAAAGATTTTCATAACACAGATGAGCCAACGCAAAATAGTACAAATAGTACTACTACACAAAAACGAATCTCTGATGAAACTGGGGAGTACGGGGTAGTCGAATTTGAAAAAAGTATTCACATACCTGCTCGATCGCAAATCATAATAAAAATTCCACTCAACTTAAAAGAAGAAATGGTATGTCATGCACAAGAAATTAAAACAGGAATTTTCTTAGCGAATAGTATTTTAGACATAGGAAAAAAGTATACACACATAGGGTTACTTAATAATAACAATGAAGCCTGTGAAATTAAAAAATTCACATTATACTTACAACCTCTAAAGGGTTTTGAAATTAAAACTTTAGTAACAACAGAAGACAAAAAACAAACTACATCAAATAATCAAGAAAAATCAGATCAATCAATAGCTAGAATAGCATCTGTTAACATATCAGATAATTATAAGAATAGCTTCATGGTGAAAAAGGAGCATCGAAACGAAAGGTTACGTCAATTAGATGAAGAAATCATAGTTGATGAAAGTCTCAATTTTGAGGAAAAAAAAAATCTTTATGAGATATGTTATGAATATAATGACATTTTTCATTTAAAGGGTGATAAGCTCTCACATACAAATGCTATTACACATGATATACCTGTACGGTCAAACCAACCAGCAATTAATCAGAAAACGTACCGACTTCCTGAAGCACAAAAGGAAGAAATTAATAAGCAAATACAAGAAATGTTGGATAATGATATAATTCAAGCAAAAGTCCATGGAATGCACCATTATTAGTAGTACCTAAAAAACCAGGACCAACAGGAGAAAAACGCTGGAGAGTTGTAGTTGATTTTAGAAAATTAAATGAAAAAACAATTGCAGATGTGTTTCCTCTACCTATAATTGAGGATATATTAGATCAGTTAGGACACGCACGATACTTTACGACACTAGATCTAGCTAACGGTTATCATCAAGTTTTAGTTTCCCCAGAAGATCGACCTAAAACGGCATTTAGTACAGCGTATGGACACTATGAGCGTATGCCCTTTGGTTTAAAGGGTGATCCAGCTACATTTCAAAGACTCATGAATCATGTGCTAGTGGGTTTAAATGGAATAGAAATTTTTGTCTTTCTCGACGATATAGTTATTCATGCATCAAATTTAGAAAATCACAATGAAAAATTAAGAAAGGTATTTGAACGATTGCGTAGTAACAATTTAAAATTAAATACTTCTAAATGTCATTTTTTACGTAAAGAAGTAGTTTATTTAGGACATTTATGTACAAGCGAGGGTGTCTTTCCGGACCCCAGTAAAACAGCATGTGTACAAAATTTTCCCATTCCTCGAACTGTCAGACAAATTCAATCATTTCTAGGTTTAGCTAATTACTACAGAAAATACATACCACAATTCTCTAAAATCGTAAAACCGATTACTGATTTACTAAAAAAGAACACGAAATTCAAATGGTCTGAAAATTGTCAAATAGCATTCGAAAAAATTAAAAACGATTAGTAGCACCCCCTTTACTGGCTTATCCTGACTTTACGCAACCTTTCAACCTAACTACGGATGCTAGTAACGAAAGTATATGAGCAGTTCTCTCGCAAGGTGAAGTGGGGAAGGACAAACCCATTGCATATGCCAGTAGAACATTAAACAAAGCTGAAAAAAAATTACTCGACGATTGAGAAGGAATTATTAGCCATCGTTTGGGCCACACGTAATTTTAGATGCTATCTTTTAGGAAGAAAATTCACAATTCTTACAGATCATAAGCCACTTAAGGTATCTTTAGTACAAAAGACCCCTCCTCAAGACTTTTACGGTTCCAATATAAATTATCAGAATTCGATTACACAATAGAATACAAACCAGGGAAATACAACACAAACGCAGATGCTTTGAGTCGTATTCCGGTTGAAACAAATAAAATAACAAAACAAAAAAAATGTAATAGTTACTACCGCGCAAGTACATAATATACCTGACGATAAAATAAATACTGAAAACAAAAATGTATCAACACACAGTAGTTCAGCACAGATACAGGTGATTACACGAGCCCAAACAAAGAAAAAAGAAGTTGATCAACATAACTCAACACTTCAGGTACAACAAGAAAGACAAAATCCTGAAACGTTACAGGAAAAATCAAACAAAAACGATGAAACAAGTTCAGAAACAAGTATTAAGAATATCGCCGTAGGTAACGACAAAATAGAACTTCTTACCGATCCAGAAGAAATCAAGTTTATTCTAAAGGATTACCATGACTCTCCTTTAGGAGGACATCAAGGAATTTTGAAAACTTACAAAAAAATTAAGCGAAGGTACAGATGGAAAGGAATGCTTCATGATATAAAAACATACGTAAGGAAATGCGATTATTGCCAAAAATTTAAATCGTCACTACAATATCGTATGCCAATGGTTTTAACAGATACAGCTAAAAAACCTTTCGACAAAATATATTTAGATATAGTAGGCCCACTTGAAGAAACCTACACAGGAAATAAATATATTCTAACTTTTCAGGACGGTTTAACAAAATTTGTAGATTTGTATGCCTTACCTAGCATCGATGCAGAGACGGTAGCAAAACACTTCTTCGAAGAAATTATCACACCTTATCGTATTCCCAAAAAAATGTGTGACTGATCAATGAAGCAACTTCATGAGCGAAGTCTTTAAAAAAGTGTGTAAATTATTAAAAATTCGAAAGTTGGCAACCACATCATATCACCCACAATCAAATGGATCGCTGGAACGCGCACACAGACCCCTAGTAGAATATTTAAGATCAACAAAAGACGGGAACCCCAAAACTTGGGACCAATTCTTAAGAACTACAGCTTTCGTATACAATAACAGCACACATGAAGGCACAAAACTGACGCCGATGGACTGCCTATTCGGTTTTACAGCAGAGATACCAACAAATTTAAAAAGACTCCCACAACCAGTATACAACCACGAAAAGTATTACAACATCCTTCGTTATAAATTACAAAAAACGTACAAAGTTGCATGACAAAATCTCATTAAAGAAAAACAACGATCTAAACAATATTACGACAAAGCAAGTCGACCAATAACCTTCAACATGTATAATTAAAAAATGTATTATTAAAAAATGCTCTGAAAAAGAATAAATTTTCTAAAATATGGATAGGACCTTACAAGGTAACTAAAATTCCAAGTGACGTTAATACAACTATTTTAGTAGGTAAAAGAGAAGTCACGGTACACAATAATCGACTTAAACTGTACTATAAATAACCCCGTGTTTATATTTTACAGAAATGTTCTACGTAACAACAACGTACGTATTGTACCTTACATACCTTATATCATCAGTAAATGGAACGAACAAACCATATTCAATACAAAAATTGAAAAACACTGGTATTTTATTTGAAGAAATAGGAAAATTATACGCATACCACGAGAAATGGAACATATTCACAGAATTAAACATAACAGATATTTTGGAAGAAATTGAAATTATAGAATATATCGACACACAATTAATTAAAACCTGTGATAAAGCCCTGAACATAACTTTTGCATGTACGACCCAAAAAACCGTTTTACAAAATTTATTAAATAAAATTAACAAACGTTCAAAAACATTGGCTGAACTCACCGGTCGATATCGTCAACGCAGATCCCTATTCGATGGACTAGGCAAAGGACTTCATTTCTTATTTGGAGTCCTGGACCACGACGATGGGGAGAGAATATATAGTAAAATAAATGATCTGGAAGGTAACAATAAACAAATGCTAGAATTACAAAAACAACAAATATCAATTGTTAAGTCTACATACCAGAAAATTCTGAAACCAGTAGAAAATATGCAGAAAAAACAAGAAGAGCTTACAAATGCCGTGAACGAACTCCAACAACTAAGTCATGGAGTAATAAGGACCCAAAAACTGAACGAAATAGTAAACACAATAACAATTTCAGTTTTAGAAGTGGAATTTAAACAACAAAACTTGATAGACATTTTAATAGCAATAAAAAATAACCAGTTACACCCTCTACTTATTCCTCCATCTCAAATAGTTGAAATATACCGCAAATTTGTTTCTACAGATATTAGAATAAAATACACCGAAGAAATAATACTACAATCACTCGAAATTAAAGGTTAAATCTTAAACGGAAATCTAGTAGTCAAAATATTCTTACCAATCTATAATCACCCGCCATTCATCCTACAACAAGTTCACTTGATTCCAATAGATACAAACTCCAATTATTCACTAATACTCAATTCAAACTACAGATATGTTGCAAGCAATTTACTTACTCAAGAATTTATGATGTTTAAAAAAGATGAATTAACAATTGATCGGAAGATAATAACATTTAACGAAACTATATATGTTAGCCCAATAACAACTGCGATCACTAAACTAAACTAAACTTTCTTTCAAATCCGTTCAACGAACCCAATAACTGTGAATATTTAATTCGTCAAAAATCATCATTATTAATTTCCAAATTAACACAAAGAAATACTTGGTTATTCAATTCAGTTGAACAAATCAATATGCACATAACTTGCACAGACGGCACACATAACATGAATTTAATAGGTAGTGGTATATTTACAGTCAACAGACCATGCTATTTTAATATACAGAACCAAATCATATTTTACGAAGGAAACGAAACACGAGAATTAAAAATTAGCCAACCTAATATAAATCCTCCCTCGAAATACCTACTCACTGACCAGATGGAAAAAGTTTTGCAAACCCTATCGGTAACAAAAAACAAACCACTGCCAATAGTAAAAGACAACAATATCAATGACATATTACATCAAAATACTTATTCGATCGAGGAACTAGAAAAACAAGTACGAACCTATGAAACACACTTATCTGAACGAAGTAAACAACAACACCTACCAATAGCGTCACTATCAGTAAGTACAATTGCGATGATTTCTATTTTGGGTTGGGTTTCAATTGAAGTAATTACAAATTCAAAACAAAAGGCAAAATATCATCAACGAACCAAAATAATAGCACAATAAACTCAGAAAATAATTTAGAACCTACATACAGTGAACCAAAAGTAAAATACCAATCTCAAACAAACTTAGAAACAAGTAATCCAACACCGCAGATAAGAAACATACAAACTGTCCCGTAAGCAAATATACGAATAACCAGTAACCAACAAGATACAAAATCGGAAGAACAATGATAAGTAGAAAAATATCATGTATAAACCAGGTGTGTAGTTTTAATATAAACTTTAATGATATACATATTTATAAATACTATATATATAAGTACATATTCGCATTACATAGTAGTATGCAAAAATTGTAAACAAATTAAAATTTTCATTCATTCATTAAGATACACTAAGCAAATTAGACAAAAAAAACAAAAAAAAAAAAAAAAATTTAGTTAATTAAGTATGTATAGGGCAGTTCCACAAAATTTCGACCAAAAAATAGCGAATTTGTGAATCGATGTCTTCCGATTTTTTGAAATTTTATGAGAAAATGTGCCTCTGGTCCAGTATCACATACGTAAAATATTTTAAAGAAAAATCACATTTCTTGGGAATTATGGGGTTATGAAATATTGGTTTTTGTGCAAAATGCATATTTTTAAAAAATCGTAGAAATCTTAAATATTATCGTAGAGCGATAATATATAGTTCATTTTAAAGGGGAGAGTTTATTCTATCATATAAAAATACTTCCAAAAAAAATTTTTTTAAAAAGGACTACAAGGGCGATAAAAGGATCCTTTATCCTTGAATATCTAAAAAGCTAACTCTCAATTTTGCTCATTTTTTTTTTATGTTTTGTATAATATTATTAGCAACATCGTGTTAAAATCTCAAATTGGGATGAAGCTGGGTTCAGGTGGGAGAATTTTTCAAAGAATATCATGTCTATTTTTCTTATAGAAAATCAATTGATTTTCATACAAATGCAAATTTTATACTAATTTTTTTGCTATTGTCTGCAGCAGGTATTTAAACAGCTTCAAGATTTTTTATATTTGACTGGTGGCGAAGGCGTTATAATTATTAAATAACCTTGCATTGAATTTTTGTTTGCAGGTTTTCTTTTTATTGCCTTTATCTTTTCTTCAAAACATTATATTAACCTGGTCCTAACAGTTTTATAGAAATTTTTCAATTTCAAATGGAATTATAAATATGAAACGAACCTTATTATCATCATTTTATGTATGTATTATTGCCTTTATCTTTTCTTCAAAACATTGTATTAACCTGGTCCTAACAGTTTTATAGAAATTTTTCAATTTCAAATGGAATTATAAATATGAAACGAACCTTATTATCATCATTTTATGTGTGTATTTTGTAAATGCATTTTTAAAAAATCTCAAATGTAACGGTTTTTTATGCTAAAGTATGGGTATAAATTCCGAAATAGTTAATTATTCTATCCTAAAATTTTTAAAATGTATCTATAGTAACAGAAGTAGTTTAGAGTGAAAAAAAGGTGTCGTGACAGTGAGCAGTAGAATTAAGTTAATGTGAACCAAAAATTGTGTATTGTGAATCTAATAAGAAGGTCTCGTAAATAAAAAAGTTTAAAGAACCAAATCTCGTTTTAATTAATGATTCCACAGCATAGTGCAACCCTAGACGTAAATTCGGTGAAACACAACAGCTCTGCTGACGAAGAAAAGCGAAAAGTTAGAGAAGCATATCGGTTTTTATGAGGCGTATTATAAATAAGTCGGTTTAAATGAAAGCTAGAGAAGTTGAGAAAAAAAAGGAGTGCATATTGCCAGAATTAAATGACAAAAAAAGCAACGAGAGAAATGACACGAGAAAAAAACAGAAATAAGCGATGTAGTATTAGCATATACTAATAAAATAATAATATAAGCAACCTAGAACAAAATTGTGTGCTTAATTTTTTTAGATTAACAGACAAAAGCTTTTCCATCAAAGCTGCATAGCAAAGCTTTAATAAAATTTCTCTAAACTTTGACGTCATTGATTTTGTGAGAGTATTTTATGACGTCATACATTATGATTACTTTGATCATGCTTTGGCAGATTTTTGCTAAAAATTTTCATTTTTTACATAAATATGCATTGTTGCCGTAGTTTATACTTTTGAATTTCCTTTTTGTTTTGAACAAAAATATACATGCATAGGTAAATATGTATGTATTATACCAAAAAACATATAGACAGAAAGAATTCTTATGTAGTATCGACTAAAAATTGTAATTATTAAATTAGACTATAGAACAGTACGGTAAGAGAAGGAAGGAAGTGAAAGCTTTTTTAACTATGCTTTAAAGCGCTTTGAAATTTAAGTTTTGTTTTTAACATGATCATGATGAATGAAAAATAAAAAAAAAATTTTACTCTTGTGTGTTAAATAGAATATAAAAAAAATTTCAAATGGTGAAACATATGTGAATAAAATGAGTCACGCCGACACCATCAATTACCTTGTTTATGCGAAGCTTTAATTCGCATTAACTCATGCCGTTTTGACTAAATACGGATGCATAAACCAAATTTTAAAACGCATTGAAACTTTATTTCGTTTTGAGTGAATACACTATAAAATCCGAATTTAAAATTTCAATGCGTTTTTAAAATGTGCATGTACACTTTCTTCGTTTTAAATGAATTGTCATATTTGACCTTTCAAAATGGTGTTGGTAACATACTAAACATCAATATGAACTTTTAGAGTAGTATTAGTTTATTACTCAAAACGTTTTAAGTGAGAATGAAATGTTGTACTACGCATAAACACCAATTAAAATGTATTATCTCAAAACGATGTTCAAAACGTTTTATCGTTAATACGTTTTAATTTTTGTGCATAAACAAGGTAATTGTCGTATTCGCATGTACATATGTATTTCTATGCAGAAGTAAAAGCTTTTTTAACAAAACTGAAATATGCTGATGTACATTCAAAGCTATTTCACTAATGGGGTTCCAACATTGGAACCCCAGAACAAAAATTTTTGTATGAGACATTTTTATACTACTTTCTGTCTATATATTTTTTGATTATACCTACATATTTGCTTTGAAAAAAAATTTTTTTTTTAAATTATAAAATGTTATTATTTATTATTATTATTTATTATTATTAAATATTTATACGTATAAATATATGTAATATATTTATCATACAGACATATTATGTAGCTATTTTAATTTATGAAGGAATTAATCAACAAAATTTTTAGCTTTTGTAATTTCGGAGAAAATTATTAGTTGAAAATAGCCAAACACTTTTTTTTATTGTCTTTTTGCAAAATCGACAATTTTACCTCATATCTTTCGAAAAAAATATGTTAATAAAAGTTCTCCTCCATCTATTTTGTTTTACTTTTTTTTTCACCATATGGACAACTTGTTTTCAACCGTTTTTGGTTTGACAGTTTAAGGAATATGCTCTAAATAATCATAAAAACTGTTCGATTATTTTTAGGTTTTTGTAGACAAAAATAATGATTAAATTTCCCTTCACACTTTATCCAGACTTAGAACTGGCAACCTACAATGGTTGGTGTGTTTAAAAATGTAAATTTTTTTTTTCAATAGATGCTATTTATTAAGATTATATTTTAACTTCTTTTAAATCTAACTTAAATTTTTTTTGTACTTTTCATTATTTTTTTGAATTTTTTAAAACGGTTTTTTTGATTTTTTGAAAATTTTTTCCATCACTTACACTATTTTAAACTTTTAGACTATATTATAGGAAAAGTCTGACACTTTATTAAAAATTTATAATTTAGAAATTTGTTCACTGTTCTAAAGTTCCATAAGTTATTTAAATATGAACGGATTTTGTAGTTATTTTTTGTTTCTTTTTTTGTCCTATACTTAATTCTGCACTTATAATTTTTAAAGTTTATTCACAAAGCCATGAAATGAATGGTATATAATTGAGAGAAATATTCAGCACAGTATTGAAATAAGCCATCCATATAAACTTTTTTAACATTTTTCAAACACGTATATTTATTCCAGATATAATTATCGCCATTTATTTGAAATGTTAAACATAACTTAATATGGCGCATTAAGCATTTTTTAAATTTGAAAGTTTTTGGTTTTTGTAAGATTTCCTTTTGTTCAAATGCTTTTTAGTATCCATTATCCATTTACAATTCTTCCATAGAAGTACTGTTATCATGAATTCTATTATTTTATGATGATGTTGGAAACACATGTCGTCGCGTTTGAACCAGTGAGACTTAATTTGCATATAACAAATGGAGAATTCCACGCAAATCGACCACTTTTTTCCTTAAAATTAATATTAATAAAGCTGGTAGAGATAGGTATATATCAATTTTTGGTGTATCTAGTATTAAATTATTTACGATATCACGATGAAGAATAGTATTAAAAACAAAATGTTTGCTATTTATCAGTAGAAATTCGTTTCGCTGTCACACCCGTTACAAAATATGTCACACCCGTTACATTTCTTTTTTTTAATTATGAATAAAGTATTGCATTGTTCCTCGTCAAATTTTTCCAAAAGATTCTTTCAAGTTTCTACAGTATAATTAAAAATAATTTTTGGAATTGTTTATATGAAAATTTTATGATATTCAGTGAAATAGACGAAAATCCGTGAAATTCAAAATCTTCAGCGTCACACCCGTTACGCTACTAAAATGACGATTCTGATTAAGAATATTTGAATTTTTCTGTTTTATCGTAGCCGTCGTTTGCTTTCACTAGAGGGCATATTAGGAATATTCAAGTTTAATCAGAGTGCAATTGCTCTACGAGTTTTCAATATTTAAGAGTCAGCATGTCACACCCGTTACAAAATGGAATTCCCCAAATACATTTATTGAGAATAAGTTTTCGAATATTCGTTATATAGCTCTTTTCCTTTAAAAAAATTCAAAAATTCTGGCAAATTGCAAGCAATTTTCGTAAAACACTTGAGTGGGAGATATAAGTACATTACGTGAGTCTATGGTGTTATATTGCTTTAATTTTATAAAGACTTATGAGTTGCTATCTATCATTTCAGATTTACAAAAGCTACATATTGCTTTAAAGTACCTCATTGTTTTCAAAAAGCAATAACCAGCAAAATATCGCACGGCTGTATCAGATAAACTAATACTTTTGCAAAATGAATAACTTTCATTTTCATCATTTTTCTGAACAACTTGACTAGCCTCTTCACCTCCTTCATCGTTTGAAGATTCTGTGAACATTTCCTCCAAAAAACTGTTATCTAGTTCTTGGATATCATCATAATCGGTTTGAGGTATGTGTTCTTGATTTTCCGAGTTACTAAATTGCATTACTGTATTCCAATCTATATCAATAAGTTCGTCTGAATCTTCTTCACAATTTGAAAATTTTGAAGAAAACAGAAATTTAATGGTCAGAATTTTAGCAAATAGGGCTCCTAATTCATATAAAGATGGGTTACGTTTATTTGGATTGCGTGAGTTAAGGAATCCGCACAAGGGTGATACAAAAAAAGATAAAACACAAAGTTTAATTTTACAAAATTTATTTTTTAAGTCAAAAGATTTTGGTGTTTACAATTTGGTGTTCTAAACTGAACTGCTACTTCTCTAACAAAATTATATTTTCGTCATCTTAATTTTTACATTTTTTATATAAAAACAAAAATATAATATTACAATTGTCTGGAAATTTAGAAAAATACAATTCACATTTAGGTTTTTTAATTTTGTTGATTTAGCATATTTGATGGAAAAAATAAAGTTTTAAAGAATTTATAAAAATGTAATTTTGTAAATAAAGCATATTTGATGAGAAAATATAGTTTTAAAGAATTTATAAAAATGTAATTTTGTAAATAAAGCATATTTGATGAGAAAATAGAGTTTTAAAGACTTTATAAAAATGTAATTTTGTAAAAATATAAAGGTGAAATACGAGATACATTTTATTAATCTATGTTGGGTGTTGATAAGGCCTGGAGCCGTAACTCCTCCCCCCTTGGATGAAGTGACGACCAAAGAAAAATCTTTGAATTTTCTCGAGGAGCGTACTCTGTTGTTTCCACTGGAGATTCATTTTGTTGATTTGGTAAATTTTGGCGACGTTTAACCACGAAGTATGTAATGAAAATAACCATGATGATTAATAGTCCTATGTTTAAAATATTTGTGTGTGTTGTTTTTGTTTGTAGTAATTCTATTGCATTTTGATTTTCAAAATTGTTGGCATTTTTTCCACATACATCACATTGGAAATAGTGCTTTTCTGCTTTGTACGGTTGATCTGTTGCTTGCTTCCCATAATATCTGTGTGTCGATCGCGATGGCTGAATTCCTTGTAAAGAATCAGTTATATTCCTGCATTCTCCTAGGTCTTCATTACCCTTATCATCAATCCAATCTAGAAAATGTTCAAGACAATATTCTTCCCTGTTGATATCGTCAAACATTATAAAATTGTGCAGAGCAACACATGCTAAGACAATCTTCTCAACATTTTTTGGTTCCATGTGAATTTTATTTGATAAGACACGCCATCGAGCGACTAAGATTCCAAACGAATTTTCTATTGTACTTCGCGCTCTTGAGTCTTCTATTGAAATAATCTTTATCTTTTGGTAAGCAAGTTCCAGGATATGGTTTCATAATATTGGTTGATAATGGGAAGGCTGCATCAGAAACAAAAAAAAATGAGGTGCAGATAATGAACTGTTTGGAAGATGCTTCATTGGGGGTATTGGCAGCATTTTGTTACGTAAGTTTTTCCAAAACTGCTTTCTTGAAAAGTACCTGAACATAAATTGAAATTGAATAAGTCATTTTCTCGAAGTTACGTTAGTCATATATGAATGCAATTACTAACACTAACCTTCTATGATCTAACATCAACGTAGGTGAATGTGTACTTAGCATCACACGCAGCCATCAACACAATGCTGTAAAATCCTTTTTAATTATAGAACTGTGTTCCACTATTTCTCGGACGAACAATTGCGACATGTTTTCCACCGATACTCCCTATACAGTTAGGCATACCCCATTTGTTCCAAAATTCATTTGAAATATCTTCAAAATCACATTCTAATGGCTCACATATGTACATAATATGGTGATAGTAGTGTCCAAATAACTTCACATGTTTCTAAAACTATTGTTCTTACGTTTCCTTACCAAGTTTAAATGACGAGGCAAGAAACTGAAAACTAACACCTTGAGATAAATACCTACAACACATAAAAATAATTATTAATTATAGTAATCTTTATATTCTAAATACACTTACATCAAAGTAAGTGCTAGTCTGCAATCAGGTTTAATAGGATTTTTTGCTGAATCTTTTTGCAATTTATTGTTTAATAAATTAAGCAAAGCAGTGTATCTTTCCTTTGTCATCCTTGCATGAATAAAAAACTGCGCTGGATTCTGTGATCTAATCTTAACAAAAGTTGACTCAAAATAACCTTTTTTATCACGGTCTCTATTAATTTTTCTCACACTGCATGAACGTTTTTTTTATAAAGTCTAATTGTCTTAATTGTTCCATTTTCTTTTATTCAAATAAATATTAAGTATTTATTATTCCAGTAAATTCAGTCAGATCATATATAATTAAAACTCGTAGATCAGCTATAAGCTGTTTTGAGTTGGAATATAGTAGTTGAAATTTCTTTAAAGATCGATTATACACGTATATGTAATTTATTTAATTAACGAATAAAAAAACAATATTAAATTGAATTTAATTATACAATTAATTACTTTAAAAAATGTAAAGTGTAAACACATTTAGATATTATTGAGAAGATGACAAGTAACAAGATTTGACAGCTGCCTTTAAGTTTCATAAAGTTTTGTACGACAATTTTCGTACCTTCCAAAAGTCAGCGAAGGTTCAGCGAAAAGTTTTGAAAATTTTGAAAAGTCTGTATGGTTACTCAATAGAGAAATCATGTTGTCTTTCAGAAATTTAACCTTCCTTAATTTGGTGTCTAAACCTGCCATGAGTTATGGCAAGACATAATTTATGTCTGATAAATGTTCATTGTTGTTGTTGCATTTTCATGGCAAGACATCTATGGCAAGACATATGTCTTTTATCAAGTCACTTTCGAATCATTTGAACTCGATTTCGAAAAAGTGAATTAAGTTTATATATACGTACATAAGTATATTTTTTTAAAAAATTGAATTCTATTTTACTGGCGTCCTTCGGATTTTCTTAAACTAAAATAATTTATAAAAAGAAAAATAATAAAATAATAATATTTAAAACACAATTTTAATTTTAGTTTAATAAAATATTTTAGTTATAATCTTATTTATTTATTTTTATTTTTTGCCATTGATATGGTACATCACCATTTGTAATGAAATATTGAGATATTTTATCTCTAATGCTTTTTGCATATTTATATATTTGGCTTTGATTTTGGGAAGCCAATGATGTAATTGTTTGTGGTAATTCTGAAGTATTTTCCCCATCTGGAGGCAAAGCACACTTCATATCTTCGCTGATATAATTGTGCAGCATTCAAAATGTTTTTACAATTAAATCAAAATTTGATAGTCCGAACCATTTTCCCACAAAATATCTTTTAATAAATTATGTTCGATATTAAACTTTTCTCTTTTTTCTAAGAATGGATTCACCCACATTCTTCGTACTCTTTTTTTTCCTTCTTTATTTCCCATGTTTTCTAAATTTTCTAATATTTTTAAAGCATTTAATGCTTTAATAGCATTTTTCTTTTGGGAAGACATTTTACACTATAACTATGTATATTAAAAACCACAACAAATAAAACGAATTGAAGCTGAATTGAAGTCGGATTGCAGTTAATTACTCGGTACATATATACTCGAAACAACGACGATGAATGTTGCTCTACGAATGAAATGTCTTGCCATGATAAGCCCAAGTTTAAAAATTTATGGCAAGACATAAATTATGTCTTGCCATAATTCATGGCAGGTTTAGACACGGAGTAAGGCAGTGAAAGTCTGTATGGTTAGCACTAATGGTACTAGAAAACAAAAAGAACGGAAAAATATCTTGACTGAATTCAGTCACCTTTTTTTAACATGTATTTTAAATAGGAAACTGAATTCAGTTCGATTTTAATACTATGCTTTATATGTATACTCGGTTTATAAATCGAAGTCTCAAGTCAGTATTGTGCAGGTGCTTATGGAGGCAGTACCCGATTAGTTTCTGCTAAATATGCATATAAATGTTTTTGATAAATAGTAAATTGAAATTGAGATCTGATCACCCCACACAAGAGGCAGATTTATACAAACGCAATGTGAAAGAATATAGAAAAGTATGCTTATGTTGCCTGTACTGACTTCGATTTATAACCGAGTATATAATATCTATAGTTGTAGTGTGTAGCACGTATTTCTTCTTGGTAAATATAATAATAAGATATGCCGAATAGCTACAATATGTAGCGGAAATATTTTTTCGTATGTTTCATGTTTTTTAGTAGAATTTTGACGTCACTTCCGATAAAGTTTGACCCGCAACACACGTTTCATGCATACACACTCTACAAACCGGTTTTCGTTATGTTTTCTTGTAGAAAATCTTATAATTCTCTTCAATAATCAGCGGTGTTGATGGTAAAAATTGACTCGTGTGTTCTGGCTATATTTTGATTTGGTGATCAACTGATACCTGATTTAGTAATCTATTCATTTTATCAATTCTGAAAATAAAGTTTTGACATAAATTTGTAACTGTCATTACTGCAACAAACGAAATATTTTTGAATTTCAAAATTAAAAATTTATAGGCGTTAAATTGTCGACAGTGACGTCAGTTTAGCTGTTAAATTTCTTTTTTAGGTTATAATTATTTATTTAGCATTCCTCATTCTATTTACCATGGTATTTCTCGTTTTTAGTTCAATAGTCGTCTGAGGCGTTTTGACGTTTCTGTTTTGTAGCATGGTAGGAGGTCTTTTTGCTTTTGACGATATCGACGGTGGTCTATTTGATTACGAGTTAACTAGAAAATCAGTGAAATTTTTTACCATCAATTTAATTTAATTTTCCAAACATGGTTGTAAAGAAGGTAATTGGTATAATCTAGCAATTCGTGTTGTGATTTTCAATTTTAGTGTTGAAAGTTATACAAAATATACAATACAAATTATACGTCGTTTTCATTCGTAGTTACGTTACTTAAGTTTCCTTATAATTTATTACAGCCCAGACTAAAAAAAAAGCCAGTTACAAAGAAAGTGGCACCAGCACCTTTGGCTGTTAAAAAGCCAGTGGTAAAGAAGGTGGTTAATCCGCTTTTTGAAAAAAGACCAAAAAATTTCGGGATAGGTAATTAGAGATGTTTTGTTTGTTTATGAGATATTGATATATATTTTTTTTGATTCAGGTCAAAATATTCAACCGAAACGTGATCTTTCACGTTTTGTAAAATGGCCAAAATATATTAGAATTCAGCGTCAAAAAGCCGTTTTGCAAAAGCGTTTAAAAGTTCCACCCCCAATTAATCAGTTCACTCAAACATTGGATAAAGGAACAGCTGTAAAACTATTCAAGTTGCTTGAAAAGTATAGACCAGAATTAGCACTGGCGAAAAAGCAACGCTTGAAAAAGATTGCTGAAGCTAAAGCAAAAGGTAAAGATGTTCAACCTAAGAAAAAACCGATTTGCGTTCGATCTGGTACAAATACTGTTACAAAATTGGTTGAACAGAAAAAAGCTCAATTAGTTGTAATCGCTCATGACGTTGATCCAATTGAGGTAAGTTGTTTATTGAATTAATTTTTATATTGAACTTATTATACTTGATGATTATACTTGAATTTCTTCACCTGAAGAAGTTGTGAAGAAAATTGACAGCTGAGTTATTTTATTTTTTGTAACAGTATAGTGAAATTTATATGAATTCTAAATATTGATTTGAATTCTAAATTTTTTTTGCAGCTTGTTTTATTTCTCCCAGCCCTGTGCCGGAAAATGGGTGTTCCATATTGCATTGTTAAAGGTAAAGCCCGCCTAGGACTTTTGGTACACCGCAAAACATGTACCGCAGTTGCAATAACAGCCGTTGATTCCAATGATAAGGGAAATTTAGCTAAACTTGTAGAAGTTATCAAGACAAACTATAATGACAGACAAGATGAGATCCGTAAACATTGGGGAGGTGGTCTTTTGGGTTCAAAAAGTTTAGCCCGTATTGCAAAATTAGAACGAGCTAAAGCCAGAGAATTGGCTCAAAAACAAGGCTAATTAAATTTTGTTTAGTTTTAAGTTTTAGACGTAAAGTCTGAAAATAAAAATAGAAAACTAAAATTTTTATGATTTAATGTTTAATTCAAATGGAATAATTTTGTTAACTTAGTTCAATTTGAATTTATATCTACACGGTAAAATAATGGTGTTATGGGTTAATCTATAATGTTTTAATTTTAGTGCAATAGAGTATCCCTAATTTACTGATATCTAAAATTATCCGTAGTAGATTTTAAACGAAACACGGCTTAAAGTTAACTGATTCATTCAATTCAATATACACTCCGCGACACCTGATTAAGAACTTTTCTTTACCTGTGCTTAAACCGGTGTCGCGCTATTTATACACCTTTTTGAGAAAAGTATCTTAAGATTTTTGTTGAGGGAATTTCCGTAGTTACCTTATTTTCTTATTGAATACTCTAAACAAAATTATTTATCACCGGTGTCGCGGAGTGTATCATATACATATTATAATGCTTTTATATAGAATGCCCATTTTTATATTTTAAATACATATTACATTTTAGAATAGTTGGTTGCGTACAAGATTTTATCACATTGGCTCTAGCTTCCAAATATGGCATTAAAAAAGCATACTAGCATTTTCCGTTAGAGCAGAACATTTTAGACTTATTCATGAATAACTAACTTCCTCACGATTGGTCTGACTATATTCTATTGCACTCTCAGGTGACCAGATAGAATTCATGGATTTTCTTGGAAAATCTTTTGTTGGAGGCGTAATTTGGATTTCAATAGAACACCTACATACGTCATAGCTTTATCTTGTATAATTAGGAAGTAATTGTTTATTTACCTTAAAATATGTGGACAGGACACGGTGGAAAAAAAAAACATGTTCATAATAAAGACCTACACATTGGGCCTTATTAATAGCCTTTAACTAAGTCGTTAATAACAACTTAGTTCTTTACTAAACAAAATTTGGTATTAATAAAAAATTTAATTGTCGAATTTTGCTTAATCACGATATTAAAATTAAATCGTAGAGAAGTGAAGACTAAGTTGTTGATTAAGAAGTAAAATACATCTAAAGAAGGGAACATAACCTAATTTTTGAAAAGTTTTTTAAAAATGGATAGTTTTGACGATTTTATATTTCAAGATCTAAATATTATAAATGAGCGACGTGAATGTCGAAAAATAAAAATTTATAAAGAAAGAAAAAATTCTTAGCAGTTTCATCACATAAAAATGCAAAGTTGAAATGTCAAACTATGCAATCATATAAGAATCAGGGATGGAATTCTCAGTACTATTTTATTATACTTAATTTTGTTCGTTAATTTACGTTGTTATTTCTGTCATGTCTTTTATGTTTTTTGTAAAGTAGATTTAACTAAATTTTTAATTTGTTTAACTTTTTTTGACATATTTTTTGTAAAATATTTTTTTTATTTAGTCAACAAGACGATATACAAGTATATATACAGAAAATAAAACTGTCAAGTGCTTTTAAGGTTCGACTAAATTTCATCCCTGATAAGAATTCAATTGATTCTGACGTTAGAAAACCTAAATAGCTTTTAAAATATAGCTTAGCAGAAGGCTATTAATACCAAAATAAAAGTCGGCTTTAAATTGAAGCTGCCGTAACTAACTTAAACTTGAGTTTATGAAAATGCTATTAATAAGGCCCATTGTGTATAAAACACTAAAATGTTTTAAAAGTTTTTCTACAAAACTTGATAATAGAGAAAGCATTCGTGCTTTACTGACAATTCTGATATTTTTCACTTCCTCACTGAGTACACACGTTTTTTTGGGACTCACTTTTTCTATCTGACAATAGATGTCGCTATGAAAAATTTCGGTTCATCAGTTCGGAACAATTTTCATTCTTCAGTTGTGTTCATCAGTTTCAGTTCAGTTCATCAGCATTTACACCCTTCATTATAAAAATTGTAAATTTCAATTATAATTTGTAGTTATAAACCCACTCTACCATATCCAAATTACAAAATTTAAATTGAACTGTCCAAACAATCGCAAATGTCATATGATGGAATGAACATGTTTTACTGGGCACTGCAAATGAAGCTATTTTCAAAAAGAAGATAAGTGATCTGAGTAAAACTGAAGTGGTGACAAATTAATTCATCAAGTCCAGAAAAACACGACTACAATTTTCACTTTTCGAAATCAGTACAGGCTAGATAGATATGCTTTTCTATATTCTTTCACAAATTGTTTGTATAAATCTGCAAAAAGTATTAAATATTAAGAGATTCCTTCATGAGGAACAAAAAAATTCACATTTTTTACTTGTTTATAAAAATTCACTTGAGAAAGCTCGAAAATTCCCTTAATAAAGCTCTATTCTGAAGCTCTTTCGAATTCAATAGAATGAATTGGGATATAAAAAACATACACTGCTCGACACTTGATTAGCAACTTTTGTTTTTTGCCTGTATAGGGTGATCCTAAAAATTATTGATAAGAAATAGTTTTGTTTAGGGTCTTCAATAAGAAAATAAGGTAACTATGGAAATTCCCTCAATTAGCAAAAATTTTAGGATACTTTTCTCAAAAAAGGGTATAAATAGCGCGACACATGTTTAGCATCAGGTACAGAAAAATAAATAAAACAATAGTATGATTGTTTTTTTAAATATTTTTTTTTATTAATAGTGTGTATGTTTACCATTGTTACTAATCAATTCAAAAATTCTGTTCTGTAGTGACTGGTACAGGGTGGTTATTAAATCTTGTGGAATGGAATTCCAGGCAAGTAAAATTTACTCTGTAAGATCTTCTACATTATTAAATTGCTGCCCTGATACATAAACACGTCGTGGTAGAAAGCCCTAAACATTTTCTATTATATTTTAATCTGGTGGCAGCGACGGCCATTCCATAAAATTAATTTCTTGCTCCCTAAACCATTGTTGGACCAGTGTTGCTGAGTGAAATGGATCGTTATCTTGTGTGGAACGTTGTGCTATTTTAACTTTCTGGTTGCTGACAACATCTAAACACTTTTTCGCATCCACACGACCATGACAAATTTTAATCTCGGCTGGTCCACGTGAAGAAATGGCACCCCGTATCATTACCGAACCACCTCCTTGTTGTCTTCGTACTAATATCAACTCTTCTATGTGTCTGTGAGTCAACGCTGGCTTTCTTTTGACTTTTAACTTTTTAATTTCAAATTTACTTTTTCAGGATTCTCTGAATAGTGCGTACTGATGCGTTGGTACCAACTGTATCCCTAATTTGCCTCGCCATCATGGTAGAATTAGAAGCAACTCTTAAAATTCTTCTTTTTTCCGTTTCCGTTGTAGCCGTTTTTGTTCTGCCTTTTCTGTTTTTGCCGTAGTTTTCTTTGTTTTTCAAATAATTGGTAATAACTTTAATGCTACGTCCTATTTCCGCTGCAATTTTGCTATAATTCTTATTTACGGAACGCAAAGCGTCAATTTTTGCACGTTCTTCTACTGTCAAAATTTTACCTTTTCCCATTTTCTAATTTATATTAGAACAGTGAAAATTTTTTTTTTCTTAAAACAAAACTGCACTTGAATTTTAGTAAAAAAATAATATTCCACAAATAATTCAACTTATTACTTTGTAAAATACTAATTTAGAATGATTTTGCTAAACATGTGTCGCGCTATTTATACCCTTTTTTGAGAAAAGTATCCTAAAATTTTTGCTAATTGAGGGAATTTCCATAGTTACCTTATTTTCTTATTGAAGACCCTAAACAAAACTATTTCTTATCAATAATTTTTAGGATCACCCTATACAGGCAAAAAACAAAAGTTGCTAATCAAGTGTCGAGCAGTGTATTATGTTGATGATGAAATAAGTGAATATATTATGTATTATTATAACGATGGCAATGATATGATTGTATTTGTAAATTGCTGTATGAATTAATGTGGATATACACGGAGGTAAAACGACCAAAAGCGTACGCAACCAGATATTAAAAATATAAATAACTAAAAAATTTTCAAAGTAAAATGTACTAAAATTAGGTGTCCGATCACTTTTGTCCACTTAAAATGCTATGAATTAATAATGCATTTTTTCAATAAAATAAAGGTTATTATTGTTATGTTATTTATGTATTTTTTTCAGAATCAATATAATTTCTATAAAATAAAAATACTTTCGTTTTATTTCATAGTGTATAGAAATAAGGATAATTTATTTCATGTTTTTTGTACTGTCCGAACACTTTTGGCCATCTCTGTATGTTGTGTACTTATAATATGCTTAGAACTGGAATAAATGATTTTAGTTGTTGTTTTCTTTAGTTCTGTGTCATTTTTTTACAGCTGAAATTGAATGGTATTTGTTGTTCTTGGTGTTTTTTTCGGCTTGATTTTTTCTTTGCTTTTATGTTATTTTTCTTTTCTCGAGCATTTTTTATTTTTCTTTGCTTTTTTCGACCTTGACCTACTTTTACTTTATTCATTCTAAACGTTTGGAATATTCCATATGTGTTTCTTAATTCCATAAAAGTAATCGAATGTTCCGTTCTATATTTCTTAATTTTTTCCGAATATCTGGATGGAACGCATTCTTTCCGATCCGCGAATGAAGATGGAATTAATGCACAAACAGATGTTATTTTACATAACCTCAATCTTTTTGTTAATGTTTATTCTTTTTTTGTTTCTTTATTCATTCTATTCCACATATTCTAAAACTTATTCCGTTCGTTCTATTCCTGTTATGGAATGAATAAAGAAAAACACCCATAGATATTAAATTTTATGGAATTATTTATGAATTTAATTCTAATATGTTGCTACAGCTATATTAATTTTTTTTAGGTCAATTTTTTTGTACGCCACTGTACATATTCAGTTGGCTGTACATTAAATATTTCTAAATTCAGTTCATATTGGAAAAAGAAAGTCTGCAATTTATTGGAATTGCAACTTAAAATTTCAATAAATGAACTGTAATTTAATACCCGTTGCCCACGCGCAACAAAATTCATAATCCATTTCATTGTTCTAGAAATGGTGTGATTTTCCTTTTATATTTAAAAAATCATACGATTTCTAGAAATAAATAAGAGAATTAATCAATTTAATTTTTTTTGCTTCAGCAAAATTCTCTTATTTTCAACTTACCTTTTTTATTAAAATCCAACTCTTAAAAATTTCTTATAACTTAAAATGCATACAATGGTATTTGCCGACGGTAAATACGTCATATTACATATAACATTTATTACCCATAGCAATTATCCCATACAAAATTCGTTACATAGTAATTGACCCACATAAATTCATTATGGCCTATTTACTCATGTAAATAGCCTAATGATATGGTAATTTCAAGTTCACACACACCATCAAGTTCCCAATATGCTGATGTTGCCTATTCGCTGTATATTACTCATTAAGTAATATATGGAATATACTAGAATATTCGATGATGGTTCATATACCTTCATGCATATTGCTGAATATTAATCTCTTAAATGTCATCTTAATAACCACATTATAGATAATTAAGAGACGAGTAATGAGATAATACGAAGTATGATGGGTATATAAGGAAGGTATACGTTGATGACGGTCTTCTTTTTTTTCCTTTTTTCTTTTTCGTTTTAGTCTGGATCCGGTCATTTGTTGGAAGAACACAATTTTTTTCTTTTGCTAAGACAATGTTTTTTTCTAAAGTATTTAAAATATATTTAATTAAAGTTATAATCAATTTGGTGGTTGATAAAATTCATTCAAACAAGGAAACAAAAGGGTAAAACAAAATTTTTTTGTTTTGAATAAAGTGTTTCATAATAAATTATTGAAAGAACAATTTTAACTACGCTATATAAAAAAAAAAAAAAGAAAAAAAATATAGAATCTTATTTAATCGTGAAAAAAAAAAAAAAAAAAAAAAAAAGGGAAGTACAATAGTGCATTTAGTGAATATGGTAATAATGATGCTCAGATCGATATTGACCATTGCGACAGTCAATCTCATACTGTTTATGAAGGTACAAGCTATTTAAAAGAATTTAGTGAAAATAATTTAAATTTAAATCAAAAATTCACAGGCCGTATCATATGAGAATTTTTTTTTTGTCTGAAATTTATTATTAAATAGTGATTTTTGTAAAGATATAAATAATAAAATATCAAATATCTATGAAAATATAGGTAAAAATTGTAGTGAAATTTATAGTGGAAAGGAATGTAATTTAGGTAATGTTGTTATAGTGAATGGAAAATCTACATAAAATTACAACATTCAGAATACAAATTCAACTTAATCATCATTAAATGATAATAAAATTTCAAAATTGAAAAAAAAAAAAAAGAAAAAAAAGAAGAAAGAGAAGAAAAGATTGTATGTTAATTTCCGTATTTACGAGTTATTATCATTTTTTTTTGCAAAACGTTATAATAAAAAAATAAAAAAAGAGAAAAGAAATAAAAAACGACACAGTGCCGTGTGTTACTTATTAAAATTATCTAGAAAAAAAAGTGTGAATTAATTAGAATTCAACTAATTTTGTTTTATTTTTCATTTAACATAATTTAGTGAAAAAAAAAAAAAAAAAAAAAAAAAGGAACCATCACAGAAATGATAAATAAAATAAAATCATGTATAATAAATTTTAATTTCATTTATTTTATTTTATAAAATATCGTTTTTTTTCTTCTGTTATTTTTTTTTGTTTTTTTGTGATAGTGTTAAGATTACAGTCATATTGAATAATTTTTTTATAATTGTCCATAAAAATTTTCATCAATATTAACTTCATTTTAATTATATTTTATAGTTATATAATAAAAAAAAAAAAAAAAAAAAAAAAAAAAAAAAAAAAAAAAAAAAGAAATACGAAACAAACATTAAAATGCCCAGATTAAATCTAATAAAAGGAACGATAATATATATATTGAAATTTAAGCTATTAAATTATCATTATGATGGTGTGACCGAGATATTCTGGAAAAGCAGAATCAGCATCAGCATCTGGCCAGATTCAGCTCTTCAGGTCTTCCAGCACATCCTCCGCGGGAATTGTATATTTAGATAAGTACCGAACTAAACTTACTTTGTGTATCTCTAAAGGTAGTAGTTTTTTTTGAGACTATATAGTATCTAGATTTGTAGGTTATCTTGGCTTTAATTAAGTAATTAAAAAAAAAAAAAAAAAAAAAAGGCTTATTCATGTATAATCTAGATTTATATATAATCAGATTAACGATATTTTTCTTGTATCATTAGATAAGTTGTATAATAATAATTTAAAATCAAAGTAATTTAATATAAATGGAAGGCATTTTCTATGTATTTAAAAAAAAAATGAATTTAAATTAAAACGAATACAAAAATTTGTAGTGATTTTCTTATTTGGCTTTTTAATAAAAATTGAATAGGAAAATGATAATAAAAATAAAAAAAAAAGAAAAGGAAAAAAAGAAGGAAAAAATAATAATAATAATAATGATAATGGTAGCAATTTGAATAAAAATTAAAAAGATAAAATTTTAATATGAACATTTTGTTTTGAGTACTGAAAATAATAGCTATTTTTATATACTATTATATATCTATCTATATATTATATACATTTACATATTTATAAATGCATAACATTTAAATATATATATTTTCTAACAAAGTATTTGTAGTGATTTTTTTTTCTTATTTAATTTGGAATAAAAAATGAGTTCTGAAAAATGAAAAAATGAAATTTTAATATACAAAATATATATATATATAAAAAAAAAAAAAAAACAAAACAAAACGGAAGAAAAAAAAAAGAATTGTTGAGATTTCTTTTTTTCGATTCAGATAATACAGATACTTGCGTATAAAATGCAAAGATAGAAAAGGGAGGTAATAAGAGTGGTGGACGTCGACGATGGTGGATGAAGGTCGCTGGTCCTTCAGGATAGATACTTCTTTCACTGGCCCCCCCCTCTGTTTAGAGATGGTCTAGCACTGGTCCAATTTCTTCCTTCTATCACTTGGTTTTTTTTTTGAATGATAAGTGTGTATTTTTGCCGGTCATTTATGTAACAAACGGACAACTTCTGAAAGGGTGATCCCCAAAGAACCCACCCAAGGCTGAAGCAGCTGGATTGAGACCGGCTGGGGTTCACCCGGGAGTTATGCTAATCCCATAAGATACATATAAAATATAAATTTACATAATTTTCCGTATTTGTTACATATGGCGCCCAACGTGGGGCTCGAACCCATCTTTTGCCTTAATTTAAATCTCAATCCATGTCCTTCTGGTTCATGGATTGATTCATTTTTTTTCCGTTTTCAGTTTCCTCGGTAACATGGAGATTTTGTGTTTGGTGGCAACACTGAACCTGAAATCTACCATTCCACGCGTCCTTTCCGCTCACACCAATAACCCGGTTCTTCAAATTTAAATTTAACATGAATTTTCGCGCGCGATATCTTTTATACGATCTCTGTTAATCGAATTTCATTTTGTTTTGAAATTCAAGTATTGGATTCTCGTTGCTGGTCACGTATGACCAAAATTCTTGGAGGAACCTCCGAGATTTTGTTGCGACGTGACTGGCTGATTTTTTTGTACAGCTTACGAATGATTTTGTAAATCATTAAAATTTCTTTTATAGATTCTGTGTAATAAAGTTTCGGTTCGGTTTGAATTTTTCTCTTGATACTTATAATTCAAGTACTTTTCGGTGATCTCAAATTTAAATCTTTTTTTTTCCCGCCAAATTGTAAATATGGTAAATTTTAATTCATTCATGCTCACGACATATACGATGTCAGGCCGGTCTTGTACGTTTAGGACCGTAACCTTTGCGCGTATATGTTCGTGTGACATTCTTACTTTTGTTATAGTCAAACCGTGTAAATCAAACATATACAGCTAGCGACATAGAAAAGTGCGGTCTGATAAATTTTATACATTTTCAAAAACAAATGTCCTTTGCGTTTATTTTATGATTCATAATGTTGGGTTTTTTTGCATCTATAATAGGATCTGTCCCTCTGCACCCTATATAAAGTCTCGAAAGATTTATTTTTCATTATTTAGCTAGTGAAATTTGAAGAGTAATTTTTAATATAAAAAAAGTGAAGTAAAATGAGTGGAAAAAAACAAATGTCAGTTGAGGAAAAAAGTGCGGTTCTTACTTTGTATAAGGAAAATATTTCTATAAAAGAAATATCAGGATAGGTAGAGTACGCAGAATCTTCCGTAATGAAATTTTTGAAAAATTTTTAAAATTTAGGGAATTTGGAGAGGAAAAAAGGTACTGGTGCTAAAAGAAAAACCACAGAAAAAGAGGACCGGGAATTAAAATTTAAAGTATTAAAAACCCCATTTTTTTTGCTACAAAATTGAAGAGGGAGTAAAAAACTACAAACTATACTAACTTAAGTGTTCGTACAGTTGAAAAAAATAAAATAAACATGGTTTCAGGTGTAAGAGGCCCGCAGAAAAACCACTCTGAAGTGAGAAAATGAAGGCTAATCGGCTTCAATAGGCTGAAAACCATTAGGAATGGACATTTGATGATTGGCCGCGAGTGACTCTCTCCGACAAACACAACTTCAATTTATTTGGACATGAAGGAAAGCAGAGCGCTCGTCGAAAACAAAAAAAATAATTGGGCCTCATTGCATATTGACAACTGTACAACATTCACCGTGTGTTATGGTTTGTGGGTGCATCACAGACTATGGAGTTTGCCCATTAAAAATAATAGATGGAATAATGAATTAAGAAAAATATGAGAAAATCATCTCAAATTATGTTTTTCCAACATTTGAGAACATGGCTCAATATATAGAGGATTCGATATTTCAGGATGATTCGGTTCCATGTTACAGAACAAAGCTCGTAGGTATTCCTTTGAACTAGAATTCTGAATTATTTTTAAAATTGTTATTTCTACTGCATATAACAAATTAAAAAGAAAATTTCTGGTTATATTCATTGTCCTGGCCAGAAAAAATTCCTGACATGAACATAATGCAGAATTTTTAGGGTTCCACTGACATGAGACTCAATGAAAATAAACCGAAAACAGTGGAAGAATTGAAAAATTCTATATTAAATATTTGATATACTGCTTGTCCTTATTAAATTATATCATTATTATAAAAATCAATTCCGCAGAGAGTCGATGTGGTCATTAAGGCAATAGGAGGAGCTATAAAATGTTAACTTTAATTAAAAACTTCAAAAAAAATGTAAATAATTATAAATAGAAAATTTAGGTTAAGCAAAATAGTTATACGGTTTATGACGATGTTCGAAAAAACAAATCCAGGCAATAAATTTCATTTAAAAATTAAAAAAACAATTTATTCTTCTTTATGTTCTTACAAATTATTACACATTTTTACACATTTATAGGGAAAGGGTTTAGAAAGTAAAAAAAAAAAAATATTTGCAGGTAGACTAGCCTTCTCTTTATTATAGGTTTTACCTCTTACTAGATCAGTCTTATCATAGAAATAAAAAACCCAACATTAGGAGTCATAAAATAAACACAAAGGACATTTGTTTTTGAAAATGTATAAAAATTATCAGACCGCACTTTTCTATGTCGCTAGCTGTATGTGATACATGTGACGTATGACACATAGTCTTGGTTACGTACACCAGGACTATCGTTTGCGACGTTGAATGAATCATATATATACCCTTTAAAAATTGAATTTTTTTTTGAGAATTTAAATTGTTTGAATTAACGATTGATTTCGTGCAATTTTCCATTTGGTTTGTTACATGTGCTCTGGGTTTTTCATTTAATTACACACATGTAACTCGCCTCATGAATGATTTAGTCCAAAATTTAAGTTGATTTTTTTTGAAAACCTCTGATTAAACTAGCTAACCCCAAGATTTTTTTTTATATATACATATTTGCATTCTGTTTCTAGTTTGTTTTGCAGTGAAAGAAAAAAAGTTGTGTTTCAGGTTTATTAATGAGGCAGGGAGTTTTCCTAGTGACACCCTTCTGCCCTCGTTGATGTCCACCACCTCACATCCTCATATGTAAAACACATTTTAAACAAAATTATTAATTTAACCTTTTTTTTTGCTTTTGGCACAATTTCATATTATTGCATGATTATTTTTATTTATAAATATATATACATTTTTACTTTGCCTTTTGCGAAGTAAAGGAAATTATTTTTTTTTTCAGATTTCGGTTAAAGTAGTACAACTTCTTTTTTTTTTTTTACTTTTCTCTTCCTTTCTTCTTTACGTCGACATTTTTTTTTTATAAAAGTGATTAATCGAAATTTTAATAAAAATTAAACTTGACTAAATTGTTCGGTTTGTTCGCGAGTGTTTTAATATGCAATATCTTCATTTTGTGAAAATTTTTCTTGATTAATAATAACAAAATTTGTTGAATCCTTTTTAATACCAATTAGTTTTGTCACGGGATCTACGCGGACGAAGGTGCCCCGATTAGATCCGTGACCTCAAATAATAATTTTGTTTGTGCAAAAGTTTTAATAAGATTTTCTTTGACGTGTCAATACAAAATGGATCCTAGCTATTTGGACACACCAGAATTTATCTATGAATGCCAAATTCGGGACATAGATCCTAAACATCCAGACTCTCTCAAGGCCTTGTGTGACCTACTGGCAGCGGAAGCCGATGGAACGATTCAACGAGCGGATAGGATCATCAATTCAATCAACAAGGAAATTGGCGATTTGCGTAGCCAAGCAGAAGGAATTCTCCAGAGCTTGACATCTCAAGATATTACGACTGACACTGAAAAGTCCCTGCGCGTCCAGGCAAAACTCTGGCACCTGCAGCATCGTGTAGACCGTGTAAAAAGCAGAAAGCCTAATTTCGGGTCCGTAAAGTCCATTGATGATAATATCCAGAAAGGTTTTCAGATGTTGAGTCGCGCTTTGGAGACCGCCGACGCAGAGTTAGGAGCAGTAGGAGGCGATTTGAACTTCGATAATACTCAATCCATTGTGAGGAGCACTCCTGCGACTTCGATAGAAAATCTCAGCATCATTGGTGGAAAGGAAGGTCCTGCAGCTGTTCCTAGTCCATTAACCTTTTCAATACTTAATACTGTATCTAATCAAAATAAAAGTAAAAATAAACAAAGAAAATCTTTGGCTTTTAGTGTTCCCTTACCCAGTAAACCTCCTACAGAATTACACAATCGTAAACACAACTCGACGCGAACTTGATAAGTCAAATTATCGATTAAATACTTCATTACCCGCCACAGCAAATGATTTTTCTCCAGTTATACCTGACAAGCCTTATTCTACCACATCTCGAAATATTCCAATTTCTTTCAACAACGATTTTAATATTCCTAAACAAGCAGCTAATCCACAAATTTCAAGCTTGGACTTTCCTCAATCTCGTCCTGAAGTTTTTCTCAATAATATTCATCCTAATCTTCAAAATGTGCCTTTTTCGGCAAATAATTCACGTTTTGGCTCTGTGCCACCGTTTTCTCAACAACCTAGACGTATGGGATTGCCCATTGAAGAATTCCTGTTTCGTTTAGAGTCTTTGGCAGAAGCTGACAAAGTCTCTGAAGATACGCTAGCTGCTCATGTGCACCGATTTTTGGCAGAAAAAGCTCTTACTTGGTACTGGCTATTTCGGCGGGCCAACCCCCTTGCAAATTGGCGCGGTGTACGACGAGCGTTGCTTGACGAATTTCGAAGCCAGACTACGGACTTCGAGATTCGCCAAGCAATGTTCGCTCGTCATCAAAAGCCTGGTGAATCTTTCAGTGACTTTCGATTAAAGATGCAAGGTTTGGCCTCACGCCTTAGGTACCCCATGAGCCAGCAGGAACTAATTGACATTGTCAGAAGAAACATGAACTCTAGACTACGTAATGCATTTCTCCTTCACACAGTATCTTCTCTTGACGAGCTACGTGATTTAGCCCGAAAATTTGAAAAGTTGTGGTCTGAAACAGACCTTCGTGCTAGAGCTCGCTCTGTTGCAGAACTTTACAGTCCCTATGATTCATGTGTCTTTGATAATACTCCTCATGTTAATGACAACCCTTGTGACTTAGGTCACCAATTTTCCCAATTGCCTGTTAATTCTTCAAGTAATACACGAGAGTTCACTGATTCCGCTAGAACGGACTTGCCCATGTCAAGCGTCGATGTTTGTGCCTTAAATAATTTGTCAACGGAAAATTTCATCTGTTGGAACTGTGACGCCAAAGGACATTCGTTTAGAGAATGTACTATACCTCAGCGAAATTTATTTTGTTTCAAATGTGGTCGAAAAGGCGTCACCACCCCAGTTTGCAGAATTTGTACTTCGGAAAACGGAGTGTCAAACGGGATGCACTCCGGGGCACCTCGTTTGATACGTCGTTTCCCGGAACAGAAGACCCCAACCACAACGAAAAAGACGAGCTAGGCTTGTCCGGTGTTACCGATGGTTCCCATGTGCTGGACCAGGGACCTGATTTGCGTCAAGTTTTACAGGATGGCAGGATCCGTGCCTCGGAGCATGATACCCTGCTGCAATATCCGCTTGGTAAGGGTCAGGGCTTTGGCCCATCACATGAGGACTCCGTCCTCAGCGCCTGTCAGCCCCCACGTTTGTCTGAGAACTCACCTGAGTTTTCTATTTATTTACCTGATGTGTCAACTGATTTAACTGATTTTTCCATAACTTTACTAGAATTGTCCGAAAATTTACCTGATGTGAATAAATTTACAAGCAATGTTACTATGAACCTTGAGGATCGATATCTCGAGAGGTTGCGAAGGTATAACGAGTGTCGTAATAAAATATTCGGTACTGTATCGGAAGTTGTATCTAAACGAGTTCTCGAGTGTCGAAAACGTTTTAAAACGCGTAAACAAGTTCGGAAGTCGTTGGAAGTTCTGAATAGTTTTTGTCCTTTTAAAGATCCGCGACCATACGCGAAAATTTTATTTAATAACGTAGAATTATATGGATTAATGGATACTGAGGTTCCAGTCAGCTGTATTGGTAAAAATGCTGATGAAACGTTAAAACGAATAGGTGTCAAGAAGGCAACTTCGGCCACACCTACACATACAGCTGACGGAAGCTACATCTACATCGTCCCAACTTTGGCGTAAACCCTGTATCTCGGGATCGATTTTTGGCAAAAATTTGATTTATTACCGAAGTGTATTTCAGAACTTCACAGCGAAAGCGTTCAAGATCCGAAAATGCACGTTTTGACCGCGGAACAGCAACGACAATTAAATGTATTAAAGTCTAAATTTCCTTCGTTTGCCGTTTTCGGTTTAGGTAAAACGCCGTTAGAAGAACACGTGATCGACACCGGTGATACACCTCCGATTAAACAACGACATTATCCTGTTTCGCCCGCAATTCAAAAATTAATGTATGACAAATTAGATCGCATGCTCGCTATGGGAGTCATTGAGGAATCAAATAGCGCATGGAACTCTCCCGTTGTTTTGGTGAGGAAGCCCGGAAAGAACCGCTTGTGTCTGGACTCGCGAAAAGTCAATGCTGTGACAAAGAAGGATGCATACCCTTTGCCACACATTGACGGCTTGCTCAGCCGCTTGTCCGACACAAAGTTCATTACAGGGATCGATCTGAAGGATGCCTTTTGGTAGATTCCTCTAGAAAAGGAATCTCGCGAAAGGACAGCCTTCACAGTACCTGGCCGGCCTCTTTACCAAATCACCGTGATGCCGGTCATATCATCGGAATTACGTGATATTGTCTTTGTTTATTTGGACGATTTATTAATTATATCAAAAGATTTTGATACCCATATAAAAACGCTCGAAAAAGTCGCGACTTGTTTAAGAATTTCGGGATTAACTATCAACGTCGAAAAGAGTAAATTTTGCCAACAAGAAATTAAGTATCTTGGCTATATCGTCGGTGATGGTTGTATAAAAACAGATCCGGAAAAAATTGCCGCGATTGTCGATTTTCCAAGTCCGAAAAATCCTAAGCAAGTTCGTCGTTTCTTAGGAATATTCGCGATTATGCTCAGGCTCAGAGCTCTTTTGAGAAGCTCAAAACCTGTATGACTTCCGCGCCGGTGCTGGGAAACCCGGACTTCACGAAGGAGTTCTTTATACAGTGCGATGCGTCGAAAGTGGGCGTGTCCTATTCCAACTTTTGGAGGCGGGTGATGAAAATCCCATCGCATTTTTATCCCAAAAGCTCAATAAAGCTCAGAGGAACTACTCCGTGACAAAACTGGAGTGCCTGGCCGCGGTGTTGTGTGTCAAAAAGTTCAGAGCTTACGTTGAAGGTTTTAGATTTACGATTATTACGGATCACGCGAGTTTGAAATGGTTGATGTCTCAACCAGATTTAAGTGGTAGTCTCGCTCGGTGGAGTTTGAAATTACAAGCTTTCGATTTTTCAATTCAGCACCGCAAAGGTTCTCAAAATGTGGTGGCTGATTCACTCTCCCGCGCGTTTTGCGAAGAAATTAGTACGAACTTAAATCTGACTGAAGTCGACCTAGCCTCAGATAGTTTTCGCGACGATGAATATGTTCAATTAATTTCGTTCGTTTCAAGCAATCAAAATAAGCTGCCAGATTTAAAAATTCACGACGGTAAATTGTTCAAATCCCTTCGTAATTCTTTGATCCAAAACGTTCATGAATCCGAAGTAACGTGTCATGGTGTCATTGCTGTAACATATCGATTTTTGTCTGATAAATATTATTGGCCCAAAATAATTGTTGATGTTCAAAATTTTGTTAGTTCCTGTGAAGTTTGTAAGGAAAATAAATCCCCTAATTTTTGAACTAGACCTCCTATGGGATCTAGGTTCATCTCTGAAAGACCTTTTCAACGTCTGTATATTGATTTACTTGGTCCATATCCTAGGACTAAGGCAGGAAATTCGCAAATTTTGATCATTCTTGATCACTTTTCTAAATTCGTGTTCCTTAAACCTCTTCGTAAAGCCAATGCCACTGCAATTATTCAGTTCATAGAACACGAAGTCTTCTCAGTTTTTGGCGTATGCGAATTTCTTCACAGTGATAATGGAAAACAATTCGTGTCAAAAGAAGTTCAAACATTCTTGTCTTCGTATGGTATTAGACATATTCGCACTGCTTTGTACTCACCCAAATCGAACGCATCTGAACGTGTAAATCGGGTCATTTTGGAGGCTGTAAGGTCTTATGTTCATGAAGACCAGGCGAACTGGGACAAGGCCATTCATCACATAGCTGGTTCTCTTAGAACTCGATATCATAGTGCCATTGAGCGCACACCTTACCAGACGGTATTTGGTTTCCCGATGGTAAGGCATGCCTCGGCATATCGGGTTCTGAAAGAGCTGGACTGTGTGATGGATGGAGAGGTCGTCGATCTGCCTGAAGTTGTCAAACTTCAGCAGATTCGTGACCAAGTCTCGGCGAACCTGGAAAAGGCTCACGAACGAGCAGAAAGATCCTAGAACCTCCGGGCCACAGAAGTGAAATTTCGTTCAGGTCAAGAAGTATATAGACGAAATTTCACTCAAAGCGATTTCGCGAAAGGCTTTAATTCGAAACTAGCCAAAAAGTTTTTGAAAGGTCGAGTTAAAAGATGCATCGGAGGAAGCATGTATGAAGTGGAGGACCTACAGGGTAAATACGTAGGTACCTCTCATGCGAAAGATTTAAAACCCTAAAACACCATTTAATTTGTCTCATTAAGAATTTGCTATAAATCAAAATTTTTTTTCATAATAAATCGTTTGAATTTTAATACAGGTACATTTTTGACCCTTTCAGCACACTTGTGATCCTTAATTACGTGATAACGGATGACGTTATTGAACTCGGATTTTTTTTGTTTTATTCTACACATAATTGGCTTTCAAAATAAATATAAAAATTTTTTTCGGTAGTGAATTTTTTTTTCAGGAACCCAATTAATTGACAAAATTTAAAAAAAAAAATCATAAATTTCAAATTTATGGTCCTTTTTCTTGAAAATGGAATTCTTACATACAATAAGTAATACATAAAATTAAAGGTAATATTAATACCCATCGATAGTAGAAAAAAAAAATTTCGATGCATAGGGTGTAGAAAAAGTTACAAGCGATTTAGTACTGGGAGGTCCCGTACAAAACTCATAATTTAAAACGCCCTCTAGCGGCGAAAATAGACACGATAGAAATTTTTACTAGTACAATTTTTTTCATAAAATAGTCCAGAGAATGTCGTGGTACCAATTAATCTACGTAGAAAAAATACACCCTGTAGATCAAGGTTGTCATTAGAAATACATATAAAAAAGAAATTTAAACCCGTAGAGGGTCCGTATCAATTTTGTTTCATTTTCTTTTTCTCATCTCTATATTATTTCAATTCTCTTTGCATTCGTTTTAAGTATCTGATATTTTATCGGTTTCTCAGTGAGATGTACGTTCCATTTGCGAAACAAAAGGCCTAAATGCATTTGAGAATTTTCATATCTTTCATTTAGTTTTATGCGCGTATGAATAAAAGCCTTAATGAAGAACTTATCCGTAGTGGTCATTCGCCTTAATTGCATGTTATTGTATTCCCACGGTATGCTCTATAAGATTTACAAAGCAGAAATGTACTAAAGGATGTTAGGCTTTTTTGCCATTGTAATTGTAAGTGATATTCCTTAAATATTAAAAGACTATGTGCTCTTATATATATTTGCCATTGTAATTGTAAGTGATATTTCTTAAGTGTTAAAAGACTATGTCTTAGAACTTAACATATATTAGATATTGATGAATCATTTTCAGTACTGTTATAAAGTTAATTAAAAAAATGGATAATTATTTGCAACGTAAATTTCTTGTATTGTAATATTTTTTTTAAATCGGAGTAGATTAAGGTGTTTGTGGAGTAGCGGAGTAGAATCAAAAATTTAAAAAAATCAGAATAGATCTACTCCGATCGGAGTAAAGTCACATCACTAACTTATTTTTCCGTTGAAACGAATCAAAAAACAGTAACATACATTTGTCATTTACTACTTTAAGCGGACATAAGCTGCGCAACGACTTCATATTTCATACTTCGATTTTTTTACTTACTTTAAACAAATGGCGAGTGGTGATAACTGAATGAATCAGTTGTCATTTGTCAAATGTCATCGTGCTGTAGCTTAGCTGTACGCAAAAAGTATTAAGTATTAAGAGATTCCTTCATGAGGAACGGAAAAATTCACATTTTTTACTTGTTTATAAAAATTTATCTGAGAAAGCTCAAAAAAACACTTGAGAAAGCTCAAATACATACGAGAAAGCTCTATTCTGAAGCTCTTTCGAATTCAATAGAATGAATTGGGATATAAAAAACATACACTGCTCGACACTTGATTAGCAACTTTTGTTTTTTGCCTGTATAGGGTGATCCTAAAAATTATTGATAAGAAATAGTTTTGTTTAGGGTCTTCAATAAGAAAATAAGGTAACTATGGAAATTCCCTCAATTAGCAAAAATTTTAGGATACTTTTCTCAAAAAAGGGTATAAATAGCGCGACACATGTTTAGCATCAGGTACAGAAAAATAAATAAAACAATAGTATAATTGTTTTTTTAAATATTTTTTTTTATTAATAGTGTGTATGTTTACCATTGTTACTAATCAATTCAAAAATTCTGTTCTGTAGTGACTGGTACAAGATTTAAAATAACACCAAATATTCACATACTTTGCTATGTAACTAATCCTCAGCTTAACATATATTTTATAAAGAAAATGAAAAATATAAGAATTTTTTTTACGTAAAATTACAGTTTACTGTAATAATTCAACATAATGTATAAATTATAAATCAAAAATATTAATAGATTAGAGAAAACTCTAATTGCTTAATACAAGATTTATAGTGATAAAAAAAATAAAATAAAAAAAAGAAGAAAAAGAGGAATAAAGAAAAAAAAAGGAAAAAAAGAATAATTTTTAAAAAAAATTAAAATCTCTTTTGCATATAGGTACATAATACATATGTACATAAAGTACAGTGAGTTAGCACTGTAACGTCTGTGAGGACATCGTTCAATATAAGGAAGCAGCAGTCACCAAGATTCGTTCTAGATTTCATCAGGGTGGCCACCTTCCATCGATCAACAGATAAGTGAATTTTATGATACAATTTTGCTTTTTTATTTTATATTGGCATTAATTATATAAATTTTCAATAAAAAAGAAAAAAGAAAAAAGGAGGGAGATAGAAAGGAAAGGAGGCAAGAGGATGATTTATTTTAAAGTTAAGATTATAAATTTTCCAGTGCGTCATTTCTTTCCTTTTTTCTCTCTTTTGAATTTCTTTTGTCTTTCTAATAGAGAATTCTGTTTTTGAATAAGATATTTGAACCTAAAATTCAAAAAAAAAATTTTTTTTTAAATTAAATGTAAGATTTTAAGAGGTAGTTGGTACCGATTAGATATATTTTGTAAAATTATCTAGAACAAACTTATGTGAACAAAACAAAACGAAAACTAAAAGAAAAAACAAAAAAAGAAAATAAAATTTTCCTTTGCAAAGTAAACGAAGTGAATAAAAAATAAATAATTATGTACATAGAATAAAACTAGAATGTGTTGATTCTTTTTTTTATGGGTCATGTTGGTGAGTTGAATTTTGGAGAGTCCTTGGGGGGATGTCTCTCGATCATCGTCATCCTTCAAGGATCCTGTTGGTTTCTTTTTGTTGTTGTTTGATTCCCTTTAACAATCACTCTTTTGTAATGTAATTAGATCTTTCGGCCTTCTTTGTGAAATAGCTACGATGCAGCCGGTCTACGGTTATGCTGTAATATGAATCAACCTCGAAACAGTGTGTCCACGAACCCATTCGGGACTGAAGCAGCTGGTACTAAAGTAGACCTGTACGGGCTCAGCTGGAGGTTGTGGCTGTGGGTCAAACTGATTAGAAATCTAAATAATCGATATTATACTAATCGTTATGACGCAGAATAAAAATTAAAAACCTGCCACGAAAATTCCAAGCCGAAGAAAGTAATATATCACAAATCAGAATTCAAATAAACCTTCTTCTGTCATGCCCCTCCAGAAAAGATAGAGTCGGTATTACTTGAGGAGCAGGACCAGAGCTTCTATTGGTGCAAATTGTTCACTGAAACTGGTTGCCATAGCTTAATAACTTCATTTCACACATCTTATATAATATTTACCCATATCTTTTTATGAATTGTACTTTTTTTTTAATACAACAAAATAAATAGTGATGTACTTTTCATGCTATGGCAACAAAACAAACAAAAGTAACAAATATACACTACCTTGTTTAACTGTTAAAAGCTTCAACCTTCTTTAAATTCTATAGCTTATTTTTGTAAGCCGTCACAAGGTTCCATTATTTCTATTACCATACCGTATTTACATTATTGTAAGTATAACAATATACATACATATTACATATATACCAAAGTAAAGCATAGCTTTGGTTTTATTGTGTTGCGTATAAGGTCAATACAGAGTGCCAATATAGGCATTAACTTCAACTTTAACTAATGGAAGTTGGAACACCACCAATAGCGAAAAATCGTAATGTTAATAAAAACATGCATTCAGCAGAAAGTGCATTAATCCTATAACAATATTGACAAATTATAATCATTTTTTTCAGCAAATAATACAAATTATAAAATGACCAACTTGTATTATTATACATTTTTTCTTGAATTTGGTCCAATAACATAAAAGCTGATTCTTCGGACATTCTGAATCTTATATAAAAGTCAGTATCATCCCATAAACCAAAATTGTTTTCTTTTGTTTTTGTCGTTTACTTAAACCCTAAATAGAGTTTAAGCTCCCAATTGTAACGGCTTAAGTTAAACTCGAGTTTAACTCAGTTTAACGCTTAAGCCTCCACTGTGAAACTGAAAAAAGTGCTTAAACTTAGTTTAAGAGTTAAACTCAGCTTAAGCTTCCACTGTGGAACTGGGCATAAATGTTTTCGCACCAACGTTATCAAAATTTTGTATGGTAAAATTTGTATCGTGTCTTATCACACACACATTTTCTTTAAATTTTATAATGAATGAAACTTACGTTGAAATGGTGCAACTAAAAAAATAATAGTTTTGATAATATATGACATTATATTATAGTTATGTATATGACAATTTGACATAATTTTGTAACGGTCATTATTGTAACAGTAAAAATATTTTTGAATTTCAAAGTTGCAAATTCATAGCTGTTAACTTGTCGACAGTGACGTCGTTTCAGCTGTCAAATGTGTCTTTTAGGTTATGCATACCTCCCTTTTCTGTTTATCATGGGTTTTTTCTTGGAGAAAGTGTAATGTAGAAGTACGAAAATTACAAGTACGGTTGGGAGTAGGCGAAAGAAAATCAAGTAGTTATTTTCAAAAAAGAAGAATACAACATACACTCACAAAAAATATACTTTTTTAAAGAAGGATAAATTTTACTTTCAATCTCTGAAAAACACATATGTATTGTCAATCTAGCGTATTTAGAAAACGAGTGGAGGTCAATATTTATTAAGTTGAAAGTAATTTTTTTAGTGCTAAATTTTATTTTAAATGAAAATAAATGATAAGTAAATTTAATTCAAATAAATAAATTGAAAATTTTGTATTTTTTTAAATATTATTTATTTATTTATTATAATGGAAGCATTAGAATTGACGTTTGTAAGGTATTCACCAACATTTAGAAAAGTATACAAAAGACGACTTCAGTAAGTTGGGGAGTGGTGGAATACGAGAATAGGGAAAATTCCTTTTTCACATCCATAACTCACCAAGTCTCATACTGCCATTCTATAATTTATTGAGAGAGTTGGAGAAAATAATCTAGAGTTGGCAATTTAACTTATTCGAGTCTCGAATTTTCGAATACTATTTTGATTTTAACAAATGTCAAACAGAATTTGATAAGGCGTGTTTACTGCGATATATCCAAAACTTGCTTTGGAAATTATTTAAATAAAACAAATATTTACAGAAAAGCATCATTTAATCACAGAGCAGATACTATTAGACGAAGGCATCCGTAAGACGAAGATTTCCCCGTTAAATCCCCGTTACAGATAAATTAGGTATTAAATATGTCTATTATTCTAATATTTTTATTTTCAAGATTCTTATCAGCGAACATTGGGCCATGATTTCCTCTTTAATATGTCCCAGTCATCGGCAAGCCATAATATTGACAAAGTTATAGATGCCATTGAAAGTGTTTTGTTTAGAGAATTTATACAATTTCCACAAGCTCAGAATGAAATTCGTAGTACTAAATAAAGGTAAGTGATTTGATATGAACTCTATGAATGATACAAATTGGGAAATATATTATAATTTATTTGTTACTCGTAGATTTTTTGAAAAATTTGGTTTCTCCGGTGTTGTTGGTGCTATAGATTGAACGCATGTCAAAATCGTAGCTCCAGCAAAGGAAATTGAACGAGTTTATTTAAATCGGCACGGATACCATTCAAAATACATTCAAATCGTAAGCTTTAAATATGTAAATTACGTGTTAAATATTTAAAACAAAAAGTTTTTGTTTATTTTGCTGCCTAGGTATTTGACGCAGATTTGAAGATTTTAAACGTGAATGCTAAGTTTGGGGGATCATCTCATGGTGCCTATATACGTATATATATATGTAGATGTTCTAAGGTGAGTTCATTCTTAGAACAAAACTACCGGCGAGGAGATAGAAATACTTACCTTCTGGGTAAAAGCAATGGCTGTATATTTTATTACTTTTTTCTATATTACTATTTTTCACGTTTTTAGGTGACAGTGGATATCCTTTGAGTTCATGGCTATTGACACCAATACCGTCCCAACAACAGAGTCTGAGGAAAGATACAACATAAAAAACAAACAGACAAGATCTGTTATTGAAAGACTAAATGGCATTTTTAAAGCACGTTTTAGATGTTTGTCAGACGACGTAACACTTTGTTATTCGCCCCATAAGTTTGGAAAAATAATTAATATCTGTGCCATTCTTCACAACGTACTCGTCACGAACAAAATTCCATTCATCGACGATGCTACTTAGTATCAACAAGAACTAGTAGTTGCAATATCAGCAGAAAATATAGTATTGCCACAAAATAATTTTTTTGACGCTGGAAGAAGTGCAAGAACAGAAGTTGTAGCTACATTTTTCAGAAATTGAAGATTTTAATAATGAGTATTTAAGAAATACAAAACTGATTTTAATTTTATACTTCAGTCTTTTATTCAGTTCAAAAAAATAACAAAGAATAAACTAAAATTTAAAATAACAAACTAAACAAAAACAAGAAAGGATAAAAAAGTGTTTCTTCATAAGTTTAAAAAAATATACATAAAAACATTAATTCCTATTGGTCTGTGTTTTTACAACATCAGCTAAATTTTGGATGCTAACGGCTATCGCTTCCAAGGCAGCAACTTTAGTCTTCTCAATTTTAAGAAGCTCAGAATATTTATCTGTAATAAATAAAATTTTTATCTTCAAAACCTAAAGTAATTTACAAATCTAAGTATTCAACACTATTTGTTCTTTTAATTCTTTGGCGTCGAGATTTAGCAGTTGCAGTGCTTCGAGCAGATGATCCAGAATCTGGCTGTACTGGCGTTGGTGGCATTAATGAACCTGTAACTTGGGCTGCTGCTATTTCACCCTGTTGTGATTCTTGAAAGTCGACTTCAAACACATTTTCATTTTCACATTTTTCAGGTGAAACCTCCCTCTTGTGTAATTTGGTCGCCTTCAAGAGCATCTTTAGTCATAATTGAAAGTATTTTGCTTTGAATTGCAGTGAGATCTTCCACTGGAACAAGTCCATTAACGCCACTCTGTTGTTTCTTTCTACATATCTCAACGAGCTTTTTCTTTAAATGTTTCCTATATAATAATAAAATTCATTACTTGTTATTTTTTTTAATTACATGTTATAATTTATTTAAAATCAAGCCAATAACGCTTCCACTGTACACTTGTTTTATTTGTTCCTCCAAGAGCATTTAACATTTTTGTGAGTTCATCCTATTTCTGCCACATTAGACCCACTCTATTTGTTAAGAACCCATTATTCATCAATTGTACAATTTCATTACATATTTTATATTTTTAAATTCCTCATTATAGGTTTAATTAAGTTAATATTAATTCTAAACAAAATTTGTTAACAGTGCAAATTTGTTATACCACATTTATGAAAATTATTAAAAAGAAAGTATCAAATTACAATGCAAAATTTAAATACTAAGCAAAATTATTATTAAAAATTTATTTTAATAACGTAAAAGAATTTTATTAATTTGACGATTTTGTTTACTATGCAGTTTTTTACAAATAATTTTAATCAAATAATATTAAAGGTAAATTTATGATGACTAAGTTTTTTATACATGTGTTATTATGAATTTGCACTGATTATATTAGAAAATTTGTATATAAATAGGGAAATTTGTATCGAATAAATCACTTCTTTGAATTCAGTGAATCAAGCCTTTTATTTTCTCTAGGTGAGGCTGCCTAGGGCACTGATTTCTTGAAGACTTGAGATTTTCTTTCAGCACAATATTCAGGTATTGAACTTGAATCTTCTCCAAGCACTCGTAGCATACAGGTTTTGTACTTGTAGGCTAATACTTAAATTTTTCAAAAGGAAACATCCAGGTTACAGGTTGTGTACTTGTAATCTAACTTTTAATAATATCATCGCCAATTACAAGTTCTGTACTTGTAATTTTTTTAACTTTAAAAATTCAAACAGCGGTAAATAAACTAATTTATCATCCATTAAAACACTATTAATAGATTCAAATCTAAAAGAATAAATAAATACATAGAATGTACTTCTTATAGTTTACCAAAAAAATTCCAACCTTTCATGGGCGAAATTTAAATTAGTTTCCATGAATTCCACAAGTGCCTCCTTTTGTTCGGCCGAAGCTCGTTTAGAAATAAACTGCGAATAGAACAATTTATTTTGAAAACAATATGAATGAGGAAATTAATTAATTAAATTTTAATTTTAATAAACGTAATTTAATTGATCAATAAACGTAAATATTAATTATTACTCACTTTTGTTGACTGTATTTTTTATTTTTTATTCCCTGTCATCTGTCATAATACTGTTACGAAATTGGCCTTTTGAGCAGAAGAAAAAAAAAGAAAAAAAAAGGAAAAGATCTTCCTCAAGAGAGAGAAAACACAACTTTTACTCAGAAAATCAAAAGGAAGGAAAAATAAGGCGTCCGAGAGGGATTTTTGAAAAGAAAAAATGCAAAGGAGAATGTAGGTAAAGGGGCAAAGCTGTAATGAAATGAAATAAAACACAATTTTTATAGTTTAAACAAAAAAAAAAATTTTTATTATTTATTAAAAGAAAGAGAGAAAAAGAAAACAAAAGAAAGTAGGAATTTACAATTTTATTTATACAGTTTAAATTTTAGTAAAAGGAAAAAAAAAAAAGTAATCGAATAACAAAACAAAAAAAATTGTTGTGTTTAATAGGGGTTTCTGGTTTGGGCACCGATTTTATTAAAATTCGGTGTTCAATTGGAAGTTCCTTTTATTTACAGCCTGTTTTCATCAAATTTAGATTTACTATTCAATGTTTTATTATTTGTGTGTTAATTATCCTTTCTTTTCAGGCAGATAGAACGATGGGATGCTGCGCTGGAGTCGATCAAAAGGTAATTTTTTTTTCAATACAATTTTAATGAAGCTTATTAATGTGATTTTTATTTGGTCTATTTTAGGTATACTACAGCCGGACAAATATTGCAACAATACCATGCACAAACAACTCTGACGCCACTCAATAAATAATAATTTTTCACTATTCCATTAAACATTTAACGGAGGGCTTTAACTGAGAGTTTCAAAATTATCTAACGTCATTTTGAACACATAGAATTCCATTCGGAGAATTATATGTACATATTTACATATTTATGTATTTTTGTTCAACTCAAACAAATTACAAAAGTTTAATTTCACAAAAAAAATTAATTTCACAAAAAGAATTAATTTTTTACAAAAAATTTACAATTATTTAGTTAGTTATAGAAAGTATTTTATTTTTTAAGGAATTTTTAGAGTCTTCAAAGTTTATAACATCTTGGTTTTTGATAGCAGACAAAAGCATTCTATTGATTGGCTCGAATTTTCCATAAGTTGTTCTATGACAAGCGACGTTAAAAAGATTAGTTTTACGAAGTCGGGTAGAAAAGTTTAAAGTAACTCTGTCCCGAATGAATTTTGAAATAACGCCACCATTAACAACTTGAACGATAAAAATTGAGTCTGCAACTTCTCGTCTTTTCTACAATGAAACTAGGTGGATTAAATTAAGTCTACTTTCATAAGGTGGGAGATTAATTGGGCTGGACCAAGGAAGGTTACTGAGAGCAAACCTAATGAAGTTTTTTTGAACTGCCTACGGCTAGCGTATTCTAAATGTGGGCGAACAAGACCAGTGTATAAGGATTTTGTAATATATGGATCATCAAACTCTTTTGACCACCTCTTAATAAATCCGAGCATAGCATTGGCTTTATTAATGATGTTATTGAAGTGGATTTTGAAAGTCAATTTTTCATCAAAATATACTCCTAAATCTCTTATAGAACTGATCTTATTCAAAACTTGGTTGTTTAGTGTGTAACCGAAAGCTACAGGATTGGTACGCCGTGTAAAGTTCATTAGTGCACATTTATCCACATTAAGCAAAAGATTGTTGTTGCGGCACCAGGAGAAAAATTTGTCCAAGTCATTTTTAGGTTTTAAGCAGTCTTGGGACGAGGTGATTGTTTTAAATATCTTCATGTCGTCGGCGAAGATACGCAATTCACTATCGTTTTAAACAGACGCAACATCATTGATAGATATTATAAAAAAAAGAGGACCGAGATGGCTACCTTGCGGCACTCCAGATGTTACTGTAAAACACCGGGATATTGAAGATTTTAACTTAACTGTATATTTTCTGTTTGTTAAGTATGAACTAGCCGATTTGATAAAGAATGGAGGAAAACCAAGTCTTTTTAATTTGAAAAGAATTATACTATAAGGAAGGAGGTCAAAGGCTTTACTGAAATCAGTGTAAATTACGTGTGTTTGAAGTCCTGTTTCCATTGCATTAATAAAAATTGAAGATGATTCAACTATTCTTATCTTTTTTTTTTTGTTAAAAATTTACTTAAAATCCAAAAATTATGAAATTTTTTCAAAAAAGTCAAACGTAAATCAAACCAAATTAGAAACGGTTCTAATTTTAAGGTATCAAACTCGACACAAATCGACATATCAAACTTGACATATCTGTATGTCTTTACACCATCAGACAGCAATTTCGATAAAAATCAAATCAAGTCGTATTTGATAAATCAAGTAGTCTAAATTAGTCTTAAGTCTACCACCTAAAAACAGGAGGTGTTAAGTAATATATTGTACTTTGAAGAAAAATGATGTTGAATTTATTATTGTAAATACGAGTTACTTATCGCCTAATAAAATTAAAATATTAGTTCTTGGAAAATATCCTCCTTTTCGGTTTGGTATGTTTTTGGGTGGAGAATTAGTTTTCTACATTTAACCGGAATACATTTGAACTATATGAACGCAAAAGTAAAAAGATTCAAAAATTTGTTTCAATGTCCCGTCCATCATACATGGAATGGGCGTTTTCGAAAATTTTGTGAATAAATTGAATATTTGAAAAAAAATTCATTGCCGAAAATTTATCTTCTATTTATTTTGAAAGACAATAATGTCCACTATAAAGCAATAGTTGCGAATCCTTCCTTAGAAGAATAGGTTTATGCATTGAAACACAAGGATGAAATATTTAACATTTACTAAAATATTTATTCAACGATTCAACGATCTTCAGGTTTTATACCTTTCAGTTAAGTTTAAATTTAAATATTAATGGAAAGTCATAAAATAAAAATAAATAAAACAAAGAAGTATGTGTGTTTTGTTATTTTAACGGTTAAATTGATTCTTCAAAATTTTATACAGGTAGGTATTTTGTATTGTTTATCTATTACATGTTTATCACTTAATTATTAATTCTGAATTTTATATACATATGTATGTACATTCATATGTACATCAAAAATAAAATGTTAAAGTAATAATTCTAGATTATATAAAATTAATTAATATACCTTTATACTTAACAATATACTCAGGCCCCTTTTCAACCTCAGTTTTCCAGGTGTAAGTGTTGGGCCGAATACCTACAAGTTCTGAAATAAAAGCATTCAATTTTATTAATTGGCATATGCAATTTGAATTTGCAATATGACATTTGAATTTTCATTTGTATATTTCCATGTATTCCACATATTGTTTTCATTAGCTGGGTAAAACGAATAAATTTTCTATAACGGATGATTGTGTAAAATCACTAGACTCCTTAAAACTATTTAGAACATTAGAAAAAGTTTGATAATATTTTTTTGTACAAAAGTTAACCCCAAAACGAATTTAAACAAATTTTTGCAGTTTCACGTTTACTAGGATTTTTTTTTAGTCAAAACGTTTGACTGTTTTGAATCTTTCTAGTTTACTCTCATATAACTGATTTCAAACATCGCATTTCTGTTATTTATCACATATTCTACTTTGAAATATGGGTTACAACCATGGTAGAAACAATTGAAACTTAATATACCGTATTTGTTTTAAAATTAAAGCCATCTGCTTGTAACTTAGATTTTTCTCATTTTTTCAGCTTTTCCAAGCGAGCTATTTGGAAGCAATTGCTGAATAGTTTTGTATTTTGTGATAACTATTTTTTAAGCATTATATCAACATGTTACTTAGAAAGAAAAAATATTATTATTTTTAAAGAATAAATAAATATTACTTGTTCACATATTAGTTTCCTTATTTGTTCCGTTCATAATTGGATCTATTTTTAACGTTATACCTAACATTTCTGCAAATAAAAAGTGATCTTTGTAACCTATTATGTGCGATACAATATACTCGTACATTAGACATAATTTGTATTTAAAAATTTGATTCTATCAGAAAAAAGATATCGAAATAATTTTCGGTAGCAAAATGAATAAAACATTAAAAAGCGTAGATTACTAGATATTTTAATTAAAATTCATATAGCATATATTAGCATTTGTTTGTAATGACACAAAATATTCTGAATATTTCATTCGCTTCGATCGACCTGTGTAATTAGTACCCTGATTTTTTTTATATTCGAAAAAAAAAAGAAAAAAAAAAGAAGAAAAAAAAAGAAAAATTCTCAACGCCAACTATTTTATTTATAATTTTTTAAAATTTTATTTTTGCAAGCTGTCACTGGACACTAGACTTGTATCAGAATTGATATGTGACTTTTGTTAATTTACCAAAGTCCTTGAAAAAGAAGCTCCCTATTGTCTGAAACCTTGATTTAGCAAGTGCCGGACAGTTGAAGAGATAGTAGGTGAGAGTTTCTCTCTCATTGGCTTCGCTGCAACTACGACAGTTGGTACTGAAGGGGATACCCAGTTTCTCTGCATGATCCCCTATATTCTGTTCGTATTCTCTTGATGAGGCTATAAGTTCACCAGGTTCTTCTTGAAATTGCAGACCCCTTAAGACCTTTCTAGCGGGTGCTGGCTATAGCTAGAAAGTGCTAGAAAAGAACTCTTCTCTTGGCTATGCCAATGTCTATGAGTCTATTGTGAACCATAGAAGATCGAAACTTACAATACATTTGTTGATTTTTGTACATTAAGTACTCTTCATAACAATACTTCAGGCTTTTACTTACGTCCAATGTAAAGATATGGGGGGCTCAGAAGTGGCCTGAGTTGTTTAAAAAAAAAATGGTGTACGCATTGATCGATTGGTGTGTAGAACTAAGCGAAAACAAATGAAACCTTAAGCAGACCTCGTCGAGGCAAGCGAATATCGCTTGTTCCGGCAGAAGGAAATCGCAACCGTTGGAACTGTTTTTTAAATATGTTAAAATGTCTGTTTGTTCATTTTTATAATTTTTACTCATAGGTACTATGATTACTTAATATGTAATTTGAATTTTAACAGTAGTTTGTTTTGTTAAGTACATATTTCAAATTTGACAGCATACGAAACTTCCCAAAAATTAAATCCACAACGTTTGTAAGACTTGTATTAGAAAATCAACTGAAGTATTTCAATAGAAGTTATTACATTCATTTCACAGGTAATGTATGCGGAATTTTTGCTTCGCATTTTTAATGCTTTCATTCATATATTAACGTATGAAATCGCGAAGCTTTTCAATTAAATCAAATCAATTACAAAAATCGAATAGAATACTAAGAATAATACATGTGTTTATTTATTTAACATTAACAATAGTGATAGTAAATTGAATGATAACTTAAACAACTCAAGAATTTGAGTATGTAGTATTCAATGGGATTAAACTCATTCACATATGTAGAACATCCAATATCCAGCGTTAAATGCCAAAAAGCTAATTGGAAACACAAGCCTAGAGTATCTGTCTATAATATTAACATCCTTTATTTTAGGCAGAGATGACTTGATTGCTGATGCACCTTTCCTAATTGCTTGTAACATTCGTGGCTTTTGTGCTTGTCCTTAAAAGAAAAAAATAGATGAATAGTTAATAAATATTGTATTGTCAGAATTTCGGTAACTGTTGACATTCTACAGAGACGAAATATGAAGTCGCACCAACTCGCAACCATTCAACTGATTGAACATCAGTTGATCTCCAGTTTGATCATATTTTTGCCTGGAGATCTGACTAAAAATAGACTAGGCATCAATCCAAGAGTAAAATAGCATACGCCTGTCTGGTGGTTTACATAGTAACTTACATACAATATATGCGGAATTCGGATACTAAACTTTTGGTCTTAGGTACGTTTATCAAGGTATGAATGATTTACAAAAAGGGCTAGGTGAACTCAATAGAGATATAAAGGATGTAAATCCTAAGACCAATCAAAGGAATGCTCAGATGTCTCCAGATATGAGATATCTCTTGATATATTACTTCACTTCACCACTAGAAAGCTGCTATATACAATACGAATGTTGCACTAGTATAAGAAGACATTAAAACAGAAAAATAAAATTCAAAGGACGAATCATAAAACAAAATTAAAGTATGATAAAAGTTTCAAGATTTACACAGATATTTTTATTTAACACTCTGTAACGTGTTACTGTCTTACGAAGAGTTTAAATAAACAAATAAATAGTATTAAGAATAAAAGTATTTAAAATCAGCAAACATTTGCAAGGAAAAGCAAGCAAACATAAAAGCTTACGCGATAGTATTCCGTAAACAAAATTCGCACTTTGAAAAGAGAATGAGAAAAAACCACTATTAGTGGAATAACATCACCAAGAAAATCACTATCGCTTGCTGCTTAGCGACGATTATTATCAGCAAATAGAATAGCGAAAAAGCCCAAACCAACAGCACATTTACAGAAAACTCTGAAGGCAGATTATAATGACTGTAATAACCGCTGATTATGGTAAAATACGTTGTAGTGAAATACGTGACCAAGTCACCACAAAATATAAAAAATTAATTTGTAATACCGAAACTACTGAAGCTCTAAGCATGAAATTAACAAGGTATTCAAAGTTTGTATGGACAAAAATTATGAAAAAATTGCTTGGCTTGAAAGTTGGTAGAAATGCTCTAAAATAGAAATAACTAAGTAAATACGTATTTCGTATTTTTTCGGGAACCTACCGCAGACAATTCAAAGAAGAGTTTAAAATTTGTATGGTAATAAAGTATTAAAGAATCCCTTTGACTTGAAAGAGGATCCAATTCAAAGGCGACAACTTTACTGGACTTTTGCTGAGCTGCTTAAAATAGAAGATGAAAGTTACGCCAACTGGAAAGTAAGGTCACCTTCAGATTTGGGTACAGTAGTTACATCTCTATAAAAGTTAACTCATGAAAAATACCCTAGTTTTCGATTTCATAGTTCAAATGGATACTATCGTTCACTATCCCACCAAAATTCTCAACAACATGGATTATTACAGTTTCTTGGTGCATAAATTTAGTTTTAGGGTCGGAGCAACGGTAATGTTGCTTCAAAATGTGAGTCCTGAGAAATTGGAAAGAACTATCCAGAAAAATTTGTAGTATAAGTATAATAATAAGTAGGAGTATAATTTCATGTGAGTCAGTTACCGTCGCGTCTTTTGCTGACTCAATGGAAATGTTTTTTGAATCAACTTTGTCTGGGCAAAATTAAATTGCCTTCTAAAGCATCTTTATAAATCGAAGTCAGTACTGTGCTTATGGAAGCAGTACCTGATGTGTTTCTAATAACTTCACAATTCTAAAAAATATATATCTGTCAACCCTAAAAAAGGTATTTTTTAACATAATGTTAACAGGATTCTTCAAGGTAGGCTAAGAAATATTATATGCATTCAATGCTATACGCCAACAGATAATGCAGCAACAGATGAAAAAGATGAATTCTATGAAATGCTAACACAGACATTAATAAAAAAAATCCAAGCGAGAATAACGATATTAATAGGCGGTATGAAGGCAAAAGGGGGAAATGATAAAACAAATGTATAAAGAACGAGCTATGTCAAAACCAAAAATTGGCAATTAATTGGAGGTACAATATTCAAGCATAAAAATATACACAATCAAATTCCCAGATAGCACAGGACTGATGAAGAACTGATGTTACCTTTTAGTTACCAAAATTGATGTTTTTATATGGACCATGTCCGCATGTTAAGCATTTCTGATTGGTTGAATTTGAAAAAGGGGAAATAAACTATTATGTTTTCTATTTTTTTCTGATTTATTATATATGTACTATACTTAAAAATATATTTTTAATCTATTTTATTTTTTAATTTTTTTGTTGCCTTTCTTTCGAAGCAGCTTTGTTGATTTTCACTTTGGCTGCCCGAAGTGCTTCGTCTAAGGCTTTATTATGCTCTACTACAGTGGCGGCTCGTGGGAAAATCAAATGGTGGGGCTGCTTAAGGTTTCAAGGATATTAACACTTGAATCAAATGTTAACACGTTTTTCTGAAAAATCAATTTGAAAATATTCGGACTCTCTTATCCGATTGTTTTGAAATTTTTGCAAAATATTTTTCTTATTACTCTCTACGAAACTACCTGCGACATGCAAAAGATTCTTTCAATAAGACGTGAGTTATAGAGCACCGAAAAAACTACGCGCATCAATGCTTAGGCTCCGAAAGTTGTAGAAAAAAATGCTCCAAAATATCGTTTTTTGTGAAGACAGTTTATTTGGATTTCTGCTCGGTTTTTTAACTTTACGGTTGAAATTTTTGTTATGTATTTTTGAAATAAATATTTTCGACTAAAAATATATTCTTTTTTGCCTAATTCAAACAAACAAATCTAAATACTAGATAATATCATTACAAAACACAAAATTATGTTTTTCAAAAATATATATTGTACATATGTACAGAGCTTAAAAAATTTGAATCCATTTATACAATTTTGTTGGTAAATTTTATTCTACTAAATTAAAAAATTTATCCCCATTCCTTAAATAGTGCTTCTTATTTGATTCAAATTAATACGACATAGCCCAAGATATAACATCTTAAAGTTGGCAAGTCATAATCCTTCCATATAAAAATTTAAAACAAAAAGAATGAGTGAATTTTGTGTGCAATGAATAAAATTTATACAAAAAAAAAACAACAAAATTTAAACATTATGTTGGGTTGGATTAGAAAAAAATGAGATAATGAGAACGAACATTATTTTGTATTGATAGAAAAGAAGAAATGTAGTTTATTTGTAAGTTTACAACATTAGGCAATCAACCAAGAGCCCCGTGGTATAAACGAATCATACAGTTTGTATATATGGAACGGAAGAAAAACGAACATATATCATTAACAGATTTATGTATATAGTAAAAAATTTTCATATAAATATTAATTCATCAGAAAATTGTAACCAAATTTATTGGAAATTGATTCAAAAAGTTTATAAAATTTAACAAATTGTTCCAAATTAATATTTTCTCATTGTAAAATATGAAATGAATTTCATAAATGGTGTAAAATTGATAATTTACAATGGAAAAAAAAGTATTAATTATAAAAAATAATAAAATTATAATAAAATAAATATCATGAATGTATAAAAATAATATTATGTCTATTGTTTTTAAAATTCATAACAATTTTTACAAATATAATTTTAAGATGAAACATTTATAATGAGATTTAAATTTTTTACAATGTAAATCCTATGAGAAAGAAAATTATGAGACAAATTTGTGTTGTATTGTTGTTACTTAGTAAGACGCAACATTTTCTCAATTTAAGGGCAGAACTGAAATTGCCCCATAAACACAAATTTCTTCTGAACAAAAATGAATAAAGAGAGAGAATGATTCATACACGAATATATGTAATAATACTCATTTTTAGGGCTATTGTTAAACTGCCCCATAGAGTATGATCACTATATATATGATCTTATTGATCATACAAAAAGAGTAAAATTATTCAAAGAGAATTGAAATATGTTGAACCAGAACCATTGTATTGTATTTGTAATTGTATGTATACATATATGTACATATATTGTATTTCAATTCTCTTTGCATATACTTGCATTAGAACACATGTACTTTGAAAAACAATATACAACAAATTATTTTTGATTTTTCTCCACTTTTTTTAGAAATACTTTCAAATTTATTTTGATGAAATTCTGCAATTTTATGCAATTTAAGGTGAAATTCTTTGTGGGGCGCTGCCCTATTTGCCCTTAAGGTAGAGCCGCGTCTGCTCTACTATCTCATAATTAGGACGTGAAAAGCAATCTGAAATAAAAAATTGAAATTAATAATGATTAATTTTGAAAGAAACCAAACGAACCAAAAAGACAGGCACAAATGTTGTTGTTCACTTCCGTTCTCATGCTGTCACAGCAGTTTAATAACCAAATAAACTTTACATACTTAATTCATTTAAATGCTTTTTTATTTATGTTATTTTTGCTTACACTAAATATTAAAATCATTATGTTATTTACTTAGCTTGCATTATACAATAAATAATTATACTGTTTTACCTGGCTTGCATTAAATATTGGTTCTTTTACATATTACATATAATTTTATTATTATTTTTGAATAATTGCATTTTTTCTTTATATATTAATGATTTATTATTTTTATTGTTGACATTGCTTAATTTTTGTATAAAAGGAAATCAATTTATTGAATAAAAAGACAGTCTTTTCTTAACAATCAAGTTGTGTATTTAATTTCTTCAGAATCTTCAGTCATTCAAGTACATTGATACATAGAATCAATTGTACACTTTCATCAAGTCCAGAAACTTTCAACCATTCAAGTACATTGATACATAGAATCAATTGTACACTTTCATCAAAGTCTAGGTACAAGAACTTTAGACTCAATATTAGTTGAAATATTTCAGGATTTGTTTCAACATTTGGTGACCCCGACGTGATATACGTTCAACAACAACAACAACAACAACAAAAATCTTGTTTTTTATTTCAGTAGGAATAAATTCTAAACTTGTTCATAATGGTAAATCCCAACTTTATGAATCAACAAAATGAAACTGGCCAAATTCTCCACGGAATAATTAACCAGTTTAAAGAGGATGTTACATCAAAATCTGTAACATTGGAATCATTAAGGGATTTTTTGGAACGTTTAGAGGTAGCATAGGACTTATTTGAAACTACTGACACAAAAATTCGTAGTGATGCTAACCCTCCAATAGAACATGCGTATTTTACAACAAATTACTACGACAAAATACGCACAATATACCACAACTATCAAGAACAAATTGCAGATCAAATAAGTGCAATTGATATAGGTGCTAATCGCAAAAGAAACTTGCCGGCACCATCAGATCAAACAAGCGGTCAACAACATCATCAATCAATACACAACTCACCAATAAATAGCAACCAAATTCACGATAAAAATCCTGATACGGAGATGATATGACTTCAGCGCAAACAAGGCAGTATAGCATAGTCTCTTCGCAAATTAATACAATTCTTGGAGGATGACCAAGGACATCACCCAGTTCAATATTATCAATTAAAAATCAAGGCATTAAATAATTATTGGAATCAAATGGAGAATATTAAGCACGAAATGTGGGAACTAACAGAAAATCCCATGCTTACTTATGATTATGATAAGCTAGAAGACAAAGTAAGTCAATTCATAGTGCAATTCTCGACACAAATTGATCATAATGTGAATAACAAAGTGTCTGCACCATCAAGCATGCAGGAAAATCAATCTATGGTTAAACTACCTAAAATAATGCTTCCAAAATTTGATGGCGATTACATGAAATGGCAATCATTTCATGATTTATTTTGCAAGATGATACATAGTTCACCAGCTATGAGTAATTGTCAAAAATTATGGTACTTAAAAACTAGTCTAACAGGAGATGCTGAAAGGCTGTTGAGAAATTTTATGTTATCAGACAATAACTATATAGCAGCTTGGGGAACTTTGAAAAATAGATATACAAACCTAAGGGTTCAAGAAAGTTCATTGATAAACAAATTACTATCGCAACCAACACACACGATGGATAATGTATCAGCAGTTTCCATAAAAATTTTGAGAGATTGCAAAATTTAGGGGTGAATACCGAAAACTGGGATCAACTTTTGTTATATATTTTGATGAAGAAATTAGATCGAATTTCTTTAAATTTATATGAACAATTGTTAGAAAATCCCAAAGAACTACAATCATTAAAAAAATTTTTACAATTTTTAGAAAATAGGCATCACTCATTAGAAATCTTAAATAAACCAAAACCCACAAGGTGCAACAAAGAACCAGTGTTCACATACTTACAATCAACCTGCACCGCATATTCGACCCACATTGAAGCGCTCGTTTTACCACAAATAACCACATTACAACCAACGGTCAAAATTGACACCACACATTGGAACATACCACAAAACATCAAACTTGCAGATCCTTCATTCAATATTCCAAAAAAAAATCGACATGCTATTAGGAGCTGAAATATACTATGAATTATTAGCATCAGGACAACATAAAATGAGTAACGATCTTCCAATAATACAAAACACCCAATTAGGTTGGATACTTTCAGGTGGTGTAAAACAGGTAACATCGGCAATTGCTACATGCAATATATGCACTGAAAGGGAATCACTTGAAAGTACAATTGAAAACTTCTGGAAAATTGAAGCTGTCAAGGAACAACCTGAACCAATGTCAGATGCAGAAAATCAATGTGAAAAATACTTTTTAACAACTACCCAACGAAATCATTAAGGACGTTTTGTAGTTAAACTACCATTTAAAGATAATCATTCACAATTAGGAGATTCAACGGCAGTGGCATATAGACGTTTTATGGCATTAGAAAAACGATTGGAAAAAGATGAATCCTTACGAAAACAATATGTCCAATTCATGGATGAATATTTACAGCTTAATCATATGGAGCCCGTAAATTTACAAGAAATTAAAGGGCCAAAATACTTTCTTCCTCACCATTGCGTACTTAAGCCCGATAGTACATCAACAAAACTGAGAGTACTACAAATATCTCATTAAATGACATTCTTCACATTGGTCCAGTGATTCAGGATGATCTATTTTCAATTTTGTTAAGATTTCGTATGAAAACATTTGTGTTCACGGCAGATATTCAAAAAATGTATCGTCAAATACTTGTTCACAAGTATGACCGAAAATTTCAATTGATTTTTTGGAGAAGAAATACAGAAGAATTCGTTAAATGTTTTCAGTTAAAAACAGTAACATACCAGACCAGCACCATACCTTGCAACAAAATGCTTGCAAAAATTGGCTCAAGGAGGAGAAGTAAAATACCCATTAGGTGCAAGGATTTTAGCAAAGGTCTTCTATGTTGATGATGTCATCACAGGGGCTGACAGTCTTACAGAAGTGCCTGAAATACAACAGCAATTAACAAAACTTTTGAAAGAATCAGAATTTGAACTAAGAAAGTGGTGTGGAAATCATCCTAGATTATTAGCGCACATTCCACCCGAAAGTCAGGAAGTTCAAATCAACAATCAATCGTAATGAAAAAACACGTGTTACAAAACGCACGGTTGCATCAGACATAGCAAAATTATTTGATCCATTGGGGATACGTAGTCCGGTCATTGTTAGTGCTAAAATTTTTACAAGAGTTATGGCAACTGAAACTAGAATGGGAAGACGAGCTTCCAATACATTTACGACAACAGTGGTACAAATTTCAAGAAAATCTTGACATTGGAAAAATTTCAAATTCCAAGGCGTGTGCTGTGTAACAATATTTGTAAACAAGCGCAACTTCATACATTCGCTGACGCTTCTGAAAGGGCATATGGGGCAGCAGTTTACATACGATCTGTAGACAAAGATGGACAAGTTAGTGTCACATTGCTATGTTCGAAAACAAGAGTAGCTCCAATCAAGAAAATTACACTGCCACGCCTAGAACTCTGTGCATGTGAATTGGCTGTGGAACTGACAGAACGAGTAATAAAAATTTTAGAAATGCAGCAAGCACCCTCATATTTTTGGACGGATTCTAAAATAGTACTGTCATGGATACACTCATCACCATACAGTATCATACCTTTGTAGCAAATCGAATCAGCAACATCCACAGATCATCAGTTCCAGAACAATGGCGACACGTGTCATCAAAAAACAACCCTGCAGACATTCTTTCCAGAAGAATGGAACCTCCAAAATTGCATCAATGCAACATCTGGATATACGGTCCAATCTTTCTTTATGACACAAAGGATACTTGGCCTGCTGAATTTAACAACAAAAAACAATGCCCTTTAGAAAGAAAACGTAAGGCTATTACATTAATTATCTCTCCAGAAGAAAATAATAACGTAATTCAACAAATTAACCATGGAAACTCCTTCCGCAAATTACAGAGAATTATCGGCTATTTACTACGCTTCGCAAAAAATACTAGATCAAAATCTCGTCAGCCTGATCACAAGGCGATCACTCGTAGTGAAATGCAAGCAGCGCTATACATCATAGTAAAATTCATGCAGCAAGAATCATTCGCTGATGAATTAAGGCAACTACACACAAATAGAAATGTTGAAAAACAAAGTTCAATGAGCTCCTTAGCTACATATTTGGACAATCGTGGTATTATTCGAGTGGGGGGCAGACTGGAAGCAGCATCATTACCATTTGATGCTAGGCACCAGATGCTTCTTCCTTATCCTCATGAGTTCACAAAAATGCTCATGACGGAGCTTCACAAGGAAAATGGACATATTGGACCACAAGGATTACTTTCTATTACTCGACAACATTTTTGGCCGATGAAAGGAAAAACAGTTGCAAGATCAATTACTCAAAACTGCATTACATGTTTTAAATCAAAACCTAAAACTCTGAATAAAATAATGGGTAACTTACCATCCGACAGAATAGAACCAGCTCGTCCATTTTTGAACTCAGGGGTAGATTTTCATACAAGAGGACGCAAACCACAGAAAAGTTATGTGGCTGTATTTTGTTGTTTCGCAACAAAGGCAGTCCACCTAGAACTCGTGACTGATCTTATAATTGATGCATTTATAGGAGCGCTAAAATGATTCATGGGACGAAGAGGAAGATGTAAACATCTATACTGCGACAACGCCACAAACTTTGTAGTCGCTAAAAATCAGCTAATGGAATTGTCGTACTCCATTTACAATGAAAGAGCACAAAAAACAATTGTCAGCGCATGCGCATCAAAGGGAGTAGAATTTCGCTTTATTCCTACTAGGTCACCTCACTTTGGTGGATTATGGGAGGCAGCGGTAAAATCTACTAAGCATATGCTTGTGAAGATGGTTCAATCAGCAAATTTGTCGTATGAAGAAATGGACACCGTCGTCATTGAAATCGAAGCTATCTTAAATTCACGGCCTATAACTCCTCTATCTTTAGATCCCAACGACTTGTCAGCACTAACCCTAGGACATTTTTTAATAGGCGAGCCATTAGTTTCAACCATAGATCCTGAATCACAACCAAATAAGGCGAATTTATTAACCAGATGGGAGCTAGTAACGCATGTAAAACAGGACTTTTGGAATCGATGGTCGTGTGAATACCTGAACACATTACAACACAGGTATAAATGGAAAGAAACATCTCAAAATCTTCAACCTGGGCTACTAGTATTAATAAAGGAAGACAATCTGCCAATTATGAAATGGTCGCTCGGAAGGGTCATGAATGTTTATAAAGGAAACGATGGAATGGTTCGCGTCGCTGACATCAAAACGTCAGGAGGTGAACTCAAACGACCAGTAACTAGACTTGCTCTCTTACCACATGAAAATGACAACGAGAAAATTGCACGTGATTCGCACCAACCAACTGAAGATAGCGACGGTTAAGTAGTAAATCAGAATTCAATTGATCATTTAAACGAAACACCAACTAAGAAAAGAAAAGGAATGTCCTTCTTAACAACACTTCTTGTAATTTGTCTTACGCTACTCATCGTCATTGCATCGACAACGAGCAATTTATTTCAAATCTCCAAATTCGATTCCAATCCAGGCATTTATTTTCAAAATATAGGAAGAATGAGCTTACAAACAACAGAATGGAAGATTATTTCCTTTTACGATCTAAAACCATTTGGGAGAGAACTATCAACACTGTTCAATGGAACTAGGGCATTAAAACATCTATGCAACGAGATAACTAAAACTAAGACCTCTTGCAGTCAAACAATCGATCATTTCAGCCATCTTATTAGAGAAATTCAGATAGACAACGACTTATTAATCAATAATACTCACAACAGACCTAAAAGAGGACTTATAGATATCGTTGGCCGAGGAGCCAACTGGGCTTTTGGAATCTTAGATGCCGATTATGCAAAGACACTTGAAGACAATATCAAGTCAATGAAAGATAATGATGACTGTCTACTTAACTTAACTCATAATCAGACCAGTATTATTGATACAACAATCAATATCATAAAGGGAAATCAACAAAACATTAAAATAAAATTTGACAACATTGATCAACAATTTGCACAGGCCTACAATCAGTTACGAGCAGTTGAGGATGAATTACAACAGAGTCGATTAATTGAATTATTTAATTCCATTTCCACGCAGATGACACTGATGTTAATTAACATTCAACGACTCCAAACAATAATTGTTCAAGTAATAACAGACGGTCATCACGGAAAATTTAATCCTTTATTACTATCACCACAACAACTACATGAAGAAATAATAAAAATAAAAACACATCTGCCACAGTCTCTGCGTTTACCGGCCGAGCAAGAAAATATTCCACAATTTTACAAACTTATATCAGTAAAGGCAGGAATAACATCAAATTTTGTAATTTTTGAATTAAGATTATCAATTCTCAACGCAGAGAACTTTATTCTGCTTCACTTGTTGCCGATACCTATGATTAATAATGAAAAACTTCTCGAACTTACACCTACAACGAGGTACCTGGCCATTGACACTCAAAGAGAACGGTATTATCCCTTAACAGAATATCAATACGCTTTCTGTAGCAGTGCTAACAATCAAGATACCTTATGCACGCAATCACATCCAATATATGCAAGAGGCTCATGTATCCATTCCATAAATTCCAAAAATCATGCCAGTTTCCTCGATCAATCACCGATCCTAGATGGATACAGCTTTCAACAGCAAATGAATGGATTTTCGCTATGTCCAGATCAACGTCAACAAATCTGCTATGTGATGAAGAAGTACATCGCATATCAATGTCAGGATCTGGTTTATTACGCCTGTCATCCAACTGTAAGCTTAGACAAGGATTTATTGCGCTTGATGGTCATCAAATTTATACTAGTAAGGTCCATTCTTCATATCCTAGATTGGGAAATATTAGTGAAGCCATACTTAGGGAGCAAGTACAATGGAAGTTCAATACAAGCAAGGAAACTAGTTACACACCACATCTCGAAGAGTTGGACAAACTAAAGGAAGAGCTTAAGGAACATACTAATCTTCACTTCTCACGAACAATAGAACCTCATTTGATACACAATTTCTCCGTAAGCTACATATCTCGCTATTGAACTGATACTCATAATTGCAGGGTACACACTTTACAAATTAAAACACAACCGTACAGTCATGTTTATTCCCAGAAGAAGTTCAGCAGCACAAGCGGAATTCACAGTCAATGTTTAACTATTTTGAACCACAGGTTCAAGGCGGGGGAAAATGTTCACTTCCGTTCTCATGCTGTCACAGCAGTTTAATAACCAAATAAACTTTACATACTTAATTCATTTAAATGCTTTTTTATTTATGTTATTTTTGCTTACACTAAATATTAAAATCATTATGTTATTTACTTAGCTTGCATTATACAATAAATAATTATACTGTTTTACCTGGCTTGCATTAAATATTGGTTCTTTTACATATTACATATAATTTTATTATTATTTTTGAATAATTGCATGTTTTCTTTATATATTAATGATTTATTATTTTTATTGTTGACATTGCTTAATTTTTGTATAAAAGGAAATCAATTTATTGAATAAAAAGACAGTTTTTTCTTAACAATCAAGTTGTATATTTAATGTCTTCAGAATCTTCAGTCATTCAAGTACATTGATACATAGAATCAATTGTACACTTTCATCAAGTCCAGAAACTTTCAACCATTCAAGTACATTGATACATAGAATCAATTGTACACTTTCATCAAAGTCTAGGTACAAGAACTTTAGACTCAATATTAGTTGAAATATTTCAGGATTTGTTTCAACATTTGGTGACCCCGACGTGATATACGTTCAACAACAACAACAACAACAACAAAAATCTTGTTTTTTATTTCAGTAGGAATAAATTCTAAACTTGTTCATAATGGTAAATCCCAACTTTATGAATCAACAAAATGAAACTGGCCAAATTCTCCACGGAATAATTAACCAGTTTAAAGAGGATGTTACATCAAAATCTGTAACATTGGAATCATTAAGGGATTTTTTGGAACGTTTAGAGGTAGCATAGGACTTATTTGAAACTACTGACACAAAAATTCGTAGTGATGCTAACCCTCCAATAGAACATGCGTATTTTACAACAAATTACTACGACAAAATACGCACAATATACCACAACTATCAAGAACAAATTGCAGATCAAATAAGTGCAATTGATATAGGTGCTAATCGCAAAAGAAACTTGCCGGCACCATCAGATCAAACAAGCGGTCAACAACATCATCAATCAATACACAACTCACCAATAAATAGCAACCAAATTCACGATAAAAATCCTGATACGGAGATGATATGACTTCAGCGCAAACAAGGCAGTATAGCATAGTCTCTTCGCAAATTAATACAATTCTTGGAGGATGACCAAGGACATCACCCAGTTCAATATTATCAATTAAAAATCAAGGCATTAAATAATTATTGGAATCAAATGGAGAATATTAAGCACGAAATGTGGGAACTAACAGAAAATCCCATGCTTACTTATGATTATGATAAGCTAGAAGACAAAGTAAGTCAATTCATAGTGCAATTCTCGACACAAATTGATCATAATGTGAATAACAAAGTGTCTGCACCATCAAGCATGCAGGAAAATCAATCTATGGTTAAACTACCTAAAATAATGCTTCCAAAATTTGATGGCGATTACATGAAATGGCAATCATTTCATGATTTATTTTGCAAGATGATACATAGTTCACCAGCTATTAGTAATTGTCAAAAATTATGGTACTTAAAAACTAGTCTAACAGGAGATGCTGAAAGGCTGTTGAGAAATTTTATGTTATCAGACAATAACTATATAGCAGCTTGGGGAACTTTGAAAAATAGATATACAAACCTAAGGGTTCAAGAAAGTTCATTGATAAACAAATTACTATCGCAACCAACACACACGATGGATAATGTATCAGCAGTTTCCATAAAAATTTTGAGAGATTGCAAAATTTAGGGGTGAATACCGAAAACTGGGATCAACTTTTGTTATATATTTTGATGAAGAAATTAGATCGAATTTCTTTAAATTTATATGAACAATTGTTAGAAAATCCCAAAGAACTACAATCATTAAAAAAATTTTTACAATTTTTAGAAAATAGGCATCACTCATTAGAAATCTTTCAACAGTTTTCTTTATTGATTACTTATTATTATTATTTAATTAAACACTGCATTTTAAAAAATTGTCTTTATTGACGCACTAAACTCAAAAGAATAAAGCATTCACGTGCTACACGACTCACACGTCACAGTATAGCGAATAAGGGATCAAAGAAACATCAGACGACATCAATCATGTATTCTATAATTTTCCCCTTAATAATGTGATGGTAACAATCAACAAAACATCAATTCTACATCGTAACACTCATCTTTTCGTTTTCCTAACATAAATATTTTTATTCCTACCACCACACTCACCTCTATTGATGGTAGGAATCAAAATATCTTCATTAAATCATCATTTGAAAAGGGGAAGAAATATTGAAAACTGATTGATACCCAAGTATCAGTACCAAAATGCTATCTGGGTTGATCACATTTGCATAAACAGAAAATTTAGAACATCACTCAGAGATACGAGAACCAAAAGAGGTGCAGATATCGATAGTGACCATAAGATAGTAACAGAAGATATAAAATTTAAGCTAGCAATAGTAAAAAAAAAATAGAAAAAAATCACAAGAAACTAGAGATAAAAATAACAAATGAAATAATACAAGTAAACAATTGGGAAGAAACACAAAATAAATACCAAGAAATGGGTAAAGCAGTACTTGGAGAAAGAAAGAACATAAGAAAAATCATGAATATCAAAAAAAAACATGACTCGTGATTGAAAAAAGAAGAAACTTGAAATTAAAAATGAACCCAAGTTAAATACAGAAGTGCGAAAAAAGACGATGGAAAATACTTTGAAGAACTGGCTAAACATGTACAAACTGCAGCAGACAAACATGATATTAGAGAACTCTACATCAACATAAGAAGTCTAAGTGGTGGAAAATCTAATCAAGAATAAAGATGGCATTCTAATAACAAATGCACAAAAACAAAGTTAGATTTGGAAGAAAATCTTGAAGAAACATTAAGTTTAATCAATAGAGAGTATGAAGAAAGTACAGAAAATATAAGTGTAATCGAAGATAATGTAATGATAGATAAACCAATTAGAAATGAAATTAGATATGCAATCATGAAAATAAAGAACAACAAAGCTACAGGCCTGGACGGTGGAACTACTAAAATGTAGCATCGAAGTAGCGGTAACAGTATTAAAACAAATTTTGGTAAAAGAATGGATTACTGAAGAAATACCCACAAGCTGGAAAAAGGGTCTAATAGTATTTATATTCAAGCGCATGTTAATAAAATTTTCTTTGTTAAGTTTTTCTTTTGTATTAAAAATTTAACTTCATCTAGACATATGCAATAAGGTTCATTGTTTGTCAGACCGATTGTGGTCCATTCACGATCGTGTCTTCGCACGAATACCTCTATTTCATATAAATATTTGATATAGCCGAACCATTTAATAAGTATACACATATACGATAGAATTACATAAGTCACATAGACTGGGTATACCCTAGGTTTTTTCGTTTGCGACGTGAGCTTCTCTCGGTATGTGTTTTTTTTGAAAACATATATTACCGGTTTTCGCTCAATAGATATATGTACGATGAGAGCGATGACCAATTGCTGAAATTCATCTTACTTTCTTACGATAACCAATTGTTAATTTTTTGTTTTGCAATTTTTTTTATTACAACCTAGGTTTGACATGAATGAGTTGTCGTGGTAGGCGGTCGTGCTGGTCTCATTAGTCAGTCACGTTTCTGCCTCTCCTCAACACCGTCCATGGTGAACCCAACACCAGCAGCAGAATATTTATTTTTGTAAAGATCTTTTGCCATTTTATAGGCTACTGTTGGAAGCTCTCTCCTACTTCTTCGGACCCTTATCTTCCCACTGACCTCTCAAATAAAGTCTTTAACTTTTTTTTATAATAAGAATTTTGTTTTCTTTTTTTTCGCTTTTTCCTTTTTTTAAAAAATTTAACTGCAACGGAGACTCACTTATTTTTTTGTCTTTTCTTGAAATTAACTACCAGTATTTCTTTTATATACGCGCTTTCATCCCTAAGATGAGATTTTAATTTTTGTTGTTAACTTCTAGTTTGAAATTGTTAACACCAATTTGGTTTTGTCACGGGATCCACGCTGACGAAGGTGTACCGATTGGATCCACGACCACAAGCAATAACATTTGTTTACATTCTGTGAAGTGTTAAAATTTGTTTCGGATACCTAAATCGAAATAGACCCCACATACTTGGACCAAGCTGACTTTATATATAAGTGCCGAATTTGAGGAATAAATTCCAAGGATTCCAACGCGCTCACAATATTATGTAACCAGTTGACAGCTGAAAACTTAGGATCGATAGCACCACTGGATGAGATACTTAACAACATCAACACGGAGATTGCTGAAGTTAGGAGCCAGGCGGAAGGATAAGTGAACACCCTGACTTCTCAAAATGTAATCGCTGACACGGATTTATTTATGCGAGTCCAATCTAAATTATGGCATCTTAAACATCGAGTCGATAGGATAAAAAAAAATGCCACAATGCAGCATACATCAAAAAGGTGATTCAGCAAGGTTTTAAGCTGTTAAAAGAAGCAACAAATTTCGAGGATATAGGAGCAGTAAGAGGAGCGTTAACCACAAACCCGGTCGTACCATGAAGAACCTCAGCATCCTAGGCGGCGAAGAAAATTTAGCAGACCTTGGTCAAGATTTATAGAAAAAAGTTGTATCTAATGTTCCAATGAATAAAAATTTGAAAAAGAAGTCTCTGGCTTGCAATGATCCTTTGCCCTCAATTAATACTTTGTCTAAGTCCAAAAATGTCGGTATTTCGCGTAATTTTCAACGTCCAATAAGAAATAAAACTCTCCAACTTAGTCAACGTGATATTAATAAATCGAGCTTCACTTCCTACCGTAACTAGAGATTTTTCACCATATACTCGTATGTACCAAATTCTGTGAATGTAGGTGATCAAATTTTTCGACAATATAACTGAAGAAACGCTTGCCACTCATGTAAGTCGTTTCCTATCCGATAAAGCCTCGACATGGTATTGGCTGTCCCGTAGATCAAGCCTCTTTGCATCTTGGCGAGATGTACATCGAGCAATGCTTGACGAATTTTGAAGCCAGACCACTGATTTCGAGATTTGGCAAGCAATGTTTGCACGTCATCAGAAGCCCAATGAAACTTTCTGCGACTTTCTGTGACTGTCTGAGACAGATTTTCGTCCTAGACAGCGCAACGACTCTGAAGTATACCTTTCCTTTCCTTTCCAACCTTTATCCACAAGTCCCAACTGTGACCTAGGTCACTATTTTTCTCAAATGTCTGTAAACCCTTCTCAAACTTCACATGAATCTGTTACAGCTCCTACTCCAGATTCGATTATGACAAATGTTGATCTGTGTGCCTTGAATACTTCTACTTAGCACTTCATTTGTCACTGAACGCGTCAATTGGGTCGTTTTAGAGGCTGTAAGGTCTTATGTTCATGAAGACCAGGCGAACTGGGATAGGGCCATTCATCACATATCCCTTAGAACTCGTTATCATAGTGCTTCCCGATGGTAAGGCATGCCTTGGCATATCGAGTTCTGAGAGAGCTGGACTGCGTGATGGATGGAGAGGTCGTCGATTTGCCTGAAGTTGTTAAACTCCAGCAGATTTTCAACCAAGTCTCAGCAAACCTGAAGAAAGCTCACGAACGAGCAGAAAGATCTTACAATCTCCGTACCACTGAAGTGAAATTTCGTCCTGGTCAAGAAGTTTATAGATGAAATTTCACTCAAAGCGATTTCGCGAAAGGATTTAATTCGAAACTGGAGAAAAAGTTTTTAAAATGTTTAATTAAAAGATGCATTGGCGGAGCATGTATGAAGTAGAGGACTTACAAGGCAAATATGTGAGAACTTTCCATGCGAAGGATTTAAAAGCATAAACCCTTTCAGTTTACATTATCACATCGTTTTTTTTCTTCTTTTTTGTCTTTTGTTCATCCTTCTTACCTTGGTATGCTTCGGATTTTATGCAGTCATCGCCTAATTTCAGTGGTTCGCGTTACTCTCTTGAACGAATGTGTTGTAGACTGGTTCGCAAACCCACATACATTCTTTTTGTGTCTATCTGTCTATCTCTAACTCACATATGCAGGTGTATGTTACAATCATTATAGAATTTAGTTAGAGGTTGATAAATGTGTGAACTTAACCCTATCTTTTCTTTATTTTACCCGGCTTGCTCAGTCGGTAGAGCATGAGACTCTTAATCTCAGGGCGTGGACGAGCCTCACGTTGATATATTTAGGCAACGCTGACCAACTTTCCTTTTTGGAGAAAATTCCTAGTGACTTTCGTTATTTCAGGGACAAACGTCCTTCACGGAGCTTGACCTTTCCCACTTCACAGGTTCGTGGTAAAGTTTGTTTGGTTGCGACAGCCAATATTCAATTTCTTTTAGGGATCATATTTTTTTGTACACCACTGTATAATTACAGATGGTTGTATATTAAAACTTCCTACTTTATTATATTGGAAATTTTACCTGCATTTCCAGATATTGCAACTTAAAATTCCAATAAATGTACTGTAAATCAAAATCCTATATTTCCGTATATAATAGCATCACTTTTTTTAATACCATATATACAAATAATAATCACGCCATTTCCAGAATAATCCTATGCATTTTTACAAATACATAAGATTACTCATTTTTTTTTCTATTCTAAAATTCTCAAATTTATATATTTTTTTTATTTCAAATTTAAACTTTTCAATACTCTATATATTATAGTGTATGCGACTGTATTTGTCTACGACAAAATACACCAAAATCTTTGCATGGTATTATAATTTATCTCCATGTACATAAATCAACCAAAAAAAAAATACATGACCCATATAATTTAATTATGACCTACATATTTACTCATGTAAGTAACATAATGAAATTTCAGTTTCAAGTTCACACACACCATGTTAATTTCCCGAAATGTTGAGACTACCTTACTCACAATATACAGTGCTGTTCAAAATTATTTGTGCAAAGCAATTTTTTTTATATAAAGTCGTATTTGATTTGGTATATCTTCCGAAAAAATAAATATGTCGACTTCAATTCACTAATAATAGCTTAGACAGTTCTCCACAAGTTCGCAATTCACAGAAAAAATTATTCAATGTTAACGGTCAAAAAAACAAAAGTTCAATGTTTAAAATTATTTGTGCATAGCATCTTTTGTTCAGAATTATTTGTGCAACATGAAAAAATGTAAATGTAATCTTAAAAATATGTTGTTTTTATTGCTGTTTTTTATAATTACATAAAAGTTGTTTAATTTTTAATTATTTTCTTTATTCAGTACTCTGTGTTGCCTCCTTTCATCAATAACGTCTTGAAGTCGTCACAAATTTTCTTTTACCTTCAAATCGGACTTTGTGGAGGCCATTTCAAACATTTCTGACCGACGTAACGCAGAAAATTTCTAATTCTTGGTGGGTTATGAATGGGTGCGTTATCCTGTTGGAGTATAAATCGCTTGTGTATGAGTCTGTCACCAGCTACCAAAGTGATATTATTCAGAATTTCCAAATAATAAAAACTATTCACTTTTTTTGGCTCGATAATACTTCCTCCCATATGTTCCATCAAGAGAAATTGCACACTCACGAGTCTATAGTCATGTGTTCCGTCACAGTTGGGAGATTGCACGACGCTTTAGCTGCTTGGTCAGCAGCTTCGTTGCCAGCAACACCCACATGCGATGGGCACCAGAGTATATGCATGTTTGAGTGGTTCGCGAGTATATTACGTATTTCTATCGTCAGTGGATTCGTGTTGTTGCGATTTTCGACAGCTTTAATCGCAGACATGGAATCGGCTGCCACTGCACGAGGACCCAACTCACCTGCCAGAAGCTGGCATGTCTTCAACAGGGCCATGGTCTCCGCCGTGAAAACCGATGTCCATGCCGGCAATTTCTCCTTTAGCAACGTGGAACCCGACGAGTCAACCACGGCGTAACCGGTGGCATTCTCCGATTTCGACGCATCGGAATAGAGAAATCTGTCAGGGTTCAGCCGACTTGAGATTTCTAGGAATGTGGACCTTTTAGCGTTAGCGTCGTTTATGTTGGTCTGTGCGTGTTTGTAGTGAAGTTGTTTCTGTACACTTCTCCATGTGGGGATATCAGGACTGGTGTAGGTATTAGATGGGGGTGTTAGTAGTTCCAGAGGGATACTATCAATGGCTTTCTTAAGGCATGAAGATTTGAAGTACTTCGTTGATCGCCTTGCCATGATATCATCAATTATTAGGTAAAGGGGGGCCTTTGGGTTGTGAGTGTTTTTAAGGATGAGATTGGAGGAGATTTTGTCAATTCTGTCTAGTATATGGTCGAAAGTTGATTCCGCCAGTAGGGATTGGACGGGGGTAGTTTTTAGAGCACCTGTCGTGATTCGGGCGGTAGTATTGATACAAGTTTGCAGCTTATTCAATGTACGGTTGGGGGAGTTCCTGAACAGGCAGATACCATAGTCCAGTCTCCCATAGATAAGAGCTTTATCCACTCCAACTGCCGTGAGAATGGGTAAACCATGTTTCCCGTAGCAGACAACCTTGAGAAGGTTGTTAACCTTCGCAATGTTGCCCGTCAACCGGGCTATGTGTAGGTGCCAGGAGAGATTTCAGGTAAAAGTAATACCTAGAATTTGTAGGTGGGGGAGAAGGGAATCGTTGTGGTCGAGAGTGAGGAAATTGCGATGCAGCTTTCATTACATTTATTTTTCCTACAAACGTGCAAACTTCAATCTTAGCTGGGCGAATGAACGCACCAGTTTCAGAGCACCATTCATTGATGGTTAAAAAATCTATCTGTAGTGATTTGTTGACCTTTAGCGTGGAGCCCGAAGAATGTAATATAATGTTGTCTGCATATATGTAGGCATATATGTAGGTCAGATATGCTTTGGATTCTGACTGCTAGGGAGTGTATATAAATGTTGAAGAGGTTGACTGAAAGAGGAGAACCCTGTGGGATGCCATGAGCAACGAAGTGAACAGGGGATCTGTGTCCTAAAATTCTGATCGTAATTCGTCTATCATTTAAAAATGATAGGACGGTTTTGATCAGGTTTAGGTTGATTTTCCATTCGATAAGCTGAGCAGCTATGGTGTGGGCAAGGACTCTATTATACGCTTTGTGAAGGTCTATTAAAAGCAGGGTGGCGTGTTCGGCTTCTCGAGAGCACATGACAGGTTGTGCTGAAGCTCGTACAAGAGGGATAAACATCCACTTGACGGTCTGAAACCGTGCACTAGATGTGGAATTCTTTCCTCGAGAAACCAAGAGAGTCTATTGGTTATAGCTTTTCCTAGAAGTTTGGGGCAGGTGTTGAGAAGAGAGATTGGTCTGAACTGTGTCGGACTGAGGGGGGTAGTTGATTTCTTTGGTAGGGGTATGACTTCAGCTAGCTTCCAAACGAAGGGGAAGCATCCTGAAGTCATGATTTTGTTAAATGTTTGAATCAAATGGGCTTTCCACATGGGGGTGGACTATTTGATCATACCAAAGGTGATTTTGTCCAGACCAGGGTCTGTACTCTTGAAGGTTTTGAGAGTCTTCTCAAATTTTTTTTGAGTAATCGGTTGTGATAGCAGAGTGGATTCGTATGAGTTTAGGAGTTCATGCTTGTTGGTGTTGAAAGAAATGATAGCTGATTTGCATTTATCGTCAAGGCTATTGAAATTGATCAATTGTCTCCGAGGAGAAGAAGTCTATTAAAGAGGAAGAGGCTGCTGTGTTGTTGTCTAATTTAATGGGGAGAAAGGAGCGATTGTTCTCACGGCCGAGGATCCTCCTAATTTTACACCAATTATCTTTTAGGGTATTGTCAGGTTTAATGAATTCGGCAAAGTCGATCCAGGCTTGCTTTTTCGCTGATTTGAAATGACGCTTTAGCTTCGCCAAAGCTTTGCGGAAGGCAATAGCACTTTCGCTGGAATTATGGGACTTAAGTCTCCATGATAAATGTCGACCAATGTGATGTTTAGTGGGTTATTTATTTTGATTTTAATGGAAGGGTTAGTTGTGTCAGTGGAGAGGCGTTAAAAATTGATGCCATTCCTTACCATCACAGCCACTCCGCTCTTTCGAGCTTCGTGGGTGTTGTGTGTCAAGATGATGTATCCATGTCTCACAAAATCAGGGGAACTAGCAGGGATGTGTGATTCTTGAATCATCAGAACATCCGGTTTGTGTCTGGTTATTAGTAAGTCCAGTGTGTGGACTCCAACTCCAATTTGTGTGGTTGGTTTACCAGGAAGATAGGTTTGAATTCACTACGGTGAGAAAAAGAATTAAGTAGGCTTACTTGAGTCTTACCCTATATGTATGTATGTGTTTTTAATCTATGTGTTACAGTTGAATCTATAGCACAAGAAATATAAAAAAAATTGGGTTTGTGACTCTGAAATTGTTTTTATGCTACTTCACTATATACACTGAGAAAAAACACTATTTTATTAGTTGTTTTAGTGTGGTTTTACCACAAAAACATTGGTTGAGATTACTGATGTTGCTACAACACTGTATCACTTCACGATTTTCAAAATTTAAAATTTTTGAATGACCATAAGATCCGTAATGGAGTAAATTAAATAAAGTTATCAAAATACGTGTCCTATCACCAATTATATTCTACACTACTTTTTATAATTATCTCTATTTGATTTCACACTTCAAACACATCGCATCGACGAACGATTCACTCACAGTCAGGGCCGCCGAGCCTCCCTAAAACACAGTTTTTATTTTCACTTTACAACTATTTATTTAATTCACTAAATTTAAACAATCAAAATTTGGAAAAGAAAAGAAAACCAAAAATTTCTACTTTACGACTGCAAGATACAAAATTAAAATGAATGTACTTAGCTTTTTCAAAATTTAGAATAATTAAAAATGCAACGAAATTTGATATTCACGTTGTCTTGCAACGTGACGAAAATATGCAAAAATTACAACAGTTAAAATCGTGAGAAATCTAATAGTAAGAAATTTTAAATAATAAAAATACGTTATTAGCAAATAAGAAGAAATAGAATTTTATGAAATTATGGAATAACTTAATAAAACCAAATTTAAAGTTTTTAAGAATTTTAAATATTAAAAATGCGTTATCAGGAAATAAGACGAAGTGGAATTTATTGTTAAATAGAAATGAAGTAATTTCTTATAATGGATGTATGACCTTACAACACCTTTCCCCCTTAGTCATGAAAATTATACCTAGGGTTGGTGTGATTTTCATTTTCAGGCGTTTCAACGTCGTTTGTTTTGGGAATTTTTGACAATTCGATTTCACCTTCATCCTTGGTTTGCTTCTTTTCTTTACAAAAATTTATTACAGTATACAACTTAAAACTTAATAATAAAAGTAATACAATCATAATTACATACAAGGAATACAAATGGTAAGTATGCTTATTTATGGATTTTGAAGGATATGTTTTGTCTCTAAGTGACCCTATGCTATGACTTATTTTATAAATTTTCAATTTAGTTTTGAATATTAAATAATTGTATTTTATGGTGGCTGCTGACCTTTCAATAGGGGGATAAACATGCGAAATCGTACAAGACCGATGGAGCATGCCGTAACTATTGAATTGTCGGAAGTCCGGCTACGACCTCCTCGTGGTGCCACTGGTAACAGATCTTCAGTACGATCATGTCTCTGTTGAAGATCTGGCCAACAGTAGCCTGGGCATCCAATCCAAGAGTGAAAAGCATATGCCCAGGGATGCGAGGCTAGGGGAGTGCCTAGTCGCTAATATGCGAACTCTGGATACCAGGCGACCTCCAGTTTCAATAAAAGCCTTCTCAAGGTACAAGGGATCTGCCTTGAGTGACTGTTTCTTTTCCTAATACTCGTGAAAACACGTATGAATAAAATTGAAAAAAAACAAAAAAACGAGGGTGATGCACCTCTAAAAGCATCAACTTCTCAAACTTCAACCAAGGCAGCAGTTACTATGGTTGACAAAGTCATAAGAGAAGCTAAAAGCTTAGATAGCTTGAGCGAATCTTGTGACAGTGACAATGACACGATAACAAACGTATCATTGTCACTAGATAGCGAAGCTGAGTCTATCGTAAATCAAGAGGCTGAAGTTGAAACTTCATTACAGAAGTTGAAGCTCAAAGACTGATAAGAGGATAAAACTCAGTGGAGCAGGCAGAAAAAGGATGAAGAAGCTGCTGCAACAAGGCCTAGGCATTGACGAGGCACGTTTGCAGGCTCTTCAACCCTTTCCAAAAAAAACGGGAGATAATCTCAAGAGAGGTCGCTCTGACGACTCAACTTCTGAGGCTTCTGGTTCCAAAAAAGCCAAACAACCTTAGAAAATCGAGATTACCTCACTGGAAAAAGAAAAAGATATGCCTTCTAGAGTAAGTTTTAAACAAGCTGTAGAAAGCATACAAAAAGGAATCTTGGCGAAATCCTTTCCAGAAACGCTCTTGACAACTGAGCAAATGAGTGCCATCGAAGAGCAAATTCTGAAAAGGATAATTAAGCTAAAAGACAACCCTATAAAACCAAAATTCCTTGGTGCTATCTTTAAACCTGGATGGTTAGTGTTAAGGTGCGCCAATGAAAGCACAAAAAAATGGATTCAAAAGCTCATTGGAGACTTGAAGCCATGGGAAGGGGCAAACCTGGTGATGGTCGAGGAAAAAGATATTCCTCGTACCCAAATACTGGTTAGTCACTTCCCTAATAGTGCCAAAGACAAGAATGAGGACATTCTAGGACTCATCAAAGGACAGAATGAATACAACGTGGATGATTGGCGAATCATCAGAAGCGTCAATGAAAAAACGTCCGCCTTGATCACTCTGTCCATGGACCATAAGTCTATGGAAGCCTTAAAGAAGAATGACTTCAAAGTGAGCTTTAAGTTCGGTGAAGTCAGATTTCGTCACAGGGGTGAAGGAGGGAAGAAAAAGTGGGAAGAACGAGAGGGCACCAAAGTCCTTACAGAACCAGCCGCTTCAACCTCCAAAGCTTCTGCAAAAAAGGTGAAAATAGCAGCCAAAGACAATGGTAAACATCAAGGAAAACCCAAGAAAGGGACAAAGGACGAAAGTCCTAACTCCGATCAAGGCAAATCCTAGATGACTACCAACATTAAATGCCTACAGATAAACCTTCACCATTCCAAATGTGCATCTGAAGTGCTTTGCCGAAGGTTTATCAAGGACAACATGGACATGGGACTAATACAAGAACCATGGACATTGAGAGGACAAATTAAAGGACTCAACACACCAAATTGTAAGTTAATTTACGATAATACGATAATAAACTTGTCCCCAATTCCAGGATTTATCTCACAAGACCTGGTTGCAGTACTATTGGAGGTGCCTACACAGTCGGGTAAGCAAAAGGCTATAATAGCCTCCACTTACTTCGACATTACAGAAGCAGAACCTCCACCCAGCTCAACAGACAAACTAGTACAGTACTGCAGGGAGAACAAAACCCAGCTGATTCTGAGCTGTGATGCTCATCATATCTTATGGGGAAGCTCATACACCAACAAAAGAGGTGAGTGCCTTTTAGAATATATTAATTGTAACAACATTATAGTTAATAACGTAGGCAATAAACCCACCTTCAGAAATATCATTAGGCAGGAAGTCCTTGACCTAACCCTGTCTACACCAAATATGTGTGATAAAATTGTTGATTGGCATGTGTCGGATGAGACTTCTATGTCGGATCATATGCACATTAGATTCGACATAAAAGAAAACATTTCGCGCATCCAATTCAATTAAAACCCCAAATGTACTAACTGGACTTTATATGACGAACTCCTGAGATATCGCATAGATCAGGAGCATATAATAGATACCAGGGATGAACTAGATCTAGCAGCGGCTAGACTAGAACATTTTCTTCAAAGTTCATTTAATGACAGCTGGCCGGTGAAACCAAAGCAAATCTCTAAAGATGTTCCCTGGTGGAATCAGGAATGAGCAGACTAAAGTTGTCAATCAGAAGACTATTCAATAAAGCTAAACGTACTGGAGAGTGGTCTGAGTAAAAAAAGCTTTACCGGTATACAACAAAGAATTAAGAAAATCCAAAAGGAAAACTTGGAGAAGCTTCTGTGAGAGGGTTACAGAGTTACCTCAAACAGCAAGACTTCACAAAGTTCTCTCAAAAGTACACTCCAACGGAATAGGTTTACTAGAAAAACCTAATGGGGAATATACTCTGAACCAGGAGAAAACCTTAGAACTATTACTAAGCACACACTTCCCAGGTTCAGAAAACACAGTAAGCGAGACTTATTTATAAGAAACCTATTCAAGGGTTTCAAATAGAACACATAGTCTAGCTAACAAAATTTTTACAAAAGAAAAAGTCTTATGGGCGATAAATAGCTTCAAACCATACAAAGCGCCAGGGGGCGATGGGATCTATCCAGCACTCCTGCAAAAAGGAGCTGAACTGATCTCTTTGAACTAACTAACTTGTTTAAAGCAAGCTTTAGACTAGGTTACATTCCCAAACTGTAGAGAAAAACGAAAGTAATCTTCATACCCAAATCGGGCAAAAGACCCGATGCCCAGCCAAAGTCATATAGACCAATTAGTTTAACATCCTTTCTCCTAAAGACGATGAAGAAAATAATTGATCAACATATTATAGATAGCGTTCTTGTAAAAAAGTCTCTAAATGTTAATCAACACGCATATCAAGCAGGTAAATCCACCATAACTGCTCTCCATAGCTTAGTTTACAAGTTAAACAGAGCTATGGACACAAAAGAAATTGCTTTAGGCGCATTTATCGACATTGAGGGAGCATTTGATAACATCTCATTTGAATCAATTTTGAGGGCTATCCTAAATAAGGGATGTGAACTCCCAACAACTAACTGGATTAAAGCAATGCTGAGTCAAAGAGAAATCGAGGCTACATTAGGAGACAAATCAATGACGATCAAAGTCGTCAAAGGTTGCCCTCAAGGAAGGGTTCTATCACCTTTGCTATGGTCTATAGTCATCGATGACCTTCTATACAAGCTTTATTCTCTAGGACTTGAAGCACAAGGTTACGCAGACGACCTGGTAATAACGGTTAGAGGCATAGATGATGAAACAATATCTAGGCAACTACAAAAAGCACTAAATTTTATTAACAATTGGTGCCATGAGGAAAATTTATCCATAAATCCTCACAAAACTACCATTGTACCCTTCACTAGAAGAAGGAAAACACAATTAAGAAAACCCTCCCTAAAAGGAACACAAATAGAATTCTCAGATGAAGTCAAATATCTAGGAGTCATTCTAGACAGCAAACTCCCTGGAACAAACAAATTAACAAGTCCATTGGAAGAGCCACCCTTGCTCTTTGGAACTGCAACAGACTATTTGGCAAAACATGGGGACTAAAACCAAAGATGGTTTATTCGTCATACACGGCCATCATAAGACCCATACTCACATATGCGTCAGCCATATGGTGGCGAAAGACAAAACAAAAAACGGTTCAAAATAGACTCAATAAAATACAGAGACTAACGTGTCTCAGTATCACAGGAGCTCTAAGAACTATTTCAACGGCAGCATTAGAAGCCATGCTCAATCTGCCTCCTCTTAACATACAAATTAAGAAAGAGGCACTTAACTGGGCCTTAAAATTTCAGAGAAAGAGAGAACTCAAACCGGGTAATCTCACACACAATCTTAAAATTCTTGAAGAATTTAAGAACTACCAAATCAGTCAAGTGACTGACGAGATGGAAACAACACTAAACTTTGAGAAGCCGTTCAAAGTAATATTTCCGGATCGTGAATCTTGGCGCGATAACAAAATAACCTTTGAAGAAGGAGCCTCTATATGGTTTACAGATGGCTTGAAAACCGAGTCGGGAGTGGGAGCAGGGGTAGCAGGCTCAAAAAGAAGCCTTTTCAAATCCCTGGGTAAACTCTCATCGGTCTTTCAAGCGGAAATCCATGCCATAGACATGTGTGCTACCGAATGCCTTAAAAAAGGCTTCAATAGAGCCACAGTCTACATAATTTCAGACAGTCAGGCAGCATTAGAAGCCCTCAATTCACATAAAGTTGTATCGAGGCTAGTATGTGATTTCCTAACGACTGCTAAGAGACTTGCCAAAACAAACAAAGTCTACCTTATGTGAGTCCCAGGTCATGAAGGTATCAGAGGTAACGAGCTGGCGGACTCCTTGGCCAAGAAAGGTGCCAACTCAATTTTCCTCGAACCAGAACCCTTCTGTGGACTATCAAAAAGCCACACAAAAAACAATATTAAGGAATGGGAGGTGAAGAAATGTATCGCACACTGGGAAAAAACTCCCGGAAATCAGTAAGCGAAGGAATTTATTAAACCTTCAGCTAACATTTCTAAAAAACTACTCAACCTCAATAGGAATGAGCTAAGAACCATCACAGGTCTTCTCACGGGGCACTGTCCACTTAATTACCATTTAAGTAGGACTACAAGAGGATGACAAATGCAGATTCTGCAAGGAGGCCAAGGAGACCTCAAAACACATTCTATGTGAATGTGAGGCGCTTGCCTCTAAAAGGGTGTGACACATGGAACCGGAAGAAATTTGGTGTGCACCTTCTCATAAAGTTTTAGGATTAAATAAAAGCCTAAATCTTTGAGAAGTAAGGGCGGCACAAAAGATCTTGTTAGGTCGAGGTGCACCGAATAGCCCAGATACTATCTATCTATTGTATTTTATGATCTTCAATTGTCTCTTTATAATTATTAACATTTTTAAAATCAAAGTCTATGTCATTAAAAACTATTGCACTGGAAACATATTCTATAGTTACATTGCTGTTAAAGTTTGTTTTGGAATTTATCATTAGTTTTTTTGTTTGTGCCATGCATCCCTCTTTAATTTGTAAAGTACTATGTAACTCCTTCCAATTGAGTTTGTATGGTTTTATTTCTGCATTCTATAAGTATTTGTTCAGTTGTTGTTGAAACGAAAATCCATGAGTTTGTTCTAGCCAGTTGAAAAAAATAAGTTTAATGAGTACCCGGATATAGGACTCTTAAGTTGTAGGACTTGGGAATGGTGTCTATTGGTTCAAGTAATTGTCGCTTACATGCGCTATGTAAGTAAGATATTGGAATAGGCATGTTTTGTTCACATATGTATGTATAGTTGTTTGTTAAGCCGTTTGCAGACGTTTAGGTCATCTAAATTAAGGAGAAAATAGTGTTTGCTTGATGTTGTCGATAGCTGTGAATAGCTTTGATGAAGTAGTTTGGGGATGCTGGTTATTTTGAAAACGTTGTACTCAATAGAATTTATTAATGGAATTATTAACAGAAATTTTAAATTATTATTACTATAATAAACATATATTTCTAAAATTTTATACAATTGTTCTATATTTTGAAAAATTAGTTGAACAGGTAAATAAACACCATTTGAAAGCATACTTTGTATTTTAACTATTTTTTTTAACAATTCTTGACCACTTATTACGTAAGTGTGCGAGATTCCTTGAGAAGCGGAAGAAAGAATGTCTATAATATGGGATTGAGCTTGAATATATTGGTTAGATGCCGCGATAAATGAAACAAACATTTCATTAATTGTGGAAATTTGATTTTGAATATACATTCTGGTATTTGTTAGATTTAGTTTAAAAATGGTTTTCGATATTTTGTTTTCGAGTTCATTTATATGTAAAAAATAGTTTTGTTTATGTGATCTACTGTCGGTCGTCTCGTTAGTACTCGTTTGTTCTTTCAACAGACTGTTTAGATGATTTTCCATTTTGATTCAATGTTTCGATCTGTTCGTCGTAATATTTCGCATCGGTGTCATCCAGCGTTCCGAAAAGTTGTTTTGCTATATTACCGAAAACATTTAGTAATCCTCGTTTTTGGATTAAATTAGATTGAGAGCCTAAAATATCGCTTATTAGTATGTTTTGAGCTAATATTTCTACCATTGTTTGTCTTAGCTGTGGCGAATATAGTTTACATTCTTGTATGGATATGTTTTTCACAGAAAGAGTTTCACATGCATTTGTTATTTTAGTCGCCAAGGAGTCTAATTGTTTGTATTAAACTCAGAATTTGTGTAGGTCAGTATGAATCAAAAATCTCCATTTATCGTTGAATAGTTTTATGACACCAACTTTTTCGTAGAAAAATCCAGTATTATTGTTTAGAGCTGTTATTTTATATATTTCTTCATAAGTTTCTATTGAAGTGCGAATATTTATGTTAACTATTAGGGCAATTTTATTGGGTGTTAGAGGGAATGAGGCGGTTGTTGTGAACTGATATTTTATTTTATACACGGATTTTTGAATTTACATCTTCAGAAGATAGAACCCTATAAGGACCCTGCCAAACGGGAGATAACTTTTTAGATGTGCCTTTTCGAGTACCGTTGTTTTTTAGTAAAACTAAATCATTTTCCTTGAAGTGTGCTGGATTTAAATATTTGTCATACTGTGGCTTTGAGAATTATTTTTTTGTTGTTTTATAATGTTTTCTCTTTAGCTATTTGATTGACCTGTTGAAGCCTCGATTTCAACTCGTTAATATAAATATCGTAGCTATAGAGGATCTCGGGTGGACGATACAATGACGATGGTAATTCGGCTTTTTTCCAAACTAAGGTTCGAAAAGACAGTAGCCGGTCGAAACGTCTGGAGTAGATTATTAACGAACAAGGCATATTTGATCCACGTATCCCAATTCGTATGAGACCTATTTATGAAACATCTTGAATATTCTACAAAAGTCGGTGATCGCTTAGGACTTCTTTGGGAGTGTCAAAAAGGAAAATAATTTCGGTAACGAATTTTCTGTTATTGTGTTGGCTTCTTGATTAGGTATTGCGATAGCACCAGTGTATTTAGTTAAATCGTCGATAATGGTTAACAAATATTTATTACCTTCTGTGGTATTAGGGAATGGGCCTACTATATCAAGAGAAACTTTTTGAAAAGGTTCCTTAGCTGTTGAGGTAATGATCATAGGTTCCTTGGTATAACATTTTTTTATGAAGTCCTTTATATTGTTGTGCATGTCTTTCCATTTGTAATACTTTCTTATGCGTTTATACGTGCGATTAACGTCATTATGACCTCCAGTAGGAGTATGATGGTGCTCATATAAAATGTTGTCTATTTCACCTTTCGTCAATTTCGCATTTTTCTTTAATAAATTGGTAAGATTTTGGAAAAATCTCTTATAAACCGTCGGTAATAGCCAGCCAAGCCTAAAAACCTTTTTATTTCTTTAGCATTTTGTGGGATAGATACTAAAATTTTATATAAAATACGCTCTTTACATTTTGAGGATCTGGACTAACACCCTTTTCGCTTATTATGTGCCCAAAATAGAGAAGCTCTTTCTTTAAAAACTCACATTTTTCATGTTCTTCTAAAGTTTTACCGTAGATTACAATATCATCCATATAAACGAATATTTTCACCCTAGGGGCACCCTTCAGTCCAAAAGGCATTCGAATATATTCAAAATGGCCTAAAGGGGTGGAAATGGCTGTTTTTTCTCTGTCTGTTGGATTGACCTCAATTTGGTGAAACCCGTTTGCTAAATCAAGGGTGGAGAAAAATTTGGAGCTGTTTAGTTGGTCAAGGATTTCAGTGATGTTAGGAAGTGGGTAGGCATCTCCAGCAGTGACGTCGTTAGTTCTAAATAGGTTGAGCACCGTGAGTTGGAATATTGTGTTTTATAGCTTGAGTACAGGTCAGTTTGTCTCCCTTCAAGTAAAAAAGATCACTGTAATCTATACATAATTTTAGAATTTCATCGCGTTGTTGTTCTGTCATATGTTCAGTTTTTATTTGTTCCTTGACTTTTTTTATACGCTCATAATTTAAAGCACTATTATCGTCGCCGATGTCAAGTTCTGAGTCGTGCTCATTAGAGTTTATAATTGAAATTAAACAAGAGTTATTTTGTGGTCATGAAATACTGTTAGAAATTTGAAGGCCATTTTCTAGTTCTTTTGATAAACAAGTAGTATCGTTTTGAAAGTTTGTTTTTATAGAAGTAATTACTTCGCTTGTTACAGAGATAGTTATTTTGTTGTATTTACAACAAGCTTAAAAAATCCATATGTTCAATTTTCTCAAGGTGTTAACATCATAGTTATTCGCTGGAAGTTTAATTCAAAGGCAGGAAAGAGAGTCTTTTTTGCATCGAATTTTGACTGAAGATGAAAAGTGGATTTATTTTAAAAATCCTAAACGCAAAAAATCATAGGTTGATCCAGGTCAACCATCAACATCGACTGCCAAGTCAAATCGCTTCAAAAGGAAGACAATTTTATGCGTTTGGTGGGATCAGGAAGGTGTGGTGTACTATGAGCTACTACAACCAGGTGAAACCATTAATACTGATCGCTACCGATAACAAATAATCAATTTGAACCACGCGTTGATTGTTAAACGACCACAATGGGCCAGGAGACACGGCAAAGTAATTTTGCTTCATGATAACGTACCATCACACACTTCAAAGCCACTGAAGGACACGTTAAAAGATCTTGCCTGGGAGTTATCAACGCACCCTCTGTATTCACCAGACCTTGTTCCTTCAGATTACCACTTGTTCCGATTGATGGCATACGCACTTTTAAGCAGCACTTCCAAACTTACGAATAAGTGAAAAAATGGGTCTCTGAATGTTTTGCCTCGAAACAAAAAAAAATTCTTTTGGGATGGTATCCACAAATTAACTGGAAGATAGAGAAAATGTGTAGATTGCGATGGAAATTACTTTGAATAAAGCAGTTTTGATATTTCAGTCGAAATTATTGTGTTTTCTTTGATTAAAAAATCCGCATTATTAACCGGTACACCTAGTACATATACATATAAAAAGCAATAAAGATATTTGGAATTACGAAAAATGAATTAAGGAAAATGAATTCTTTGGGATTTTTAGAAATATTTATAAATTTCTACCATTTTCAAATTTTACAAAAAGTTCAAATTTTATTTGCTGCATGTTTCACTCTGAAGCGTTACCCGGAACAACGACGCGAACGTACTGAAACGGCTTTTCCATTATACATATGTATATGCACCTTTTTTATTATTACTAATTACATATTATAACATACATATTATTATTTCTTTTTCTATTTTTAATATTATTATTGGGCATGAACACATTAGGTGGTTATAACAACGGACGCAAATCGGTTTTAAAACCTGTTTTTACAACTGCTCAAACTACATCTGAAGGTGGCAAGACCAGTTGTAACAAGAGTATGAGTGTATTACAATCGTGAAGCTAAAATTATTTTGGATTTTGGATTTGGTTTAACCACCTAATGTACACACAGTGATTGTTACAACCAGCGCAAAATAACCGGGTTTAACCACCTAATATGCACAGGCGGATTATCGTTACTTTTTACTATATTATTTTAAAAGTTAAATCTAAAGCATCTAAAACAAAATATATTTTTTTTCCGAAATGAATGATAAATACCACATGCGTATTTTATTAATAATTTATTTTGTTTTGTTGTTCTATTTTCAAACACTTTGATTTTTAAAAAATGTATGTAAAACATAATAATTTTTTCAAAAGAAGAAAATAAATATGCTTCTTTACTTATTTTATATTTTTGGTTTCAATTTTTTCTGCTCCTCAATATATTTTTTGAAATTTTTTCCATTGGGATTTTGGATTTGAGGATTTTAAATTTTGAGATTTTTGTTTTTGGGTTTTTGAGATTTTTGCAATTTTTTTGAAAAAATTTTTTGGGATTTTTAATTTTGGGATTTTCGATTTAGGGATTTTGGGGGGTTCCCGAATTTTGAGATTTTTTGGGATTTTGTCTATTGGGATTTTGGATTTGAGGATTTTAGAATTGGGGATTTGGGGGGGCTCCCGAATTTTGAGATTTTTTGGGATTTTGTCCATTGGGATTTTGTCTATAGGGATTTTTGTTTTTGGGATTTTGGATTTTGAGATTTTGGCAATTTTTTCGAAAAAATTTTTTGGGATTTTGGATTTTGAGATTTTGGCAATTTTTTCGAAAAAATTTTTTGGGATTTTGGATTTGGAGTTTTTGGGTGGTTTCCTATTTCGATTACTCAATGCACAAAACCATTTAACACATGTTCGGAAGAAAATCAAATTACAACTTAACTGCATTTTTGTACTCATATATAAATTATTAGTCAAGTACAATATGCAATTAATAAAATGTAAACAAATGGTTAAGTGTAACAATATTTTTGTTTACTTGACACTTAAGAATATTAGTAAATAAAATTTATTGATTGAGAAATTTCAAATATGAATTTTAAAAATGAATTTAAGTAATAGAACCAATGTAAATTAAGTAGGGAGATAAGAATTAACATATAATTTTATGTATAAATAAGAATGTAATTTTGAATAAAAATCACTTTTAGTTTCATATCCGAAATTAATAGTCTTTTATTTTGCACTCCGCAAATTAGTCGGCAGAATCTGCCTTAACAAAATTCTCTTCCTTATTTGGGGGATAAGTCGGCATTAATTTGCCTTATTATCAACTTAGACTTTTTAGGCAATCTGACTCTGTGGTCATATCGGCAATTCACTTTGCGTCACAGTAAATAATTTGATTTACTCATACGGATTAACATTTTGAAAAGCAAACCTTACAACCTCGTGTTAAATACTTATTAGATTGTTTTTGTTGTAATTTCGACATTATAGTGATTATAAAAATAATATGGAATCACGTTCTTATCAGATACAACTTATAATATGTGAATATGTTTCACAAACACTTAGTTCAAGAGTTATCAAAAATTTCAAATCAAAATAATAAGTTAAATAATTTATTCTGTGTACATAGTTTCAAATAAAGTAACGACTTTCAAAGCTTTAATGTAAAAACCACCAAAAATAATTAAGAAAATAATAAAAAAGAAGATGACAACGTCTAACTGATACCGAATATAGTTTAAAATTTGGCAGATAACTACTAGTTTCAAATATTATTTTAAATATGTGTTTTTAGATTGTTTTCGTTTCAATAAATCAGCATTAAAAATATTTTTACATATTTTAAATACATATTGCATTAAAATGTTATTACCTTTGTGTCCTCTATATTTTACACGATTAGTATTGTAGTTTCGTGCAATACGAAAACTAGGCGGAAAACTTCCAAAATCCAAACTATCTGAACCAGTTGGCTTCAGTGCACTGTTATAATTTCCTTTTCTAAGGGAAGCAATAGGGCTCATTCTCATATCATGAAGTTCAATCGTGTCTTTTTCTGTTGAGCATGCATCATGATCATGAATTGTAACTGTCAAAATTTGTTTTATATTGCAACAATTTTTTCAAACTTCAGTTAACATAAAATTCCTATAATTACCTTTCTTATTCGAAGTTTTGTTTTTTTTTGTTTTTTTTTTTGCACGTGCACCCCAGTACGTATAATTTACTGCAGCATATTCCAATAGTGCTGCGAATACGAACACAAAACACATTACCAGGTAAATATCTATAGCCTTGACATAAGAAATTCTTGGAAGAGAGCTACGAACTCCAGTACTTATTGTCGTCATGGTAAGCACAGTCGTTATTCCTGCAGCAATAAAAAAAAAGTTGTGCATTAAACTCTTACTTCAGATCGTTTAATAGATATTTGAAACATAATTATACAGAAAGAATAAGTCTAAACATATGTCCATTTTGAAACCGAATCCAAAAAAATATTACATAAAGATTCGTTTTTATAAGGTGGTGATATTCTTCTACACAATAGAAACATTAGGTTAGGAATCAGCACACTATAAACATGTAATCATTCTTCTTTAAATTGTCTTCGGAAAGGTAAATTTGTGAAGATTTTCTGAATAGCGAACAAGCTGTTCAGTAACTTATATGAAAATTTTAGCCTTTATTGTTTACTAGAATAAAGTTACAGAGTGGTTAACATTTAGGCCTAGATATTTAACTTCCTCTTGAAATTAAACAGACTATTTCTTCTTCACAATCACAGAATTCAATGTTGTCTTGGTTTTATTGAATCTTTATTTTTATCTCCAAATCGTTATCGATGTAATGTGATCAAATTGCCTTTTTTAATGTAAAAATAAATTTGTTTTCAATTAAGATTTGTTGGAAAGAGGTATACGTATACTATAATAACATATGTATAGTGAATTGGAAATTTAAAAAAAAAAACAGTGAAATTATGACCAAAATACTCAACAATGTACAAACAGGCAACGGCATTTCATTATTTGGAGTTTGGAGGAAAAACCTCCAAGAAAAGGTTTATCATTTGCCTGAACAAATATTTAATTTGAAGATATTTATCTGAAATTTCATATTCATACGTTACAAAATCCATATCTCATTTTTTTGTTTTTATTTTTGTTTTATTATTATTATTGAAAAAATGTTATTTTTGTTTTATTGTTTATAAAATAGACATAATGAATTTAAAATAAATAATTTTTTTCCTTACAAAAATTAACACAAAATAGAGAAAACTGTAAGTTTTTCTCTAATACATGATATAAAAACCAACTAGCCGAACTATTTTGCATTTGGGTAGTACATAAGACTTCTTTCTGTCTATAATTTCTTTGATCTTACTTACAAGCATTTGGCTGTTCTGAAATTTTTTTTGTTATGTATACAATTAAACTATATTTTTGTTTACATTTTGTTAGTTTACAATTCCTATTCTATTTTGTTATAAGTCGTTTAATTTTTTTTTTTTTTTTGCAATTAAGTTGTGAATGGATTTTATATTTTAATGCCATGATAATTGTTTTATAATATGTATTACTTATGTTATTTACATTTTACAGGAAAGAAAATATGTGTGTTATATCATTGTATCATATGTCATATGTATATTATATCATTTCGGTTCTATTGAACGTTAAATAAAATTTTGCATAAAACAATCTAACAAAATAAAAGAGCTAAAATTATGTATTAAAAAAAAAAAATTTACTTTAGATTTTAAATATAATAATAAGAAAGATAGATAATAATGTTCGTCTTCTTTTGAATAGAAGATAATTTTTATTTCATTGTGTTGATACGATTGATACGTGTGTAACCACGTATATATTTCAGTCATACTTTCTTTTGACTGCGCATTTACTAAGAACGAATTTTGAAAGATTTGCGTATTGTGGACTCTTTAGCAGAATTAGACTGCATTGATGAGGGGGTTGAATTTTGTTTATACTGCTCAAGTAATACTGATTTTTGCGGTGGTGGAGTTTCCATTTTATCTTTTTCTGAATTGATATGACCGGAGGAAATTTCTTTGGATTCTGTTTTGTGATATGATACTTGCATTGGCTTGGAATGTTCGTGGCCTCTTTTTAATTTATATTCTGTGTCGAAATGTGAAAAATGCTATTACGATTATCGTCATAACCATTGGATTGGTATTGGTGTGCTGTTGCCTTTCTCTCCCGTTCTTCCTGTATTATGTCTTCTTTTAATTAGAAAATCGTTTTGCTTTGTGACAGTAAGGTTTCATTGATTTCACGATACGATGTAAGTTTGTGGGCTTCACTGAAAATGCATAGGCAGGTGTTCTGCTGTTCAAATTTTACAAGGACATAAATTCTTTGTGTCACAAATTTGTATGTACACAATTCAAGGTCCTTAGTCTGTCTGAAGAAGGTGGGTCTATTATTTAGTACGTACATAGTTTTGCTGTATGTTAAGTATACTGGTATGAGCTTGCCTGTGGAATGGTACAAGGTAAATTTTGTGTAAAGAATAAGAGTCAGCGAGGATAAGCGGTAACTTAATTTTGGTTACCAGACCTTCGTCGTCGTGATCAGAGTATATGCACCTCCACGATTTGGTTTAAAAAGTGAAAATTTTGTATGGGTAAATATTTTAAAGAATGCTTTGTTATCTCAGTTATGACGTTTCTGAATGTGTATGAGGAAAATATTAATGGATGTAGTTTATGCTGATGCAATGTGTTTATTAGTGTTTATTTATTAAATTGATCGTTATTATAATATGCATGTATTGACTGCAATTTTTTTAGTATGAAAGTTTCTATTAATCAATATGACGTCAGTACGCATTTTGGTATTCAACTCGTTGATGGTGTTATCCGAATGAGCTTGATGGGCCGTCAGATTGTGTAATTAACTCGTTGTTACATTGAAGATGGATTTTACCACTGTTTGGCTGTGCATTAAATGTAAGTTGTTCTTGTCATTCTGTTCTAGGGTATGCAATCAAAATAGATGTTTTCTGCATCTTCGTCGGCAATAGTGCCGAAAATAAATTTGAATAATCTGCCCACTGCTCTCTTCATCATTATGTTCTTTCTTCATATTTCATATGATTATTTCTATTTGCTTATTACTTATGTAAATAATACGTAATAATAAGTAATTATTTTATTTTGTCTTGTTTTATTATTATTATTATAAAATTTTTTATTTTTCTCAATAACACTTATAAATTTAAATTAAATAAAATATTAAAACCTATTAGCAAAATGCAACTAAATATGTACATATTATACATATAGCATTCCAGTTGTATGCATCCAATACTTGAATTTTTTTCTTGATGCTTTGTTATTATTCTTATTACAGTTTTTTGTCGTTATTGTGTTTTCAAACTGCATTGTTATTAATTGAAATATTCTTAACCTAGTTTACACATATGTAGTTATTTGTTGCTTACTTGGCTTAGCCTTGAAAGTTGAATTTTTTTGCTATTACTCTATTTTTAATATTATTGTCATGTTTTTTTTTGTTTTGCGTTTTTTTAAATTTTTTTCTGTGATATGTTAATCGATTTAGAATAATTTCATTATTATAGATTACCTTTAGCTTGCGCCTTATTTACCCTGTAGTATTTACTTTTATTCTTTTGTATGTTCCGTATACGCTCCTAAATGTTCACCTAGGGAGTAATCATCATGGTATAATCATCTTCAAGGAATTCAGCAGAGTTCTTATGTTTGGGCTTAATCTGGGGAATACATATTTCTTAGCTCACTCTCTGTTTTACTAAGTCTTGCAGTTTCCGGTACTAAATTATCTTCAGTTTCATTATTATAGCATCGCACTGATTCACCTGGTAGTTGTTTGCAAAGTTTTAATTCGTTAAATTGAATAAAATATAGTTTAGTATGTATTTACTTATTTATTAAAAAGCGTAGTTTCAACATCTTCAAAATTTTGTATTCCAAGCCTGCAAGAAGTCTTGCCGTCCTACCCAGGGCCGGATCTAATGATTTTGGCGCCCGGTGCACTTATAATTTTTGCCGCCCTTTGTTATAAAATTTTTTTAAATATGTACGTACATGTATAAATGCATATTCATTTTCCGCGCCACCCAGTAGGTAGAACATAAAAGACGCGTTTTTTTAAAGAAGTATCCCCTATAGGCCTAATCCTCATTCAACATATTTTTTCAAATGAAAACATATTTCAAAGCTACTTGAAATACATATTTTCATATTATTAATCGATTATTTTAAAATTATCGTTTGATTTTGACTTTTTAATTATTTAAAATCTAAAAAATTTATTTACTTTGTTCCATTTGAAAAAATATGTGATTGTATCTTAAAAAGAAATAAAAAATATAAAATAAAATAATAATAATAACAATTCAAAACAATAACATAACCAATAGTAGTTATAAAAATTAAACAAAAATTATTCAAAACAGTCTTCTTAGCAAAACAAAAAAAAAAAAAAATAATAACAATAATAATAATAATAAAACGTTAAATAAATAGAAGAAATTTAAAAAAAGTATTGAAAGTAGCTTCCTTAGCAAAAAACATTATTTAATGAATAAATTTGTAGTTATCGTTCGTTTATTTTTCAAATTTTTTACTTGCACCATTTCAACGCAAGTTTCATTGTAAAAGAGAGAAAAAGTGAGTATGCGATGAAATTCGTTATAATTTTTTCATAATCGAGAATTAGATATGCGATGGTGCAAATTTTTTACTTGCACCATTTCAACGCAAGTTTAATTGTAAAAGAGAATAAAAGTGAGTATGCGATGAAATTCGTTATAATTTTTTCATAATAAAGAACTAGAGATTTTCTGCTCCATGAGTTGAAATTGAAGATGATAGTGATGCCTATATACATACAGTGGCATTCTGTTTTGACGTTATTTCCTCTTAACACACAAAATAGTAACAATAAATGCAAGTATGTACATACATATGTACATACATATGTAGTAATATTTTTAAATAAATGAACATCGAATATTAGTGCGTCGAATAAAAGGTACTTTTTAGAAATGTTATGCATATAAGAATCTAATATGAATATACATATGTATTACATAATACATACATATGTATATGTATGATCATATATATTTAAATTAGTGAACTTTGAAAATTGTTCTCTTTTATGTTATTTTTTATTAAACAAAATTTAAATAAGTGAGCAGTTATTTTCAGCGCCCCTAAGATTTAGCGCCCGGAGCGAGTGCTCCAGCTGCTCCTATGGTAGAGCCGGGCCTGGTCCTACCTCTAAGTTTTGTAGGTATAAATGCTAGGAATTCTTGTTTATTTGATACTTCTGTTAAACACTATAAAATATTTTCACAACACCTTATGAAGTTAACAAATCGGGTGTTTCCTTCGCCCATAAATTATTATTAAATTAAATTATTTTTCAAAGGTCTTTGTGAAGGTTCATTAAAATTTTTCTTAAATTTTACAAGTTCTTTTTCTGTATTAGCTTTATTCTTATTATAATTTTTTGTAATATTACTTCTTCCTCTGTTCCCGCTGCACCTGTATGTGCACCGTTTGTACTGTGTTGTAGGCTGCGAAATCCTCCAGTTCGATGTTGTCTGATGTTGATGATTTTTAATTCATTCTGCACTTGATGATAATGCGCTCTGGTTAGTAGAGTCGTCAAATTGTGGACTTGTATTTACGAAATCAAATGACTTCACTTTCTTCTCAAATCGTTGTGTAAGTTTGTCTTTTATACATGATATTGGTGTAAAAAAGTCAGCGTTAGAGAACGATATAAAATTTTGTTTTCACTCAATTTCACAGCTTAATTTCCTAATTTCACTGCCATAATTGTTTTAAGTTTATTTCGACTATTTTTTTGTCACTGTACACAAGAATATACACAAATTTAATTCAAGAGTTTTTTTTTGTTTAAAAAAAAACATTGATAAAAATTTTCTAAATTTTGAAAAGGATACAATGTCCTTATTCTTTTCTGGCTACGCCAAGTTTGTTGTATTATTCTTCCTCTTTCATAAAACGTTGTGTGATTTTTTTTGTGTGGAAAATCAGACGCTATGGTCTCTTCACTTGCACTTTATTCTGTTTTCTTAATAATTATTTTTTAATAATTTTCACATTACATTAATTCTATTATAATTAAAGTTTTACTTTATTAAAATTTTTCGTCTTAACTGTTTGGTTGTTTTTCATCAACTTCCTGCTCAATATTCTCGTACTTCTGCATTACACTTTCACTAAGAGAGGAACATTGTTATATGTACAATTCCATATTTGTTCATCAAAATTGACTTTTAATTATTATAAAATAACGTATTCAGCATTTACGACCAAAATTAATTGGTTGATTTAAAAAAATTATTACAGGTAAACAAAATGTTTCCTGACAACATTGAGGGCTTGTGGACGAAAATTCGTAATGCATGTAATTTCATTAGAGGAAACAGTTTACTTCTTTACCGTGCACGGCAATCTTTCAATAGAAGAGTAAGTCTGTGCATTGAAACACAAGCACGAGATATTGAACATTTATTATAATAATTATTTTAAAATAAATAGTTATTAACTAACCTTTTTTATCTCTGTATCTTTTTGTTTTTATCTTCAGTTCAGTTTAAGTTTGATAAAATTGAAATACGTAAATAAAACATAGAAGTATGTGTTGTCATTCAAACAAAGTTTTGCCGATATTATGTAAATCAATTCAAAAAGCATCAATTACAATAGAGGTTTAATCGTCTTTTAGAGGTCGTTAAATTCAAATTTTTGAATTTTCATGTCTGTATGTTTGCGAAAATAAAATTAAAAGGGGAATAATTTTGCTTCGAATAAAAGCTCATGATATGATTGGCTGTATAAGATTTCAAGAGGAGAAATGTGGAAAGAAGAAGCATTTAAAGTAAATTAAAGAAATAAAGAATAATAAAAAACACGCCCATAATTCTAATATTCATTATAAATGCTTCAATTGTTTTTGTATACCATATGATATTTTTTAATTTTGTTTTGATTCTTATTGTATACATTTTTCGATATTTAAATTTTGTTTCGAAAAACAAAAATACAAAATACAATGAGTAGAATGATTGTTGATGATATTAATGATCACGACGATCACGTTGTCTTGTGATATTTATGAAATGAAAAAATATTTTTAATTTTCATGTTTTTCAAAATATTTTGATTATTCAATTTCATATTGAATTTTATAATTCTTATAAAATAATGATAACACTGGGGAACAGTGATTTTGCGGCACGGGATTTTGGAGTCGATTTTAGGTAAATGTAGTCTCCTGAACACGAAAATAATATCAGATTTGTCAAATTGACTCTAGTTTTTGAGATAAAGACAATAAAATTATAATGACAATACAATAAAATGAACTAAATAAAATCAAAAGAAAATTTAATATAATTTCTCAAACTTTTATTTTTTAACAGCAATTGTTTAATTTTAATTAAATTAATCAAATAAAAGCAAAAAAAAAAAATAAAATCAGGAAAAACGTTTTCTATGTGATCGTCTGGTGTGTTTCTGGTCAGCGTAATCTCTTTGTAAGGTCCAGCAGTAGTCCGTCATCATATGGCGGTCCCACCGGCATTAATACCTTTCTCACATTATCTTGATATCCTGGTGGAACCGCTGCCCTTGTTCCTCGCTATAGTCTCCCAGGAATTTTGCCAAATGACTGTGCAAAAAATGAATTTTAATACTCATATAAGCACCCAATAAGTATTTTAGAATAATTTGCTGCTTTGTGGTTCCCCAAAAAGTTTTTCAGAACTGACACAAAGCTCGTCTATGCTTCCAATTCGACCGGAGTCATGTGGTTTGTAAAACCATTGTCGTTTATAAGAGTTCGAATTTGTGGTCCATCAAAGACGCCTGCTTTGAATTTTTCTATATTGAGGCCAGGAAATGTTTGGCAAATATCTTTAAGGCTTTTACAAATTGTTTTATAAGTCTAAGCTATTAAGCTTAGTGAAGTGGCGGAAGAATAATTTTTTCCTGACCTATAAGCGGTTCATGAATAATATTAGCTTCCCCACGGTCATATTTTCCCTCGACGGCCAGTTTTTTCTCATTTTCATTGTTTTATACATACCTGACACATGAATTAGGTATTAAACATTCAATTGTAATTAATGTCCTCACATTTTTTTTTCAATGCAGGTAATTTTTGTACATAATATTAAATGTAGGAATGTACTTCAAATTAGGTAATATGTATATATTTAACTTGTTTTTATTTCATCCTATTTCGAAAAGTAAAAATCGAAAAATCCCTTTACAAAATTACATAACATTATTAGCTAATTTTAAAAACTTAGGCGTTGAGAATGAAGAGGTTCAAATTATTGAGCTTATACTGTATCTATATTTAAGTAAAATTAAAGTAAAAAAAAAATTAAAAAAAAAGAAAAAACATTATTTCAAGAAACATTCATACAATTATAATTCATATTGATCTTCTGTCTTTGTCTATCTTTAAATAATCGATATGCGTTTGTAATTTGTATTATTCTTTTTGCGTATTTTCTTAATCCTTCCTACTATTGTTATCTACTTCGAAAATAAAGCAAAGTCAGCTGATGTGCATTAGTGTATTAAAAAAAAACAATAGAAATTAAATTTTGTAAGAAAAATACAATTTAAAAAGAAATATCCGTAATTAGTAAACAAAAACTATGGGAAAAATTATTTGTTGTATGAAAAAAGCGCTTGTAAAATATAACATTAAATATTTTAGTTTTCTGAAAAAAATTTTCTAGGCGATCCTCAAATAATTTTTATTTTTCATATAATTATTTTGAATCATTACAAAAAAAAAAAACATTCATAAAATTATAATTCATATTGATCTTCTGTCTTTGTCTATCTTCAAATAATCGATATGCATTCAAATAATTTGTATTATTCTTTTTGAACATTTTTTTTATTCTTACAGTCTACTTCGAAAATACACAAAACAGCTGATTTATAGTAGAAAATTCAAATAAAAACGGAAAATATTTAAATATAGTTCGAATGTTTCAAAAGCTATATTTATAAATTTTTCGAAGCAAAATATTCATGTATGTTTGCATGTTCTTGATTTTTGAAAGAGCTTGAAATTAAACCTCTATTGTACTTGATGCTTTTTGATGTCACTCACAAATGCAGCTATTATTAAAAAAAATTAAAGTAGTAATGGGTTAAGATTAGCATAATAAAAAATATCATATTTTTATGTGCATAAAATAAAGTGTAATAAAATGTAATATTTCTTTTTTTTTTTATCAAAGTACTTATAACCAGTACATAATACAAAGAAAAATTTCAATACATAGGGTGTAGAAAAAGTAACTGGCGATTTTGTGATGGGAAGTCTTGTACAAAATTCATAATTTACAACTGTCTCTAGCGGAGAAAATAGATACTTAGACATTTTACTATTACAATTTTTTCCATGAAATAGTCCAGATAAAATCGTGGTTTCAATTATTGTAGATATGCATTTTTCAAAAAAAATTATTGAAACTAATCGATGCAAAATCAATTGAACTTTCATTTTCTGCAATAAAAAGTGGTAGTTAATTTAAGCTTTTTTTGAGCAAAACAGGGCTAAACATTAAAATTTTGGAAAAGTTCGCAAAATTTTGAATTTGAACGCGTCTAACTTTTGTAGGGCTCAGGGTAGAGGGACAAGTAGGATTTTGTTTGGAAGGGCAAAGAGTACTACATATGTTTTTTGAATATAAAGTGACCCTTGAGTGCCCCTGTAGAAAGTTATGGGATGTTTTGTGATCAAAGTGCAAAAAAATTTGAACGCCCTCTAGTGGTCAAACCGTTGAGATTCCAACCTACCCCCCCCCCCCCCCCCAATACGATTCTTTGTTTGTCTCGATGAGACCTATCAATGGTATCATTTCAAACGAAACACCCTGTATGTGTAATGATTGAAATCTTGTCTCTCTAATATAGGCATAAAATTTTTAAATTTCTCGTTTAAGAAAAAAAACACATATAATTTCTGTGCGGCTTTCGATTTCTGAAAATATACCAAGATAAGCTTACCTAAGGCGACACGTGCACTAGTAGCCTCATGGTTAATCCAAAATGATACCCAAGAAAGCATTACTATGAGTATGCTAGGAAGATACGTTTGAAATACAAAATATCCTATGTTTCTTTGTAGTTTAAAGGATAAAGATAATCTTTGATAGATTCCTGTAGCCAGTTTTTCCTTTAAAACAAATAAAATTTTGTAAAAAATTCAGTTGAAAAGAAATATTTCAAACCTTCCTGTCATTTGTTTCATATCCAACTATGGTAAATTGAGGCAACTGAGCTTCTTCTACACCCCTTACAGGAGTAGGTTTCCAATACATTACAACATCCGTAACGGTATATCCGTCTGAAAACAGAAGAAATATTTAGGATTAGCATTATTTATTAGAAAAACCGTAAGTTTTCTCTTATTTTCCGGCATTACTTTTTATGAAACGTTTACTATACCATAAAAAAGATTAATGAAAAAATGTAACGGAAAATTAATTTTTTTCACCTACCTAATTATGGATACCTTAAAAGCTAATAACAATGATGGTCAATGATTTCGACAAAAGATAGATCCTTATTTAATAGGTAATTGATAAATTTATGTGACTAGAGATATCAACAGATTAACTATATACACAGGTATCTTTTAAGACAATAACTGTTGAAAGTTTATTATAAATTTGCTTTTATTTTTAGACAAGAATAAAAGCACGTCCAACTACCATTGATTTTTACTGTTAAAAGTGTACAGATTGTTCTGCAAAAGGTCTCTAAACGGAAAACCAGACATAGCTGTCGTCGAGACAAACAAAAATTATATGAGAAGGAGGGGGTAAATCTAAAAATTTTCCCGCTAGAGGGAGTTGTTTGAAAAAACTATATTAAAATTTTTATATTCATAACGGCTATGTTGAACATTAACAACAATATTATTATAAAACCAAAGGACGAGGAACCACTATAGTCAGAATTTTAAAAGTTGAGGTTTCATATTATACTAGAAAAACATGTGGAGTTGGATAGATATTTTACTAGGAAAGGTACCGATGGTAATTGTCAAAAGATATATTCGGAAAAACACATTCGTTGTAATAGTAGGAAGAAATCTTCTATTTATGTTCAAAATAACGTTGTTAGAAATAAACAATTTGTATTCATACAAAAAAAGGAATAAATTCGTTGCTGCCTAAAACTAAATAAATCTTGTTGAACTAAGGTGTAACAACTATTAAACCTTCTAACATTCACGCCCAGTTTCACACTGGAAGTTCAAGTTCAGTAGAACCATGAATTCGGTTCAAGATATCGCTCAAAATTCTTAGGTTCCACAGTTACAGTTGGTGTGAAGTTCAGTTCAACTTGGTTAAAGATAAAAAATGAACATTTTTTGATTGAACTGTTCTTATTTTGGCAACTTGTAGCAGAAAAAAAGATAAAGTATGTTGATAAACAAATGGAAAAAATTATAAGATGAAAATAAAAAGTGAAACTGCTACACTTTACCGCGAACGCAAGATACTTGTCCAAATGTCACTAAATTTATTTTCCAGTAAATATTGATATCGTGATGACGAATCTGGAGTCCTTTTAGTCCTATCTTCAATGGTTTTTGAGAAATAGGACTCTCAAGTTATGAACATCGAACACGTATTTCACTTATTTCTAATACTTTTATGTACACAATTAGAATAAAACTATTAACTTATTCAATTTAAAGATGATTTTTACTAATAATTTCACAAAATAATGCAAAAAATTGCGCTTTAAAAATTTTCTTTTGACAGTTCCTTTTTTTGACATGCTGAAAATAAAATGAAATTTTCACCTTTGGACAAGTTCTTGCGTTCGCGGTAAAGTGTAGAAAAGGCAGAAAAGCAAATTGTCTTTTAATTCTCATGACTTTAGTGTTTATTATTTTTTGTAGGGAATTTTATGTAATATATTCTTTGTACTGCGATATGGTGTGACACTTTCTTCACAATTCTGCATGCTGTTGATTTAAAAACTTTTGACAGGTCTCCAGTTGTTATAAGTAATAATAATAATAATAATATTTTTCATTACTTTCATCAATTAAATCTTCAAAATCACGTTCCATTAAAATTAAACAAAACAAACTTTTTGATGTCTAGAGAAAATAAAATAAAAATAATTTTTCTTTCTCAGTGATATACACAAGAAAAGTTTCATTGCAAAATAAAAAATGATAGAACTCAGTTTAAATCCTTAAATTAAATGTATTAACAATATTTTAAAATTATTACAATTATGATTATAATTATGGATGTCCAAACTTTTATTAATGCACTTGAAAAGCTGTAAATTTACACAAACGAGATAATTTAATTTTAAAATATGGTTAATACATTTAATTTAAGGATTTAATTTGAGTTCTAAAGTTTTTAATTTTTAGTGCATTTTATTTATAAAAGTTATTTATTTTAAAAGTTTTTTTAATATATTTTATTTTCTACTTTTTAGTCATTATAGTCATAACTATAAATAATTTAGAAATTTTTAAATTGGTCAATTTTAAAATGCACGAAGTAATTTTCTCTTACGCTCCATTTCTTCAAGAGCATCTGTTTTGGATAATTTTTTGCCTTTTAATTGTACTGGATTTATATTTTCAATTTTTAATCCGTCTAAAGATCTCAATCTACTCAACATTACATATGCTTGACCTTTAGCAAAGAGATCTGAAAGATCAGCGACTCCTAAATCTAATGTACCACCTTGCATTTTATGAGATGCGGTAGCATAGTATAACACAATTGGCAACATGCGATGTTCTGCTGTGCCAAAACTTCCTAATGCAGGAAATTCTTTTGTGATCGGTTGAATTAAATGATTTCTGACTCCTCCTTCAAACTCAATCCTAACTGAAGGAATTTCTCTTGCATCAAGTTGTGCTCTTCTAAAATATGGCCAATTAATCTCCGTTATATTGCCGATAGCTCCATTCACTAAACCTTTTGAAACGTCAACATTAGAACGAAGCATGACTTTAGCACCATCAAAAATTATAATTTCCTCTTCAAGAGCACCAGTTTTATTAACATTTTTAGCAATCATTTTATTTAATTTGTCTGGTGCAATTGTCTCACGCGAATCAATAATACGATCTTCTGCTTGAACTGTAATCATTTCAACACCTTTAGCTTTAAAATGTTCAACTACAGCTGCATTATGCGCTTCAACTTTAGTTATAGTTGCATAAATTCTTAAAGTATTTTCTTTCTAACATTTTCCCATGAAGTCAACAGTGACATGTTCTAAAAGAACCTTCATATGCTCTGGAAGTAATTCTCCAATTCTTAGTGCATTGGGAATATCAACAAACGTGTTGTCGCATATTAGTCATTAACTCACAAAGTGAGAAGCATCGCCATAAATTAATTGCTGGCTGCATATAATTTGGCTGCTTGAAGACTTGATGACCTTTGATAGGTGGAAGTTGGAAGAGACCTCCAAACACTAAAATATTTACTCCTCCGAACAACCCATCTTCTGTTGCGACAGCAGTTTTCTGTTTTTCATATAGGTCATTTACTTGTACGCTACTGTACAATTACAGTTGGTTGTACATTAAAATTTCTTATTTCAGTTCATATTGGAAAATTTTGTATTTAATTCCAAAAATTGCAACTTAAAATTCCAATAAATGAACTGTAGTCAAAAATACGTTGCACACGAGCAACAAAATTTCTAATCCATTTCATTGTTCTGGATATGGCGTGATTTTCTTTTATTCTATATACTAGTTTAGAAATCATGCGATTTCTAGAAATTGTATGAGATTACTCAATTTTTTTATAGACATCAAAAAAACTCAAATTCTCAATATACAATTGTGTCTTATTCAATAATATTTTTAATTTTTCTTTGTATACGTAAAAATGTACGTAAATGTATTTGCCGACGGCAAATGCATCAAATATTATTTTCATAAAATAATGATTAATTCCCATATAAATTACAAAGAGAAAAAATGTATAAGTTAATAATTTATTTTCGTTAATTAAGAAAAAAAACAACTTGTTCAATTTTAACACTTCTACTTTATTCCACGATCAAACTAAAAGTGATTTACAATAAAATTCTTACAAAAATATTCTTTACAAAAATTTGAAAAAATGATTCTAATAGACATTGCGTAAGCAAAAATTTTCTAAGTCACGTTGTGCGTAAATACTTGCATTCGTGAGAAAGTGCGAAGCTGGCATTTTGTTACAATAGGGTTTATGGGAAAGAATGTTGTTAACTCCTCCGCGCTTAAATGCTGATGTCCTCATCTGCAATAGCAACTTTTGCTGCTAAAGGGGTGAATTTTCGAAAAACGTTGGTAATGGAACAGGGGTTGCTGCTGTTAAGTTTACGGTAGTAATTTCTGTTTTGTCTCTTACCGGTATTTTTTGTATTACGAAGATTAAAGTAATTATGATCAATATACTCGTTAAACTTAGACTGGTCCATTTCGTAATTGTGGCTTCTATTTTCAAGGATTGGATTTGTTTTGTATTATTGATATTTAATTGCTCCATTTCCTCTAGTGAAAGGATTTCTTTGTACTGTCCTTCTCTCAATGTTGGTTGTAATATCGCTGGTAATATTTCGGAAGTTGGTATTTCAGTGTTTACAAAGGTTCTATTTTGGGCTTCTATGGAGGCATTTGTAAATTTTATCAGGAATGTTCCATTCAAGTGTCGTGTATTGTTGTCTATTTTTACTGATCCTTTAAAATCATTGAACAACAGTAAACCAGGAGAAATTTCTTCTATAATGGGCACCCGTACACCATTTTTTTTATTGCAAATTGCACCAGAGCTTCTTAATAAATTTGGGATTCATGACGTATTGCTAATGTCTATTAGATTCATTTGATTACAGATGGTTAAACTATTATAACTTTTACAATTTTTTTCAATAGAATAAATTTTATTTTTATAACTTAAAATATTATTTTTTCCAATATCAATAATTACATTTTCTTTTTTTACTGGTTTAATAATCAATTTTTGAAAAATTTCGCTAGTTGTAATTGGAATATTTACAATATAGAGTAATGACAAATTATTTGATATTATTTTAACATTAGAGAATTGCAAAGCTTCTTCAGGTGTACTATAAGGGAGATTTTCTTTCTGTAAAACATTAGTTGCTAATTTTATTTCTTTATTAGAGAGCATCATTGAATTAATTGTACCAGTTTTAGCAAAATTTATAGCGTAATTTATATTAGTTAATTCTTCTTTGATTAATTTAATTTTGTATCGTAGGCTTGATATGAATTCCTGTTTTAGTGAATAATCATCTCTAACAAATTTCTGTATTTTATTTGTAATTTTGGTCATGTTATTTAACCTATCGTTAAGTAATTTATTTATCACGACCTGGTTATTATTGTTAACTAACACATTGTTTATTTTATCTTGAATAATAACAAAGTCATCGTGGTCGGGGTTTCCCGCGATCCACTTCCAAGCAGAGCCTATAAAATCAAGAGATCTTTTAACTACCTTTGGTTTAAAGTTTTCAAATAATTCTTGAATTTGATGTAATTCATGGGATAGGTATGGATATAGTGGGTTGTCGGTCGGTACGTCATGCTCGATTTCATCAGTTATCTTTCCTATTATCTCGTCATACTGTCTTAAATCGATGTCGTGTATAATTTTGAAATGTCCTGTCTGTATTTTTGCTTGTCCACAGCCAACAGCAATTAATTGTGAATTTGTATAATCCAAAATTTGAATCTCTCCCTTTCCTGTGATCGCAGTGATCCTGAAAAATTCAATTTCTAATGTTACTTTTATGTATCTTTTTCCCGGACTCTGTAATTATGGTTGTGTTTTTATTTTCTTTTACAATTTCTTTATCATATCTGGAAGTGAGTTTTGAACCTAGTCTTTTGTTGTGTTTTACATATACTACTTCACCTACTTCATAATTTTTTACAGGTTTTCGCTTTTTAATATGATTCGTCATGTCATTTGTCTGTTTTTTCTTTAGTTTATCTATATTGTCAAGTCTGGCTTTTTCGAAATCTTCTGGGGATATTCTTGGGGACCTACCTAGGAATAATTCAACAGGTTTCTTTCCTGTAACGGAATGGATTGTACAGTTGTATTCATAAGTCGCTCTTTCGAGAAGTTCTTCAAAGGATCGTGGTGTGTCATCTGCCTTCAAGCATCGCATGATTTCCGCGAGGGTGGAGTGAAATCTCTCGATCTGCCCATTTACCTCGCTTTTGTAAGAGGGTGTTCGAAATATTCTTATCTGGAGCTCGTCCTCCATCATGGATGTTATGGATGCTGAATTTAGTGATTTCTCATTATCTATTATGACGACTTCTGGTACAGAATAAAAGAACAATATATCCCTTAGAGGTCTCCGGATATCTTCTATTGAACGAGATGCTATTACACTTGTTTTCGCGAATTTGGTGAATTTGTCTATCGCAGTCAATACAAGGTGTTTTTCGGTGGAATAAATATCTATATGGACTGTGTGTCCTGGGTAGTTAGGGATAGGAGTTGGACTAATTAAGGGGTGGTTTGGGTGTCTGTCATATTTATTCTCTTTACACGCGGTACAGTTCTTTACAATTTTCTTAATTTTGGCACTCATCCGTGGGAAATAAAAGTTTTCCAGCAGTTGTAATCTATTTTCCTCGGCGCTTCTATGTGCTCTTTTGTGTATTTTTAAAACTTTTTCTTCTTGCTCTATTTCGTTGGATATATCTTCTACCATAATCGACGTATACCGGATTTTGTAATTCCTAAAGTGTTCTGGATAAACCCTTTGTATTAGCCCTAGAATATTTTCTTCAGTGTGAATTCCGTTTATTAGATTTGGGTTTAGATATCTTTTAAATATGTTTATAATATCGTCATCGGTATAATTTGGTCTAATGAAGATGTGTCTCTGGTAGTTTTCGAAAGGATTTTGGATTTGATATGAACTCTCTTCTCCTGTTTTTAATATTAATTGATTCCGAAAGGCATTGATGGGGGTTTCTACACACGATATAAGATTATGGGATGAGCTTTCGTCACTGTGCTGCGTTGAGGTCATACTATTTATTTGTGTGGTCATTCTGGATAAGGTATCTGCTACTACGTTTATATTTCCCGGCTTGTATTTGATTTCGTAGTTATACTCCTCTAGTATGGCTTTCCATCTCTTCATTTTTGCGTTTGTATTTTTACTGCTGAGTGCGTAGGTTATTGGCTGATGATCGGTATAGATAATAACCTTTTTGGATCCGTAAAGAAAGTTTCGCAAATTGTTAAGAGCCCATATAATAGCAAGCATTTCCTTTTCATTGGTTGCATAGCTCTCTTCGGTCTTGTTGAGAGTTCTTGAAATGAATGATATTGGTTTGTTGTTTTGTGATAGCACAGCGCCTATCGCGTAATTTGAAGCGTCTGTGGTCAGCTCAAACGTTTTGTTGAAATCGGGATGGATAAGCAGGACGTCTTCACTCACGAGTATGCTTTTGATTTTTTTGAAAGCTTCCTCTGCTTTCGAGTCAAGTACAATGGGTTTGTTTTTGGATATATTTTTGGGCACTCGCCCATCCTCCCCTTGTAAAAGAGATGTCAGGGGTTTTGCCAGTTTAGCGTAGTCACGAATAAAACGCCTATAATAACCTGACATTCCTAAAAAGGATCGAAGGTCTTTCAGTGTCTTGGGTGGTGGTAGGTTTGCGATAGCCTCTACTTTTTTTGGATTAGTTTTGATACCCTCAGTGGATACCATAAAGCCTAAAAATTCGATCTCTTTTTTCAAAAACTCGCATTTATCGAGTTGTACCTTCATATTCGCTTGTTCTAAGGTTTTGAAGACAATTTCGAGGTTTTCAAAGTGCTCCTCTTCATTTTTCCCAAAAATAATAATGTCATCTATGTAGACGTAACAGCGAGTACCTATGTGTTCACGCAAGATGTCATCAAGTGTTCTTTGGAATACGGAGGGAGCATTCTTTAGGCCGAAGGGTAAGCGCGTGAATTCGTACTTTCCGTTGTTAACCGAGAAAGCTGTTTTTTCGATATCACTCTCTTTTAGGGGTATTTGATGGAATCCGCTTTTCAGGTCGATTATTGTAAAAAATGTATTCTTCCCTAAGTTTGCTAGGACATCGGACATATCGGGTATAGGGTATTTATCAGGAACTGTTATAGAATTCAGCTTTCTATAGTCTATCACGAGCCTATACTTTTTTTCACCGGAAGAGTCTAATTTTTTTGGTACTATCCAAACTGGTGAGTTGTATGGGGATTTGGAGGGACGTATAATGCCGTCTTCGAGCATTTTTTGTATTTGACTTTCAACTTCGTTTTTTAGAGCCATGGGGTATGGATATGTTCTGGAATATACTGGGTCATTTGAAATCGTGCGGATTTCGCCTTTAACTCTGGAGGTGTAAGTAAGCTTTTCATTCGGGTCAGAAAAAAGATTTGGACAAATTTTGATAATATCTTTTAACTTTTCGTGTTGTTCTGTGGTCAGGTGATCCGTTTTAATATTTATAGAGTGGACTGATTCTGATATGTGTTGTTTTAATGGAATTCTGATTCCAGGATCGATCATCATGTAGTTTTCTTGAGTGAATATAACAGCATTTAGAGTTTTCAAAGTGTCATTGCCTATAATTCCGTTGAAAGAGATAAGGCTTGGTAGTATGAAAAATTTAATTTTATCGTTTCCTAGTCCAAAAATATCCACAAATGTGTGGTGTGTTATTTTTATGTTTCCTGCTACTGAATTAGCATAAAATGGTTTTCGATTAAGAATGGGGTATTGTATTAGACGAGGTTGTATATAATTTTTGTTAGAGCCGGTGTCGATTAAAAATTTCAGTTTTTCTCCGTTCCTCATTACTTTTTCGAAATAGGGCAATGAGGAACAGTTTAGTCTAAAAAATAAATATCGGTCAAAGTTTCTGGGGGATCGTAGGGATTATCGTTGCTATCTATATAATCTATAAGAGTTTGGTTGTGATTTGCATCTTCCTGCTCCATTTGTTGAGCATATTCATTTATTCCTCCTTCATAATATGAGGGGTTTTCGCTGTCTTGTTCAATATTGAAGATTTTTTGGTATTTGTTCATGTGTGCTTGCTGTGAACTAGGAGGTATCTTTTTTTGAGGAATGGGTTGATATGGGGGACGATTTTGATAGTTTATTGCTCGAGACTGTATTGATCGATCTACATCCATAGGCTCTGGTTTCGGTAGAGGTTTTGGAGGTAAGGTTTTAAAATCGTTTTGTAATTGCATCTGTTGATATTGTGGCCGTTGTTGTGTAGAAAACATTTGTCTGTTTGCAGAATACTCTTGCGGATTGTGGTACAATTCGGGGTAAAATTTTCTTCTTGGGGCCGGTACAGGAACCGTCCGTACTGGTTGGGGTGGATTGCGTCTAGGTGGTATGGAAGGAACGCTAGCGTCAGTCCTACGACTTACTAAATTTCCACCATTTGCATGTTGTATTCTAAAGTTCACATTCTGAAGTTTTAGACATAAATGTAACGCCTGAGAGAGATCTGTGGGTTCTCTAATACTTAAAAGACGTGGGAGATCACCTTTCAATCCCCTTATGAACGTGTCGAGAGCTTTATCCCTATAAGTCTGTGTCAGGTTTTTCATACTTTCGGGGCTCATCTCCATTGAGGACAGTTTATTAAGGATTAGTGATAGATGGTGATATACCGATTGATAAAATTCGTGAATAGAGCTATTTCCTTGTATCAGAGTAGTCATCTGATATTCTAGAGTGCCTAAATCGCGTTTGTCGGCGTAGTGTAGCATAAGACATTTTGATATCCTTTCCCAGTTAAGTGGGGTGTTATACGATTCCAGAACAATATCGGCATGTCCTATAATTTTGTTGCGTATAACACTCAGAATTCCGTAGTATTTGGGCGTTCCTTTTAGGGGTTCATAGATCATTAAAATTCTCTCTACACTCTTTCGCCAGGAGCTGAATTCTCCTGCCTGTCCCGAGAATTCACGTAGGCTCTTCACCACATCTGGTATCTTATCCATATCGGATAAGTTTGCAGATGGTTGTGTTATACTCTGGTCGTTTTCATTGGCTCTGTCTGCTTCAGGATTTAAGATGGAATTAATTAATACTCTACCCTCCCTTCGTAGGGTTTCGGTCACTAATCTAGTTACAAGTTCGGTAATGTTAGCTTGTTGATTTTCCAAAGGGTTGTTTTGGCCGTTATTTAGGACACCAGGTCTAATTACATTACCGCTTCCAGGCATTTTGAACGTCTAAGTTTTGACAAAATTAAGGTAAAAGGGCTGGATCAACTAATAATTTTCTTTTAATTTCAAGAATTATTGGAAACTTTTACCCTTGTAATTATATCTGCGAATTAATTTAGTATCTTTTTTTTCACGCTTTTATTAATTACTTAACGAAAGTTTGAATTAATTTTTACTTAAAAAAAAAAATTTTATTCCAAAATCAAAAATTCTAAATAAAGGTATTATTTATGATAGTTAGTTGGTTTCGATGGATGGTTGAAACAAAAAGAATTTGAATATTTGTTAATCACAATTGTTTCCACTAAGTAACAAGGAATTCACACAAAAAAAAAAAATTTATTAAAATTCCAACCGTAAAATGATGCAAATTCAATAGAACCAAAAAAAAAAAAATATTCCTACTTCTCTTTTCCCTTTTTTTTTCACAAAATTTCAATTGTTTGGTTTTACTTACTTTGAGCAAAATCTGGATGCCTCTTTATATGATATTTGTTTATATTTAATTTTATATGTATATTTTTTTTATTTTCTCCCTTTTTTTGTATATTGTTATATAAATTTTTTTCCTTTTTTTTTTTTTATTACTTATTATTATTTTTTCCTTAGATACTAAAATTTATTACAAAAAATTTATTTAAAATTTTGGTTCGATTGCGATCAAACTAAGGAAATTATTATTTATAAAAAAAAATTTTGAACTCTTGCGACATGGAAAATTGTATTTAAATTTTTGATTGTCTAATATCTTATTTTTTTCTTAATATTTTTTTCTCAAAGAAATCAATTTTATTCCGACTAAACTGTAAAGTTACAAATTGATTAAGAACAAAAGTCTTCTTGTAAGAATTTATAAATTTTACAGTTGGGTTTACAAAAATTTATTTTTCTAATTTCAATTTCAATTTCAATTATTTCAATTATTTAAATTTTCAAATTAATGTTGTCTTATTATTTTCACCAAATTTTGATTTAAATTTTATTTTCAATGATTAATTTTCTTATAGTACTATTTTAATCTTTTTTCTTTTTTTTTTCAGCCTTACTTTAAAAAATTTTTTTCTGTTTTTTCCTTAAATTTAAAATTAATAATTTCTAGGACTTACAATAATAGTAGTAGTATCATCTTCTTTTGACAAGATTTTTTTTTTTTTGAGATCCGGTGTGAAGAATTCCTGGCGGCTGCAGCTGCTATCTGCTCCTTTTTGTCCTTCAATGTTTATCGGGTCTACTAAGGGGCCTCTTTCCAGGACGTAATATCTTCTTAATGCACTAGGCACTTTTGATTATTATGCCTTAAGATGTTTGTGACTTGGTGTTCACTTTATCTCGTTAGAAGTATCTTTGATTTCTTTTGTCCTTCTTTTTTTTTTTTTTAAAAAAAAAAGTTTTTCTCTTTTCCTTGTTTTTTATTTTCAAATTAAATGCAATTGGACAGAAAACAAGGAGTTAATCACTTTTTGGTTATAAATGATTTTACGAGAAAATAAAGAGTTAAACACTTTTTGGTTATAAATGATTTTACGAGAAAACAAAGAGTTAATCACTTTTTAGTTATAAATGATTTCACTAGAAAACAAAGAGTTAATCACTTTTTGGTTATAAATGATTTCACTTTTTTTCCACTTAATCTTTTTTTTGGTTAAAAAAGATATTATTATTTGTGCACCGAACACCGGTCCCTGCTCGGGCGCCAGTTAATAATTTATTTTCGTTAATTAAGAAAAAAAACAACTTGTTCAATTTTAACACTTCTACTTTATTCCACGATCAAACTAAAAGTGATTTACAATAAAATTCTTACAAAAATATTCTTTACAAAAATTTGAAAAAATGATTCTAATAGACATTGCGTAAGCAAAAATTTTCTAAGTCACGTTGTGCGTAAATACTTGCATTCGTGAGAAAGTGCGAAGCTGGCATTTTGTTACAATAGGGTTTATGGGAAAGAATGTTGTTAACTTATATATTAATTGACCCATATAATTTCAGTATGCCCTATTTACTTGGATAAATACTATAATAAAATTTCAATCTCATTTCACGCACACTGTATCAAACTCCCAATATGTTGTTATTCCTATACTCACTATATATTACTCATTAAGTAATATATGGAATATGCTAGAAAAACTTGATGATAATTCATACACCTGCTTGCTCATTAATATGTAATGACCTCTTAAATTTTTCTTTTAATCATCTCATTGCATTTACGTAATAAATGAGTAATGAGATTAACACAAACCTAATACTATATAAGCGAGGTAAAATCTATCACAGGTCGTCTTTTTTTTTCTGGAGTCAATTCTTGAGTTTTGAGTTTACCACATTGTGAGTCAAGATCACTGGTGAAAGTACTATTATTATTTCGTTTTTCTTTTTTTTTGAAATCTATTGGAAAGTTTAGCTATCACAATCAGAGTGGTAATTGAAAATGAACATTTGTGTGTTTTAATATAACTTCAATAATTAAATTCAATTAGAAAGAAAATTTCTATGGTGGAAAAGTGAAAAGTTTTCCTTTTTTGTCTTAGTGTCGTGGTCCTTTTTGACGAAGAAATCTTTTATCTTTTTTTTTTTTGAATTCGATAAATTGAGAGAAAAGAAGAGAGTGAAGAAGGCAGGTGGTAACCTTATACATCATGTTTTTTTTTCATATAACACATTACATTTATCATGATTGAACAAAAAAGGAACTTTTTAACAAAAAAAAAAAAAAAAAAAAAAAAAATTTGTTAACGCAAATACTTACTTAAAGTATGAGTGAATTCTAAAATGTTACAACCCATAACAAAAAGGAAAACAAAACAGATAAAACAAGTATATTCGGCTTGGTTGGTTGAAGTGGCGGTTCTCAGAAGCTTCTGAAAACCCAATTAGCACGGAGAGTGCCGTTTTGATACCACACACCTCGCAGTTAGTTGTCGAGTCAGACGTTTGTAGAGTTGTCATACATGCACCTATAGTTTAAAGTGGAATGCGAACCACTAAATTCGTTGGTAGAGAACGAGTTTTATTTGTATGACAGGGCTGGTACTAATATTTTCTTGTAGTTGGTTTCTGGACTAGCTTATAGTCTTTAAGCAGAGCCACCAAACTACTTTAGTACCGAGCACTTATACCCAACTCAAGTGAATTGATGCTCATTCAAAGCTGAGTGAACTTAGGCGAACTCGAACTCGAGGCCTTCAGCATCAGAAGCCAACACTCTACCGCTTCGTCTACTGCCCACCCATATTCGGCTTAGTTGAACTAATTTTTTTTTTCATTATCTTTCATCTATGTATGTACATATATCGACTTGATAGTTAATTAAATCATAAAAATTTTTTTATTGATTTTTTTTTTGAATAACTACATATATTTCGTGTTTGATCAAGGATAAGTAATTGAAATAGTGAAAGAAAAGCAAAAAAAATGATGAATGAATTATACGAAAAAAAAAAAAAAAGAAGGAATATTACGCAATAGGTTTTTTTTATTTTGAATTAATTTAACACTAAATTTTCTTAACGTAAATTTTGTTTATTTAAAAAAAAAAAAATTTGAAAATGAAGCACAAAAACATGTCAAACTAAAAACAAATCTAAATAAAATATATACATATTACAGTAGAAATACAAAAAAAAAAAAATATATATATATATACATATATATATATATGTATGTATATCTATCATTTGAAAATAAAGCTAATGAGGTTTCATACAATTCACTCATGTGAGAATGTTTACATAGAGAAAGAAAGAAAAAAAAACCAACAAAACGTATCTTGATTTGTAACTTAAATTTTTCTTTAATTCTTAATTTTTAAGTTTTTTTTTTGATAAGAAAACACCCGTTTTTTTGTAATAAAATTTGTATCATTTCATTTCTAAATTGCTCGAATTCTTTTATTTAATCCAAAAAGAAAAAAGGAGGCTTGATCAAAATTAAGAAAAACAAGTTATGTAATCTTTCTCCAGAGGAAATGATTAAAGAAAATTTGACGAAAAACTAAGACAAAGAAATGATGGGAAAAAAAGATTAAAAGAAAAAAAAAGAATATTTTGCAACTCGAGGTTTTCTTTTGTTGTGGTTTCCCTTTTTGTACAAGCAATATTAGTGGTTCTCGTTTGATTTAAAGGAAGGAGAGTGGTGTGGTGGGGCCGGAGAGGGGGTCCGTGGGAGGATGCCTCCGGTCAGTTACGGCGAACAAAATGTCCTGTTGCTCCCTTTGTTTTTTTGTCTTATCACACCTTCACTTCCGTTTTTTCTGTTTCTGTGACTTGGAGTAGCCGGTCTACTACTATGTTACGAATATGATCGCCACCTCGACATGGTGAGTCCAAGATCCCACCCCAGGCTGAAGCAGCTGTAATCCTTTAGTAGACCGGTTTGGACTCATCAGGAGGGCAGGAGCTTTGAGGTTTTGACTTTTTTCATGAATGTAAGTATAAAACTACTCCTAATGGTAAGTATCACAAAAATTTATTTTTCATAATTGTAATACTTCATTATTTTCAAGTTGTAGCAATTGAGTTTTAATCATGCATAGCATCTCAAATGGAACCATTGATATTTCATCTATGATCATAAATTCTACGTCTCCATTGATTACGCATGATCCTAAGATAATTTCCAGTCAGTGGTAGAAGTCGGCCGTTCTTATCGTCTTTCTGCACTGGAAGCTTGAACAAGCTGTGCAGTGTCTGTCCATTTACAAGACGAGTAGCAACTCCTGTTAATGAGCCAATTTTGACAACATTTGAAATATTTCCGTAACATCGAATGATCTGATTTTTACAAACATTCAATGTAAAAGTCTTTCCTGTTTCAGCACCTCCTGTGATGAAAATTTTCAGTCCATCAAGAGATCCTGTTTACTGGTCTTGATTGCTTTGAGTAATATGATTATAAAGCCGTCTTTGCTCAATATTCATTGCTTGTAATGCATTTTGAAATTCAGTATTCAATGAATAATTATTGCTCGATCATCTGCAAAATCTGCATCTTCGAGATCTTCCGCAATGGGCTCTATATCCTCAAAAAGCTCGAATGCTTGAATTTTAGTAAAAGCATTCTCTAATTTCATATCTCTTCTTCGGAATTCATCCATAAGATTACTTCTTGCACTTAATTCTTTTTCTTAGCCACGAATGCATCACGAGCGGAGTTAAATCCTTGAATTATTTTTGCTTCATCGCGAAAAGGCATGTATTGAATAAGTAAACTATAATAATTGTTATGAGGATCTGTTTCACAGTTAAATTTAAGCATTCGAATGCATGCTTTTCTTTCACGAATTTTCATTTTTGAATTGTCAAGCAAAACAATCAATTGATTGTTGACATTATTTTGACTTCGAATTGCATAATTATCAACACTTTCCTCATCTTCGTCTACTGGTTTACTATAGTGAGGTCTAAACTGCATTGAAGTCATAGTCAGGATGTTGACGTGGTCGCTTCACGTATCTTTCAAAGATATTTAAGCAATAACCGTCAAATACTCCAGTTTCATCAAATTTACAAACTCTATGACTTTGCTCTTGTCTTCTTGTATTAAGAAAGATAATTTCTGTAGAGCTTCTTCGTAATTTTAAATTGCAAAAGAGACACATTCACATGCAGAGACTTGTCTCTCTTTCATAAGTCTCATGCAAACTTTAAACAATTTTGTAGAAATGTTTGATTTTTCTTCACGAATCTTACGAATTTCTGCAGCAATTGAGAAAGTTACTCCTCCAGGTTCTGCCTTTGAAATATATTTTGTAATATAATTTGCAATTGATTCATTATCACCGCATGGTTGAATATCCATATTGTCTTCGCAAAGTGTAAGAACTATGAGATTATAGTTATTAATATATTTTTTTCCTTTTCGATGTCTAAACTTGACAATTCTTCCTCCTGTACGGATAAAGTCATCAGAATTGGTTGCAATTATTTTAGTTTCACTACACTCTCGTCAGGGAAACGCAAATCTGCATGTTGTTGATTCATTATTTTATCATGTCTGTGTATGTTTATGAACTTGTGTTTTTTCCACAATATCATGTAATGGTGAATCTTTATCTGGCAATGCACATGTACAAATTTTATCAATAAGTGCTTTGCCTTCAGGACTATAAAATTTAGGATGATCTTCAATCCATACAATCATATGCCAGTGAGGTGATCTTCGATTCTGAATTTCAACTATACTTCAATAATATTTTAATCTTTCTTCAAGAACCTCATCATTGTTGGAAAGAAATTAAATCAATAGTTCTATTCTCTTGTTGAAGTGACGGCTGATAACTACTGGATATTTCTCAACTAGTGCTTGCGCTTGAAAAATATCAATTGAATCTGGATCAACATCAGGCTGACATCAATCAGCAATGCTTTCTTCATATTTCTCCAATTTAAGTCATTGCAGCTGAGCGTAATGAAATATGTCGGTACTCTAAGTGTACGAATCATTCCAATCAGATCATTTTTTCCAGTATTCCACTAAGAAGCTGTTCCTCTTGTGTTCTTCAATAATAAATGAACATCATTAACTTGTCCATTCTGTCCTTCAATTTTTTTTCCACAAGCAGAAATTGAAGACGATATACGAAGATATTCTACCACGCTGGAATCTCTTATCACTTCTAAGAATTCTTGATTGAAAATATTGCAGTGGAGAAATTTTAACATCTCATATTTCACGCAATCCATTGATTCTATAGGGAAATAGATGCCAATAAGCAAATTCCTCTGCTCTGTGTTCATGTCTCTATTGACAATATCATCCTTAGTCTTTCGAATAATTTTGTGCCAATCAAAAGGAATCAATAGGTGCCATAGCAGATGTCTGAAGAGGAATGCTATTAACTTGCAAAGGAACATCATTATCATTATCTAATGCCGGTGCTGGCAATGATGCAATATTCCCTATAATAACCATTGCTTGCATTGGCTGAGCTACACCAATAGCACCTTATGATTCACATCAATATAATTCAACGTGTATTGTAAATTATTTTTTCCAGTTGCTCGTTGGCAGATTTTTGTAAGCTCTTCAATAATTTCGCACTGAATAACGCAAGCTTTTCCATTCATGCCTGCAGATACTCCTTTAGCTCCACATTAGTGCGAATTGGTAAAATAGAACTTATCATCACTCTGAAAGACTGCATATGATTTAGATCCAGCTATTAAAATTCATGCTGCATGCTCACGAAATAGATTTCTCAACCCACTAATCAGCTTCAATCCAATATTATTATCATTTCTGCTATCTTTCAAATTTCCAAATATTTCTGGATATAATGCATAGTCCATTGAGAATGCTTCACCATACATTATAAAATCATTTATGAAATCATCAAAGATTTCTAATTATAGATAACCATTTTCAGCGATTTGAATTGAGTCAGGATTATTATTTGAATTTCTTAATACTCTATTGTAGAAATCATTGCCTTCTATCAAGTTTGTGTCAAGATTATAAGGCTTCCATCTTTGTGGAGGTAATATGATTGCTCGAACAATTGAAGCGAGAGCCATGGCACAGCACTGTCTTCCTGCATTCTCTGATTTAAGAAATCGCTTCCTTGATGAAAGTTGGCTCTCACAATTCTTGAAGTTGCATAGATTTCTACATGTGCAGAGCTATTATTAAGCTCATTTTCTCCATTATTCACTTCTACAGATAAATTTGCAAGTATTGCCCTCCTAACTAGATCAAGCTGATTTAATCTCGACTCCTTATCAATTATCACATCACTATAGAGCATATTATTTTCAACTAGCCATTTTCATGCGGCATATAATGTTTCTCGATTTATGTTATATTTCTTTGTGATCTTTAGATTTTTCAACTCCTCTGTAATCACGATGATATTCTCAGTAACTTCGAAAATGTCCTTAGCAAACAGAACAGCTTGTGTTTTAAATTCATATTGTCCGAATATTCCATCATATTTAATCACTTTCACGAAACGACCGATTCTAGACAGTAAGCTCTTTTCAGATCTACTAAGCAGTTTAAAAACATCGGGTATTTCTCCTGATTTTTATTTCTGATGATTTTGGATTACAATCTTTTTTGCGATCCTGAAGATGCTTCTTGCACGTATGACACAGCACGAGAACTTGCTTAGCCTTCAATTCATCCGGCAAGTAAATAGGCGAATTGACTGTTGTTATATTGATGTTTTTATATTTCTTTTTTGTTTTTCTTCTAATGACAACCTTGACATATGTCAATGCCATTTGTTGTACGTATGTAATTAAGATGAGAAATATGCCATTTTAGATATATTTATATGTATGTACATAAGTACATAAGTATATATACGTATATTATTTTCATTTCGTCTTTGATGATTGATTCTATGTGCTTCACAAAAGGGCGCCAACATTTTTCCTAATAATTTTCGCATTATTAGTTCATTTAATTGTTTTTTCTATATTCTTCATTTGTGTAATGATTTCAGAGCAAGTGAAACATTTTTTGTTTAAAATAAAAAACATATTTTTTGTAGTACCTATTTAAAAAGTGATTATAAAATCACATAGTTTAAATTTAATTTTTAAAAAATAAACAGTAAATGTTTATATTTGTATTAATCCGGGAAAATTATAGAATATGGCTTCTTAAAAATCAGATGTGAAATGTGTTGTTGAGGGCTGTGGCAATAGAAATGAAAGTAATCTCAGCGTAAGATATTTTTTCCTTCCGCGTGATGAATGTAGAAAGCGTGAATGAATGAATGCGTGTAAAATTAAAAACTGTTTCGCAAGAACAATACATATTTGCTCTAAACACTTTGTTCTTGATTATTCGAATAAAAAAAAAATTAAGTTTGACAGCGGTCCATAAACTTTTTCTACCAAGTTCTTGTCCTAGTAATTTAGAAGTTCCCTCTACTTCTAAGATAATTTCCACACCGCACACCAATTTCACACTAACAGATCAACTGGGTAGTCATAATACTCAAGTCGATAATGTGCCAAATTTATATATACCATCTCCCGCGTGATATGATTTTTCTAATGATAATATAGATTTTGCGTGTCGAAATTTCCAAAACAAATGTAAAAAATCCTGAGTATTATAGAAAACGCATTGTTCTTTTAGAAAAACAAATTTCGAGATTAAAAACTCGAGTTCTGGAATTACAGAAAGGCAAAAAAGATACAAAAGTGAATTCAACATCAAACATTTTAGAAAAACTCGTGTAATTTATACCGATATTGGAAAAAGATTACATCAAAGCATATATTTTAAATCTCCAGCCGCGTACAAATACTTAAAAGAAAGCCTTAAATTCACTTTACCAGCGTATACTTCTCTACATCGCTGGCTGCCTATTAAAATTAAATTCCTTGCTTTAATAACAATGTTTTTGAATTCATTCGTCTTAAAATCGAAAAATTAGATTCATTGTCGCGCAAAGACGCTTTGGCAAAAAATGTTTTAGTAGTTATGGTTCGCTGTGTTATTTAACCCTGGAGATAATTTATTTAAAATTATTTTGCAACGGAAAAAGGCGCGAATAGTAAATTGATTCATAAAATAATATTTTCCAATTTAGATATTGCTTATACTCTAGGATTAAATATCATGGCGATAACTTGTGACCAAAGCGTACACAATCAAATGTTTTATAAAGAAATTGGTATTACCGCGGCGAATCCTTTTTTTCTCAGATAGTAGAGATCACAAAATAGGCGCTGTTTTTGACATTTGTCATCTTTTAAAAAATGCGAGAAACGCTTTAGAAAAAATATGACTTTTGTGTAAATGAAAATACTTCAATAAATAATGAACTAGGACGGTCAGTTAATAAAAGTGTTGTCAGTTGGTTGTTACAAAAGACTTGTATTAACGTAATTTTAGTTTTATTGGACGACTGTTTATCTAATTTTAATGTGAACCAAAAACTAATATCTTTATATTGGAGAATTTTGAGAAGAAATCACTTTTATAAATATGTATTAAAGCATGAAAATATCAATTTTTGGTTTACAGAATGCTGAGATACAGATTTTTAACTAATTTTTGCTCGTATAAGTGTGTGAAAATACTACATTTTTTTGCCTTGTTTCGAAATTTATCTTGAAAACAAATAAAATTACAAGAAAAGCGTAAAAGCTAATTTTAAAGAGATCCGTTATACAAGATAAGAAAAATTTTATAATTTCCATACAAAATGATCTTCTTGTCCTAAGAAATAATTATCAAATATTAGAATTAAACTCATAAATAATTCCATAAAATTTAATATCTATGTATGTAAATATACAACATAAATAATACTGTTAAAAACAAAGATTTGTAGAGGTAGGTCAGGGTCGAAAAAGCAAACAAAAATAAAAAAATGCTCGAGAAAAGAAAAATAACATAAAAGCAAAGAAAAAGTCAAGTAAAAAAAAAAACACTGAGAACAACAAATACCATTAAATTTCAGGTGTAGAAAAAATGACACAGAACTAAAGAAAAAAACAACTAAAATCATTTATTCCAGTTCTAAGCATATTATAATTTAAAAGTATAAAACATATATCCAATCCATATTGATTCATACAGCAATTTACAAATACAATCATATCATTGTCATTTACTTAACTTTATCATCATCATATGTTTTTCATATCCCTATTCATTCTATTGAATTCGAAAAAGGTTCAGAATAAAGCATTCTCATGTGAATTTTTGAGCTTTCTCAAGTGAATTTTTATAAACAAGTAAAAAATGTGAATTTTTCCGTTCTTCATGAAGGAATCTTTCAATACTTAATACTTTTTAAGTACGTATCACTTTCAAAACAAATTTACAAAACAATTAGATTAGAATTATATAAGCCACTTAAATTTCCTACACTTAAATTGACTAGCGCGACTATCAAAAAACACGGTTTTTCTAGTTGTACAACCATAAGCTATGATTTGCTTTTGGAATTTTTCGGATAGATCAAAATATATTAACTAAATTGAAGTACTACAATACTATAGTAACAAAAGCTGATAAGAAAATTTGAAAATTGTAAACTTTACAATACAAATAGATCCTTTGTTTTTCAAGGAGCTATTTTAACTCATGTAGATATATGTATGTATAATACATACATACATATGTAGTACTATGTATACATACTGGAGAAATCAACTGAAATTGTTTTCAATTTTAAACACATTTTTTATCTTGTGATGTCATGTAATTTTACATTAGAAAAGTAAAAGTGTGAAAAAAGTGCAGAAAAACTTAAACGCCCTCTAGCGGCAAAACCGTTGAGATTTATCAATATGATTTTTTGTTTGTCTCGATTTGACCTTTCACTAATATCATTTCAAACGAAACCAAACGAAACACTCTGTATGTGTTGTTTATGAAGCGTATCAAGAGTATTGTAACGTTATTTCGAAACGACGATTTTGGGTTAGGGATTTGTACCTAGATAGAGATATGTCCGGATTTTTTCAATAACATATACAAAGTTAAGAGATAATGGCCCAGAACAATTCAAAATTGCCACAAGAATGGACAAAAACACTTCCGATGTGTTATTAAATCTTTTGAAAGACAAATTAACAAAATCCTCTATAAGAACACCAATTTTTACCAGAATGCAGGCTGCTTCTTACCATTATGTAAGTGGAATTTAAATTTAAAAAATTTATTTACTTATATCACGTTTGATTTTATACAATATTTTAATTACAGATATCTAGCTCATGGGAGCAGCAGACAATGCCTATCACTGTCATGTAAAATGGAAGTCAAAACAATTCGAACAATAACTTTGGAAACATGTGAAATAATATGGTATGAGCTTTGCCAACACAGTGGCAAAGAATATCTGAAGATTTTAAGTATATAGTATGTGGAATCTGCCAAACTGTGTTGGTGCAATTGATGGCAAGCACGTGAATATATGTTGTCCTGCCAAATCAGGTTCCATGTATTTTAATTACAAAAAGACATTTAGTATTGTGTTTTTGATTCAGAGATATCGTTTCATTACTACATATTTTGTTGGTGATGCTGTATTTTCTCTCAAAGAGTGTCTAATGAGGCCTTACCCCGGGAGAAATTTGAATGGAAAAAGGGAAAATTTCAAAAAACGTCTCTCGAAGAGCTCGAAGAACTATTGAAAATACATTTAGAATATTAATCGCTAGATCGAGAATATTAAGAAATACACTGAATCTGACTCCCCAATCAGCTGAAACCATTGTAAAAGTAACAGTCGTACTTCACAACTTTTTGAAACTTATTGATTGCAGTTATTGTCCATCCGAATATTCTGGCAGGTACGATGGTGACACTGTCATAGAAGGGTTGTGGAGAAAAGAAACTCAGCAAAAACTGTTTTCGAGTTAAGGAATCAATTATGTGATTATTTAAGTACTTACACATAAATTTAAAAAACACTTATTTAATATTCAAATAATAATAATAATTAAAACAAGAATAATTGTAATATTTACAATAACGAAAATTGAATAACAATATTTGAAGTAGTTGGAATAAGGATAATAATAAAGAAGATAATAAAATTAAAAATTATTTATTTTTTAAAACGTTTTTATTAGCTCGCTTTCTTGTCTGTCTGTTCGGGTGGAATTTAAAAATTGATTTTTAACCAACTTTTTGATGAGAAAGAGACTTGAAACTTTATACATACATAGCTCAGAACTGGATGACAATGCAATATTAACTCGCTTTCTTGTCTGTCGGTTTGTTATATTTTTGTAGGGAAACTATTTATTAGAATATCGATAGTGCAGTTCGATTTAGTATTTTTGTAAATTAAATTAGGATATAAATAATCTAGCCTACTACATTCATAAATTTTTCTTTCTTTTCATTGCGCAGATAATATATAAATCTAGCCTATTAGATTCAGAAATTCATTATTTCGTTGTCAAAAATGTCAATAACAATAACTTAAACACGTGGTATATTAAAAAATTTTTTTTAAATTTATAAAATTTATTTATAATCAAATTTGTTTCAAACTATTTAGGTTTTCTTGTTTGTTTTCTTCTAATATTTTTTTGTGTACTGAATTTAAAATTTCCATTTTTACATCTTCCTGCGTATTTTCTTTTAATTAATTTAATTTTTCAGCGAATAACTTGCAAAAGCTCTCGTGTGAAAGTGACTGTTGTTGCGGCCAACAGTATCCAATTTTCTCTTACGAGAAGTACTTGTGGAAAGCGGAACTTGTCTGTCTTCAGATGGAGATGGTGATGGCACTGATGCTATTGGAGACGGTGTCTCAAAAGACGATGGAGACGGGAGTACCCCTGGCGTGTCCCTATAAACAAAACACTTAAATAAATCAATATATGTATATCCATGAGGATTGTGTTAAGATCATTCTCAGTTGCAATGCTGGAAGTTGTCCTGTGGAAATATTAAAAAAAAATATTATTATGTACTTATATTTGGAATATTTGTCTAATATGAACCATGCCCAAAGTCTCAAACATAGAATTGTTAAATACTTACTTTCTAGGTAGGGAGTACAACTCCCATATGCAAACATTTTCTACTGCACTACCAGATGGTAAAGACATTTTTACTGTCTCCCACACAAACCGATCTCTCAAACTTTTCCAACGTACCTTGCAAAATCTTTTTATGATAAAGAAGGACAAACAAGTACATATAGGTACATATATTATATTAATAATATTTGATAAAATAAAAGCAGTACTAACCTGTTTCTTGCATTTTTATGAAATTTCCAACCACGCTTTTGCTTTCAAATCTTGGTTCTTGTTCAGAAACTAACAAAGCATTAAATTAAAATATTTCATTATTACTCTTTATGTATAATATTTACCTTATTTTGTTTATCACTTGTAATTTAATAATTAATTTAATCACTTTAATTTATGTACCTATTTTTATTATTTAATAATTCAAAATAAACAGTTTTGTTAAATTAACACAAATTATTTTTCAGCGGTCATTGTCACTTAATATCGAACAATCATGCCAACAACACTGGCAACGCTCATAACGCTAAAAAAAGTAGAAAATTGTTGAACTTTTTGAGCGTTAGGCACGTTGTGTGCGATGACCATTTGGTTAACTCTCATAAGAAAAGCCTATTTCTACTAGCTGTCATTTAACGCTCACAATAAAACACATGGGTTTTGGCTTCCCTACTGTTCTCAATTTTTTTTCTTTTCGAAAAAATAATGAAAACAATGAACGATCTTATTTTTTAAAGTAAATATAAATGTTTATATGAATAAATGTATCAGCTGCACAAATACTGAACGAGAAACTGAGAAATTTCTTTGAATATGAAAAAAATATAAATACTCACAACTTTCGATTTCCACTGTGCAGTTTTGTGAATCTAATGGATAATAATGTAAATCCATCATACATGCCAAAGTTGTGGTGAATCGCATTCCATACGTAACAGAGCCATCACCAGCTAGACGAACTAACTTATTCCTTTCTGTAACATCATGCAAAAAACTAAAATAAAATTTGTTTGAAATTTCTATTCATACATGTTTTGCATTTAGAAATATATGTTCAAAATATTTGGTTAATGGTTTTTTACAAATAATGATTTTTAAAAATAAGTATTTATAATTGTTAATGATTTTATCATTCATTATCGAAATAATTAAAAATACTTAATTATTGATAGTCAATTTGTAATTAGATTTTATTTAATGGTTCAAGATGGTTGATTATAGACTTTCTTCAGTAGTGTTATTTTTTAGTGATTTACTTACATAAATAATCTCTATGTACCACACAATTTTATATATACATTTTATGAATGATAGTAATATATTATAGTAAAATTCTATTAAGAGCCAAATCGAGTAAAAAAATTTTTCGAAAACAACAATAACATCGCCTGAAATGTATTTGTGTCTGCACCAACACAAGCAAATAAATTTCGTATAAGTGTTGGTGTATATGATTTGAAAAATTTTCATAGCTATAGCTATATATGGCGATCATACTGCATGGATGTACGTTTGTAAAATGTGTATGTAGGTACAGGCTACAACTAGCATGCAGCTGTTATAGCTGAAATTATTTCAGTTGAAGGTCACAAATTTTTCATACAACAAATTTTTTATGTAAAAATTCAAAAATACTGAATTATTTTATTTTTTAAATTTTTATATGGAAGGATATGTGGCTTTTCAATTTTGAACTCTTATAACTCCGGCTTTCTTGCACCGATTTGAGTCAAATAAAATGCGCTAGATCAGAAAATAGTTCTAAATTGAAATGCATTCTTTTCTGATCACGGTATGAACTAAGGAGGGCCTTATAGAAAGAAAAAAAAAGTTGTATGTTGAAAAAATGACTTTTTTTGTATTTTACCCTATACCTTTTGCCCTAGTTAACGGATATTCACCGTTAAAATTTCAAATAATATTAGACCCTTCAAAAAATATCCTGACCAAATTTCAGCTCCTTAGTCTCACGGCAACATATGTTACGATATGAAAAATAAAATTTAAATTAAATGTAAATGAGCGTTTTTGTCGAAGCTCAAGACCTCCAGATGAGTCCTATCCGGTCTATCAAAGGGGTTCCGGCCGCTTCAGCCCGGGCGTGGTTCTTGGACTCATCCGGTCGAGGTAAACTTCATACTCGTAACATAAAATTAGACCGGTAATTCAAATTGCAATCAAACCGAAATTGGGGAATTAAGATAGCCATAAAAAAAAGACAATCAGGTGAACGGAAAAAGGAAACAACAGGACATCCACTCCCTCCTCAGCGGACCGGAGGCATCCCCCCACGGACCCTCACCAGCTCCGTCACACCTCTCACAGGATCTCTCAGATTGTCAAAACAAACTCTAAAACGTCATGTTCTGGATCCAAAAAAAAATATACCCAAAAGCAATCAATCTAAAGGTTACATTAAAATTGCTTCATAAAAAAAAATAAAAATTTTTTTTTTTTTTTCTTCTCTTTTTTTGTTTTCTATTTTTTTCCACATAAATTTAATATTTTTATTATTTATAATTTTTGTTCATTATTATTTCCATTGTAGTTATTATCAAATATTATAATTGCATCAATAAAATGATTATAATTTGTTTTATTCCATACTATCTGAAATTTATCATCAAATTCTGAATAGATTGTATTATATTTTTTTTTTCTTCCTTTTTTTTTTTTTTTTTTTATATATATTCTGTATTATTTGTTGTGTAGTAATTTAAATTACTTTGTGAAAATTTTTCATTATTTTTATTTTTAAGTAATTCAAATGTTTTAATTGATGAATTTAAAAACAAATCATAATTTTGATTTATTATATCATAATAAATTTTAATATTTTTAATTTCATCAAATAATGAATTTTTTTATTTAAATTAATTAGATTATTAATTGGAAAATTTTTAATTGTATTATTTATAAATAATTGATTTTTTTAATGAATAAAGTATTAATATATAAATTATTGATATTATAATTTTTATTAAATAATATTGTATTTTTACATTTATCTAAAATATCCTAGTTATTTAATTTTTCTCTTTTAAATGATGGTCCAGATAATATTAAACTACCAAAGATACGTTTTGCATTTGATATAACTGGTAGAGTATTTGAATCATGAAATAACAAATCATCAATTTTCATATGATTAATTGATGGTATTCTTAAGTTAGGTTTTATTATTTAAATTTTTCAAAAGTTAACCGACCAAAATTTTATCGTGGACGACCATTTAAACGTATAGGATTTCTTAAGAAATAATATAAATTCATTCAACTAATATCATCAATAATTAAATCATTTTCAATATAAAAAAAATTTGATTTTGTATGAATAGTTATTGGTTGTCAAGTAACACTATTACCATTATTTTTATTATCTGATATAAATATATAATACTACCTTAATTTATTTCTTTTTTTTTCTTTTTTTTTTCTACAAAAAAAAATGAATGTAATCTAAGTTTTACTTAACTTATATCCTGAAATAGTAAGTTGATTAGTCGAGTGGGCGCTATATCGGGTCCCTCGTTGCGGTACCGTGTTGGATAAGTCACCAGCAAGCAAAAAAAAATCCACGAAAGTCGAACTCTGTTGAAGATGTGCGTCTTTCCTTTCTTTTTTTTTTTTTTTTTTTTTTTGAAGATTTATATAAAACAAAAAAAAACTGTGATATTTAATATTTTTTTTTTTTCTTTTTTTTTTGAAAATTCTTTATAACGCAAAAGTAAACTGGGATAATTTTTTTTTTTTTTGTTTATTGGTTTTACATTTCACTAACTCTATGTAAATTTTAGGCAATTTCCTATATATATTTAAATATTTTTTTTTTCTTTGACTTGTTCAATGTTTCATGGGATGACCCCAAAAAAATTTACTTGTATATCAAGAAAATTATAAGATATCAAATTAACTTTTATTTTCGTTTGAATATTTTTATTTCGTAATTTTTTTTTTCTTTCTCCTTTTTTTTCTTTCTTTTTTTATTTAAATTTACAATTTTACAATTTTCGTCACTCTGACATCCTTTTGATTTACTTTAATTTGGGTATATGTTTCCTTTGTTTTTTTTTCCTTTCTTTAAATTTAAACTCCATCAAGAAAAAAAAAATTGTCTATATCCGAATTTTATAATTTATATTTAAACTACCAATTTTCCCATAAAAAAAATTTTCCTCTTTTTTTTTTTTTCTTTTCTCTCCTCTTCTTTTTCTTATTAGGTACATATTTCACAAATTTAATAATAATTATACAAAAAAAATCGAATTAGATGCACATTATTTAAATGGATAGAAAGAAAGATAAATGATATTAAGGTACCAACACAAAAAAAAAAAAAACAATCGAATTTATCTAAAGAAAAGATTTGCACTTATTTCATTTTTTTTCTTCCTTTTCAATTAATCACTTTTACAAAAAAAGATTTCCTCCTTTTTTTTTCTTCATTCTTTGTACACCATTCAAAAAAAAAACGAAAGAAATATAAAAATTTTTTTTCTGCTTTATATCACTTAATGTATTATTATTTTAATGCTGACATAATTTAAGAAAGCAATCAAAATGATTGCAAAGATACTACAATACCGAACTGTAAAACTATAAGCTATCATTTCTTCTAGTAAATAATATTTTAAACGGGAAACCATTTTAAAGATAAAAACATATTCTATACGCACCATAGAATAATTTAAATTTAAGGAATTTACAATACGTATGAACAGTTCTTTTTTTTTTTCTTTTAAAAGCCATAATTGAATATCTGCATAACACTTAACACTTCTTGTTATTTCTTACAAAAAAAAAGAATTTTTCGCCTCAATAAATATATTTAAATTTAAAAAAAACTAAATAAAATACCGAGAAGCTAAGTTCCCATCTCTATAATACTTGCCTTCGCAAGATGAGTCTTTTAATATTCGCGACCAGATCAAGACTGAAAGAAAACGAAAAGAATAAAAAAAGACCCCCCTTGTGATAAAAATATACCTCCCTTATATACCCATTCTATAACAATTGATTTCATTACCAATCTCTTAATTGAGTATACTATGATAATTAAAATATCATTTAAGAGATTATTAACCGTCAATGAATATGCAGGTATATGAATTATTATTACAGAATGTTCTGGTATATTCCATATATTACTTGAAGAGTAATATATGGTGAGCAGGCATTATCAACAATATTGGGTACTTGACCAGTGTGTGTGTGTGTGTGTGTGTTAAAAAAATTATATTTTATTACGCTATTTACATGAGTAAATAAGTCGTAATGAAATGTATGGGTCAATTAATATATATAAGAAATTTTATATGAACCATTTAATATGGGTATTAAATGATATATGAAATTTTATGTATTTGCCGTCGACAAACACCATTATAGGCATTTTAGGTTTTAAGAGATTTTAAAAATTTGAATTTTAATAAAAAAAGGTGAGTTGAAAATTAAGAGAATTTTGATATAAATTGAACTATGTAATTCTCATACATTTTCTAGAAATCGCGTGATTTCGGAGATATAATAGAAAATCACGCCACCTCTAAAACAATGAAATGGATGAAAAAATTTTGTTGCTTGTGTGCAACGGATTTTGGTTTACAGTTCATTTATTGGAATTTTAAGTTGCAATTCCAATGAATTCCAGACTATATTTTATAATATGAACTGAATTATAATATTTTTAATGTACAGCCAACTGAATTTGTACAGTGGCGTACAAAAAAAAAAGACCCATAAAAAATTACTATAGCTGTCGCAACACATACTTTTATAAGGAGTCAAAAAATGTAAAATTTTGATACTTAAAAGTTTTATGTTTAGCGCCCTGTAACTCGCGTCTCAGTTAAGGGATCGTTTTGGTGCTATAGAGAGTTTTATAGAGAATGACAAGACTAATATTGTGCAGAAATTTCAATTCAATCGGTTTTTAGAGTCCTGAGATATTCAACTTTAAAAACCAAATCGGTCAAAAATTGAATGGAGTGTTAAAATAATAAATAATACGGTATAATATAGGTATAAGGTTTTCAAAATATGAAGAATTTGTAGAAATCTTAAATATTGTACATTTTATTTTTCAATTCAATTCATTCTTTCGGCGTCACCTTGGAGGTAGAATGATTGACGAGTTTAACCTAGGATTGCCTGATCAAGATTCTCAAAGTTTCAGCCGTACGTATACAAATGTATACCATACATTTTATATGGAAATTTTGAAATTTTATTTTCAAAAAGATGTATCTCAGCATTCGGTGAACCAAAAACCAATATTTTTATATTAAAATCTTTATTGAAGTGTTCTTCTTAGTGTTCTTTCTATAATGTCCTATGTTTTTCTATTTTTCGAAATAAAATGGAAAATAAGGTTAAAAATGTTAAAAATCTTCATGATTTTTCGCGTATTTTGTCCTTTTGGTTGAAAATAATAGTACTTACAGAATTACTGTATAAGATAGCTCAATAGAAACACTTCAACAAATATTGTAATTCAAAAATATTAGTTTTTTGTTCAGAGGATGCTGAGATATGGATCTTCAAAGTCAAAAGTAGATGTTTACCTTTATGAATGTAGAAAAATGTATGAAACATTCATGTTTTTGATGTTGTTTTGTATTTTATTTTGAAAACAAAAAAAAAGTACAACAACACTGTAAAAACAAAACTAAAGAGAATACTTTGATAAATCTTTTAGTATAATCATATTAGTTTTTGGTCTACGGGATGCTGAGATATCGTTTTTTGAAAAAAAAATTTCAAAATTTCCATATAAAATGTATGATATACATTTGTATACGCACCGTCAAATTTGTGTTTTTGCATAAAAAAGAATATTTTGTTGTACCGATTTTAAGCTAGGACTTTGGAATTTGGGTGAGGACCCTCCAATGGAGGAATTGGTGAAGTTTCAAGGTCCTAGCTCGAAGGGATCATATTTAAATTAAGACTCAAAGTCCGAATGTATACATTTATATACGATCAGGCATTCCTTGGGTTAAAAAAAAGTAGTATTCAAAAATACTGAAATATTAGATTTATCACCAAATAATCACTGAAATCTAAGTTCTATGTAACACTATAATTTTTCTTATATTCAGAATATAAAAAGTTAGCACTAAAACCCAAAATACACTTGCTTTAATCCAACAACAGTTAGTAAAATATACTTTTATGCGTAGTATATATGTATGTACATATCATGCTAATTCTATTATTTCATATTCATCATCACCGATCACCATTCCCATACAAAATGTGTTGCTAATATATCTATATACCTAGCTATGTGCAGCTTAACTATACATAACTTTTATATGCTGTTTACGTTACTTAATCATCACACATACTACAAAAATTGCAATTTTCTTTGTACCAAGTTTATAGAGTTTATACTATCTGTGTAATTCTTATTTAAACCCATAAGTATGCAAAAAAATTTATGTGAAATGAAAAATTAGTAATGAAATTTTATGAAAAATTAACAATTTGTTTTATTTATAATAATTAAACTACGTAACCAATTTCCTTGAATTTTCTTTTAAACTTTTTGGAAAAGGTTATATTTAAATCCTATAAGAATAAATCACAGTGTCTAAACGTTTTAATACATGAAAAAAGTGTGAAAAGTTTAGTGAATTTTTTTTGTCTGTACCTTCGAAAATCGAATATAAAAAAATTTAAGGATCAAAATTTAAAAATGTGTTCCACTTAAGGACCACAATTCCCTTCCGCCTATATATATTCCAAATTTCATGAAAGTCGGTTGAAAAATGTAGGCTGTAGGCGGTCACTTTGCAGGCCATTTTACTAAATTGGGCTCTTAATATTACACTAAAATATCTCTCAATTAATAATTGCATAACACCTAAATAAAACAAAAATTTATCTAAATAAATTTTTTTAGTTTCCAAAGTCTGAGACATAAAAATATAATGATTGGCTTCAAGCAGTTTGTGATTTAGCAAAATTCATTAAAATTAAAAATCGTTCTTGTAGATCACTTCGACAGTACATGCCTAAAAAAAGAAATTGAAAAACAATAACATTCCAACTTTACATTTAAAAGAACACTGTTCAGAAATAGAAAGTTCTAATAACATTGAAGAACATAATGATGAAACTTTTTGTTTCAATTCTTTGGTAGTAAGAAACTTATCAAAAAAAAAACCTATTGACCCTGAATTCACATTCGAAGATTTAAATAAAGCTGCTTCATATTTGGACAAAAAACAAAGTTCAGAAATTGTTGCAGCATGTTCCGATTGTGAAATAAAAAATGTAAGAGCATTAAGTTTTATGGTAAAAAAATATTATTTCTTCACAGAAAAATCTTAAAGTTGAAAAATTCAAAAATAAAATTTTGAAAGTCAATAAAAAATTACAAATTAAACTTCATAGAATAACGAAGACGTTAAACGACTTGAAAAGAAATTCTAAAAAAAATTTTATCGGAACAAATTGATAAAATATAGGGTCCTAATATAAACTGCAAAAAATTTTCAAACTTATTTTATCTCTAAATAAATTAATGTAATCCGAGGACGAAAAGTGCATCTTTTTCTGCTTATCAGCTGGATATCATTTCTTACGTGATCAACTTGGCTTTCATTTGCCGTGCACCTCTTCACTGTACGACTGGATAAAAATTAAAAGTGTTAGATGAAATAAAAAAACGTGTAGCATTTCCTTCAGAAAGAAAAAAGACTGTTTTGTTAATTTTTGATGACATGTCAATTAAAAAAGATTTGACATATGATACAATTATCATCCATATAATTAAGGATGAAATTGTGGGCCATGTTGACTACGGAAATTCTGAAAGAGAAGCAAGAATTGCAAAATCAATTGATGTATTTTTGGCAAGAATCGTTTTTGGTAGTTTTATGCAGGTTATACATTATGTAGCTTGTCCAAATACCATTCCTGCTGAAAATTTAGAAAATAAAATTGAAAAATATTTTTTAATATTTGCGAAACTCTTGAATTAAATTGTATTGAAACGATCTGTGATCAGAGTTCTAAAAAAAAAAAATTTACAATAACAACAAGGTTTCTCTTGAGCGTCTTTTTTCCAGTTATAAAAATTACTGTCATTTATTTAAAAATATTAGTAATAATTTAAAGAAGTATGATTTATCTACTCCAGACGGTACTGCATCATCGAAAGTGAGCACATTTTTTTCCAAAAGAAGCAGAAGTGTAGCTGTTGGAATTTGCACAGATTTAGAATTAGATAACTTTACTAATGATTTGAAAAGAAATGCACTATCAGTAGCTAATTTTATCGATTCAATAAATACATTATTTGATGTCTTGAGTGGTAAACCACCTCTAACAAAAATTTGCGAGGAAAAATAATATTTAGTAAAAATGAAAACTTCAAAAGTAAATTTGGCAGATCAAAAACACACTCTTTATTGTTTTGAAGGTCTTATTTTAACTTTAAAATTTCTCAATCATTTCTTGAGAAATCAGACATAGTAAAATTTAAACATTTGAAAACTTTTTAACTCGAATAAGAGCACGCAAAGCCACGGATAGCTCTTGTCGAGTAAAACACAGAATTACACGGCGAGGGAAAGCGTTTAAATTTTTGAGTTTTTTTATAAATCACTTTTTAGCTTCTACAAGTTTACGGTCCACTTTGAAATGACACTATTCTTATTAAAGCTGCAGAGAACAGTGCTTACTTATTCCTCTAGCCGTTCTAAATTATGAAGAGCTTTAAATTAAAATTTTGCCAATTATTTTTCAATTTTTTGTCCAAAATTTAAAAAAAAAACTGCGTTAATTATATGCAGTTTTTTAATTCTGATAAAGAGCGATTGATTTGAAGAAAATTCGCCATGGAAAGTACATCTTTCTATTCTTTAGTTGAGAAGTTATAGAAGGTTCAGTTCTGTAAAAATAACTTTTCCTTTTTTAAACTGTGACGTCATTGCCAATTTTCTCATGTTGTTGTTGTTTTAAAGCTATAACTTGAAAAAGTTTTCCAGAAAATTAATCACAAGAAAATCAATGCAGAATCGAATGCGCTTTTTTTGTAACTAAAAAGGAGTTGTTAACTTCGGGTGTTTCAGGGATTGCAAGCAAACCCAAGTGGTTTCTACTTTTCTTGTAAAGACCAAAATGATGGAGAGTTAATAGTTTAAAAGCTAAAGGGTACTATAAATGTCCAGAATCCTTCTACCGCCTTATCAACGAACTCATTGAGATTTACCCCCATAAAATTTTGATTACAAAGCCTGATAACTTCTGAGCGAATGGAAGTGGAGAAACAATCAAGCACTTTTTGTAACGGCCAGAAGTGTTTAGAATTAGGATACATATGTAGTTACTAACGTATTAATTTCAAATAACACAATTTTAGTTTTTAAGTTAATTTGATAATTTCATAGGTAACAAAAATGTTCTTGTTAGTCATATGAAAAGAAATAGTCATATGAAAAGAAATTATTTTATGAAAAATTCGATTACACTGCAAATTCTTACATTTATTATGTTTACAGCATTCTTTTGTTTCTATTAATAAAAATTGCATTTTGTTGACGTAGCATATTTACAAACAATTTCATTTTAAATAATGAAGTTTGCAAATAATTGTATTTGATATACATTGTTTTACGCATAAATTTAGTAACAATAATTTTACATATTTTATGTGTATGAATGTATTACTTTTTCTATTAATAATTAATATGAAATATTTATAATAAAAATTGGTGGTAAATATTGATTGAAAAGCAAATTTTATGTATATAAAAGAATGAATTTATCCAATAAAGAATTATTATCTGTTTTACAGTGAATTTAAGCCTTTTCTTCAACTTTCCTTTGGTATTGTATTATACTTGAATACAACAAATTATTATAATTGCACAGGTATTGTACTTGGGTGAAGAAATATCTCTGTAGTATTTATTGCGTATTTGTGCTACGAATATATCTTCTATATTTTTTTTATATTTTGTACTACGAATCATCGTAATATACGGCAATTAAAAGCCTTTGCCGAAACAAGAAGAATCTATAGTTTTTTCAAACAACTCCAAAATTTCAGTGCCCTCTAGCAGAAAAAAAGTTGAGATTTACTCTCTCCTTCACCTTGTCGTGAGAAGAACTGAGCTATGTAGACGGTTTAACAGTTGTTATTCCGGTTGGGTCATCTTTGTCGAACAGGCCAGTTCAGATATATCAGACAAAGCCAAGCCCAAAGGGAGTAAAACCTACAAATCCCACCTAAGCCGAAAGTGTGTGCTGAGCCGCTGCTTGGTTAGCAAGTGGTTAATGAGCTGGTCCCGAACGGTCCCCTCTGATGCTCAGGCAAGGTGATTGTATTAAGTGCCTTACTGCTGTATGCCGGCTCTGTAGTGGTGGACCTTTTTTTCCAGGCATATTCGTTGGAACACTTATGGAGTCCTCAAAAAACAAAAAAACAAAAAAACAAAAACTGGAAATAAAACAGCATCTTCAAATGCAATTTTGCCTTCGGGTGAAGGCACTCTCACCTCGAAGCAACAGATGAAAATACCCATCACGGTGAAAGCGAGTACCAGCAAAGAACGAGGCAAGTGGTACCATTCACGAACGGGATGCTGAGGATAAAAAGAAATACCTAGCCGTAGTGTAGGATTTCGGAAAACGACTAGAAGAGGCCAAGAACGATTCTGCGAAGAAAGAGGAGTCTTCTAAGCGGAATAGGTCTCAGAAATAGATGGACCAGAAGACGAAGGAAAGAAAATCTGCTAAACCACAAGGGCCCACAAAAACTGTGTTTACTTTAGGAAATGGTTTTCCAAGGATTTCCTTAGTGAATGCGTCGCTAAGGTTAGTGACAATTTGGAGGACTTAAAGCTTAAGCTTATCCCAGTTAAGGATATTCCTAGGAAACTAAGGGCTCGCGTTTGGTAGCCAAAGCTAAAGTTGGATGCGGGAAAATTCTTCCAAACTCTACAAACACAAAACCCTGAGGTTTCCTAAGCAATGAGAGCCTAGAGACACTAGGCAAGCTGGATTACAGGCTGAGGTTTGGTATAAGACATGATGAGGATGAAGAAGAGGGTCTAGCCAAGAAGGCAACGAGTCTCTTTATCGAGGAGAAAGAGGGAGAACTATCAGTAGAAGAAGGTGATTCAAATTAACCTCTGATTTTGAAAACAGAAATCCCTGAACCCTTCAGAAATCCAATAAGAATCGACTGAAAGGTTTTCAGCCGAGTCAACAGAAGCAAACTCAATCTGACCGAGAGTAAGAGCAGATTGAAAACAGCGAATAAAATGGACACAAGAGCAAATAACAACTAGCAACCTTATAAGGATTCCTTGAAGATATACAAGAAATCCCTTAAGAAAACCAAGGAAAAAGGTTGGAGGGAATACTGCAAAACTATCGAAAATTTAGGAGATTCAGTCAAGCTAAGCAAGATCCTGTCCAAAGAAAGAACATGTCCTACTTTCCACAGAATATGCGGAAGAATTCCTTGAAACCTTAATGAAAACTTCAGAACATTCAGATGAATGCTTCAGAAAATTAAAGTATGACATTGATAAATATAGAAAAACTTAATTAACAAGGAAAGTATTTCCTGGGCGATTAGCACTTTCGAGCCTTATAAATCACCAGGGCCACACGGCATATACCCAACTATGCTATAGGAACTGCAAAATACAGTGGTTCCATGGTTACTGGTGATTTTGAGCTCATGCATTAGGCTCGGGCATTTACTCTCGAACTGGAGACGTGTACTAGTAGTTTTCATACCAAAGGCTACAGTAGAGGGCCATGAATCTGCGAAGGATTTCAGACCTATCATTCTAACCTCCTTCGTGCTGAAGACTCTGGAGAGACTTCTTGACATGCAATCTCAGGCAAAAGATGGAGTAAAGAGGGCATATATCAAAAGTAGATCAGCTGAGACTGCACCGCATGAGGCAGTACGTATAGTTGAAAAATCTTTACAATACAAACAACATACTTTAGCAGCCTTTCTAGACATCAAAGGTGCTTTTAATAATATTCGCACGGAAGCTCGTCTACACTCTCTTACTGAATTAGAGGTAGAAAAGGGTATTAGAAAATGGCTGATCTCAATGTTGAGATCAAGAGAAATCCGGGCGGATATGGGCGAATGTCAAGTAACCAAATATGCGAGTAGGGGCACTCCACAAGGAGGAGTTATATCACCTTTACTGTGGCTATTTGTAATTAACAAAATTCTGTAGAGACTTGACAGGAACAAAATCAAGACCATCGCGTATGCAGACGATCTTGTTATACTAATTTCAGGATTGTTTCCTTCCTAAATCAGCAAGATTATGGAAAAGAACCTGGGTAATGTAAGCGCTTGGGCAGAAAGTTGCGGCCTAAGTGGTCAACCCAGGCAAAATAAAACTGATGCTTTTCACCACCAAAACCAAGGCGTCTACTTTCAACTTACCAAAGTTAAATGAAGTAACCTTGTTTTCAACTTGCATGCAAGAAAACCTTTGGAGAAAGGTGGGACCTGAAACCACATACATTACTCTGGATGTACACAGTAGTAGTACGTCCAATCCTGACTTACGGGGCACTCGTATGGTGACCGGCCCTAGATAGAAGATACAGCCTATCAAACTCAGTAGGGTGCAGATAGCGGCGGTAGATAGTGTTACAGGGCCGTTGAGGTCGTCCCCGACAGATGCACTATATGTGATCCAGCACTTTCTGCCTCTAGATCTTCATATCAGATACGTCGCCTCGTGCAGTGCGGTTTGACTCAGAGAATCTGAGCAGTGGGCCGCAAGATCGTACGGCTACAGGCGGCATTCTAGAGAAGCTATCAATAGAATGGGCTACAGAACCTACGTTTTGCTTCATCGCTAAGCTAAACCTCGATAAGAACATCAGGGTTAAATTCCCCACAAGAAAGGAATGGAGACTAGGTGAGGGGATGGCGGAGTATGACACCAGAATCTTAAAGGATGGATCTAAGACGGAAGAGAATGTAGGAGCGGGAGTGTTCTCAGACAGCCTCTCTTTATTCATCCGAATACCAAACTATTCAAACATTTTCCAGGCAGAAACAATTGCTATCCTTGAGGCCTGCAGATCATGTAGAGAAACTGCTACAGAAGGTCGAAACATAGGCATTTTCATTAAACTGGTAGGACAGTGCAGGGAAGAGTTAACTTTAATTTCGGAGAAGGCCAGTGTCACACTTCTCTAGGTTCCAGGTCATAGGAACACTGAGAGGAATAAGATAACCGTCCTTTTGGCGAAACAGGGGTCGGAATTGCACGGAGCTATGGCAAAGGAGTTGTATCTTTCTTTTGGTTGTGTAAAAATAGCATTTCTACCACTTTCTACCTATAGCTTACACCCGCTGGAAAGGTCTTAAGGGGTGTGCAATTTCAAGAAGGACCTGGCTATCTCACAACAAAAAGCGAACTGATAGCCTCAACGAGTGAAGCCTCGGCATGTATCACAGGGCACTGGCCAATAGGGGATCATGCAGAGAAACTGGGTATCCCCTTCGATATCAACTGTCGTAGTTGCAGAGAATCCAATGAGAGAGAAACTCTCATCTACTATTTCTGCAACAATGGGGATCTTTTTCTTCAGGGACCTTGGTGAAATAGATTTCGAAACCACCACGTCAACCAACCAACAAACCTTTTCTTTTCTATATAATTTTTTGTTTGTCTCGACGAGAGCTATCTCTGCTTTTCCGGTTAGAGACCTGATGCAGAGCACACTGTGTCTTGCTAATAGACAAATTTAATTTCCACTTAAATTTAGGTATAACTTAAAAAGCTAATTTCTATTGCAATAAGCTTTTTAAGTTATAACTAAATTAGAGTCCAAATTAAACTTGACTATAAGTAAAGCCCCCCGTATATACAAATATAGTTTTTCAGTTTTTACTTGATAAACAAATACACTTTATCATTGTTAAAAACTGATAGAAAATTCTCAAAACTTAGACATATTCTTCTTAAACTTTCATATTATCTATATATAAACCTATACTTTATACTGCAGTTAGTTTTTGGAAATTGCACTATATGTATATTACTTAAATACATACTATATTACAGCAAATAGATTTTTAACAAGCAAATTTTTTTCTGCAATACGGTACCAATACGGTATGTTCATTTATGAAAAACAGTAATTAATTGAATACGTAGAAAACTACCTGAAAAATTGCAATTTTTTAAAAACAGACACCGCTACTAAACACCTTTTAATAGAAAATTATGTAAAATAAATAATATTAACATTCTAATGACTATATCAGTAAGAATTTTGAACTTTTATATATGGAGCATTGAGCATACAATAGGATCATTGTTTTCAAGGCAACACTTATAGATAGTTATTACACCTTTGAATTTTTTCATATTCCAGTGTTAATATTTACCTGTTTTTATCGTTGGCAAAAAACGTATCAGGAACCCATATTTTCTCTGCGAAATCACCAGAAAGTGTTAAAATATCGTTAACTCCATCATCATCAGCTTCGTCATTATAGTATGGTCCATAGGCATTGAAAGCAAGTCTCTCATCACGCCAATATTGATTCAAGTACATTGTAATTGTATAGTCCTAGAAAAATTATTATTATTATGATTAAGTATTCGTTTTATCATAACCGTACAAACAACTGTACCTATTCGAAAATACAAATGTATGAAATCGACCTATTCAAATGTAAACCAGTAAACAAAATAGTGTAGATCAAAAAGAACATAATTTTACTTGAGTAGTAACAGTTTTATTCTTTACAGAATTTATAGAACATACAAATAGAAATGATCTGTCAATATTTTTTCATTTCAACGTATTCAAATGAAAACTTAAAGTTGTCAACGCCATTTCTGTTACCTTGTAAAGTATGTTGCAATTTTTGGAGCTTCTGAATCTGTGAAGAAGTTAAATTTACTACAACTAAGATACTGAACCTGTTTTTAAAAATGTAGCAAGACCATACATAAGTTTAAGCGCTTTTTGCAGTTTCACACTAGAGGCCTAAGTATTAAATTAGGTTCAACTTAAGCAGTAAGAATTGAGAGCTTAAACTCTATTTAAGGTTTAGATAAAAGTCAAAAAGAAAAAAGCTGCTATTTATCTGTTTGTTTTGTCACTAAATTTATTATAAATTGAAATTTATGAGAATGAAAGAAAAAATGTCACAATAATTGCCACTGCCACCTAGCAGCTAAACAACATTTACAAGTTCCATAAGGTAGAAGATGGTCTTAGAAAATGGCTGATCACAATTTTGAGGTTAAGAAAACTCTAGGCGGATATGGGCGAATGTCAAGTAACCAAATATGAGAGAAGAGGCACTCCAAGAGAAAGAGATACATATGTATATCGTCTTTACTATGGCTATTTGTAATTAACAAAATTCTGTCGAGACTTGACAGGCACAAGTTCCTTCTGAGATCAGCAAGATCATGGAAAAAAATCTGGGTAACGTAAGCGCTTGGGCAGAAAGTTTAGGCCTAACTGTCAACTCAGACAAAACGAAACTGATGTTTTACACTACTGAAATCAACGCATGCAAAAAAACTTTTGGAAAAAGTGGGGCCTAAAACCAAATATGTTACTGTGGATGTGCCGTCCAATTCTCACTTATGGGGCACTCGTGTGGTGGCCGGCCCTAAGTAAAAACTAAACATCTCTGAACTCAGTAGGGTGCAGATAGCGGCGGTAGAGTGTCACAGGACCGTTAAGGTCATGCATGACGGATGCACTAAATGTGATCCAGCACCTTCTGCCTCCAAATCTTCATATCATATAAGTCGCCTCGTGCAGCGCGGTTAGACTCAAAGAATCTGGGCGGTGGACGCAAGATCATACTGACGATTACCTCATCGCTAAGCTAAACCTTGATAAGAACTTTAAGGTAAAATTCCCTATAAGAAGGGAATGGAAACGAGGTGAGGGGATGGGAGATTACGATACCAGAATATTTAAGAATGTTTCTAAGACGAACGATGGTGTAAAAGCGGGACTGTTCTCAGACAACCTATCTTTATCTATCCGACTACTAAACTCGCCTTGAACTCGGTGAACCTCTTTCCTAAACTGGTAGTACAATGCAGAGAAGAGGTTACTTTAAATTTAGAGAAGGCCAGTGTCACACTTCTCTAGGTTCCAGGTCATAGGAACACTGAGAGGAATAAGATAATCGTCCTTTTGGCGAAACAAGGATCGGAATTGCACGGAGCCATAGCAAAGAAATAACAGAAAATTTCTCAGTTTTCAGGCATTAGTTGTTGAATTATCGTGTCTAGACCTCACATACTTATTTTAAAGTATACCACATAATTTAACTGGTTTATAATCTAGAATCATATTTAATAATTTATAAAATTATAAATATTATTTTACTTAGCAATCTAATACCTACATATTTTATATTAACAAAGCGTAATTTGTTATCAAACTCACATACTACACAAAATGCAATGCCTGGTAGCTTTTCACTACGATTTTTTTTATTCAAAACAAACACATTAAATAAACACTTGACTTACCCATTTTATTTTAACTATTAATTTCAACATTAAATAACTTTAATCAATCAATCACATTTTTTAAAATTTTTTCACGTTATAAAAGTCAACAAATGTCAAACTTGAAACAACACAGATAAGCACATTTCTAATGACTGACTCAAGGCTTGTAGAGTATTCTTTCTCGGAAATTCTGTATCACGTCTTATTATATCTAAGCGCACGGTAGTTCGCGGCCAAGTTCAATACACAGACCGTTTGCACGTCGTACACTATTTTTACACGAACTATTTCGAACCATTTTTGACCTCTCACAGGTCAGTGTCTATTAAAGCTAAACAGACAAAATCCGCGTAATAATATATCTCTTCCCGCGTACAATACCAAATTTCATGTATATATCTCTAATAATACGTTCTGTATTAAAATTTAGATTTCATTACTTTTACTTGCTCAACAGTTAACTTATAAGAACTTTGCCCAATTTTCCCATTTATGTTTTTGGTTGGATCGTAGTAAGCAGAATAGGCAGCTATACTTAATATCTATACATAACATAAAATACAAATTTGAAATTCAAAAATATTTTGACTGTTATAATAATGACCGTTACAAAATTATGTCAAAATTGTCATATTATATATTTGCTAATAAACTGAATAAATAAAAAAATAAATCAATCAGTTATCAGTTAATCACCAAACAAAATATAGTCAGAACACACGAGTCAGTTTTTACCACCAACACCGATGATTGTTGAACAGAATTGTAGAATTTATTTTTTGAGTGGGTGAGATGTGAGATCGGGTGGCCAAGAGGTCTCTGGGGCGGCAGAGTCCTAATTCATTCTAGCCATAACCCATATAATCTCAATATGCCGCCTGTGGTTGAAGATTTTTTTAAAATTTCTTCGTATTTATTATTTTTTTCTTTCTTTTGCATTACTGACTGATTTTGAATCTTTTTCTTGTCCACACTTAATACATAATTAGCCGATCTAAGTTATGTTGCCGAAATGGAACCTCCATGAAGCAAGGTGATTGCAAAAAACCCACGCCAGGCTGAAGGTATAGCTGGTACTATAGAACGAAGTCACCCGAAGTAGGTATACCCTATACATAAAATAAATTTTATAAGTATCTAGGTTTTAACTACAAGAGTAAAAAATGTAAAATAAATGAAAGTGTGTTGCAGATGTATAGAAATTCATTAGGATAGTGAAATCAAATGTAGTATGTAATTAGTATTTAAAATATATAAATTGTATTAAAGCTAATAAAGAGCTGATCTTAAATTTAGATATAAAACATTGAGAATTTGAGAGTGTGTATTGTTTATAAGCAAAAATTATGTGTAATTAAAAAGAAATTCTGATAATTCTGACAATAGCAATTATGAGATATACATAAATAACAAGCATATTATTTGTTATTTAAACATTCAAGGATTAACTACAAACAAAGATGAAATTGAAATATAAATAAAGAATAATAACTGTGATAATGTTTTTTTTCTATCACAAACATATAATGAAGTTTTATTTAATTTTTTTTTTGACGAAAAATTAATAAAACACTTTACTTCTATCCTTTACTTTATTAAACTTTTATTCTTTTTACACTTTAATTACAAAACTTGAATTTTTACTAAATATAAAAAAAGGAATGAAGTGAACTGAAACAAGATTAGAACTCAACTAACTAATTTCTAAAATTATGGATTCAACAATAGTTACGGGTAGGAGAAGAAATGTAAAATATGTGAATTATGATTTACAAAATGTGAACGGAAATTTGCAAAATTATGGAATTTTTACTTAGTTTTATATAACTCCTCCATCCCCGGGACAATTTGCAGTCCTTGCAAATGGGTTAGCCTTTGGTTCGTTTTTTAATTCAATCTTTGTGATGTTTACAGTTTTTCTCCTACTCTACAAACTTTTATTTTTAAGGTAATTATACATGTTAACATCAATAGAATTATACTAGTTATACTTAAAGTAGTTCCATTCATTACATTATGTTTAAATTCTATGTATTTAACTGTTGTGTGTTTTCAATTGTTCTAGTATAAATGTTTTCTACTGATAATTTATGTTATAATTTTGTAAAGTTTACATAGACTAATGGTATTATTACATTACTTTTATACTACAATATTATTATTTTTAAATATAGATTCTTGAATTTGGATTTTACAGTCAGAAAATTTTATTACATTATTATTTTTAATAAAGAGTTTTTGGTCAATACAATTTTGTGTTATTTTTAGATTTTTTGTTATTATTAGACCTTCGGATCATTATTCTACTTAAGGTGCTTTGTTTGTTGTTAACTTACAGGCATTTTTGGCTTTAAATGCATTTCTAAAGGTATGTATCCACCAAAATTTTAGTTCACGAGCTGCGTTTGTTCTTGTGTCTACATCAAAACAGCACGTCACGATCATCTCACGACCTACGTACAAGCTGCTTGTGATCTGATCGTAAGCTGAGTGGCAGTAATTTAGATAAGTGTATCCACCAAACTAAAAAGCATGTATACAAGCAGCGTGCAGCTGACTAACGAGCAGATTTGGTGGATACCATTGTTTTTCAGAAACACGCAGCTGACGTTCAGCATGCTTGCTTTCCATTTAAATTAGAAAACAATGAAGCTGCTTACAGTCTAGATGATTTCAACTTCTAAACAGTAGATATGGAGTGGACAAGTGAAAATATTTGAAATAGAACAAATAATTCGTGTCTTTTTTTCCAACAAGTGGACCAATTCTTTTTGCAAGATATTCAAAACATTGGATGATAGATTTTAGATATGGTCGTACCCAGCAACGAGGAGATTTACGTTTCTTCGTTAAATTATATACAACAATAAACGAAGCAGCGCAAATAGTCGAACATTTTATTCACAACCGCACTTAACAAAGTACATTTGAAAACTGAACTAATCTCATCAGAATACCATAGATTCTACATAACTTTCGACAAGCAAGTACAACAAGCAAACAAACAGTTCACGTGCAGATTGTGGGCAGCACGTAGTACTGTACACACCAACATAAATGTTTGCAACCTATGATTGTTTTTATTCCTTTAAAGCACGTTCGGTGGATACAGTAAACGTACTTTGTATACATGCAGCGTGCGATCAGTTCACACACAGTTTACGTCCCTTCATTCATTCGTATCCACCAAGTTCGAAAACAGTGTGTGAGCAGCTTACGAGCTTCGGTGGATACATACCTTAATACATTCATTTTTATGAAATTTTAGATTCTTTCTCATTATTATTTCATTGTCGTTGGAGTAGACTTTATCGCCTTGTATAATGACTTCTTCAGTCTTATAATCCAACTCTTCTTGTTCGTTGTTAGGGAATGGAATTAAGAATGCTTTGTAGTATGACTCATGAGTGAAATTAGGTATGCTTACAGTAAATATAAGCATATAATTTGTGTGTAGGATGTGAGTTTTAACATAAGGAAGATTTATTAGAGAAATGTTGTATGTAGTTTTTTCTTGTTCTGTTAGGATGTCGTGTGGTAGCACATTAAGTCTGCTCATAAGTATGATGTCCATGATTTTTTTAAATTTTCTACTAATAATGTTAGCGTCAGCGTAAATTTGCAGTATAAATTTTGACTTCAGTGCTCTGGTTGATATTTGTGTCGTATTGTTAAGAAAGTCATTTAGATTTGTTTGTTGTTTGTTTACATGCTCAATGACTCTGTTAATATTCTTTATCAAGTCATTGTTTATCAAAACCTGTTTGTTTATTTGATCCGTTACTTGTTTTGTATTTTGGTCTAAGTTGTGTAGTCCATTGTTCCTACTAGAAATTTTAGTGCATTGCCACCAATATTTAGCAAATCTCGTTTTTGTCTATTTGTGTTGTGTGTTTGTGGTATGAGGTTATTTAGACTATTTCTAGCTAAGATAATTTGCCTATTTAATAACTCGTAGTCATCTCTGTCTGTTAGATTTAGTGCTTGTATTTTTGATTCTAGTATTTTTATAACTTCTTCATAGTGTTTTAAATAAATTATGTGTAAGATTTTTGTATAGGAATTTGCAACTTTTATTGTTTCTCCTTTAAATAATGTAAACCCACAGGCACTGTTTACTGGGGTTATTTCTATTAATTTACCTAATACAGATGGAATTAGAAATAGGAGGAAGTAATGCATCTGTAAGAGAAGAAAAGAAATATTTTATTTGAACAAAATTAACCTAGTTTTTTAATATTAACATGTGGGTATCATATATAAAACGTATCAAGTAGATTATAAATTTTGGTGCTTATATTTTCGTTTGTTTTGAGTTTGATAGTATTTTGTATTACGCCTTGTAATAGTATCTATAACATAATCGCCTTGTCGTTTATAATTTGTTAACTTCTTATATTTTGGTTTATTTTTCATGATGGCTCTATTGCGTACAATGTTGCTGACGAGTTCATAATTTTTATGTCGATTTTTATTAAGTTGATTTATGATTAGTTCTAGCTTATTTTTCTTGTTTAAATTTGGTTACTAATGCTTTGATTTCTTCGAGGGTTATGTTATTTTGAATGAAAATGAAATTTAATTTATGTGCTGTAGCATACTTGGTAAATAAGTATATCTATTGTCGTTAGGTACATTAAATTTCTATACGGGAACCAGATGTCGACATATTCTATGTCATTAAATCCATTTGCAGTGTCGGTTACTTTGTATGAAATCTTAACTGGATGATGATCATGCTTGATTAGAGTGCATACTTCGCAATTGTTTATGTATTCTGTTATTTTTTTGAAAAGATTCGGATAATAGTATCTATGTTTTAAAATCATTGAAAACTTCATTTATTCCACGATGATTATTTTCTCAATGTTCTTTTATCAAAGAAAGCATTTTTTTCAGTGTCTGTAATGTCTATTAATTTAATTTTGATTTTAAAAGTTTCAAGTCTTTATTAGCTGAAAAATAGTTCACATAGACGTCTTGAAATTTGATAAAAATTTGGATATCATCACAATAGATGCACATGATTCCCTTATCTTTTAATACTCCTTTCATTACGTCGAGAAGGTTACTGTTTTCATCAACAGTGATATGATTTTGTACCTTTTTATTGACCAGTTTAATACTAAATTTTTCTTTATTACTTTTTTGTAAAAAGATTTGATTTTGATACAGATTTATGAAACGAGATTCATCTTCTATTCCACTGTGTATCGCGGCGTCTGTTGATTTGGCCTCTTCGTCAAGGATATTATCACAGTTGTATAGGATATTATCATAATTTTTTTCATTAAGTTCGTTTTGAACATTAAGAAACCTACTTAAACCATCCGCGACATTATTTTCTTTATCTTTTACGTAAATAATATCAAAATCATACTCAATAAGTTGTATTTTCCATCTTTGGAGTTTCATATTAGGTTCTTTGATACTGCTCAACCATGCAAGTGGTTTGTGATCAGTATAGATGGAAGATCTCCTACCGTAGAGATACGTTCTAAAATATTTTACTGACCAGACGATTACAAGAACTTCCTTTTCAATTACAGAGTATTTTATTTCGTGGTTATTTAGTGTGCGTGACGCATAACAAATTGGGGGATTGTTCTAACTGAGTACTGCTCCAATTGTGTAATTTGAAGCATCAGTCGTCAGTACGAAAGGTTTTTCAAAATCTGGTCTTTTTAAAATAGGTTCAGTTGTCAGTAATGTTTTCATTTTTTTGAAGGCGTTAGTGTATTCAATGTCAGAAATGTTAATTTTTATACAAATCAAATTTTTTTATTTGACGGTTTCAGTTTAAAGTACTAAACTTTAAATTTATGCGATAAGATATTATTTCGGAGTGATACCCAGATATTAAATCTGTATATATCACTAACAACAACCAGCTACTAAAGCTGTTGTTGTGTTTTGAGATGTAAATATCCAGATACTTAATCTGTATATTCTGTTGAATAAATATCACACAATTACTTAACTTGTATGAAAAACACTGAAAGAATAATTTAGTAAAAAACGGCGACTTGACCAAATGCACAATCTGTTCAAGGATTATTATTCAAACCATGCTCTTAGCAGCCTCACCAAGAGAAAATAAAAGGCTTGGTTCAAAGTTAAATAATAAGTAATTTTTATTGACATTTTCCTTCCTTATATACAAAATTTTTCCTAAAAATTAATTAATAATAATACATTGATATATAATTTCTAATGCAAATCTATTTATTTGCATATTATTGAGCATAAACAGCATAAAAAATCAAGAATTTTCATGATTAAGTAAATTACGTCCAGACGAAATTTGACTTCTTTAACGAATAGAATGTGAAGCATAACAATAAATAATTATTTAAACCAAAAAAATGTTAAGAGCCAAATTTAGTAAAAAAAATTTTCGAAAACAACAATAACATCAGCTGCACCAACACAAGCTGAAAAGGAGCAGCTGCACATCAATGCGAAATTAATATTCTTACACACTCTTCAATACCACCTTCTTGTAAACTTAATACTTCAAACAATACCAAACGATGGATTCAATTGACAAATCCAAATAACTGGATCTACACTCTAAAGAGCAACACTACAATAAATGTACTATGTGATAACACATTATCACGGAGGACTATTAGGGGATCATGACTCGTAACCATAGCAAAGGCTGCACGATCAAGGACGAATCCATCATAATCCAAGCACACAATGTTTATGCAAGCAACATTAACGTCAATTATAATTATTCAAAAAATTCAACAGAGTTATTTCAACCATCCAATAAGGAACCCTTGTTACACTACACCGTCCAATATCTCCGAAGACCTTAAAGGCAGAAATAACACAACTAAAAGCAAACTTAAGTAATATAGTTCGTGAAGAGATATTTTCAACAAAATTACAAGAACATAACATTCATCACTTATCAATTGGATACCTCATTTTGGCAGCCACATTGTGTATACAAGTGTCATAAGAAAAAAACTCAATCGACTCAAGCGACTCAACCCATTCCTGCACCACGACCTTTCACGCTAGAGAATCTTTAGATGATGATAATTGAACTGTTAGTTCAACGCGGGGAGAAATGTTAAACCAATACATTTTGTTTAAATATAAAATACGTAAAAAAAAAACACTTTCAAAATTTCGTCACATATGTAATTATTACTAAATTAACAAAATTCTCTTTTTTTGATTATAAACAGCATAAAAAGTTCATTTGTTCATACACAAAAATGCCACCTTAAGAGCCAAATTTAGTAAAAAAAATTTTCGAAAACAACAATAACATCGTCTGCACCAACACAAGCAAATAAATTTCGTATAAGTGTTGGTGTATATGATTTGAAAAATTTTCATAGTTATAGCTATAGCTATATATGGCGATCATACTGCATGGATGTACGTTTGTAAAATGTGTATGTAGGTACAGGCTACAGCTAGCATGCAGCTGTTATAGCTGAAATTATTTCAGTTGAAGGTCACAAATTTTTCATACAACAAAGTTTTTATGTAAAAATTCAAAAATACTGAATTATTTTATTTTTTAAATTTTTATATGGGTATGGATATGTGGCTTTTCAACTTTGAACTCTTATATCTCGGGCTTTCTTGCACCGATTTGAGTCAAATAAAATGCACTAGGTCAGAAAATAGTTCTAAATTAAAATGCATTCTTTTCTGATCACGGTATGAACTAAGGAGGGCCTTATAGAAAGAAAAAAAAAGTTGTATGTTGAAAAAAGACGTTTTTTGTATTTTACACTAAACCTTTTGCCCTAGTTAATGGATATTCACCGTTAAAATTTCAAATAATATTAGACCCTTCAGAAAATATCCTGACCAAATTTTGATACTTAAAATTGATTCGTGTGAGTTTTATGTTTAGCGCCCTGTAACTCGCGTCTCAGTTAAGGGATCGTTTTGGTGCTATAGAGAGTTTTATAGAGAATGACAAGACTAATATTGTGCAGAAATTTCAATTCAATCGGTTTTTAGAGTCCTGAGATATTCAACTTTAAAAACCAAATCGGTCAAAAATTGAATGGAGTGTTAAAATAATAAATAATACGGTATAATATAGGTATAAGGTTTTCAAAATATGAAGAATTTGTAGAAATCTTAAATATTGTACATTTTATTTTTCAATTCAATTCATTCTTTCGGCGTCACCTTGGAGGTAGAATGATTGACGAGTTTAACCTAGGATTGCCTGATCAAGATTCTCAAAGTTTCAGCCGTGCGTATACAAATGTATACCATACATTTTATATGGAAATTTTGAAATTTTATTTTCAAAAAGATGTATCTCAGCATCCGGTGAACCAAAAACCAATATTTTTATATTAAAATCTTTATTGAAGTGTTCTTCTTAGTATTCTTTCTATTAATGTCCTATATTTTTTCTATTTTTCGAAATAAAATGGAAAATAAGGTTAAAAATGTTAAAAATCTTCATGATTTTTCGCGTATTTTGTCCTTTTGGTTGAAAATAATAGTACTTACAGAATTACTGTATAAGATAGCCCAATAGAAACACTTCAACAAATATTGTAATTCAAAAATATTAGTTTTTTGTTCAGAGGATGCTGAGCTATGGATCTTCAAAGTCAAAAGTAGATGTTTACCTTTATGAATGTAGAAAAATGTATGAAACATTCATGTTTTTGATGTTGTTTTGTATTTTATTTTGAAAACAAAAAAAAAGTACAACAACACTGTAAAAACAAAACTAAAGAGAACACTTTGATAAATCTTTTAGTATAATCATATTAGTTTTTGGTCTATGGGATGCTGAGATATCGTTTTTTGAAAAAAAAATTTCAAAATTTCCATATAAAATGTATGATATACATTTGGGGAATTCCATTTTGTAACGGGTGTGACATGCTGACTCTTAAATATTGAAAACTCGTAGAGCAATTGCACTCTGATTAAACTTAAATGTTCCTAATATGCCCTCTAGTGAAAGCAAACGACGGCTACGATAAAACAGAAAAATTCAAATATTCTTAATCAGAATCGTCACTTTAGTAGCGTAACGGGTGTGACGCTGAAGATTTTGAATTTCACGGATTTTCGTCTATTTCACTGAATATCATAAAATTTTCATATAAACAATTCCAAAAATTATTTTTAATTATATTGTAGAAACTTGAAAAAATCTTTTGGAAAAATTTGACGAGGAACAATGCAATACTTTTTTCATAATTACAAAAAAGAAATGTAACGGGTGTGACATATTTTGTAACGGGTGTGACAGCGAAACGAATTTCTACTGATAAGTAGCAAACATTTTGTTTTTAATACTATTCCTCATCGTGATATCGTAAATAATTTAATACTAGATACACAAAAAATTGATATATACTTATCTCTACCAGCTTTATTAATATTAATTTTAAGGAAAAAAGTGGTCGATTTGCGTGGAATTCTCCATTTGTATACGCACCGTCAAATTTGTGTTTTTGCATAAAAAAGAATATTTTGTTGTACCGATTTTAAGCTAGGACTTTGGAATTTGGGTGAGGACCCTCCAATGGAGGAATTGGTGAAGTTTCAAGGTCCTAGCTCGAAGGGATCATATTTAAATTAAGACTCAAAGTCCGAATGTATACATTTATATACGATCAGGCATTCCTTGAGTTAAAATAAAGTAGTATTCAAAAATACTGAAATATTAGATTTATCACCAAATAATCACTGAAATCTAAGTTCTATGTAACACTATAATTTTTCTTATATTCAGAATATAAAAAGTTAGCACTAAAACCCAAAATACACTTGCTTTAATCCAACAACAGTTAGTAAAATATACTTTTATGCGTAGTATATATGTATGTACATATCATGCTAATTCTATTATTTCATATTCATCATCACCGATCACCATTCCCATACAAAATGTGTTGCTAATATATCTATATACCTAGCTATGTGCAGCTTAACTATACATAACTTTTATATGCTGTTTACGTTACTTAATCATCACACATACTACAAAAATTGCAATTTTCTTTGTACCAAGTTTATAGAGTTTATACTATCTGTGTAATTCTTATTTAAACCCATAAGTATGCAAAAAAATTTATGTGAAATGAAAAATTAGTAATGAAATTTTATGAAAAATTAACAATTTGTTTTATTTATAATAATTAAACTACGTAACCAATTTCCTTGAATTTTCTTTTAAACTTTTTGGAAAAGGTTATATTTAAATCCTATAAGAATAAATCACAGTGTCTAAACGTTTTAATACATGAAAAAAGTGTGAAAAGTTTAGTAAATTTTTTTTTTTATCTGTACCTTCGAAAATCGATTATAAAAAAATTTAAAAATGTGTTCCACTTGAGGACCACAATTCCCTTCCGCCTATCTATATTCAAAATTTCATGAAAATCGGTTAAAAATTGTAAGCTGTAGGTGGTCACTTTGCAGGCCCAAAATTGCAAAACAGTCACACTTTGAATCTTTGTATTTTTGAAATAAAGGACTATTTCAAAAATGTGTTCCACTTAAGGACCACAATTCCCTTCCACCTATCTATATTCGAAATTTCATGAAAATCGGTTGAAAAATGTAGGCTGTAGGTGGTCACTTTGCTGGCCATTTTACTAAAATTTCTATTTACTTCAATAAAGGTTTTAATATAAAAATATTGGTTTTTGGTTCACCGGATGCTGAGATACATCTTTTTGAAAATAAAATTTCAAAATTTCCATATAAAATGTATGGTATACATTTGTATACGCACGGCTGAAACTTTGAGAATCTTGATCAGGCAATCCTAGGTTAAACTCGTCAATCATTCTACCTCCAAGGTGACGCCGAAAGAATGAATTGAATTGAAAAATAAAATGTACAATATTTAAGATTTCTACAAATTCTTCATATTTTGAAAACCTTATACCTATATTATACCGTATTATTTATTATTTTAACACTCCATTCAATTTTTGACCGATTTGGTTTTTAAAGTTGAATATCTCAGGACTCTAAAAACCGATTGAATTGAAATTTCTGCACAATATTAGTCTTGTCATTCTCTATAAAACTCTCTTTAGCACCAAAACGATCCCTGAACTGAGACGCGAGTTACAGGGCGCTAAACATAAAACTCACACGAATCAATTTTAAGTATCAAAATTTGGTCAGGATATTTTCTGAAGGGTCTAATATTATTTGAAATTTTAACGGTGAATATCCATTAACTAGGGCAAAAGGTTTAGTGTAAAATACAAAAAACGTCTTTTTTCAACATACAACTTTTTTTTTCTTTCTATAAGGCCCTCCTTAGTTCATACCGTGATCAGAAAAGAATGCATTTTAATTTAGAACTATTTTCTGACCTAGTGCATTTTATTTGACTCAAATCGGTGCAAGAAAGCCCGAGATATAAGAGTTCAAAGTTGAAAAGCCACATATCCATACCCATATAAAAATTTAAAAAATAAAATAATTCAGTATTTTTGAATTTTTACATAAAAAATTTGTTGTATGAAAAATTTGTGACCTTCAACTGAAATAATTTCAGCTATAACAGCTGCATGCTAGCTGTAGCCTGTACCTACATACACATTTTACAAACGTACATCCATGCAGTATGATCGCCATATATAGCTATAGCTATAACTATGAAAATTTTTCAAATCATATACACCAACACTTATACGAAATTTATTTGCTTGTGTTGGTGCAGACGATGTTATTGTTGTTTTCGAAAATTTTTTTTACTAAATTTGGCTCTTAAGGTGGCATTTTTGTATATGAACAAATGAACTTTTTATGCTGTTTATAATCAAAAAAAGAGAATTTTGTTAATTTAGTAATAATTACATATGTGACGAAATTTTGAAAGTGTTTTTTTTTTACGTATTTTATATTTAAACAAAATGTATTGGTTTAACATTTCTCCCCGCGTTGAACTAACAGTTCAATTATCATCATCTAAAGATTCTCTAGCGTGAAAGGTCGTGGTGCAGGAATGGGTTGAGTCGCTTGAGTCGGTTGAGTTTTTTTCTTATGACACTTGTATACACAATGTGGCTGCCAAAATGAGGTATCCAATTGATTAGTGATGAATGTTATGTTCTTGTAATTTTGTTGAAAATATCTCTTCACGAACTATATTACTTAAGTTTGCTTTTAGTTGTGTTATTTCTGCCTTTAAGGTCTTCGGAGATATTGGACGGTGTAGTGTAACAAGGGTTCCTTATTGGATGGTTGAAATAACTCTGTTGAATTTTTTGAATAATTATAATTGACGTTAATGTTGCTTGCATAAACATTGTGTGCTTGGATTATGATGGATTCGTCCTTGATCGTGCAGCCTTTGCTATGGTTACGAGTCATGATCCCCTAATAGTCCTCCGTGATAATGTGTTATCACATAGTACATTTATTGTAGTGTTGCTCTTTAGAGTGTAGATCCAGTTATTTGGATTTGTCAATTGAATCCATCGTTTGGTATTGTTTGAAGTATTAAGTTTACAAGAAGGTGGTATTGAAGAGTGTGTAAGAATATTAATTTCGCATTGATGTGCAGCTGCTCCTTTTCTGTATAGAGGATGATGTAGGTGGCATAAATAATCTGCTAGCGTTATTGAGATGCATTTCAAGAATTCCTGTTCTCTTAATGGGTAGTATACATAGGTCTTGGTGAAAATTATGTAACGTATTAAAGGAAAATAAATTATGTTAGGATGTTCAACTACCTCCTAGGTGAACCCCTGCCGGTCGGATCCAGCCGCTTCAGTCCTGGGTGGGTTCTTGGGGTCACCCTGTCGGAGGTTTCCTCGTCGTTACATAAAATTTGACCGGCTAAAAGACAAATATCGACAAAGTATAAGGAACTACACGGTGTAGCAAACAGAAAGAAAAAAAAAACGGAATAATACCTTGTCTTGTGATTACATCTTGAGCTAACAGAACGTGCAGTGAAAGAGAAAAAAAAAAGGAATTACGCAACGGATAGATCAGCGAACCTCATCCGCCATCGCCGATGCCCTCACTCCTCACTCACCTCAATTTTATCTTGTTAAAAATATCCATTCATTTTCCATTTACTCCATTTGTAGTTTTTATCTTTTTTTTTTGTTTTTGTTTTTTTTTCAATTAACAAAAATACAAAATTTAAATTGAAGCCAAAAAGATATTTATTATACATATGATTATAATGACGATAACAATGTGCTTATTAAATGTTTTATGTTAAAATCTTTTCATGTTTTTTTTCTTTCTTTTTACTATATAGGTATATTATAAATTTTGTGGTTTTCGTTAATATTTTAGATAGTTATATAGTATAATATATTATGTATATGCACGTATCTAATATTTTTAATTATGTATTTTGAAAATGATTTGTAATTGTTATTTTAATTTTAAATTTTACACTTTCGATTTTGATCTAAACTATCGCTGTTTTAATTTTACTTATTTCTTTTTATTTTCAAAATATTGTATCTAAAAATAAATAACAACAGAATAATATATATAAGTAAGTAGTAGAGAAAAAAATGAAAAGGAACAAATTGCGAAATACAAGAAATATAAAAAAAAACAGAAAAACTAAATTCAAATAAAATATTATATGTAGGGGTATCCCCTTTTTTTTTTTTTCCTTTTTTTTTTCTCTTTTTTTTTTTTCTTTCCTTTCTTTTTTCCTTTTTGTTTTATAAAATAATTAATTTATTGTTTATTTTTAATAATTTTTTTTTCTTCTTTCTTTTTCTATATTTTAATTAAAAATGTACCTAATATTATATTGTGACGAAATTGTTTATCATTATATAAAGTTTCTTTTCTATCTAATTTAATTTTTGATAATTAGTTTGCTTAGCTACATACTTTTAAATTACAATAGTATACAAAAAAAATCTATTTATTTCCTACAAAATACAAAAAAAATTATTCATGTACTTATCTACTATGAGAATTCCTGTGGAAGTGTTGTTGATGAGGCTGAATCGCTGGTCCGGCCGGAGACGTTGTTGAGGATGTCCCTTCTTGTACATGTAGTTGTATACTTTGTTTTTTTTTTTTTTTTTTTTTTTTTTTTATATAAATGTTCTACTATTAAAATTGATTTAATTTAAGTTTAAATTTAATTTGCACAAAATACTTATTTATTCCGTAATTATTTCCTTTATTTATAGTTACAAATTCTTTTTTTTTTCTTTTTGTTTTGTTTTTTTTTTTACAATTTCACCAAAAAAAATTAATAATAAAATTATATTACTCTTTTCTTATGATAGAAAAATTATTTGACTGATAAAATATTAAAACTCTCATAACAAATAAAAATCACTCAATGAATTCGATTTTTAAAAAAAAAGATACAAATCTAGTTGCATTTTGAAAAAAAAAACACACATTTGCTTTTGTTGTTTTTTTCCATTTTCTATCAAAAAAAATAAAAACTGACAATTTTAGAATTTTTGTTATTTTTTAAATTTGATTTAAAGGAATTAAAAAAAATATTGAATTTACTTTAAAGTTTTTCTATTTTTTTTCTTTTCTTTTTTTTTTTTTTTTGAAATTTATTCCCCTTTTTCTCCTTTTTTTTTTTTCAAATTTTCGTCGCGCGCTAAACGAAATTAATATATATATATATACTTTTATTGTTAAGATATATAGGGATTTACTTAAACAAATTCTTTTAATAGCAAAAAAAAGAAGATTTATCACTCGTAAAAACAACTATTAAATCATTAATTTATTTGAAAAGATTCCAGATTATATGCTTATGCATATTCACTATATATATATTACTTTTTTTTTTTTCTTTTTGCACGCACTTTTTTCATAAAAAAAAAATAAAATTAAAAGTTAAATTGATTAGATTTTATAATTTCTTCATTCAATGAATCTAAGTTAAAAACTTCGGTTTTTTTTTCTTTCTTTTTTTTTTCTGCACACATTTTTTAATAGAAAGAATTTTTTTTTCATAATTTAAAAATTGATATTTTATTTTAATCAAATTTAATTGATATTTGCTCGAATTAAACTATATTACTGGAATGTTTCAAAAGCAAAAAAAAAAAATCTCACACTGTAAATATACTAAAAAAAAACACGTCTTTATTAATAAATGACCGGATCGAGACTAAAAATCAGAAGAAGGTAGTCAAAATGTACCACCTTTATATACCCATCGTATTTGTATTATCTCATCACTTGTCTCTTAATTACCTATAATGAGGTAATTAAGGCGACATTTAAGAGATTAATATTCAGCCATATGCAGGAAGGTATGTGAACCATCATAGAATATTCTGGTATATTCCATATATTACTTGATGAGTAATATATAGCGAGTAGGTAATATCAGCGTATTGGGTACTTGACACAGAGTGTGCGTGAATTGAAATTAGTATATCATATCATTATGCTATTTATATTAATAAATAGGCCATAATGATTTTATGTGGGTCAATTACGATGTAATGCATTTTATATGGAACACCCTACAAGAGATTTAAATAGTATATGAAACATGACGTATTACCGTCGGCAAATATCATTGCTTACATATTTTTTTTTTTTTTTTTTTGTATGAGATTTGTTTTTTTTAAATTTGGGACTTTTAATAGCAATGTAGAAAAGTAGAAAATAAGAGAATTTTGATGAAGAGAAGACAAAAAAAATTTAAATTGATTAATTCTCTTATTTTTTTTTTTCTAGAAATCGTATGATTTGTTAAATATAATAGAACAAAGAAATGGATTAGGAATTTCGTTGCGCGTGTGCAACGGATATTAAATTACAGTTCATTTATTGGAATTTTAAGTTGCAATTCCAATAAATTGCAGACTTTATTTTTCCAATATGAACTGAATTAAAATGTTTTTTAATGTACAGCCAACTGAATTTGTACAGTCGCGTACAAAAAAAAAAAGACCTATAAAAAAATTAATATAGCTGTCGCAACAATTAACTATGAAGTATTTTGAGTTGGGTTCAATAGTGATAACTGTCTCATTGATGTAAATTGATACTGGAATCGTTCAATATCGATTGAAAAGTTCGAAAGATTCGTAGGATAGTAATGGTAGCTTAACTCGATATAAAATTAAATTTGAGTTGGTGTGACCTTTGATTGTCATTATGTTATATACGAGTATAGTAGGTAATTGATATTTATCTGAACGCAACCGTAAGGTTGGTGGTAAATTGTTCTTAATGATTAATTATCAGTTGTTGTCGCAATTGTTTTGGTGAGAGCAGTAATGGGTTAATTTTTCCGTGATGGTAAGAGCAGTAATGGGTTAATTTTTCTATGATGGGTGTCAATAATTACATCTAATAACGCTGACTGGATTCGTTGAATTTCGATTATCATGAGTGTGATGCGGTTTGACATTGTGTTAAAAATTTCGACGATGCGTTGTTCATGTAGTTCCCAGTGCATATTGTTTATGGCCGTAATTGATTTATTAATGTACAAATTGAATTCTGTAGTCAGATTTTTTGATAATTCTTCCGATTGTTTCATAATGTTCAATGTGGAGTCGATGATTACGGTTTGGCTTTTTATTAGTTCTAACAGCTTGTTATCGTTGTTATTCAAATTTGCTATTATATTCGACATTTCTTCAGCGTTTCCGAATCAAGGACTCCAAATAATGAACGTGCTAAATTTCCAATTATATTTAATGGAACGCGAATTTTGTATTTATCTGTAAGGATAATAAAAGAAATAAGAAAACAATTTTTTTTATTAAATAAAAATGAACTTTATTTTATTTATCACCGCAATACAATTAACTTAGAATTTAGAATTTTAAATTTACGACCGAACACTCTGAGCAATCGACTAAGAATGATCTATTAATCTAAAAATATTAATTAGGTAAAATCATATTTTATGATATATTTGTTATATCAGTATATTTTTATGAGAACGGAAAAAGTAATGTCAATTTATTATTGGAATAATTAAATGAGATTGTTAAGTTATTTTCTAAGTCTGAGAAAGTTGATTTAAAGTAATTACCACGACATTGGCTTTGTTTTCGATTGAATTTTATAGCAATCTGGTAAATCAGCATTTTCCATATATTTTAACTTGTTATGAAAATCAATATATGTAACTCCTCCCTGCTTTAAGTCAGAAGCCTTCGGCTTCATGTTATTTATAACTTCAATTTTTCCGTTCATGTTTTTACAATGTAACAACATTATCATAATTACTACAGTTATAACTAATATGAATGTCAAACTTATATTTGTATCATATATAATATTTTTATGAAATTTTAATTCTATGTTGTTTTCATATTCTATTTTTACTTTTTTTAAATCTATAGGGTTTTCATTAATTATTTTTATGTTTTCAGATGAATAATAAAATTTATCAAGTATTGTAGTCTTGGTATTATAAAATTCCATATCTTTTATATTGATTGTACAATTATTAAAATTTATCAAAAAATTTCCATTTAATTCATACTTTCTTCTATCGCAATTTTGAATTAGCGTATCATTCATTATATATATTTTTTAATAAAATTGTTTCTTCATCTATTTTTTCTATACTTGTTATATTATTGTATATAAAAGAACGTTTTTTCTCTACAATAAAATGTTTAGTTAATTTTAGATCTCTAAAAGTTAATCATAACTATATATTTTGTTATCTATTTCAACTATTAATTCGTCTTTTTCATTTATTTCTAAATTTTGAGTGTTCGGTATTGGTTTTAACAATTGTAATTCTGTCAAAAAATAATCTTTTGGAATTTTAATTGCAAAAACTAACATCTTATTTTTGTATTCCATTACTCCTGCTTTTAAAAGTTTTAATGTATGAATATCTACATTATACAAATCTAGTTCTTCTGAAGTTAACGTACTTGGATGTATAATATTGTTTTTTGTTGATACTATATTATCTAAGATTTGATTCACTTTATTTTGTATAAAATTAAGCTTTATTTCTTGATCTAGGAATGAAATTTTATTGTTTATATTTTTAATATGTATGTTCGATTTATTAATTGACTGCAAAATTTTTACCCTATCATGTTCTATTAATGATTTCAAATTGAGAAATGTTTTATTAAAATGATCGTTAATTTTTATTTGTTTGTTTAAATTTTGAATACTATTATGGTTGTTTTTGTAAATGTCTTGTAAATGTTCTAGTATTTCGTCTCTGTCATTGTCATCCATCGTTCCAAATAACAATTCCTGTATAGTACATGCGATATTAATAAGTCCTCTCTTTTGTCGGTTGGAATTCTGTATTGTCCTAATCTTACTTTTTATTGTTTTGATTTCATTTTCTAATACTTGCCTGTCTGTTATATCTAAATGCTTTATGTTAAAGTTTATTGTTTCTATAATATGTAGTAGTTCATTCGTATCGATTATATACAAAATGTCGGTGTTATTAACTATTTCTACATCTCGAATTCTTATTATTGTAATTACATGGAAATTTATACGGTCTTTTAATGTTTGAAACATGTACGTTTTCCAATGGATATTTTCTAAAATATGGTGCATCTTTATGCTTAACTCTTTTATAATTTTTAATATACCCTTCCTTTCTCCTTTCAATTTAATCTTCTCTTGACTCATTTAACTTTTGAATGTATTTTGCTTTCTTTTGGTTCAACCTATTTATCAAAGTTGTCATATCTATTAAACCATTTGCTGTCATTGGGGTCATTCCGATACTTGAATGATACCTATTATTATAATTACCTATAACTTTATATATTTTTTTTTCAACTGATATGTTTTCCTCAATAGCTTGTATTTTTTCTATTATTGTTGAATGTAGTTAGGGCCGGTTCTTCCATATGAGCACAACGAGCATTTGAACAGGGCGCTGAAATTTGAGGGCGCCAAAATTTCAACAGAAAAATATTTTTAAAAATTATCAAATTTTTTCTAAAAATACTTGAAAAACTTGTGAACATTGCTGAAACATATTGTATTGTTTGAAATAAAATCACTTATATTCTGAAGCAAAATGTTTCGAAAAAATTACATGTAAAAAATTCTCGCAACCTGTTCAAGTTAAAATCTTGCTCAATCGTCCAAATTCTGATTGCTATACACTTAGCAGCATGCATCACCACAGTTCACCACATATAAATATTTATCAACTTTACAACAAGAAAATGTCCTTGTGTTTGCTCATTTTTTTTTTTATAAACGATTACATATAAAATTATAACAACCTATCCTATCACCTATGTTGAATTGAAATTAATATCGCGCTCAATTCTGTTGATTATTTTCAAATTGCAGAAGATTTGTGGAGAAAAGTACATAATATGTATGTATATAAAATATATGTATATGTTTTTATATCCATGAATTTTACTCTTGCAACTTGTTTGTTAGTGATACTTGTTGTTTTATTTTAGGATATTTCTTGCTTTTTTCTCAACGACAACTTAAGTACAAAAACATAATTGCTCAATTTTATTTTATTGTTTATATGTGTTGGGCGTAACAAATTAATATGACAAATTATTGTTTTTAATCTCTTATAACTAATTTGTGATTAAAATTACATGGAAATTATGTTCTAATGAAATGTAGAGAAGATCCTAAACTTTATTTTCACCAAATATATTAAATATCCATGAGCAACGTAAATCAAAGAAAAAACGTGATAAATATTAAGTAACATAAAACTGAGAATCAATTTTCCCTGATATCTCTCAAAGTACTAAAAATATTAAATTCTGTATGTTTTGTTACATTAAGAAATACAGTACATGCCGAATATAATGAACATATAAATGATGATGTTATCTGTTAAAAGAATTTTTTTTTCTCTACGTCATGTACTTAATTACATATTATAATATATTTACGATGTAGAAAACTTTTAAAATATATAATTCAAGCTCGCTTATTCATTCTAATTAGGAAAACTGGACATATTTTTCAATAAAATGGGATTATAACGACTAAAATACGGCAGTGTTAGGGCGCAATTTATATTATTTGAACAGGGCGCCAAAACTGCTAGGGCCGGCCCTGAATGTAGTCTCTCAACGTCTGCATTCCCAGTATGGTTATTAGGTTTAGTCCAATGTACCTCTATTTCTTTTTCATGTAAAAATTTAAGTAATTGCTCTGACTTAAACTCATTATCCATAATAATTTTTTGTGGCTTACCAAATGTAGCAATGTATCCCTCAATAATAGCTATTTTCTTTGTCCAGTTTCTGTCACTAATTAAATATGCAACTGCAAACTTTGTTAATTTATCTATAATAACGACAAAAGTTTGTTTTAAATAGTGAAAAACGTCTAAATGAATTATTTCATTTTTATGCTTTAGAGTCTCTGTAACTCTTAATTTAGGTTTTATAGGCTTTCTATAATACTTAATTGCTTGACATTTAGCACAGTTATTTATTATTAATTGTACATGTTCCAATAATTTTGGGAAATAAATTTTATTTTTCAACATTTGGTACCTTTCTATTATACCACTATGTAAGGATTCTTTAGTATGATATAAAGAGATTTGTTTATGACACTCTTCTTCACTTTCAATTTCTTGAGCTCGTTTTGTGGATTTTATAAATTTTACTGTTTTATTACCTGAAAATAGTTCTACAATAGATACATTGCTGTATTTTATTCTAATCGCTGTCATTTACTTCTGCATATATTTCTATACGCCCTGATTTAATGTATCTTTTTAAAACATCTTTTGTTATATCTTTTTCATTTTGGGGATTTATTTATTTGTATAATTCGTCTACCATTTATTATTTCAAATTCTTTAGTAGGACTATAAGTTAATAAGATTTGAGTTTTATACTTATTAACAATTTCTTCTCTGATACCTATATGGTCAAGACATTGTTCTTCGATAGAATGTACTGTGTCAGACAGGTCCATATTGGATTCACTGCCGTTTTCCTTATTTATTTGAGGGCTGTTTTCTATTCTGCTGAGAAAATCGGCCACTTTATTTTCTCTCCTTTGAAGATACTCGATATCAAAAATATATTCTTGAAGTTTCAAGATCCATCTCTGGTTTCTTTGTGAAAATTCTTTACCTCTATATTTGGTATTCAAATATTTTATTGGAGCATGGTCTGTAATAATTTTAAATTTTTTACCACATACATACGTTCTGTAATAGTTTACAGCATAAACTATTGCCAGAAATTCTTTATCGGTTACACTATAATTTCTTTCATGTTGATTTAAAGTTCGTGAGACATAACATATTTGGTCACCTTCTTGTGAAAGAACGGCTCCAATAGCATATTCACTAGCATCTGTTGTTATTACAAATTGTTTATCATAATTCGGGTATTTAAGGATGGGATGCGAAGCTATTAAAAGTTTAAGGTTTTCAAATGCTTCTATATACTGTGGATCGCTTACATTTATTTTCAAATCCTTTTTCAAGTATTTTATTAAAGGTTGTGCTATTTTCGCATAATCCATAATAAACTTTCTATAGAACCCGGTCATTCCAAGGAAGCTTTTCAATTGTTTTTCTGTTTTTGGGATTTCTACTCTTTTTATATCTTCGATGTTATTGGGATTAGGTTTTATTCCCTCTTTTGTTAAAATGTGCCCCAGGAATTCTGTCTCTCTTTTCATGAAGCTACATTTATCTGCTTGTAAATTTAAATTGTGTTCAGTTAATTTTTTGAAGATTTTTTCTAATGACTTTAGATGTTCCTCTAAAGTAGTGGAAAATATTAGGATATCGTGCAGGTAAACGACACATATCCTATTTATATATTTCCCTTAAAATTTCATTTATAAGGCGTTGAAAGGCTGCAGGAGCATTCTTTAACCCGAATGGCATTCTGACATATTCATACAAGCCTGCCGGTGTTACGAATGCCGTTTTCTCTATATCTTCTTCTTTTACCAAAATTTGATGGTATCCCTTCGCTAGGTCTAATGAACTGAAATACTGAGCTTTTCCCAGCTTGTCCAGAATACTATCAGTATTAGGTAGTGGATATTTATCATCAATAGTTACTTGATTGAGCTTTCTATAATCTACAACAATACGAAACTTTTGCACCCCTGAATTATCTTTTTTTCGGTATAACTATTATAGGCGAAATATTCCTAAGTATTATTATTCTTTCTTATTATACCTTGAGCTTCCATTTCTTTCATTTGTCTCCTCACCTCCTCTTCATGTTTAGGTGGATATCGGTATAATTTCGAATTGATTTGCTCATTGGTGGTTGTTCTTATCTCATGCACAATGCTAGTTGTATTTGTTAATTTATCCCCTTCCCGAAAAAATAGCTTTTTGTGTTTTTCAAGTAATTTTAGAAGTGATGTTTTTTCTTCTTCAGACAAATGCTCTAAATTTATATTTTGCAAATCACTTTCTTCCAACATATTTACTTCTTCTTCTAATGATTTATTAATAAATAAAATTTTGACATTATTTTTTAAAAGTATTTCTTTATTTTCAATATCTATTGCTTTTACATTGTTTTCGGCCCAATCCATGCCTATCAAGAAATCATATGGTTTATCTTAATTTATTTTTTTCCACTTCATTCTGGCATTTTGTGGCAATTTAAATTCTTCGGGACATTGAGTCTTTACAAGTTCAGTATGTTTTGTAATTTGTCCTTCTATTGTGTTAATTTTGATTTGTTCACCTAGAATTTTTTCATAAATTTTATGTGGTATTTTGTTTAAATTTAAAAGACTAATTGTTGAACCAGTATATACCATAGCTATAAATTTTTCTTGCTGTATAGTCAAAATTACATAAATTTTTCTTGTCTTTATAAAAAACTCATTTTTACTTAACTGATTAACTTCATTGTTGGTACTTAAATTATCAATTTCCATTAGTTGAGCTTGATTCGGATTTCTATTTTGAGGCTGATTTCTTATTGGTTTACGTCTATTATATTACTTTTATTATTATAATTATTATTATAATTGTTAAAGATACTACTTTGTCGATTTTGTGCAAAATTATTATTTTGTCTGTACTGTCCTGAATTGTTGTTATAATTATTGTTTTGTCGATACTGTCTACTGTTTATGTTCACGTTATTGTTTTGTCGATACTGTCCTGTATTATTGTTGTCGTTTCGTAATTGCCCTACCTGATTTTTATTTATTTATTTATTTCTACAATTAGGTTAACAACTACGATGTTCCTTAACCTAATTAATCTAACCGAGGTCGTTAGACCATATCGGTGTACATGTGTTATTAAATATTACGAACTATATCTACTTAGAGCTATCTATGCATATTCACACTTAGCGGCTAATCTTAAAGTTTAGTATCACTAATGCTAGGTTGCGCTTATGCTTAGGAATATATATTTAACTGCACAGCTCTTATCTAGGAAAAAAAAACAAAATAGTAGAGGGGTAGAGAAAAGGTGAAGGTGTGGTTAATCGAAAATTGAAAAATTATGTTTACATAATATTATACCGGTACGTTATACCTGCTAAATTCATTAAAATTACTTATTTATTTATGATTATTTTTATTAAAAATTTAAGTTTTGAATCCTCATTCTTATAATTATTTATGGTATTATTTTAGAGGAGTTAGGCCTGATGTGTTAGTCGTCGTACAGCTGTCGTACAGGGTCAGATGACGGGATGAGGGGTGTTGTAGGCCGTCATTTTGTCTGTGACTATCTTTATGATGGAGGTGGCATCAGAAGAGTTGACATCCAAAGATAGTCTGCTGGATGCTAGAAATGCAAGGCGTCTCCTAGCGAACAGTTCCCTAAAACGAGGACACTCCACAAAGATATGTTTGGATGATAGATCCACATTGCAGCCTAAGGGGCATGCTGCTGGGGCAGTTTTGTTGAACAAATGAGCTTTAGCCGCGAGGAAATGACCTGTCCTCAAACGGAAAAGCTTTATTGCAATGTGGCGCGGCATACCGATGTAGATTTGGCTTGTCGAAAATGGAGAATGTGAAAACAAAAATTGTCCGGAGTCGATGTTATTGCGCGATCTTACTTGACAAAGTCGGATTATCCTTTCCCGTCTCACTGAGCGAAAGTCACACGGGTGTTCCGTCACAGATGGGAGATTGCACGACGCTTTAGCTGCTTGGTCAGCAGCTTCATTGCCAGCAACACCCACATGCGATGGGCACCAGAGTATATGCATGTTTGAGTGGTTCGCGAGTATATTACGTATTTCTATCGTCAGTGGATTCGTGTTGTTGCGATTTTCGACAGCTTTAATCGCAGACATGGAATCGGCTGCCACTGCACGAGGACCCGACTCACCTGCCAGAAGCTGGCATGCCTTCAATAGGGCCATGGTCTCCGCCGTGAAAACCGATGTCCATGCCGGTAATTTCTCCTTTAGCAACGTGGAACCCGACGAGTCAACCACGGCGTAACCGGTGGCATTCTCCGATTTCGACGCATCGGAATAGAGAAATCTGTCAGGGTTCAGCCGACTTGCGATTTCTAGGAATGTGGACCTTTTAGCGTTAGCGTCGTTTATGTTGGTCTGTGCGTATTTGTAGTGAAGTTGTTTCTGTACACTTCTCCATGTGGGGATATCAGGACTGGTGTAGGTATTAGATGGGCGTGTTAGTAGTTCCAGAGGGATACTATCAATGGCTTTCTTAAGGCATGAAGATTTGAAGTACTTCGTTGATCGCCTTGCCATGATATCATCAATTATTAGGTAAAGGGGGGCCTTTGGGTTGTGGGTGTTTTTAAGGATGAGATTGGAGGAGATTTTGTCAATTCTGTCTAGTATATGGTCGAAAGTTGATTCCGCCAGTAGGGATTGGACGGGGGTGGTTTTTAGAGCACCTGTCGTGATTCGGGCGGTAGTATTGATACAAGTTTGCAGCTTATTCAATGTACGGTTGGGGCAGTTCCTGAATAGGCAGATACCATAGTCCAGTCGTCCGTAGGTAAGAGCTTTACCCACTCCAACTGCCGTGGGAATGGGTAAACCGTATTTTCCGTTGCAGACAACCTTGAGGAGGTTGTTAACCTTCGCAATGTTGCCCGCCAACCGGGCTATGTGTAGGTGCCAGGAGAGATTTCGGGTAAACGTAATACCTATAATTTGTAGGTGTGGGGAGAAGACGACCGTTGTTGTCGGGAGTGAGGGAATTGCGATGCAGTTTTCATTACACTTCTTTTTCATACAGACGTGCAAAGCTTCAATCTTAGCTGGGCGGATGAACGCGCCAGTTTCAGAGCACCATTCGCTAATGGTTGAAAAACCTGTCTGAAGTGATTTGTTGACCTTTGGCGTGGAGCCCGAAGAGTGTAATATAATGTTGTCTGCATATATGTAGGCATATAGGTCAGATATGCTTTGGATCCTGACTGCTAGGGAGTGTATGTAAATGTTGAAGAGGGTGACTGAAAGGGGAGAACCCTGTGGGATGCCATGAGCAACGAAGTGAACAAGGGATCTGTGTCCTAAAACTCTGACCGTGATTCGTCTATCATTTAAAAATGATAGGACGGTTTTGATCAGGTTTAGATTGATTTTCCATTCGATAAGCTGAGCACCTATGGTGTGGGCAAGGACTCTATCATACGCTTTGTGAAGGTCTATTGAAAGCAGGGTGGCGTGTTCGGCATTCTCGAGAGCACATGACAGGTTGTGTTGAAGCTCGTACAAGAGGGATAAACATCCCCTTGACGGTCTGAAACCGTGCACTACATGTGGGATTCTTTGCTCGAGAAACCAAGAGAGTCTATTAGCTATAACTTTCTCTAGCAGTTTGGTGGAGGTGTTGAGAAGAGAGATTGGTCTGAATTGTGTCGGGCTGAGGGGGGTAGTTGATTCCTTTGGTAGGGGTATGACTTCAGCTAGCTTCCAAACGAAGGGGAAGCATCCTGAAGTCATAATTTTGTTAAACGTTTGAATCAAACGGGCTTTCCAAGTGGGGGTGGACTGTTTGATCATACCAAAGGTGATTTTGTCCAGACCAGGGGCTGTACTCTTGAAGGTTTTGAGAGTGTTCTCAAATTCCTCTTGAGTGATCGGATGTGATAGCAGAGTGGATTCGTATGAGTTTAGGAGTTCATGCTTGTTGGTGTTGAAAGAGATGATAGCTGATTTGCACTTATCGTCAAGGCTATTGAAATTGATTGTCTCCGAAGAGAAGAAGGTGGCTAGAGCATTGGCTGCATCTAGAGGGCTGTCTATTAGAGAGGGGGGGCTTCTGTGTCGTCTAGTTTAATGGGGAGAAAGGAGCGATTGTTCTCACGGCCGAGGATCCTCCTAATTTTACACCAATTTTCTTTTAGGGTACTGTCAGGATTAATAGAGTCGGCAAAGTCGATCCAGGCTTGCTTTTTCGCTGATTTGATATGACGTTTCAGCATCGCCGAAGCTTTGCGGAAGGCACAACAAAAGTTGTTACTGCAAGGATGGTCTGCTGTTGGTTCAGTTGCTGCACAGTTCGGGCATCTAGATTGAAATTTGCAGTCATCTGTCCTATGCTTCAAAGAGAAGCATTTTCTGCACCTGATGGGGTTGGGGTACCATCTGGTGACCTCGGTGCGCTCATATAATATAGTTATATGTTTGGGTGGCTCGATCGAGTTAAACGTAATTAAGAGACGGCCCGTATTAAGTTCAGCACCGTCCTTCCTTCTCTTAATGTGCTTTACATCTACAACTTTAAAGGCACCATTTGCTTCTTGATTGAGACCATCAAGAATCGTTTTCTCATCATATGTCCGGAACAAAGGCGCCCAGATGATGCCTTTTGATAAGTTGAGTTTTTCGTGAGTCGCGATGTTACACCTTACATTATCGAGGGGTATAGTTGGAACCTTTTTCTTAAGAAGTTCCGCTGATTTGCTATCACCTACCAGGATATTGATAGCACCTTCTTTTGTTATTCGGAAGGATTTGATGTTCGATGTAATGCTGTGTATCAGACGTTTCACGACAAAGAGATTGCGGGAGGCAATCAAAATTGATTTATCACAGGCCGTGATAGTCATAAACTGAGCCTCAGACATGGGCATAACGTTAAAGTTAAATGATTCTGCTGGGGTTGGGTTCAGTCCAATTAGTGCAGGTGTTTTGTTCTTATCCCTGATGATGGCTTTTCCTGCGTTTTTGGTAGTTCTGGCCAGAATGGCAAACTGGTTCGTCGTCATATCATTCGTGGTGGGACTCCCCTGTGGGGAGGAGTCCACTTTTTTCCTTTTCCCTAGTGGTGGATCCGCCACTTTTGTGTGGTTGGTTTACCAGGAAGGTAAGTTTGGATTTACTACGGTGAGGAGAAGAATTAAGTAGGCTTACTTAAGTCTTACCCTATATGTATGTGTTTTTGATCTATGTTACAGTTGAATCTATGACATACAAAAAAAAACAGGTTCGTGTCTCTGAAAATGGTTTTATGCTACTTCAGCGCCCTCTGTTTTTCACTATATGCACTAAGAAAAAACACTATTTTATTAATTTTTAGTGTGGCTTTACCACAAAAACATAGGTTGTGATTACGTATGTTACTACAACACTGTATCACCTCGCTATTTTCAAAATTTAGAATTTTTGAATAAAAATAAGCTCCGAAATGGAGTTAATGAAATAAAGTAATCAAAATACGTGTCCTATCACCAATTATATACTACACTATTTTTATAATTATCTCTATTTAATTTCACTATCAAATAACACTTCAAACACAGCGCATACACAAACGATTCACTCACAGTCAAGGCTGCCGTCCTTCTTTTCACCCGATTTTTATTTTCCTTAATATAACTATGATTTTGCCTTGGTAAATTTATTTTCTCTTTTATAAAATGATTTGTTTTAGAAATTTTCAAATTATAATGATCCTGATCAATGTATTTATTAAGTACAATTCTAATTTCTTCTAATCTGTATTTGTTATAAATTTCAGCTGCAAGAGCTCCAGCTATATCGTCTACTATTATTTTTATTTTATACAATAATTCTGTTATTGAACTTACTTTTAAATTCTTGATGTCCTGAACAATGCGTCCTTGGTCCTTCTTGGATCTATATTGTAGTTTTAACTTAGCTTTGCATTCTTCCCATGTTGTTGGTGCTGAAGTTTCTAAATAATTTTTTGCAGGTCCTGTGAACTTCTCATTATAGATGACAGTATATACTTGCTGACTTTGATTGCCATACTCTGTCAATGCTCTTTCTACAGATGAAATAAATGCTGGTAAAGTTCCAGGTCGTCCTTCAAAAACAGGCAGATAACGAATTTCTTTTTCAATTCTGCTTCGTAAAGATTGAGGTTGATTCTGTCTGCTCAGGATGTCTGTTAAAACAGCTAAGCACTGTTCGACCATATTTTGTGGTTCCACCATTCTTCTGTTCTGATCGATCCAATTATTTCTATGCATTCTTCTTTCCAAGTTTTTAAATTTCAAGTGTTCGTTTCTTCGCAGTTTAGTAAAGTTTACTTTAACATAATCTTCGTTTTGTTTGTTTAGGACTATTATTGTATTATTATTATCGACACTCGGCAGTTAAACTATGCACTTTGTTCATGTAATTTTTATCTGCAGTTAAACTATGCACTTTGTTCATGTAATTTTTATCTGCAGTTAAACTATGCACTTTGTTCATGTAATTATTATCTGCAGTTAAACTATGCTCTTTGATCATATACATTACTCTCACACACATTATTTCTAGCAACATACTATCACCTATTTTATAATAAAAATGAAATTTTAAAATCACACGTATGCAAGCGAAATCAACCCAACGCCATATCCGTGAGAAGTTTTAATTTTTCCACTATTGCTTTCCCCCACGTCACGTAAAATGTACATACATATATTTTAAATAGAAAGGTGGGCGGGCACCTCACCTCATGGCTGTGTGTAAATATTTCGAAAGGCTGATAAGGTTAAGGCGATCTATGATTAAACTTGGCATCTTCATAGTTTACGATTGAAAAAACTGTTAACAAAAATACTTGAAACATGGGAGTAAATAGCGAAAAACAATGTACTCCTTCAAAGAAATAAAGTAAGTCTCCATTTGAAGCATTAACGTAACTGCACGTAACTATACTCCTACGCAAGATAGTTCGCCAAGTCAGTTTTAAATCATTTATTAAACAAGCTTTCACAGTTTTCTGTACTCTGTGATGACTCTTGTAATACGAAATTATTTCCATTTGAAGTTGAATAGATTTAGTCTTTAAATAAAATTGAGAAATAACAGTTTTTCATATTAAAAATTAAGAGCAACTAGAAACATAAAACCTGTAGAATGGAAAATAGTTTGCCTGTAGTTATTATACCATTGATTAATTCTGCGTATACTAGGATTTTGCTAAATAAAAACAAACGTTTTTTTTTTCATTTCCAAACCATTATTTTGAATTCTTCAGCAAACTTTATGGAAAAAGTGGCACCAAGTAAGTCTGAAGAAGTAAGAAAAATTGTTATCATCTCAGATTTAACAGCAAAATCTGGGTATCGGTCTACGAATAACAACTGATATTGAGTTGAAGAATAAAACTAGTCATGGAACACTCGCATCATCTGACGATTTACGTTAATTTCACAAAATTTTTGGAAATAATCATCATGGTATAGGTGAAATAATAGAAGTTCAGGCATCGTAATATACTATATTATTCTCATTAATATTAAAATTTGCTGAATTCAAAATAAATGAAATAATTAACTAAATTAATAATTTAAAAAAGAGCAAAAACCCATATTTTGTTTTCACTCTGCGGTATAATGGCGACAGGCGACATACTGGTTGTACATGGCATTCATTAGATCCATTATAAGATAATGTGTTCGAACACTAAACAGAAGGAGATATTCATTTCTATGTACAATGGACTTTCCTGTCTGAGTCCTCGTGAATGTCTTAATCCCCCGATCTCACAAACCAAACCAAATCAAAAACGACAGGCGAACTATTTTTCATCATATACAATACATATGTTTTATGTTTTCGTTATTTTGTCAATTTTATTGTTTAAGATTTAAGTCTTTGAACTTCAAATAAAAATAATTTTCTATCACACGAGTCATAACAAAGTGAAGAAAATTATTAATGTTTGTTAAATAAATTATTGAAAACTGACTTGGCAACTATTTGGCTAATAGCTAGTAAAATCTAAACGAGACAGTAGTTCTAGACATGCCCAGTTTATCTGTTATTAGTTCAATAATGACAACTAAAAGCAAAAGTATTATTGGCAATAGCATAAATACCATATTGACTTCAGATATTGCATCGAAACTAGCTATTGTTAGATCCATTCCCACTCGTAGAGGATCAGCTGAAAAAAAAAATATTAGAAAATAAAGAAACAAAAGTTTTATACAAATTACCGCCAAAGTTAGGTCTAAGTCTAATATCATAGCCCTGTAGAATTTTTCCCATTGTTTGAGTCACGTTATTTAAGCGATCAGATACAGTTTCCTCACGTTTTCCTCTGAAATTATAAAAGATAGTTACATAAGCGAAAAATGCGACACTGTTATGTCCAAAGTAATGTTTCTTAAACGAAGTTATATTATTTAGTTTTGTATTTTTTATACATATGTATCCAATTTCAAGGGAAAAATACTTTGAAAATATGTGTATTTTTCATCACAGGCCACATATTACGCAGATTGTTTTTTTTGTGTTTTTGTGCTTGTTATTCCTTATGGGAACATAGCTCCTCCATATAAGTCTCCCATCGTATCTTATTAACCGCCAATTGTTTCATTTGCGACCATGTCTTGTTGATTTCTGCAGCTTTTTTAACTACCATTTTGCTCCGCGTTACTTTTGGTCTGCCTCTGCTTCTATTACCTTATGGGTTCCACTATAAGGTCATCCATGTAAAACCGTTTATTTGTCTTCTCAATATATGACCTATTCAGCTTCATATTTTCATCTTAATCTGTTGAATTACTGACTTTTGTTTGCATTTTTCCCATAATTTTAAGTATTTTCCTTAGTGTTTTGTTGACAAATACTTAAATCTTCTGTATGGATTTCTGCATCTCGCATCGTAGTATTGATTTCACAGAAGCGTTGAATATGCTGGTTTTTGTATGTTCTGATATATGCCTTGACTGCCATGCCTTTATTAGTTGTCCTGTTGCTGCTCTAGCATTTGCAGTTCTGCATTCAACATTTCCTATATTAAGTATTTACCACACTTTCACTGCCAAGGTAATAGAATGAGTCAACATACTGAATATTTTGTCCATTTATTATTATCCCATCGTTTATATTTTTGCTGTTTATTTTCATCGCAACAATATTTTTTGTGTTGATTTTTATTCCTGCGATCTCAACATTTTTAATTAGATTAGCTAATTTCGATCGCATGTCTTTTATTGTGTGTGTCATTAGGCATTAGGTCTAAATCACTTATTTTACTGTTTGGTGACCACTGTAGGTCTGCATTTTGTGTTTCCTCTTGTACTTTCAATATTATATTATGCAGTACTAGTGTGAAGAGAAGCAGAGATAACGGACATCTTTGTCTTACTCGTCTTTTGATTTTGAATCTGGAACTTATCATTTACTACGTTTATACTTCCTCTTAAACCGGTATAACTCATACCGATATAAGTTATGACGGTTTAAATTTGTGGTATAAACGTTTCCTTAAACCGATATAAGTCCTTAAATCGCTTTAACATAAAACGATTATTAAACCGGTTTAAGCAACCTTATATCGATATAAAAAGAGGTATAAACACTTTATGACGGTTCGTGTGATTTTAAAATCTATTAAATAGAAATTTAGTTAGTTTAATACTTTAAAACCTTAAATCGCTTTATATAGAATTTTGTTTATATCGCTTTATCTTGTAAGTATAAACACCAACGTAATCGGTATAAGATAAACCGGTTTTCTATATCGCTTTAACTTATACCGCTTTAAAAAGTAAGTATAAACGTAGTAATTGATTTGTGTAATACTGCGCTTTCTGCATTTTTATAAATGGCTTTCAACAATCTTATTAATTTTTCAGGTATTTTCTTATTTCTTAGTGCCTGCCAAATTCTTGACCCATATACGTATAAACATATATGTATAGAGATGAATTCCACTCTACTGGTTGTTCTATTATCAGTCTTAGTGTGTTTGCTTGGTCTATACAACTTCTGTATGGCGTAAATCCAACTTTCTTATCCAGTTCGAGACCTACTAGTATATTTTTTTATTTAAATGTTTCACAAAGTAATTTCATTACTTCCCATCCGTTTTCTTAAAGCTTCACAATTTTCACGATTTCCTCATTGTTCTAAGATTTGTATATATCAGTTCTGTTTTTCTATCCTACGAATTTAGCAGCAGTATGCAATTTCGGCATTTTTTGAATTTTAATTATTAGTATCTAAGTATATATATATGTATATATATATATATATATATATATATATATGTATATGTATGTATATTTATATATAAAAAACATGTCCTGACTGAATGAATTTTATTGAGCAATCGCGAGCCGAAATAACAAAGGGTACAAACATGAATTTTATCAATCGATTTATTTTATGACGTAAAGACTCACTGCGAAGGCAATTTATGAAATTCACCCCCTTGAAATTTGTGTGGAAAATCAATATTAAAGGTCACGTCGACGTGAAAATTAGTAGAATTGGTTTAAATCACAAGCAAATAAACACGTTTTTTGCATTTTTTGTAAATCAATCTCACTACGAAAGAAGTATTCAACCTCCTGAGCAGATTTAGAATTCATATGGAAAATCAATACTAAAGGCATGGAAAATATATCAAAAGATTTTGGCTGGCTTTCTCTCGACCTGCTGCTCAAAATGGCAAATGAAAATCGTAAATTATGTTAAGGAGATGCGATCTTAACTTCTGAAAACGACAAAGCAGCAACAATTAATACCTGGAAATCATATGTTTTGTGGAATTAATGGTAGTCCATTGATATTATTAGGTCAAGTGTTGTAAAAAGTGATACAATGAAACATTATATTATTTTAGGTAGAAATTTCAATAAAGGAAATAGTGTTCTGTTACAAAACGTGAAAAAAATAATAATAGAAATGAAACACAAGAACAGCGTGATATACGTATATGTACATCTCATGAATCAACGTCAGAAGATAACAACAAAAACATTGGTGACGATTTTGGGAAATCCCAGCGATAACGAATTCAAAGAAACTACCGAAGAAGATCCACAAATAATAGATGTAATGATTTTCATGTAATTGCTTCGGAAAACAATTTTGATTCTTAGATTTAAATAGTCATAATACTATCCTATTACACACATACATATTTAATTTTCTTTTGGTCGGCTCTATATATACAAATGCATCTGTAAGTTTCAATAACCTGGAATTTATAGACTATCGTTTTCATGAAGTTTTCATGACAATTACTGGTATATTTATTAAGCACAAGGTTTACAAACAGGTTATACTCGACGTATTTGATGAATTTATTTATATCTGACTGTAATAAAGCTATTTCTTTAACTACTCGACCACAAAAATATGTGCTACTTGATTATATTCTCACCCAAATTTCAGGAAAAGCTAAAGCTGCCTGCGTTAATCGCACCATTTCCAATCGGGATGAACTCAAAATTTTCTTAAAAACAAGATAAACAAAAAAAACATTATTCCCAACTTTAATGTGAACTTACTACTTTGAAACAAAATCAAAACGAATCGATATCTCAATTTGTATGTCGCGTAGAAACTTGTCTAAAAAGAACTATAAATGCAACACAACAACAAACTTCTAATCCCGTTAATCTAGACGGAAAAATCGAAATGCTCAATGAAATCGCTCTTAATCGTTTTCTTCATTTTACCTTACCAAATATTTCAAATGTCCTACGAATTCGAGATCTTAAAACATTAAGTGTTGTTATTGCCGAAGAATAAGTACAAAATATGTACAATCATAGATACTAAATCTTTTATAAATAGAAATACTTTTAATAACTATTCTCGAAACTCTTTTCCAAAATCTGTACAAAATCGATCTTATAATCCTGTTCAAAAGGAAAATAATAATTCGATCGTTAAGGTTCGAGTATATCAGGCTACAAATAAAACCTCTGAATCAAATCAAAATTAAAGTTTAAAAACTGAAAAATTCTGTTGCTACTGCAAAAATAAGGGCCACGAAATTAAAGAGTGTCGTAAAAGACAATACAATAATAATAAAAAAAAGAATAAAGCCCAAAGTTCAAAAAACGAGTGTGGTGCTCCGGTGCAAATCGCCCAACCAGAGCAATCGACGTCAATAGAGGCGATATCCATTCACGACTAGTTGGAAACATTTTATTTACACAAACAAATTCATTTGTGTCTATTCCTTCTCCTAATTCACAAAATCAAAAAATCAAACTTCTTATAGATACAGGTGCTAATGTATCAATAATTGAAGCTCAATCCTTACATAAAATAATTTTTATAAATCGAAAAGAACAAATCACATTCAACGGCATAAGTAAAAACAATCCAATTCAAACTGTTGGATATTCAGAAATCACTCTGAAATTTCCAAAACAAACAATAAATTACAAATTCCATATGCTAACTCAAAACTCCAATATACCATACGACGGTATACTAGGAAATGACTTTATACACGATTTCGATGCTCTTATAAATTATAAAACAAAAACTCTGCAACCTAAACTTGGTGTTTATCTCAAAATGATCTTACAAATTCATTTATACTAAATCCAAGGACTGAAACTGTAGTCCATGTTCTAAATCCTGAAACAAAAGAAGGCGTCGTGTCCGAAATATTCCTTAAAAAAGAGTCTACCTTTCAAATGTCATCACTAATGAATCGGTTGCGTTAGCCTCAATCCTCAATACGACTAATGAGAAATTTATCGTCAAAAATTTAAATTTAAAACTTGAACCACTTCCTTCTCAAATTTTTTTTTTGCAATCCACTGAATCCAATTATCAAACATATTCAAATCCAAATCGATCAAAAATCTTACAATCAAATCAAAGATTATCCCATCTCAATGCAGAAGAAGAAAATTCTATCGTAACTTTATGCAAGGAATTCCAAGACATATTTTACCTAAATGGCGAATCTCTTACATGTACTAATGCTATACTTCACGAGATAAATACAAATAATTCAAATCCCATCACCGCCAAAAAGTATCATTATCCTGAAAAGCATAAGGAGGAAGTCAATAATCAAACTCAAAAGATGCTTAAATAAGGCATTATTAAACCATCTGTTTCACCATGGTCTGCTCCTCTCTGGGTAGTACCGAAGAAACTTGATGCTTCCGGAAAGAAAACTCAACAATGTCACTGTGGGTGATGCGTTTCCACTACCTAACATAAATGATATTTTAGATCAGTTAGGTCATGCTGTTTACTTCACTACTTTGGATCTTGCCTCTGGTTTCCATCAAATAGAAGTAAAACCAGAAGATCGTGCTAAAACTGCACTCACCACTCCTACGGGTCATTATGAGTTCATAAGCATGCCGTTTGGGTTGAAAAATGCCCCTTCAGTCTTTCAAAGATTAATGAATAATATTCTAACTGGTCTGCAAGGAACTCAATGTTTTGTCTATCTTGACGACATAGTCGTTTATGCATCTTCTATTCAAGATCATGAGAAAAAATTCCGTAACGTTTTCCAAAGACTCCGTTAAAGTAATCTAAAACTACAGCCCGACAAATGCAAATTTATGCGAAAAGAAGTAACATATTTAGGTCATATTATTACTGACCAAGGTGTCAAACTAAATCCTGAAAAAATTAAGGCTGTCACTAACTTTCCAGTACCTAAAAATTAAAAAGAAATCAAATCATTCTTAGGCCTCGCCGGTTATTACCGCCGCTTTATTGAAAATTTTTCAAAAATTACTCGTCCTCTCACTAATCTTTTGAAAAAAGAATCTGAATTCAAATGGAATGCTGAGCAACAATTAGCATTTGACATTCTGAAATCAAAATAAACTTGTGAACCTTTATTAATTTATCCTGATTTCTCAAAAGATTTTATTCTGTCAACCGATGCCTCAAACTTTGCCATAGGCGCTGTTTTGAGTCAAGGTAAAATTGGTTCTGATGCTCCTGTAGCTTACGCTAGTAGGACACTAAATAAAGCTGAATCAAATTATAACACAACTGAAAGAGAACTCCTAGCTATCGTTTGGTCAGTTAATCATACTTTCGTCCTTACCTACTTATATGGTAGACGTTTTAAAATAGTTACAGTCCACAGACCATTGGTATGGCTTTTTAACGTTAAAGACCCTGGGTCTAGACTGGTTCGTCGGCGTCTAAAACTCGAAGAATACGATTACGAGATCGTTTATAAACCAGGAAAAATCAACACAAACGCTGATACTTTATCACGTATACCTCAAGTTAATCAAGCCAATTTATTATACTTAGATGAAACAAAAGAAACATTCGAAGATTATGTCCGATTTTACTACAATTCTTTAACTCCAAATATTCACGACTTCAATGAAAGTCATGAAAATATTCTAAAATCTCAAGATCATATAGCATATTTAACTGCAAATGATCTCGACGAAGAAAATATATTTACAAATTAATTACTTTCTATGTCTTCTAATCCTGAATCTATAAATACAGGATTTCACGAATTATTTTCTATCTCAAAATCCAAAACTAAAATTGATAAGAACATCTACCATTTTTTTATTAAAAATTCTTATTATGAAAAGCCTACATACTCTGATTTTTTCTATACTATACAAAATCTTAGAATCCAACTAGAAAAAGATGGAATAATTTCGATAACTATGCCAAATCCAGTAGATCAGTTCAAAGACACAATTTTGTTCATATTTCGAAACTCAAAAATTAAAATCGTAATTTATAAAAACGCTGTTATTAATCCATCAACCGACAAATCCACATTATCTTAAAAGAAAATCATGATTCTCCACTTTCTGGTCATAGCGGATATCACAGAACTTTGAAAAGAATATCTCAATCCTACAAATGGCCAAATATGAGAAAAGATATTAAAAGTTATGTAAAAAATTGTCAATCTTGTCAACTAAACAAAACTTTGAGAAAGAAATACAAAGCATCAATGGAAATAACAAGCACAAGTTCACAACTATTTGAAAAATTAGCACTCGATATCGTTGGTTCTTTATGCGAAGATGGTAATAAATATAAACTTACCATGCAAGATGATTTAACGAAATTTTCTTACGCAATTCCCATACCAAATCATGAAGCCCAAACTATCGCAGACAATCTTGTAAGATTCTTACTATGTTCGGTATACCAAAAACTATATTAACTGATAGAGGTACAGAATTTACATCTAATTTATTAAGCGAAGTATCTAAACTATTTCGTATTAAACATATTTTCACAACAGCATATCATCCTCAGTCAAATGGCGCACTAGAAAGGTCACATTCGACTCTCAAAGATTATCTTAAACATTTCATTAATGAAAACCAGACCGATTGGAGTACTTATGTTCCATTAGCACTCCACTAAGTTTACTCCCTACGAACTACTATTTGGTCATAAACCAATTCTTCCTACTTCTCTAACTTCAGATCCTGAAATGAAATATTCTTACCAATCATATTATAATCAATTAAAATATAGATTTAATAAAACCTTAAAGTTTAAGCAAGTTTGCTTGTGAAAACGTCATAAAATCGAAAGAAAACTCAAAAACTCAATATGATAAAAGTATATCAAGTCCTAATTACAAAATTGGAGACAAAGTCTTACTACAAATTAATAAAATTAAATTAGGCCAAAACAAAAAACTAAATCCTAATTACGAAGGACCTTATACAATTACTCGTTTACATAATAATCAAAATGTTACAATTAAAATGAGGAAAAAGTGTTACATGAATAAATATATAAATATACATATAAAAAGTAAAATAATATATTACAATAAAATCTTTCATTACAAATCCAATTCGATCTAATTAGATTAAGTTCATAATATTCTAGATCAAAAAAGTGCATAGTTGAATATAAGTAACCCAAATAAACATATTGGTAATTATAGTAGGTCAATAGAATAGGAAATAATAACGAATTAATAAATAGAATTGTGTAAGCAAAAGTAGCTTGATCAACAAAATATTACTCAATGAAAAGAAAGTAGAGAAAAAATGATCGAAGCATATAAAAAGAATAAAATTTAGTAACTCACTGAGTTGAATAGCTGGAAACTGAAGATAGTAAAAGTAGCAGAAGTAGTTCAGAGTAAAAAAGAGGTGTCGTGACAGTGAGCAGTAGAATTAAGTTAATGTGAACCAAAAATTGTGTATTGTGAATCTAATAAGAAGGTCTCGTAAATAAAAAAGTTTAAAGAACCAAATCTCGTTTTAATTAATGATTCCACAGCATAGTGCAACCCTAGACGTAAATTCGGTGAAACACAACATAAATTTGGCGCAGCCGGTATTAAAGACCTATACATTATATTATATATCCCGTAATTGCGTATTATTTTGTTGCATGTGGATTAATGACAGTAAATATATATATTTAAAAAAAAAATTTTTTTTAAGTGATCAGTAAAAATGTTGTAATTCTTATATAATATTCCTAATAAGTTGTTGAAAAAAAAAAATAATAATAATAATAATAATAATAATAAATTAAGTGAATTAATAAGTATTGGAACTTTTGTAAAAAAAAATTTTTAATAAATTTTTGAAAAAAAAAAAATCAGTGGTGAATAAAAACTATACGAATTTTTGGAAAAAAAAAAATTAAGTGATTAATAAAAATATTAGAATTTTTATAAAATATTTTTAATAAAAAAAAAAAAGAAGAAGAAAAATTTTTTAATAATTAGTCAAAATATTAGAATTTTTTATGCTCAAGTGAGTGCACAAAAGTCTTTAATTTCCAACGAGGGAAGTAAGTGGGCTTCATCCGTGCCCAGGGAAATTAAAATATTGATGTCCAGTAGCAGCGAGGAGGAAATAGGAGTTTTACCTTTAACTACGGAAAACATAGAAAAGTCATTGGACGAAGCAGCAGCAACTGAAGAAGGAACATCATTGAAGTCAACAGAACTTTAAGGAACAGAAAGGTTTACAACAATCAGGAAAGTACATTAAGTGAGTACCTAAACAATTTAACTGTTAGAGTAAAAGAGTCTGATAGAAATTTACTACCGTGTTCTAATATTTTAGATAAGAAATTAAAAGAAACAAGAAAAAATAGATTAGCTTCTGTAGAAAAATTTAAAAAAGATACGGAAAAATTTCGCGAAGTGATAAAGGAATTTCAAGGACTCTCTTACTCAATTATAAATGAAAATCAAATTAAAGAAAGTAAAAATACAAATAAAGATAAAATAAATACCGAAAATAGTTGTAATAATAGCTTCAATTTAGAATTTGTAAGTCCATCCGATTTTGTATTGCCTTGGTTAGAAAGTTCAATACAAGAAAATTCGAATTCATTGTCTTTGAGTCGCGACTGTGAAAATATATTAACGGAAATGGTAGATTATGAAAAAATAGCAAAGTTAACATCTCAGATGGTACCTTTGTTTTCAGGCGAAGTTCACCTCAAACTAGTGAGTGAATTACAAACATTTTTAGGTTGCTGTAACCAAGTTTTAATATGTTTGGGAAGTACAGAACACTCCGCATTCCTTGAAATTGTTAAGACTCGTCTTAGAGGTGAAGCTTATCGATTAGTAAGCTCAGCTCGAGTAACAAGTTTTAAGGAAGTCGAAGAACTTCTAAATAGAACTTTTTTGCTGCGAGAGACGTATGAGGAATTAGTGAATAAACTGATTACTTGTCAACAAATTCCCTCTGAACCATTTGTCCAATTTGCTACTCGAGTAAAATATTCGTTAACCCTTGGTCAAGAAACAGCTGATTCGAAATATACTGTTAATTCCCCTAATGTAAAATCACAACTGGTAGATCTTGCAATTTCTACAATTAAAAGTGGGACGTTAAATTTACGTCTGAGACAATATTTATTAACGATAGAAGAAGGTGATATTAAAAAGGTAATTCAAAAGGCATTAGATATGGAACGACTACTAATTGGAACAACTTATACACAATACTCACACGTCAACCTCAACCTTATCTTGCAACAAACTATTCCCAATATAATAATATTACTCCAAATATGACTGAAACAAATCTAAATCCTTTTAACTCAACTGCAGTAAAATCTCCAAACAATTTAAATATGCAAAATCTTAACCCATCTACTCCTCAAAAAATATCTTTAATATCTAAAATAACTTGTAGTTACTGCCAGAAGAAAGGTCACACATACGATGAATGTATAAAAAGAAAAAATACACCATTTTGCACAAAATGTAACCGATACGGACACGACGTTAAAAATTGTAGACAAAATTATTTTACTAATAAATTTAATGAGTCACCACAAAATAAGCTACTTCCAAGTGAGGCCAAAATTAATCAAGTACAAGTAAAATGCGATTTTTGTGGTCGTCGTGGCCACACGGTTCCAAATTATTTCCAAAAACGTAGATGGGAAAATAAAAACGAAAAAAACGACAATGGATCGATTCAAAAATCCCCGAACCGATCCTAAACAAATACGAAAATAAAAAAGGGTGTACTCAGTTCATGGACGAAAATTTTACAAAAACACCAGTATCAGTAGTAGAACTTTCTCTAGATATTAGTAAAACTAGTAAGGTAAAATTAATTGTAGACACTGGAGCTGAAGTAAGTTTGGTAAAACAAAATTCTATTCAAATGAGTACAAACATAGACAAACATAATAAAATTGAACTACAATCTCCTTTCGGTAAAGGAAAAACGGTAGGTAAATGTACAGAAAATTTTTTATTACCTAAACCCTTTAAATGTGAATTTCATGTTATTGAAAGTGATAACTCAGTGCTAAATGATGGTCTTTTAGGCAATGACTTTTCTTTCCTCGCACGGAAAGTAATTAAAAAGAATTCTCAATTCCTATACTACCTTTCGCACAAGGTGAAAAATTAGGAAATAATAATGGGAGTTTCAAACTTGACAAATTACCCTTCGAACAAAAAACAGAATCACAAAATATTAGCAGAAATTTGAAAACAAAAAACAAAAAATTCTGTTGGCAACCACAGCATATCACTCACAATCAAATGGAACACTGGAACGCGCACACAGACCCCTAGTAGAATATTTAAGATCAACAATAGACGGGAACCCCAAAACTTGGGACCAATTCTTAAGAACTGCAGCTCTCGTATACAATAACAGCACACATGAAGGCACAAAACTGACGCCGATGGACTGCCTATTCGGTTTTACAGCAGAGATACCAACAAATTTAAAAAGACCCCCACAACCAGTATACCATGGAGTAAGTCATGGAGTAATAAGGACCCAAAAACTGAACGAAATAGTAAACACAATAACAATTTTAGTTTTAGAAGTGGAATTTAAACAACAAAACTTGATAGACATTTTAATAGCAATAAAAAATAACCAGTTACACCCTCTACTTATTCCTCCATCTCAAATAGTTGAAATATACCGAAAATTTGCTTCTACAGATATTAGAATAAAATACACCGAAGAAATAATACTACAATCACTCGAAATTAAAGGTCAAATTTTAAACAGAAATCTAGTAGGCAAAATATTCTTACCAATCTATAATCGCCACTCACCCTACAACAAGTTCACTTGATTCCAATAGATACAAACTCCAATTATTCACTAATACTCAATTCAAACTACAGATATGTTGCAAGCGATTTACTTACTCAAGAATTTATGATGTTTAAAAAAGATGAATTAACAATTGATCGGAAGATAATAACATTTAACGAAACTATATATGTTAGCCCAATAACAACTGCGATCACTAAAGGAGATGTGTCCAAGCTATGCCCTTTAAACTTTCTTTCAAATCCGTTCAACGAACCCAATAACTGTGAGTATCTAATACGTCAAAAATCATCATTGTTAATTTCCAACTTATCACAAAGAAATACTTGGTTATTCAATTCAGTTGAACAAATCAATATGCACATAACTTGCACAGACGGCACACATAACATGAATTTAATAGGTAGTGGTATATTTACACTCAATAGACCATGCCATTTTAATATACAGAACCAAATCATATTTTACGAAGGAAACGAAACACGAGACCTACTCACTGACCAGATGGAAAAAGTTTTGCAAACCCTATCGGTAACAAAAAATAAAACACTGCCAATAGTAAAAGACAACAATATCAATGACATATTACATCAAAATACTTATTCGATCGAGGAACTAGAAAAACAAGTACGAACCTATGAAACACACTTATCTGAACGAAGTAAACAACAACACCTACCAATAGCGTCACTATCAGTAAGTACAATTGCGATGATTTCTATTTTGGGTTGGGTTTCAATTAAAGTAATTAACAAATTCAAAACAAAAGGCAAAATATCATCAACGAACCAAAATAATAGCACAATAAACTCAGAAAATAATTTAGAATCTACATACAGTGAACCAAAAGTAAAATACCAATCTCAAACAAACTTAGCAACAAGTAATTCAACACCGCAGATAAGAAACATACAAACAGATAAACGAATAACCAGTAACCAACAAGATACAAAATCGGAAGAACACTGATAAGTAGAAAAATATTATGTATAAACCAGGTGTGTAGTTTTAACATAAATTATAGTGATATATGTATAAATACTATATACATACAGTCATGGCCAAAAAAATGTTGACACAGGATTTTTAGATTTCTTTCAAACTACAAGTGCGTGAATATTGTAAAACCAATAATAGTTGCTATCAAAGCTTATTCAAAATATGCAATAAGGATATGTCTTCTTGCAAAGACTATCATTCTTCATATGTTTTACTCTTCTGTTATTAAACGATTCAAAGATGCACAGATAATGATAATAATAAAGCATTACCTGGATGATATACAGGTAGCGTCCTATCTGATATTTTCACATAAAATGTGTTTATAAATGTAGTTAATTGAAGATATAGTAAAAGAAACCCTAATTATGTAAAAGTAGCAGAAGTAGTTCAGAGTGAAAAAGAGGTGTCGTGACAGTGAGCAGTAGAATTAAGTTAATGTGAACCAAAAATTGTGTATTGTGAATCTAATAAGAAAATCTCGTAAATAAAAAAGTTTAAAGAACCAAATCTCGTTTTAATGAATTATTCCACAGCATAGTGCAACCCTAGACGTAAATTCGGTGAAACACAACAAAAGTTAATTCGTGTTCATATAAACAGATTAAAACCATATAACTCTATTTCAGGTTCATCCTCATCTTCTCATACAAAGTGAATTCATTCAAAATCGAATTCATAACTAATGGTAGTGGCACATTCTACGAACATTTAGGTCAAGTTAAATTTTATAATGATTACTGGCATCTTTTAGTGTATACAAACACAAGTTTTTATTCATCAAAATTACAACAAATTCAAAAAATCTATGAAGGATCTAAATATTTATGTGCTACAACACCAAATAATACATACGCTTCACACTGCCAACAAACCCTACACATTTTATCTTTAAAAATTGCTCAACTTTTTCAAAAAGAGGAAACTCTTATTCAACTAATTGATCACAAAAAAAGACAAAAACGTGGTATTTTTAACGGTGGCGGATATATTTTAAACTGACTTTTCGGCACACCCGATACAGATAATGCAGCTCGATATAACGAAGCTATTAAAAATTTCGAAGAAGATGATAAAAATTTGCAAATTATTATGAAAGAGCAAATACAAGTTATCACTTCCACAATTTATAATTTCAATGATACTATTTTTAATTTAAAAATAAATGAAGAAAAATTTAATGAAAACATTAAAAAATTCAATGATTTTATGGAAAATATAGTAGATACAGATCGAAATCTTGAAAATTCTATTATAATTTTAGACAATTTAAATTTCCTTACATACCTTGCTAATGAATTAGAAGAACAACTTGATTTACTTATTAATAGATGTAACTATTTTAACTAAAACTAATGTTATTCATCCTTCTATTGTAACTCCAAAAAATTTTATTATTGTATTAAAACAAAAATGTAAAATTATTAGAAAATGGAAAAAACTAACCTTTAAAATATGATTTTGCTTATAAACTTCAGAAATAAGTACTTTAAAAGCATTTTATGATAATGGAAAACTTATTTTTGTAATAATGATACCAATATGTAACGAACAAATTTTTAATTTGTATAAAGTTATACCATTACCAATTTTTCAAAATAATTCACAGTATGTTTATATAGAACCTACTTTTCCGTATATCGCAATTTCACGAAATAAACAAAATTATGTACAATTCACTACATTAGATACAAACTGTAAGAAGTTATCAGTAGAAGATTACCTTTGAAAAAATCAACTAGTTTATTCAACTATAGATAAACCATTGTGTGAAACTACACTCCTCACATCTATAAATAAGATTTTACCGCAATCTTGTAAATTTTCTAAAATCAAGGGAACCATAGAGATTTGGCATCCTTTGAATTCTAATATATGGATTTTTGTCAGCAGTGAACCACAACAAATTATCATTGATTGCCAACAATCTGCAATTACCGACAAAGTAATCGAACACACTGGAACACTTACGTTGGACAAAAATTGTCGTGCATATTCGAAATTTCCTCAACTGACTGCTGAAAATGTAAATTCTATTGAATATTTCAATATCATCCCTGATTTTAATATTCTAGAAGACGATTGCTGTTCAAAATCATCATCAAATAGAAGCAAAGCATACTTACATTTATCTCCAATTCGCCTTACTAATATCAAATTAGATGAACTAAATCACGCAGCACATCGACTAAACATTGTTGATGATAATATGAATAGAATATTCGAAAACCATGAAATACTACACCATGGAAATCATTTCATTATTGCATTAAAAGTTATTGGTTTCATCATTTCTTGTACAGTTTTACACAAATTATGTTCGTACATAGGATTATATACTTTGATAAGAAAATGTTTGTTCAAAACCGAAGAAACAAATTCTTCAAGTGGATATCTTGTCACAATTTACAATCAATGTTTTGGTAACAGAGAAACTTTAACAGCCGCTCGTTATCATGAAATGACATTGTTTAATCCCTGTGTTCCCAGTGCCATCGATCGTCATAGACAATCGAGACCCATTCGGGTTCAAGACGATCATTTCATTCTTCTCATGCAGATATTAACACTGGATTTTCAACCGAAGATTAGTTTATTCCACCTACTAATCTTCATTTAAAGGGAGGAGATATGTTATGTACACACTGTACTAATCACATTTTTCTAACATAAAACTTCGTACTTAAAATGTTTACTTGAACACTTGCATTCTGCGTAGTCAGCTAAATAAATGCTTTGAATATAAATCTCATACAATGTGAAATCCTATACAATGTATTAACTAACATTTGTTTATGCTAAGAATCTCATACAATGTATCATCTATTATTTCTTTATGCTTAATCAGCATAATATAATATTCAAATATTTTAGAGATAAGAATATTGTAACTTAGATTTAGAATTAAAAACTGAAATAAATTCATTAGTAGTCAAGACTTGATTAAGAGTGTTTCATTCCATGACAGATGTATTAGAGGCTTGAAGATAATACTACGATGAAAACTACTACTCAAACACAGGTTAAGGCGCCTGTAAAACCTCCAAAAATAAACAGTCCGAAATTTGATGGAAATTATCTGCAGTGGCTTCAATTTCGAGATCTGTTTTTTCAACTGGTGAATAATTAATCAATTGATAATTTACAAAAAATGTATTTTTTGAAAGGTAATTCAACTGGTTAATTACACAGCAGCATGGAAAATAATCTGTAACAGATATGATAACAAACGTCTCTAAGTTAGTGAATTGCTCAAGAGATATTTAAATCAACCAGCATCGCCTCAGGAATCAAGTCAGGCTATCAAAATACTTCATGATATGACAACAGAATGTATCATGGGACTAAATCGTCTCGGGATTTCAACTGAAACTTGGGACCCCATCCTGGTATACATTTTAACCAAAAAACTTGATAAAACGACTCTTACGCTGTATGAACAATTTGTAGCCTCCCTTCGTGACTTAGATCCACTGAAGGGTCTATTCGAGTTCTTAGAGACGAGATTTCAGTTTTTGGAAGCCATGAGTGGCAAGTAAAAGGCAACCTCGCCACCTGCAGCGCTAGTAGGCGCAGCTGTCAAAAAAAACTGCGGGTGCAAACTACCCCATCCCTTATACAGATGTGATGCTTTCAAAACAAAGAAACTAAAAGCATAATCTATGTTACAACTATTTGCATGCAGGACATCCTGCTAGCAACTGCAAGGCGAGAATCTGTGTAAAGTGCTGCGAAAGACACCACACTCTGATACATCCTGACGAAACAACTCCTGTACGTAAAGAAAATGTAACACAAGTTACCAATAAAAAGGAATCTTCAAATTTGGTAACAAGATGTACTGCACCTGATGAGAGTTACGTGCTATTAAGTACTGCAAAGGTAAAAATTGTAGCCCATAATGGTAAGCATGTCAGCTGTAGAGCAACTATTGAGTCAGGCTCCCAGTCCAACTTTATAACTGACACTTTAGTGAAAAAAAACTGTCTTACTGGAGTAGCCGATCGATTAGACATTCAGGGTCTTGGCAATCAAAAACAAGCCAGTAAAAGCATTACATTTGTAATAAAATCAAATAGCTCTGGGTATGAGACCTTTATGAATGCAAACGTCTTGCCTCGAATAATAGGACATCATCCTTCGACTATGTTAAATATTCAGAAATGGAAAATTCCAAAGAATGTACAGATTTGCTAATAGGAGCTGAGAAATTCTTCGAACTATTCAGCATAGAACAAATAAAACTATTATAGGTAATGGACTCCCCGTTCTTCAAAATACTGTATTTGGGTGGGTTGTATCTGGATCAGTCGCACACGAGAGTGAACAAAATAATATCTGTGGTATTTGTACATGTGAAGATAACCAATTAAATGCTCAAATTGAGAAATTTTGGACCTTAGAAGAACCAGAAAAGCAGATAAAATTCGTTAGCCAGGATCACCAAAAATGTGAGATGTTTGCTCGCACCCCAGAAGTTTTAGGAAAATCCTAGGATATGGCTATTGCTCGTTTAAAAGTTTATATTTTACACATTTTTTTGTACATAAATACAAACATATACAAAGAGTGGCACTTGGATAAAGCAGTTGACTTTTCACAAATGAAAGTGATTTTAAAAAAAGATGACTTTATAAATGTTGTAATATAATTTATATATTCATATATGTATGCATACATAGTACAGAGATTTATATTTCTATTTCATAATACTCATACAACACGTCGTTATCTGTCAATTCAGTTACTATTACAGTTATTGTAAAACATTGTATTACTCTAGCATTTGATGAACTTTTATAAGTTAGTCTTCTTTTAACTATTGTAAGCTTCACACATTACTTTAAAATAAATATCATCAGGTTATGGGCCCAGCTGCCAGTTAGTTTAATTATCAGTTAATTAAATTGCGTTGTCGCGTTAAACTTTGTGTTTAATTAAACTGAGCTGAGGTGTTATTTAAATTATTTAGGCATTATTTGCAAAAATAATGTTGTTATAAATTCACCTGATAATTATAATCTTTAAAATTGAACACTGTGCAGTTTCAAAATATAGAAAAATTAAATAGTGAGAATTATTCCATCTGGAAAATCGAATGAAAAGTGTTCTAATAAGCTGTGATTTATGGCAATATGTTAGTGGAGAGGAAGGAAGACCTGGTGAAGACCAAACACCTGAAATGAAATCAAAATGGAAAAGGAATGATGAAAAGGCTCTAGCTACCATTATTTTAGCAGTAAATTCATCTGAATTAATTCATGTAAGTAAATGTGCTACTTCAAAAGAAGCTTGGGATACGTTAAGTACAATATATACACCATGTGAACCGGCAGGTTACTTCATTTCAAGAAGAAAGAAGATCAGAATATGACCGAACATATCAACGAGTTTTATGATATTGCAGAAAAATTAAAGGAATTAGAAATAACAGTTCCAGACGAATTCTTAACTATAATTTTGCTTTGTAGCCTACCCGAAAATTATGAAAATTTCGTTGTTGCAATGGAAGCGCGTGAATATTTACCAGTATTAATCAATCTGAAAACAAAGTTGCTTGAAGAAGAACAAAGACGTTGCGAAAAAGGAAACAACAGTGATGTGCAACATATTCTGTTAGCTAAAACAAGGAAAAATGTCAAAGAGAAGAAAAATTAGATAGAAATGGAAAAAGACAAAAACGATTTAAAACACGAGCTAAATGTTACACATGTGGTATTCGCGGCCATTTTACTTCGTCATGAAAGAACAAAGGTCGTAAAGAAGCTACTTTTGGTTTATTTGCAAAAACAGTTGATTTAGAATTAAAAAACAGTGAATGGTATTTAGACAGTGGTGCTACATCACATATTTGTTGTGTCAAAAATATGTTTAAAGAATTAAATGATAACGAAAAACAGATTGTACGGTTAGCCACTAATGAAACAATAAAATCAAGTGGTGTTGGTAAAATTCAAATTAAAAAAAAGTTCGTGTGACATAACACTGAAAAATGTACTGTATGTGCCAGAAATAAAAGCAAACTTCTTATCAGTGAGTAAAATAACCCAAGCTGGATATAAAACTACATTTACTAATAATTTGGCGATCATCAGCAATGAAAAATCTGAAGTACTCTTGGAAATTCCTTTAAAAGGTAACCTAGCTATTTGTGTTTAAACCAAATATTGAATCTTTATCACTTTTAGAAACCAAAAGTTTCGATGAAACTATGAAATGGCATTATCGATTTGGGCATTTGAATTTTTCAACTTTAAACTTGTTGAGTAAAAACAATATGGTCTTAGGAATGAAACTGAATAATAATTTTAAAGATCTATCGTGTACCATATTTGCAAAAGGGAAAATCTGTATCAGCTCATTCAAAGAGTCAGATAACAGTCACAAACGAGGTTTATTGGAATTAGTCCATATGGATATCTGCGGTCCAATGCGGACAAGATCTGCTGGAGGAGCAAAATACTTCATAACTTCATAGATGATTATTCAAGAAGATTTTCAGTATATTTCTTGAAATCAAAAGATGAAGCCTTCAATTCATTCAAGAAGTTCAAATTAGCAACTGAAAAACAAACCGGTAAATCGATAAAAATGATTAGAAGTGATAATTGTAAAGAATATGTGAACAAGGAATTTACAGCATATTTGGAAAACAATGGTATAAAAAGACAACTGAGTGTAGAATACAAGTATACATCACAACAGAATGGGGTTGCTGAGAGGGCAAATAGAACCATTGTAAAAATGGCCAGATGTCTTCTCATATCAGCAAATTTGCCAGAATATATGTGGGAAGAAGCTGTAAATACAGCAGTTTACCTGAGGAATCGTTCTCCTAGCATAGCAATACAAAATAAAACATCATACGAAATCTGGATTGGACGAAAACCAGTCGTTCACCATTTACGAAGATTTGGTTGTAAAGCCGTAATATTAAATAAAAGACCAGGTTTATCGAAATTTCAAGCAAAAGGTATAGAATGTATTATGGTTGGGTATGATGGTGAGTCCAAAGCATATCGAATGTATAACCCTACCAGCAGAAGTATCATGAAAAGCAGAGATGTTGTATTTTTTGAAAACGAGCAGTTACAAGATTCAAATGTAAATAACAATTACTTCTTTTTGGATAATCAAACTTTAGAATCAAGAGCAGAAAATAAAACATCTAATGAAGATAATTCGAATGAGTCAAATTATTCACAGCCTAAGAAAGGTCGAGGACGTCCAAAGATCATTCGAACTGGTAACCGTGGTCGACCAAGAAAAGAATTCGTTACAGTGAATTCGATAACACAATTAAGCGATATTCCGGAAGTTCCCATAACTGTGAAGCGGGCTTTAAATGGCAAGGACTCTCAAAAACTGAGTGATATTCTACTGTCAATTAGTTACAAAAGATGTATCAATGACCCATGTGTTTACACAATGAATACAGCAGATGAATGAAACATCATCGCTGTATACGTTGATGACATTCTATTTGCATGCTCGAAAAGTGAAAGTCTCAGAAAAACCAAGGAACTTATAAATGCAGAATTAGAGACAGTCGACAAAGGCGAAGTAGATTACTTTATAGGCATCAAAATAGAAAGAGATGGAGCAAGGGGGAGCAATGAATGATAATGATATGACTGATTGTAAAGAATCTTCAACACCACTGGATGTATCAATAAAGCTCACAAAATGTACGAACAATGCCTGTATACGAGTTGATCAAACAAAATATCAATCTTTGTTTAATATAGCTGTTTCGTCAAGACCAGACATCACATACGCTGTCAGTAAACTTTCTCAATTTAATTCTAAACCACACTCAGAACATTTTGCAGCAGCAAAACGTTTGTTGAGGTATTTGAAGAAGACCAAACATGCAAAGCTATCTTTCTTTAAGTCTAAAGATATGCCATTTGCATATGTAGATGCTGACTGGGCAGGTGACACTAATGACAGGAAGTTTTATACAGGATTTGCTTTTATCATGGTAAATGGTGCTACCACGTGGGAATCTAGAAAGCAGTCATCTGTAGCTTTGAGTAGTACAGAGGCAGAGTATGTAGCTCTTGAATAATTTTTTAAAGGAACTTGGATTTTCGAACATGGTACAAAAACAGGTAGTATTGAAAAATGATAATTTGGGTGCATCTAGTGAAGAATTAGGTATTCCATTCCCGAAGTGAACACATTGACATCAGATATCATCACATTCGAGAAGTATTCGAACAAGGTTTGACAGAATTAAATTACACACCCACAGAAGATATAGCAGCTGATATACATATTTACAAAGTCTTTACATAGTGTTAAGCAATTAAAATTTATGAAATTATTAGGCATTGAATTGTAATGTAAATATGTATGTTAAATCTGCTTTTATGTAAAACAATGTGTTGCGTTGAGGGGAAGTGTTGTAGTATAATTTATATATTCATATATACATATATGTATGCATACATAGTACAGAGATTTATATTTCTATTTCATAATACTCATACAACACGTCGTTATCTGTCAATTCAGTTACTATTACAGTTATTGTAAAGCATTGTATGTACTCTAGCATTTGATGAACTTTTATAAGTTAGTCTTCTTTTAACTCTGTATTGTACGCTTCACACATTACTTTAAAATAAATATCATCAATAAATCAAAAACTTGTATAATAAAAAAATTTTCCTTATCGAATAAAGGGTTCACAGGAAATTGTAATTTGTACTGAAATCATTTTTTTTAAATTATTTATTAAAACAAGTTTTAATAATTTCTGAATATGTGGATATATCTTATTAAGATATGGTAAAAAGTACCTTTGGTATAGGGTTGGCAGAAATATGATAGAATTTCCTGCAGAAAAATTGTAAGAAAAGTTACCAAAAACCCGAGTCAAAACCATAAAGCTTCTATAAGCACAATAGTGACTTCAGTTGTTAAAAATGCTTTGAATACAAATTAATAAACTTACCTAGCTATTGTAATGGCTCCGAAAAATAATGTGTACATGACCTTCAAAATATGCATGATTAATTGACGTGCACCTCAAAGTTTCCTATATTTTTTCAACTCGACATTTCCTTGCTGAACCTGAAACAAAGTCAAAACAAAAATCTTTTTAATATTTTTTGTTATGACAACTTAACATAACATTAGTCTATACAAAAAGCATTAAAGACAATAGAAAATTAATTTCAAGCTCTTCCAAAAACCCAAAACATGCGAAACATATACAGGGTGTTTCGTTTGGTTTCATTTGAAATGATACCAGTGATAGGTCTCATCGAGGCAAACAAAACATCGGGGGCGAGGGGGGTAATCTCAACGGTTTGGCTGCTAGAGGACGATGAAATTTTTTTGCACTTTTTTCACACAACACCCCATAACTTTCTACAGGGGCACTCCAGGGTCTCTTTATATTCAGCAAAAATATGAAGTACCCTTTGCCCTGTTAAACAAAACCCTACTTGTTCCTCTACCCTGAACCCTACAAAAGTTAGACGCGTTCAAATTCAAAATTTTGCGAACTTTTCCAAAATTTTAGTGTTTGACCCTGTTTTGCTCAAAAAAAGCTTAAATTAACCCCCACTTTTTATTGCAGAAAACTTCAATTGATTTTGCATCAATTTGTTTTATTTTTTTTTTTGAAAAATGTATAGTTTTCGAGATATTTGCACATGAAAAAACTAAAAATTAGCATTTCTAGCACCTATTTTCAATTTATACTGTAATAAAAGCACATTGAAACCATGAATTTTAGAGATTTGTCTTTTTCACTTTTTTCAAGTGCAAATATCTCGAAAACTATGCATTTCGAGAAACCATTTTATTTCAAACGAAACACCCTGTATGTACCCACATATAAATATTTGGCTGTGAAAAAGCAATAAATATAGCTTTTGAAACTTTCGAACTGAATTAAAATTTTTTCCGTTTCTATTTGAATTTTCTAATATACGAGTATGTAAATCAGCTGTTTTGTTAATAATACAAATGAATTTTATTACAAAAATATTTGGCATTTTTGTTTAAAATAGTGTTGAAAGTGTAAATTGGTTTTTATCTAATATTTCAACTCTTTTAAAATTTAAACAACGCAGGTTTAACTAAGTTCAAGTTATTATCGATTAAACAAATTACACTGTTATGTACATATGTATGTGTATGTAATTTATACTTCATTTCCATTGAATAAATATCGAAAATTATTGCTGCAAGTTTTATGAAATGTTATCCTGGTTGTGCTTAAAAATACATTGTATAAAGTGTTATTTGGCAACAATAATATCTTTTTTTATTTTACTTCAAATTCTTTTAAAATTTTTTTTAAAATTAATGAATGTGAAAATTTGTTTTTGAACGACCCGCATTTCAGGAAAAAAAACTAAAGAACACAAAAACCGAAAAAAAAGTCATATAAAGGAGTAAAATGCATATATTCAATTAAATGAACTATCATTATTTAAATATAAAATGAAGTATAAAAATGGATAAGAAGCAGAAGACATTTTTTTCCTTCAATTTATACAAAATTCACATACCACAAGACAACGTAACGTGATCATTAATATCATGATCAACAATCATTATAGTCGATTGTATCATTTTTGTTTTTCGAAACAAAATATAAATATCCAAAAATGTATACAATCAGGATCAAATTGAAATTAAGAAACATCATGTGGTGTACAAAAACAATTACCGGATTATAAGATGAATAGAATTATGAGCATGAAAATTTATAAATTTTAATTTAACGTTTCAAGTAAACCTCTGTTGCGCCAGCAGTTTCAATTTTTCATATGGTCATTTTTTTGTACGCCACTGTATAATTACAGTTAGTTGTACATTAAAATTTCTTATTTTTGTTCATATTGGAAAATTTTATTCCAAAAATTGCAACTTAAAATTCCAATAAATAAACTGTAATCAAAAATCCGTTGCACGGGTGCAACAAAATTTCTAATCGCTTTCATTGGAAGGAAATGGCATGATTTTTTTAAATTCTATATACTAGATTAGAAATCACGCGATTTCTAGAAAATACATGAGATTACTCAATTTTTGTTATAGATATAAAAAAAAAAAATCTCAAATTCTCAATCTACAATTTTTTTATTTAAATCAAAATTCTAAATTTTTGTATAGGTTAAAATATATGTGAGTGTATTTACCGGCGGCAAATACATCGAATTTCATTTTTATAAACTAATGATTGGTACTCATATACATTACCCAGAGAAAAAAAATATATATCACTTGTCCCCATATAATTTCATTATGACCTATTTACTTACTTATGTAAATAACATAATGATATTTCAATTTCAAGTTCACGCACACTGTATAAATCTTCCAATATGTTTATATTACTATTCTCACTATATATTACTCGTTAAGTAATATAGGGAATATTCTAGAAAATTTGATGATAGTTCATATACCTGCTTGCTAATTTTTATTTAGTCATTCCATCACCTCTTGGTTTTTTTCTTCAACCGTTCACTTTTTGGCTTTTTTTTTGGTTATAAATAAACTTAACCGGTCTACGACTATGTTACGGTTTTGATCGCCGCCTCGATATAGTGAGTCCGAAGATCCCACACCAGGCTGAAGCAGATGGAATTCATCAAGTAGACCAGTCCGCACTCATCAGGAGGTTAGGAGCTTTCGGGTTTTGGTTTGCTTCTGTATGTAAGTATGAAAACTGCTCCTCATTTTGAATTACCATTAAAATTATTTTTCATAATCATAACATCTATTGTATAATTTATTCTTTTTGGTTTATACCAAGAGAAATTTCCTGCATGCAAGCTGTCAACATTTTTTCAGCTTGTATGAACGAATTTTGTTGTGAGCATTTTCTGTTATACAATTCATTTGATTTTTTTTAAATAAGGGACAAATGACGTAGCCGAATAACCCTGAAGAGCGAATGCAACAATTATTACACTTTTAATGTAAAGTTGTGACGCAAGTATCTATTTTTTTAGTATACCTACTCATCATTTCTAATACAATTATGATGAGATAAAAATAAGGTCCCTCAGCATTCCAAACTTACCTATTAATCATCATTCTTTTTTTCTTGTACGGACTGCGGCAGAGTGAAATAAAACAAGTTTTAAAAATCGAATTATTAATTTGTAAACGGATAGGTTATATTCGAACGGAATCTAGAATAGAGGTGTTCATTCGAACGAAAGAATATCGAGTGTCACTACATAATCAAATGCAATTGATAGTGTGCTAACGTATTCGAACGAAGCATTTTCCCATTCGATCGAAATCTATAACAGAGGTAAAAACAGTACAGAAAATATAAACCAACAAGGTTAAATCAATGAAAACTTCAATCAAACATTTCTAAAATTAAAAAATACACTTAATAGAACAGTGACTTTCAATGAACCTGATACCTAGCTGCGCAGATATGTGATCCATTTGGATCTACTTTCCTGCTTTTACTATTTTTATAAGTTTAATATATTCTTGAATACAAGAAATCAAAATCTATCTATGAAAAATCATCATAAGAAATATATTAACATGTTAGGAGGACATTGAGCAACACAAAGAAAACACTTTTGTGACCCTAAGCAAAATTCTGTAATAAAATTTTGTTTGAATGAACATCCTGCCGGTCCGTTTCACATGGGTGTTGGCATTTCAGAGCCTTGTGCTTTTTTATCTTTTTTGTGTAATAATTGAAGATTATCATGGATCCTGTTGCAATAATGAGAAATAGTATCAAGTATCATAGAGTATAATGATGGACATCATGTGTTGTTAAATGCGTAGGTAGGTCATATTTCATGCCTTTTGATTCGTGTTTTAGAGCCGCTATGTCTTTTACGTTGGATTAATGTTTCATGGTGTGATTTACCCTTGCTGTGCATTGTTCATTTGAAATAATTCCTGTTAAATTACTTTGTAAGGCGAAGGCTGATTTTATCTCAGATGAGTAAACATTATATGACTGGATGGTGATTGATTGTTGTCTAATAATACATTCTTTTTGAATTTCAGAATTGGTTATGTTTCCCCACATACTACATCAACTGTTACCTTGTCTTGTATGGCATATATAAAATGGTTTTTTTTTTTAAGAATTGGATCCAATGCAGGCCACTTTCAATGGAAGTTATTTGATAGTTGATGGACGATCATTGTGTTGAAGAAACTCGATCTCACACGTGCTACTATTTACACCCTTTCTTTAAGAAGAACACTTTTGCCAACAGAGTGGTTCCAGTTTTGTTCTTTGTTTCAATGTTTACAGACAGTGGTAAAAGTCGGTGAATAGCCCTTCGAAATACACCTTTTACGAACGAGAACGTCAGGTCTCTTTATTGTATTCACAATCCGTCCCAACGGCCACTTTAAGACTGGAGTGATGTCTTCCTTGATGAGTACCATTATACCTGTTTTAATGTTATTACTGATGTTTCTATTTGGTTCGATGTTGCAGCTGAGATAGATATAATTTATTTTTGATGTCACTGATGTCACATTATATATACTTCCATATGTTCTAACTTAAGGTTCTCCTTTAAAAAAGTGTCCTGGTGTTAACGCTGTCAGATCATTTGGATTTTAGAACGTGGTTTCAGGGGCCGCAAATTTAAAATCGCCTCTATCTTCAGAACTGCAGCTTCAAGTTCCGGAAGCTAGCATACGTTGTAGAAGATATTTAGCAGATTTTATAGCCGCTTCTCACATCTCAACAAAATGTAGTGCCCGGGGAGGAATGAATTAAAAACAAAACTGCAAGTTGAGATGATTTTATTTTGCGCTTCGCTGTTTCGCGTCTCTTAATTCTAGGAGATTTCTCGTACCAGCGAAATTTGCAGCGTTGTCGCAATGGATAGTAGACGTGGGGCAACTAGGAAGTCTTGAGTAGTTGCGAAGCCACAGAACATCGCTGTGTAGGTATTTTGAGGTCTTTTTTCAAGCATCTTGAAATGTATTTGTAACGGACCACAAAAATCTTGAAATGCTTAGTAGGCTACCCTCTATCCTCAGCTAAGTTTTCCATTAGCTGATTTAATAATTTTGGATTAACTCTGCGCATTCTACACACTATACCTTGACCTTGATCTTGACGACCTACATGCAGGTGGTTCTTGTAAATAGGCACTCAGTGAAATAATGGGAATATGGAAGCAACATTGGATGTTTGGCTTGATGTGTTAAACTTGATATTGATGATCTTGTTTTCGTCTAGAATGGTCTAAAGTTACTAATGGTGCTGTATTTTGCGACTTTCTTGAGCTGCTCTAGATATTTATAGTCTTTCTTCATTTCTTGTCTTTGCATTATTTCGGTTATCAGTTTTTTACTTTCATCGAGCACATTTGTTGTGAGCGTTAATTTGTCGTTTTGACTTTCTTGAAATAAATCGACGTACATAATCCATGATATATTATACCTTTCTAAAGGAATTCGTGGAAATTATTCTTTGCAGAATGTTTCTATTTTGTATTGTGGTGACAGCTACGATCTTTGTTGGTCGTGGTTTTTCTAATACGGTTACTGTAGGTTTTTCAACAAACGGTTGTGGCCATATTGATTCTGCCTCGTGTCAAAATGCGGGACCATAGAACCAAGTTGTGCATTGTGATAGTTTTTCTGGCGATAGTCCTCTCGATAGTACTTCTACTGGGTTGTCGTTGGAACGAACACGTCGCCTTTGTTCAGTACTTCTTAATTGTTGTATGACGAAGATTCTGTTGGCGACAAATGTGTGATATGTAGAGCATGCTGAGTTTATCCAGGACAGTATAAGAAGATGGGTACCTTTTTTAGCTTAAGATCAGTCTGCAGTTGATGGGCTAGTTCTGCTTTGCTTCAAGGGTGTAACTCTTGATTTGGCAGAAAATGGTCTTATTGTTATAGTTTTATCCGGGTGAACTAATCACAAATATCCAGCTGCAGTTCTTTCAGCGAAATTGTGCAATTATGCATTTTTTAATACTTTGTTCGCAAATATGTAACGTGGTATTTTGAGTCTGTGAAATTCCTGTGGACGTGCAGCATCTCAGTCACACTTTAACTGTCACAATTTTTGTAAGACAACTTTTGCTAGTACAACTACGGGTGCTAGTAATAGGTCAATTGAACGGGATATATCTGAATATGCTGTTTTTTTTTGTAATTCTTTTACATTCATGCCATATAGTTATTATTGATAGTTCGTCAGTTTTTTGAAGCCAACTGAGTCCTACAATTTTCACTTTTTCTTCATCCGATTTTTTTAAATCTAGTTGAATCTCGTGGTCTTGTGGCTTTATATTTTTCAATAAGGATGGATGGTTGGCACACCACTTCCTAAGAGTAAATTCCACTGCCATCAGCATATCTTGCATAACGTCATCAACACATAAATCACGTTCCAATACTTCAGCTCTCAAATGTTATTCGTTACATTTTTCTTGAGCAAGGCGTTTTAGACAGACATCTTGTCGCCAGATAAGAGGCAGACATTGTACCGTAAGTTACCGTGCACACCCGTACTACTGCAATGTGTCTTCTGGATTGTTTCGCAACCATATCAGTTGAAAGTTACGATATGATTCGTGCACTTTTACCAAACAATACATTTTTTTTAATGTCGGCAGTCATAGGCATATCTGTGCCTGCGTAAACTTAATAGGATAGTGAAGACATCATCTTGTACTGTAGGTCCCATGGCCAGAATATCATTCAAAGATATTTTAGTGTCGGTTTTCTCTGAAACATCATAAACAACTCTTGAAAACGCAATAAAGAAATAGGAAATAACAAGATCGTTGCTGATTTTTATTTCTTCCATATGGCCGAGTAGAATCTATTCTTCCATAAATTTAACATATTTGTTCTTTATTTCAGCATTTTGACTTAATTTTCTTTCCAGAGCTATAAACTGTTGATATGCTATATTTTTAAATTCTATTGGGTCATCTGTAAATGGTAATTTAATCACAAATCTGTGTTCTTGTTGTGTTTTGATTAAAAAATATTTCACAGCATTTTTCTGCTGTTTTCATCTTTTTGACTTGTAATTTGTTAATATACGACAACAAGGAGTGCTGAATTTGCTCTTCAAATGCTGTCGTTTTTGATAGTATCCCACACATAGCTTTTTTTTGTGTTGCACCGATTTTGCATGCCACAATCCAACCGAAAACGATGATTTCTAAAATTGGTAGAGAGTCGCCTAATTCGTTAGTAGTTATGCATAATTTTCGTTCAATTTTTTCTGTTATTAGATGGATTTGAGAGCGTGAGTCGAAAATGGCTCGACACATAATAAATAAACCCTGTTTTTTGGCTATTTTCACACTGAGGGTACCTAGTTCATTTCTCCTTAAAGCTTAGTAGTGAGTGAAGCGGATTGCTCATTTGTTGAACAGGGTGTTTTGCTTCTTGTCAAACTTGGTGCACCCTCTTGAAGGACACTTTTTTTAACGCCTTTAAGACAATTGAAGTTTCTGAATGCCTCTTCAATAATACTATGTAAAATAGACATGATGAAGGTGGCTGCTGACCTTTCAATAGGGGGATCAACATGCGAAATCGTACAAGACCGATGAAACATGCCGTAACTATTGAATTGTCGGAAGTCTTCGTGGTGCCAATGGTAACAGATCTTCAGTACGGTCATGTCTCTGCTGAAGATCTGGCCAACAGTAGTCTGGGCATCCAATTCAAGGGTGGAACGGTATATGCCCAGGGATGCGTGGCTAGGGGAGAGCCTAGTCGCTAATATGCGAACTCTGGATGCCAGGCGACCTCCATTTTCAAATTAAAAGCCTTCTCAAGGTACAAGGGCTCTGCCTTGAGTGACCGTTTATTTCCCTAATACTCGTGGGAATACGTATGGAAAATTCAAAGAACAAAAATAATGAGGGTGATGCACCTCTAAAAGCATCAACATCACAAACATCAACCAAGGAAACAGTTCCTATGGTTGACAAAGTCATAAGAGAAACTAAAAGCTTAGAGAGCTTAAGCGAATATTATGACAGCGACGATGATACAATCACTTGCTAGACAGCGAAGCTGAAACCATCCAAAATCAAGAGGATGAAATTGGAATTTCATTACAGAAACTTCATACAATTGAAGCTGAAAGACTCTGATAGAAGGATAAAACTCAGTAAAGCTGCTATGAAGAGAATGAAGAAACTACTGCCACAAGGCCTAGGCGTTGACGTTTGCAGGCTCTTCAACCTCTTCCAAAAAAAATGGGAAATAATCTCAAGAGAGGCCGCTCTGACGACTCAACTTCTGAGGCTTCTGGCTCTGAAAAAGTCAAAAAACCTCAGAAGGTCGAGATTATCTCTCAACACAAAGAAAAAGACATGCCTACCACAGTAAGTTTTAAGCAAGCTGTGGAAAGCATACAAGTTGGTATTTTGGCGAAATCTTTTCCAGAAGCTCTCTTGACAACTGAGCAAATGAGTGCCATTCAAGAGCAGATTCTGAAAAAAATAATTAAACAAAAGAACAACCAAACAAAACCAAAATTCCTTGGTGCCACCTATAAACCTGGATGGCTAGTTTTAAGGTGCGCCAACGAGAGCACGAAAAATGGCTTCAAGAGCTAGTCGGAGACTTGAAGCCATGGGAAGGGGCAAACCTAGTGATGGTCGAGGAAAAAGATATTCCTCGCACTCAGATATGGTTGGTCACTTCCCTAATAGTGCCAAAAACACAAGTGAGGACATTTTAGGACTCATTAAAGTTTAGAATGAGTACAATGTGGACGATTGGCGATTGGATGGTATCATCAGAAGGGCCAAAAAGAAAACGTCCACCTTGGTCACTCTGTCCGTGGATCATAAGTCTATGGAAGCCTTGAAGAAGAATGACTTCAAAGTTAGTTTCAAATTCGGAGAAGTCGGACTTCGTCGTAGAGGTGAAGGAGGGAAGAGAAAGCTGGAAGAAAGTGAGGGCAAGAAAGACCTCATAGAATCAGCAGCCTCAACCTCCAGAACTTCTACAGAAAAGGCCCAAATAGCAGCCAAAAAAAATGGTAAACATCAAGGTAAACCCAAGAAAGGGGCAAAGGACGGAAGTGCCAACTCCAATCGAGGCAAACCTTAGATGTCTACCAACATCAAATGCCTACAGATAAACCTTCACCATTCGAAAGCTGCATCAGATGTGCTTTACCGAAGGTTTATCAAGGACAACGTGGACATGGGACTAGTACAAGAACCATTGACATTGAGATTACAAATCAAACTCAACACACCAAATTATAAGCTTATTTACGTTAATAAATCCAACATGCCCGAAATAGCCTTTTTGATAAAAAACACAATAAACTTCTCTCCAATTTCAGGATTTATTTCACAAGACCTGGTTGCAGTACTGTTGGAGGTGCTCACACAGTCGGGTAAGCAAAAGGCTATAATAGCCTCCGCTTACTTTGACAGCACAGACGCAGAACCTCCACCTAGCTCAACACACAAACTAGTACAGTACTGCAAGGAGAACAACACCCAGCTGGTTCTGAGCTGTGATGCCAATGCTCATCATGTTTTATGGGGAAGCTGAAACACCAACAAAAGAGGTGAGTGCCTTTTAGAACATATTAATTGTAATAATATTATAGTTAATAACGTAGGCAATAAACCCACCTTTAGAAATATCATTAGGCAGGAAGTCCTTGACCTATTATTTTAGTTTGAATTGTTATATCTATTACTGTTACTAGTTCTTGTATTTAAATTATTTGTTCTATTTGGTGAAATGTTATAATGTGCATAACCGGCTTCGTATAGTATGTCTATAGCGGCTTCTAGATTGTCAGGATTTCTGCAATACAGTAAGGACGTCATAGGTTCAGGAATTTTATTTTTGAATACCGTTGGTGCAGATGATTTATTCTTTGAAATAGTTTGTTCGATATTTGCTAAATCGTCTCCAGCAGTTAATCTTGTTTTTACATTAAGTCGCCGTAAAGTGTATTTTATTTCATTATAAAATTCGACAGAATTGGTTTTGAATGTTACACCTCTTAATTGATCGAATAATTCTTCTAAAGTCATTCGATCACCAAAATTATGTATAAGAATTGCTTTTATATCTAACAAGCAAGTAACGTGGTTATTGATTTCTATACACTCTCTTGCTTTGCCTCTCAACCTTGATTTGATTCAATCAGAAAAAATACTTTGTGACACAGAATCGTAGCGTAATAAAAGTGGATGAACTTTATCTATAAGGACTGTGAAATTTTGTAAATCCCTATAATCTCCATGAAATTCCGGTGCTTTACTTAGATACTTTAAAGGGTCAATGATAGTGCCATTTTTTGTTCTGCGATATTCAAATTATTAATGTATATTATTAAATTTTGTGTGTTGCTAACAAGGTTGTTTTTTTTTCTATTGTTAAATTTTTTCTCCAATACAATTAGAGCTTTTTGAATTCTCTACTTATCCTAAGCTAAAGCTACCTATCAGGTTTGTGAGATCTTCTAAGCTACTACTATAATTCTTAATACTACTATTCATAACCTACTTGTTTTCTTCGTAGTTGATGCAATGCTGATTTTGAACAGATGAACTGATGTTGTTAATAATACACTGATATTGATGTCCTCGCCGGGGGATGAGAGATTAAATGTGTATCTTTAAATAATTAGAAATTTTCGTTTTTGGATTTTGTTTTTTACAAAACAAAACAAAAAAATTATGCACACTTTTGTTTATTTTATATGTTTATTCTCGGTATGTACATGTAAAATATTTACATACATATATGTATGTCATAACTGTATTTTATTTTAAATATAAATCTGTATATATGTATGTATGTATTATTGTTATGCAATATCTATGTATTATGTATATAAATTTTTTTTTTTTTTTTTTTTTTTTTGACACTATATCACTTCTTTTGATATATAGTATAATTTTCACTAAACCACTTCTTCTGATATATAGTGTCAAAAAAATTTTCCTAATAAATTTTGGTTTTTAAGAATGTGCCATAAATGTTTAAAAATAAGTATCCTAAATCATTAACGCAGGCAGTTAAATACAGAAGGTGGTGGATGTTGTACGTTACACTACTCTCCCCAGATGTTTTTGGAAAATTTTCTACAAAACATTATAATAGCTTGAAAGCTCTTCGGACAAAAGAGCAGCCTATATGCACAATGTAACAAAAGAAACATTTCATTTCATTATTTATTTTGTAAAACGGCAGTGTTTTAGTTTTTAACATTCTTATCAAATTTGATGATTTAGTTACGCCTAGATCAATAAGATGCATGGGATCAATTACAATTTTTGATATTATATTGACACCAATTTCTTCGAATAGCGTCTGTCGCGTATGAAAATAGTTTTGATGGAAATTTACATATTTTCTTTCTCGAAAGTCTTGATCAGACATCAAAGTTGCAATTTTTGTATCATATACAACAACATTGTTTACTTTTCTTCCCCGTTGTATACACTTTGTACATCTGTGAGATGATGTGTGACCTGCTATTCCACAGATAAAAGATTTTGCTGGTGCATCGAAAATAAACGCCCTTAATGTATATTTTATTATTTTGTCACTTATTTCTAATCCATTTTGTAACAAAACTTTAACTTCCGCTGTAAAATCATCCAAGTAAGTCTCAACATTAATTGGCTTTTTATTTTTAAAAAAGCTCTTATTAAAAATACTTTTATATTTGGAATATTTACAATTTTCCTTAAATGGGCCATAATTGCAGATTTGAACTCTTAAAAAGAGGCAAACCATCAATATTTATGTCCAGAATAACTTCATTGTATTCGCCAATTATATTACATATTTTATTCATTTGCTCTTTAATACCATAATGCCAGTATTCACCGGGAGCAACTGTTCTTACTATAATTTTTTCAGAAGTATTTACGATTCTTTTGTTATTACTTGGGACTTTCAAATTCTGCTTTCTCAAAATTTGTAATAATGCATTTACACTTTCTCTTGTCGGATTGAACTTTATGCACCATTGTCTTAATTCTTCTTTAAGAGAAGGAACAGAATTCACATTAGTGTTTGAGACATTTGTTTCAAAAGTCACTTTATTTGAATCCCCCGGTAAAATTGTTCCCAATCCTCTTTCTGTGGTATTTTTCTTGTTTAAAAATCTAACATAAATTTCTTTTTGTTTTTTACTGGGACGTTTCAATCTGATCCATATGAAGTATTTGATTGCATTTTCGAAAGATTGATTGAATTTGTGGCTTTTTTATTTTGTGTAATATATGCGCTTTCCAGCTAAGTTTATGATCAAAAATCACATCTAGGTACTTGTGTTTGTTTACTGTTTCTATGTTTTTCTTTGCAATTCTTTCGAATAATTTACAGAGTCAATTTGTAAGGGATATTGGTCTGTAGCTATTTGGAAGGAAAGGATCTTTTTGGGGTTTTGATATCGGTATTAGAAGAGTTCTTTTCCAACTTTTCTTCTTAAGTTTTTGATCATGTTCTAGTCTATGCACACTTTTCTTTATTTTATATGTTTATTCTCGTTATGTACATGTAGACTTTTTACATATATGTATGTTATAACATTATTTTATTTTAAATATATATCTGTATATGTATATGTATTATTGTTATATAATATATGTATGTGTATCATGTATATAAATTTTTTTTTTTTAAATTTAAAATTTAAGTTACATTTAAAAGAAGTTAAAATATAATCTTAATAAATAGCACCTATTCATAAAAAAATATACATTTTTAAACACACCAACCATTGTAGGTTGCTAGTCCTAAGTCTGGATAAAGTGTACGAAGGGAAATTTAGTCATTATTTCAGTCTGCAAAAACCTAAAAATAATCGAATAGTTTTTATGATTATTTAGAGCATATTTTTTAAACTGTCAACCCAAAAACGGTTGAAAACAAATTGCCCATATGGTAAAAAAAAATTAAACCAAATTAAAAATAGAAGAAAATTGTCGATTTTGAAAAAAGACATAATAAAAAAAATATTCGGCTTTTTTCTCGGAAATTACAAAAGCTAAGAATTTTGTTGATTAATTCCTTCATAAATTAAAATAGCCATGTCTGTATATGATAAATATATTACATAATATGTATATTTATACGTATAAATGTATAATAATAATAATAATAAGAAATACATATTTTATAATTTTAAAGAAAAAAGCAAATATGTATGTATGTATGTAGCTATGTATTTTTGTTCAAAACAAAAAAGAAATTCAAAAGTATAAATTACGGCAAGAATGCAATCATGTTAATTTGTTATACATACATATTATGTAAAAATTGAAAATTCTTAACAGAAATCTGCCAAAGCATAATCAAAGTAATCATATGACGTTATATGACGTTATAAAATACTCTCACAAAATCAATGACGTCAAAGTTTGAAGAAACTTTATTAAAACTTTGCTATGCAGCTTTGATAGAAAAGCTTTTGCCTGTTAATCTTGTCGGTTAAGAGCCCAATTTAGTGAAATGGCCTGCAAAGTGACCGACTACAGCCTACATTTCAACCGATTTTCATGAAATTTCATATCATTGTGTATAAACTTATATAGTGGTGACAAAAATTCGATCATCTTTGCTCAATAGGTGTCTCCACCATTCACTTATGTACTTTTTCATATAAATTTTATATTTAGTTTTTTTAACTTTGAATTTCTGTTCTTTTTTTTCTGAGAAATAAATGAGAACATTTGAGAGTAAGAAAAAAATTATTATTCATCAACATCATATTCATATCCATATGTTCATGATTCATGAATGACTTTTTTTTACTTTGTTTTGGTTTCTCATTGATATTTTGCTAGAAATGATTTTTAAGGATAAACATTTAATACAGACATAGGTAGGTATATACAACAATTAAATAGAATTATAATTGCCATAATACCTATATATATACATGTGTATGCTAACGAAGTGAAATGAATGTATAATATGTTATTCTTACTATTTTGATATTTTTTAAATGTCGTTTTCATTGGTTGGATATCTATATGTACATATGGATGTGAACTTTATATGAAATGTATGAAAAACTAATTTTTAATTTTGAATAATTTCCCATGCGTGTACGTAGGTATAATTTTTTTTTTTTTAATTTATAAAATTTGAGACTTAATTAAAATATGATCCCTTTGAGCTAGGACCTTGAAACTTCACCAATTTCTCCATTGAAGGGTCCTACGTACACATCCTAGCTCAAAATTGTTAGAACAAAATATCCTTTTTTTTACATAAACAAAATTGGCCGTGAGTATACAAATGTACCTATACGTAAATTTTGTTTCTTCAAAAAGGTGTTTCTCATCATCCTGTTAACCAAAAACCGTAATTTTTTGACCCAAATATTTGTTGAGTGTCCTCAGCTCGTGCGATTTTTGTGTACTATTTTTACTTTTTGAAATAAGGTAAAGAGACGAAACATTTCCATACATTTGCAAGACCAAACATAAATTTCAACTTCAAAGATCTGCATCTCAGGATCCCGTAAACAGTTTACTGAAAACTAATATTTATAAAAATAAAACATTTATCAAAGTGTTCTCTTTAGTATTGTCCTTAACAGTATTGTTGTACTGAGCAAAAAATGTTGCATTTTGTTACATTAAAATTAATCTGCGTGGTTTTATGTTTGATACCATGTAACTCGCGTTCTATTGCGGGGATATTTTTGGTGTCAAAAGAAGTTCTGTAGAAAATACTGTGCAAAAATTTTAAATCAATCAAATTTTAAAACGGATTTTTGACGAAAATGTAATAACATAAAAACGATTGTTAAAGAAGTATGTTCTCGTGGGAAAAGAAAATTAAAACTTGACCAGGATATTCTATGGAGATTTCACAACAAAACAAATTTCAAATGATAACAATATGTTTCTTATGATCAAAGAATAAAATGGACAGAAAAATCAGTATTTTAAAATGCATGAAAACTGACTTTTATTCTTCACCTTTTGCTTCTTTGCTTGGTCAATATAATCTGAAGTAGATGTTCTTCTATCTACTCTGCTTTTTTATATACTTATGTATGTACATAAATTGATAGATTATTATGAATGAAATGTGTTTATTTTTTCAGATATTTTCTTTAATGACTTTTTCTTGATTAAATAAATGAAATAAAAAATATCTGTTCAAACAAATTTTAGATTATTTCAACTAATATTGAGTCTAAGGTTCTTGTACCTAGACTTTGATGAAAGCGTACAATTGATTGTATGTATCAATGTACTTGAATGGTTAAAGGTTTCTAGACTTTGATGAAAGTGTACAATTGATTCTATGTATCAATGTACTTGAATGATTGAAGGTTCTGAAGAAATTAAATATACAACTTGATTGTTAAGTAAAAATTGTAAATTTATTCAATAAATTGATTTCCTTTTATACAAAAATTAAGCAATGTCAACAATAAAAATAATAAATCATTAATATATAAAGAAAAAATGCAGTTATTCAAAAATGATAATTAAATTATATGTAATATGTAAAAGAACCAATATTTAATGCAAGCCAGGTAAAACAGTATAATTATTTATTGTATAATGCAAGCTAAGCAAATAACATAATTATTTTAATATTTAGTGTAAGCAAAAATAACATAAATAAAAAAGCATTTAAATGAATTTAAGTATGTAAAGTTTATTTGGTTATTAAACTGCTGTGACAGCATGAGAACGGAAGTGAACATTTTCCCCCGCTTTGAACCTGTGGTTCAAATTAGTTAAACGTTGACTGTGAATTCGGCTTGTGTTGCTGAACTTTTTCTGGGAATAATGTATACCCTGCAATTATGAGTATCAGTTCAATAGCGAGATATGTAGCTTACGGAGAAATTGTGTATCAAATGAGGTTCTATTGTTCGTGAGAAGTGAAGATTAGTATGTTCCTTAAGCTCTTCCTTTAGTTTGTTCAACTCTTCGAGATGTGGTGTGTAACTAGTTTCCTTGCTTGTATTGAACTTCCCTTGTACTTGCTCCCTAAGTATGGCTTCACTAATATTTCCCAATCTAGGATATGAAGAATGGACCTTACTAGTATAAATTTGATGACCATCAAGCGCAATAAATCCTTGTCTAAGCTTACAGTTGGATGACAGGCGTAATAAACCAGATTCTGACATTGATATGCGATGTACTTCTTCATCACATAGCAGATTTGACGACGTTGATCTGAACATAGCGAAAATCCATTCATTTGCTGTTGAAAGCTGTATCCATCTAGGATCGGTGATTGATCGAGCAAATTGGCATGATTTTTGAAATTTAGATTCGAAGAATAGTATGACTTCACACGAATGGATAGATTGCTTGCATAGGGTATCTTGATTGTTAGTACTGCTACAGAAAGCGTATTGATATTCTGTTAAGGGATAATACCGTTCTCTTTGAGTGTCAATAGCCAGGTACCTTGTTGTAGGTGTAAGTTTGAGAAGTTTTTCATTATTAATCATAGGTATCGGCAACAAGTGAAGCAGAATAAAGTTGTCTGCGTTGAGAATTGGTAATCTTAATTCAAAAATTACAAAATTTGATGTTATTCCTGCGTTTACTGATATTAGTTTGTAAAATTGTGGAATATTTTCTTGCTCGGCCGGTAAACGCAGAGACTGTGGCAGATGTGTTTTTATTTTTATTATTTCTTCATGTAGTTGTTGTGGTGATAGTAATAAAGGATTAAATTTTCCGTGATGACCTTCTATTATTACTTGAACAATTATTGTTTGGATTCGTTGAATATTAATTAACATCAGTGTCATCTGCGTGGAAATGGAATTAAATAATTCAATTAATCGAATCTGTTGTAATTCATCCTCAACTGCTCGTAACTGATTGTAGGCCTGTGCAAATTGTTGATCAATGTTGTCAAATTTTGTTTTAATGTTTTGTTGATTCCCCTTTATGATATTGATTGTTGTATCAATAATACTGGTCTGGTTGTGAGTTAAGTTAAGTAGATAGTCATGATTATATTTCATTGACTTGATATTGTCCTCAAGTGTCTTTGCATAATCGGCATCTAAGATTCCAAAAGCCCAGTTGGCTCCTCGGACAACGATATCTATAAGTCCTCTTTTAGGTCTGTTGTGAGTATTATTGATTAATAAGTCGTTGTCTATCTGAATTTCTCTAATAAGATGATTTCTCTGATAAGATGAAATGATCGATTGTTTGACTGCAAGAGGTTATTTTTAGGTTAGTTTTAGTTATCTCGTTGCATAGATGTTTTAATGCCCTAGTTCCATTGACCAGTGTTGATAGTTCTCTCCCAAATGGTTTTAGATCGTAAAAGGAAATAATCTTCCATTCTGTTGTTTGGAAGCTCATGCTTCCTATATTTTGAAAATAAATGCCTGGATTGGAATCGAATTTGGAGATTTGAAATAAATTGCTCGTTGTCGATGCAGTAACGATGGGTAGCGTAAGACAAATTACAAGAAGTATTGTTAAGAAGGACATTCCTCTTCTTTTCTTAGTTGGTGTCTCGTTTAAATTATCAATTGAACTCTGATTTACAGATCAAGTATGACTGTTGCTATTTTGAGTTGGTTGGTGCGAATCACGTGCAATTTTCTCGTTGTCATTTTCATGTGGTAAGAGAGCAAGTCTAGTTACTGGTCGTTTGAGTTCACCTCCTGACGTTTTGATGTCAGCGACGCGAACCATTCCATCGTTTCCTTTATAAACATTCATGACCCTTCCGAGCGACCATTTCATAATTGGCAGATTTTGAGATGTTTCTTTCCATTTATACCTGTGTTGTAATGTGTTCAGGTATTCACACGACCATCGATTCCAAAAGTCCTGTTTTACATGCGTTACTAGCTCCCATCTGGTTAATAAATTCGCCTTATTTGGTTGTGATTCAGGATCTATGGTTGAAACTAATGGCTCGCCTATTAAAAAATGTCCTAGGGTTAGTGCTGACAAGTCGTTGGGATCTAAAGATAGAGGAGTTATAGGCCGTGAATTTAAGATAGCTTCGATTTCAATGACGACGGTGTCCATTTCTTCATACGACAAATTTGCTGATTGAACCATCTTCACAAGCATATGCTTAGTAGATTTTACCGCTGCCTCCCATAATCCACCAAAGTGAGGTGACCTAGTAGGAATAAAGCGAAATTCTACTCCCTTTGATGCGCATGCGCTGACAATTGTTTTTTGTGCTCTTTCATTGTAAATGGAGTACGACAATTCCATTAGCTGATTTTTAGCGCCTACAAAGTTTGTGGCGTTGTCGCAGTATAGATGTTTACATTTTCCTCTTCGTCCCATGAATCATTTTAGCGCTCCTATAAATGCATCAATTATAAGATCAGTCACGAGTTCTAGGTGGACTGCCTTTGTTGCGAAATAACAAAATACAGCCACATAACTTTTCTGTGGTTTGCGTCCTCTTGTATGAAAATGCACCCATATAGGTCCACAAAAATCTACCCCTGAGTTCAAAAATGGACGAGCTGGTTCTATTCTGTCGGATGGTAAGTTACCCATTATTTTATTCAGAGTTTTAGGTTTTGATTTAAAACATGTAATGCAGTTTTGAGTAATTGATCTTGCAACTGTTTTTCCTTTCATCGGCCAAAAATGTTGTCGAGTAATAGAAAGTAATCCTTGTGGTCCAATATGTCCATTTTCCTTGTGAAGCTCCGTCATGAGCATTTTTGTGAGCAGTTTTGTAAGGAAGAAGCATCTGGTGCCTAGCATCAAATGGTAATGATGCTGCTTCCAGTCTGCCCCCCACTCGATAATTAATGTAATAGCCTTACGTTTTCTTTCTAAAGGGCATTGTTTTTTGTTGTTAAATTCAGCAGGCCAAGTATCCTTGGTTCCATAAAGAAAGATTGGACCGTATATCCAGATGTTGCATTGATGCAATTTTGGAGGTTCCATTGCTCTGGAAAGAATGTCTGCAGGGTTGTTTTTTGATGACACGTGTCGCCATTGTTCTGGAACTGATGATCTGTGGATGTTGCTGATTCGATTTGCTACAAAGGTATGATACTGTGATGGTGATGAGTGTATCCATGACAGTACTATTTCAGAATCCGTCCAAAAATATGAGGGTGCTTGCTGCATTTCTAAAATTTTTATTACTCGTTCTGTCAGTTCCACAGCCAATTCACATGCACAGAGTTCTAGGCGTGGCAGTGTAATTTTCTTGATTGGAGCTACTCTTGTTTTTGAACATAGCAATCTGACACTAACTTGTCCATCTTTGTCTACAGATCGTATGTAAACTGCTGCCCCATATGCCTTTTCAGAAGCGTCAGCGAATGTATGAAGTTGCGCTTGTTTACAAATATTGTTACACAGCACACGCCTTGGAATTTGAAATTTTTCCAATGTCAAGATTTTCTTGAAATTTGTACCACTGTTGTCGTAAATGTATTGGAAGCTCGTCTTCTCACTCTAGTTTTAGTTGCCATAACTCTTGTAAAAATTTTAGCACTAACAGTGACCGGACTAAGTATCCCCAATGGATCAAATAATTTTGCTATGTCTGATGCAACCGTGCGTTTTGTAACACGTGTTTTTTCATTGCGATTGATTTTTACTGAAAAGTTATCACTTTTTGGATGCCATGTTAGTCCCAAAGTTTTTATTTGTTGATCTTTGCAATCATTGAAGTTGATTTGAACTTCCTGACTTTCGGGTGGAATGTGCGCTAATAATCTAGGATGATTTCCACACCACTTTATTAGTTCAAACCCTCCTTCCGTCAAAAGTTTTGTTAATTGCTCTTGTATTTCAAGTACTTCTGTAACACTGTCAGCCCCTGTGATGACATCATCAACATAGAAGTCCTTTGCTGAAATCCTTGCACCTAATGGGTATTTTACCTTTCCTTCTTGAGCCAATTTTGTTGCAAGGTATGGTGCTGGTCTGGTACATACATATGTTACTGTTTTTAACTGAAAACATTTAACGAATTCTTCTGTATTTCTTCTCCAAAAAATCAATTGAAATTTTCGGTCATACTTGTGAACAAGTATTTGACGATACATTTTTTGAATATCTGCCGTGAACACAAATGTTTTCATACGAAATCTTAACAAAATTGAAAATAGATCATCCTGAATCACTGGACCAATGTGAAGAATGTCATTTAATGAGATATTTGTAGTACTCTCAGTTTTGTTGATGTACTATCGGGCTTAAGTACGCAGTGGTGAGGAAGAAAGTATTTTGGCCCTTTAATTTCTTGTAAATTTACGGGCTCCATATGATTAAGCTGTAAATATTCATCCATGAATTGGACATATTGTTTTCGTAAGGATTCATCTTTTTTCAATCGTTTTTCTAATGCCATAAAACGTCTATATGCCACTGCCATTGAATCTCCTAATTGTGATTGATTATTATCTTTAAATGGTAGTTTAACTACAAAACGTCCTTAATGATTTCGTTGGGTTGTTGTTAAAAAGTATTTTTCACATTGATTTTTTGCATCTGACATTGGTGCAGGTTGTTCCTTGACAGCTTCAATTTTCTAAAAGTTTTCAATTGTACTTTCAAGTGATTCCCTTTCAGTACATATATTGCATGCAGCAATTGCAGATGTCACCTGTTTTACACCTCCTGAAAGTATCCAACCTAATTAGGTGTTTTGTATTATTGGAAGATCATTACTCAGCATTACATTTTTGGAATATTGAATAAAGGATCTGCAAGTTTGATGTTTTGTGGTATGTTCCAATGTGTGGTGTCAATTTTGACCGTTGGTTGTAATGTGGCTATTTGTGGTAAAACGAGCGCTTCAATGTGGGTCGAATATACGGTGCAGGTTGATTGTATGTGAACATTGATTCTTGATTGCACCTTGTGGGTTTTGCTACCTACTCCTTCAATGAAAAACGTATCAGAAGTCGTGTTTAAACCTAGTTGTTTCACTATTCTTGATGTAATTAAGTTTACTTGTGAACCAGAATCCAACACAGCACGGCATTCTATTGTTCCATTCGGACCACTCAATTTTATATTAGCTGTTCCTAATAAGATGTATTGTTGGTTTGGTTTTGCTGAAATTGTATTTACTGTAATTGTTTCAGGTTGCTTGGTTGCCTGATTACTGATTAGACTCGATGAGGAGGGTGTTGTTGATGAATTGAGTTTTTGTGATTTTTTGTTGTTCTCGTAATGCAATAACGTATTATGTTTTTTCTCACAAAACTTACAGGTTCTTGATATGCATTTTGATAGTTGATGAACAGATTTTAAGCAGTTTATGCAACGATGATGCTTTTGAACCAATTTGATTCTGTTTTCTGGTGAAAGTTGTAAAAATCATTTGCATGCATATAACGGATATTTGTCCTTGCATGCGATACATTTGTGAGATTCTGTACTTACAACATAAGTTAATATTTTTGCAGTACCATTATTTCGACGTTGGAGGTCGGTGGGTTTTGGTTTATTTAAGATTTCTAAGGAGTGATACCTATTTTCTAAAAATTGTAAAAATTTTTTTAATGATTGTAGTTCTTTGGAGTTTTCTAACAATTGTTCATATAAATTTTAAGAAATTCGATCTAATTTCTTCGTCAAGATATACAACAAAAGTTGATCCCAGTTTTCGGTATTTACCCCCAAGTTTTATAATCCCATGAGACATTGTTCAGTAGTGTCTCTCAAATTTTTTATGGAAACTGCTGATACATTATCCATCGTGTGTGTTGGTTGCGATAGTAATTTGTTTATCAATGAACTTACTTGAACCCTTAGGTTTGTATATCTATTTTTCAAAGTTCCCAAGCTGCTATATAGTTATTCGTAGCTATTCTGTGTGTAGTTAGCAGTTTCTGCTAATTTGACATTCTGCTAACTTTCATACAAAATTTTGACAGCTCTTAAAAAAATCTGCTAAGACAAAAATTGGTATTCTGCTTCAAAAAATTAACAGAAAAACCTGCTAACTTTTCTGCTAACTAGCAGGTGCTATTTTCGAGTTCGTTATCGTTTAAGTTTTCTGCTAACTTCTGTCATTTTTAAGTTTTGGTACATAAATATCACAATTTAATAAAATGGATGATTTTTATAACGTAATTACCAAATATACAAATAAAATGTAATAAATATGAAATAATTACCTTCATTTTCATTTACAAATTTATTCAATTACAAAATGTAAACAACAGATAGTGTATAAACATTGGTGGTTATAAAAACTTCTGTACACATGTTTATTCACATATTTTTACAACGGTTTATATTACATTTGAGGTTGACTCGACCGATTGTAACTATAGTGTGAGTGTATTATTCTTTCGGTCAAATTATTTTAGATGATTCTTACTACACCGAGCTGGAAAAAATTATTCCAATATTTTTAGAACGAGCACAAAAAAACTGGTTCAACTACCTAGTGTAGAAAGGCAAAAAATTTCTTTAAAGTGACATTTGTTAGCAGATTTCGAATTTCTGTTGACAGCTTCATAAAGATTTCGAAAAATATTTGTGACCAGAATACGAATTTTAAAGAACCTGCTACCATCTCATTCTGCTAACTTTCTTAGCAGAAAAATCTGCTAACTAAAGAATGTGTACAGAATAGCTCTGATTGTCTGATAACATCAAATTCCTCAACAGCTTTTCAGCATCTCCTGTTAGACTAGTTTTTAAGTACCATAATTTTTGACAATTACTCATAGCTGGTGAACTATGTATCATCTTGCAAAATAAATCATGAAATGATTGCCATTTCATGTAATCGCCATCAAATTTTGGAAGCATTATTTTAGGTAGTTTAACAATAGATTGATTTTCCTGCATTCTTGATGGTACAGACATTTTGTTGTTCACATTATGATCAATTTGTGTCGAGAATTGCACTATGAATTGACCTACCTTGTCTTCTAGCTCATCATAATCATAAGTAAGCATGGGATTTTCTGTTAGTTCCCACATTTCGTACTTAATATTCTCCATTTGATTCCAATAATTATTTAATGCTTTGATTTTTAATTGATAATATTGAACTGGGTGATGTTCTTGGTCGTCCGCCAAGGATTGTACTAATTTGCGAAGAGACGATGCTATACTGCCTTGTTTGCGCTGAAGTCGTATCATCTCCGTATCAGGATTTTTATCGTGAATTTGGTTGCTATTTATTGGTGAGTTGTGTATTGATTGATGATGTTGTTGATCACTTGTTTGATCTGATGGTGCCGGCAAGTTCCTTTTGCGACTAGCACCTGTTTCAATTGCACTTATTTGATCTGCAATTTGTTCTTGATAGTTGTGGTATATTGTGCGTATTTTGTCGTAGTAGTTTGTTGTAAAATACGCATGTTATATTGGAGAGTTAGCATCACTACGAATTTTTGTGTCAGTAGTTTCAAATAAGTCCCATGCTGCCTCTAAACGTTCCAAAAAATCCTTTAATGATTCTAATGTTACAGATTTTGATGTAACATCCTCTTTAAACTGGTTAATTATTCCCTGGAGAATTTGGCCAGTTTCATTTTGTTGATTCATAAGGTTGGGATTTACCATTATGAACAAGTTTAGAATTTATTTCTACTGGAAAAAAAAAAATTGTCGTTGTTGTTGTTGTTGTTGGACGTACATAATATATCACGTCGGGGTCACCAAATGTTGAAACAAATTTTGGATTATTTCAACTAATATTGAGTCTAAGGTTCTTGTACCTAGACTTTGATGAAAGTGTACAATTGATTCTATGTATCAATGTACTTGAATGGTTGAAGGTTTCTAGACTTTGATGAAAGTGTACAATTGATTCTATGTATCAATGTACTTGAATGATTGAAGGTTCTGAAGAAATTAAATATACAACTTGATTGTTAAGTAAAAATTGTAAATTTATTCAATAAATTGATTTCCTTTTATACAAAAATTAAGCAATGTCAACAATAAAAATAATAAATCAATAATATACAGGGTGTTTCACAGATCGTGTGTCAAACTCAACATGGTGGTAGATCTCGATGAGAATTGAAAAAAATCGTATGGGGGGGGATCTGTTTCTTTTCTCAATGGTTACCTATATATTCAAGGTCAAAGACAATTTTTTCCGAAAAGTAACCAGTTCTAGTTTTTGCAACATATTTCAGCACTTGCGTAATTTACAGAGCTGAATAAAAGTTATTTCTAAGGAGAACCTTCAGACCTCTCAAAAAATGTCTTGTAAAGTTGTATGTCAAATGGTTCAGAAGTAATTGTAACTCAAAGTCAAAAAAATTTGAAAAAAATTGTCATTTTTATGTTCAAGGTCGAATATCTCGAAAATTTGCCTTATTATTTTTTTGGCTTAAATAAAAGACTATTTTGTCTACTTTGATATGGTTTTTGTTTTATTGTATTATCTTTATTCGTTCAAAAGTTATAAACCATGATGTAAAAGCAATGTAATGTAATGGACATGCGCTTTGACGTGAATGAATAAAATATGAAAAACAAGTACAAAATTAACGAATTTTGAAGAAACTGCTTTTACATTATGGTTTATAACTTTTGAACGAATAAAGATAATACAATAAAACAAAAACCATATCAAAGTAGACAAAATAGTCTTGACTTTTTTTCATTTCTCATCGAGATCTACCACCATGTTCAGTTTGGCACACGATCTGTGAAACACCCTGTATAAAGAAAAAATGCAATTATTCAAAAATGATAATTAAATTATATGTAATATGTAAAAGAACCAATATTTAATGCAAGCCAGGTAAAACAGTATAATTATTTATTGTATAATGCAAGCTAAGCAAATAACATAATTATTTTAATTTTTAGTGTAAGCAAAAATAACATTATTAAAGAAGTATTTAAATGAATTTATATATGTAAAGTTTATTTGGTTATTAAACTGCTGTGACAGCATGAGAACGGAAGTGAACAATATCAATTTTTCAATAATAATAAGAAGTGCCTACATTAGAGTCTGTATATAAAATATGAAGATACTTTTTTCAAAATTTCACTAAAGGTTTATTACTTTAAATATGTAATTGTTAAGTGAAAGATTTTCCATTTTAAATTTATGATTTAAGAATCCTCTTGTTTTAAAATTGATTTAATGACCAACTGTCCTCAACCCTTATGTTTTATCCTATTTTAATATTTTGAATTATATGTACTATAATACATAACAACCAAGACAGTATATTTAAATCGGTGAAATTTTATACATCGTACGCCTATTTTTCAAGCATATACCTTTCTTAAACGATATTTTTTCTATGAATGTACCTGAATGAATTTTAGTGAATGTGCTATATAGGTATATAATATATACATACACTCCGCGAAACCTGATTAAGAACAACTTTGTTTTGCCTGAATTTCTACCTGTATGGGGTGATCCTAAAAATTATTGATAAGAAATAATTTTGTTTAGAGTATTCAATAAGAAAATAAGGTAACTATGGAAATTCCCTCAATTAACAAAAATTTTAGGATACTTTTCTCAAAAAGGTGTATAAATAGCGCGACACCGGTTTAAGAACAGGTAAAGAAAAATAAATAAAACACTTAAAAAATCGTATTTTTAAAATATTTTTTTTTATTATTAGTGTGTATGTTTACCATTGCTACTAATCAATCCAAAAATTCTGTTCTGTAGTGACTGGTACAGGGTGGTTATTAAATCTTGTGGAATGGAATTCCATGTTTTGACGGTTTAATTCAAACAATTAATGGGGTTTTATTAATATGAAAAAGTCTGAAAAACAGTCAAACTTACTCAATCACTTCGAGATTGAACCAGGATCCTCTTGAAAATAGCATATCCATATTAAGAAAAAATAAAGGAAATTATGAGAAAAATCCTTCACCTTATAGAATTTCTAGAAATATAAGGCAAATGACATTTCAAAATTATGTACCATCTCTGCAAACTGGGTATGAGTTTTCCGATGCAGAAAATTTACTGTCAAACTCAGCAGAATTTATTTCTGATCTAATCGATGAAATAGTAACTGCTGATGAGAAAAAAAGATATGTATGTATAAAATAAACATATAAAATATTTTTTATTAGAAGCATTTAATTTTTTCATATTATGTACGTTATATTCCAATAAATATGAATGAATGTTTTTGCAGGAAAAATATATACGTAGGTACATATGTATGTACATATTTCCGTTTAAAATACATTGACTTAAAAATTAGAAAAAAGAAAAATCTGTAATATCAATATGCAATAAAAGCTGTCAGGAAAATTAATAGTCGCATTAAAAAAACGTTTAGAAAATATTCTAACAAACAGGTATTTTAGATTATTCTGAAAAGCCCTTTTTTAAGCAATCCTCAACACTAGAATCAATTCTGGCACATTTTCGTCAAAAATCAGTTTTCAAATTTGAATATCTCTGGACCCTATGATTCGAATAACTTAAAATTTCTGTAGCATATACTTATGTATATAAATTCTTTTTTAAACAGAAAAAAATCCCTGCCACAGGGAACGAGCTCCAAAGAATAAGTTACGTAGATCAATGTTAACGAAATTTTTGCAGACCTTTTCGTTCCTTTAAAAAAAATATATTCCCGGTAGAGCAGAAAGTTGAGATTTAACCAAGATGTTTCTTGAAGGGTTGAAATCCTTCGACTAGGGCAAAAGTTATCAAATAAAATGCAAAAAAGCGTCATTTTTTTAATAAAAAATCAACATTTTTTTCCCTTTTACTGCTACCCGTCTTATTTTTGAAATTATCATAGCAATTAAATTGAAATGTTTTTCAATCTAGTGCTTCTTATTTGAATCAAATCGGTGCAACAGAGTCCGAGATATAATATCCCAAAGTTGACAAGTGCCACTTTTACCATAAAAAATTTTGAAAAAATTATATGGAAAATTGAAAATAATTTTTTTCATTCACAAAAATGTACATAGGTATCACTTTTTTTCTAAAAAATTTTATCTTCGAATTTTAAAGTCAAATTTTTCATATTAATTGCATTAAATATGTAGTTATAGATATATAAAATAAAACTGATAAAATCATATTTTTAAATATTAAAACTGCAAGTGGTAGAAAAAATAAACAATGAACATACTTAATTCATAGTTGCCAGAAAAAATTGTTATCCCATATTAAACAGAACATTGCAACAACGCTGTATAATATTCATAATATGAAAGAAGTAGAAATATTTCTAAAATGTTAAATATACACAAACAATGTACCTATACAAAATACAAAATGTATATGTATATATGTATATATATACATATGTATATCATATCATAATAGAAATACCTAAATAATTATTATATTAATGCGTTTAGAAGAAAAAATCAATCTCAACGGTTTCCGGGGTACGAAAGGTTAAAGATTTTTCCTACTTTTTTTGTCACTTTGCAGGCCATTTCACTAATGTGGACTCTTAATAACTAAATTTCTATTAATTTTATGATATAATAATGTTAATGAAAAATGTTTATTTGATAAAAATGTACAAATTTGTAGAATAATATAATTTAATATTTTTACTACTTTGGGAGATATCAGGAAAAATTGATTCTCAGTTTTATGTTATTTAATATTTATCACGTTTTTTCTTTGATTTACGTTGCTCATAGATATTTATTATATTGGGTGAAAATAAAGTTTAGGATTTTTTTTACATTTCATTAGAACATAATTTTCAAGTAACTTCAATCACAAATTAGTTATATGTAAGTTGTCTTATTAATTTGGTACGCCCAACACATATAAACAATAAAATAAAATTAAGCATTATGTTTTTGTACTTAGGTTGGCATAGCGCATGTATACTTATATTATAGACACATATGACTGCTTTAAGAAAAAGTATAATGAGCAGATTTCTCCCTGTGACATGGTCCTTTTACCTTTATCTCGAAGCTTTATTTTGTACTTGTTGTATTGTTGGTATATCTTAATGTTCTTTTACTATCTTTGCTCAAAGCGATTGCGTTTGTTTTTTATAGAATAAATTACAAATAATTAAAAATGGTTTATTATAGTTTATTTATTTATTTAGATTTAATTTCATTCAATTCATTCAACTTTAAAAAAAGAAGCACCAAATGACATTTAAAAAAAGCTTATTTTCAAAGGTCTTCTACTGCACTAACCTTAGTAGTCGTTTAACGATGGTCTATTACTACAAATTTTTGGATAAAAGCTCTTTTTGAACTGGTTTAGCTAAACCAAAAAAGAGCTTTTGGTCTGTCTTTTCTACTCGTATGATCACCATTAATATATAAAGAAAGTTGAGAGTTATTTTAGTCTTTCACATTCAACTGAAAATTACTACTATAAACTTTTATTTAATGTAATTAGCTGTTTTATTGGAACTGAAAAAGTGAGAATTTTGAGATTTCTCACTTCTCCACTTACTAAGCGTGTTTTTTCGCACTGATTTTTTCGAGTCGACAATAGAGGTCGCTACGAAAAGTCTCGCTCACTCAGTGAGCAAATGAGCCAAAATTGTATTTGCTCACTTGCTCAGATCAGTTTACCAGGTGTTTTTAGTGAAAAAGTATCATGGAATTGAAGTTTGGGGTTACACGATTTTGCAATTCGTATTTCATATTTCTTGAACTGTTTCGTAACATTTTATTTTTTTTAGTAAAATTTGTTCAAGTATGTAATTTAATTTTTTCACATGTTTTTTCGGATACTTAGAGTGTGCCTATTTTCAAGAACAAGATAAATGAGTTGAGACCAACTGAAGTGAGTACATACAACTTCCTCAGTTCCAATAAAACTCAGCTAATATAAACTTAATACAAAAAAGTGCAAATGAAAAAATCCCATAGAATAGATGGTAATTTAACAAGCCAAAGGAAATGTTATGTACATACCGACATACGACGTCCTCATATGAGCATTTTTTATACCTAAAATATAATTTTAAAAAACTTTTTGGCAACTTTGTTTCCATACTTACAAAAAACGAATATTTGCTCTTGGCTGTATTGTCTAATTATTTATCACTTAAATTTTAACATGACAAAAATGTAATATAACACTCACAAAATTAATAAATGTTATATTACGTAACTTTAAACTTCAATGAACCAACACTCATTTAAAAACTAAAATTTTTCTTTTCAAATCAGAATACATTGAAAATTGTCAATAAATTTTTTACGAATAATAATAAATTATTAAAATATTTTTAAAAAATATGAACAAATTTATAAATTTTGATTGTTTTTGGTTTTTACTGAATAGTTTAGTATTTAGCTTTTGTACGAATATCGTGTTGTATAAAACTGAAGAAAAAGAAACAAGTGAACACAACACTGAACACATACATATGCTGTGCTGTGCCAAAGATCATAGAGTAGCAAGAGATATTCCAAAAAACGAAAAGTTTTTGAAAAATAAATTTTCAGTTCTAAATCTGTTTATAGAGCGAATAGACAACAAGGAATCGTTTATGTATTTATGTATAGTTTTATAAGAAAAATATAGATGGGAATATTAACAAAAGCCGAATTTACATTTTTTCATATAGCGTATTTAAATTTTGTTGTTACTTTGTAGATACATAATGTAATGTTGTTAATTACTTTGAGTTGTAAGCAACATTTCTTAATTCTATTTTTCATAAACAAAATTAAATTAAATAAAAGCGAAAAAAACGGTATTTGGATTTCAGAACATTTTTTATAGCTTCAGAAAATATTTTAAAAAAATGAATTAAATAATTAGGTACATTTTTTATATTATCCTGCATTCAATTATATTCAGAAAACAAATTTGAATTTACATATAGTAATATGTATGTACAATATATGTATATTTTATGGATGAATGGATGATATGAGAATATTCATTCTAACATTTTAAATTTTAGGTTTGAATTTCAAAACATAAGTTCTATTTTTGCTCAATAGATATGTAGGACAGATAACAAGGTTTCGTTCAAGAGCTACAACCACAGACAGTGATATCATATACAGAAATTACAAGTAAATGGAAGGCATTCTACTAGAAAATTAAGTTTTGTGATTTCTTTCTGGAATGCTTTCAAAAGCTTTCATATCTTTGCTTTTGAAAAGTGGATAGCTTGCAATATCTGTATATGATATTACTGTCTGTACTTCAACTGAAAATAGAATGAAACTACCAAATGTAGAACTTGGAATATCTATTGCATTCTATTATTTTTGCTGTGCTCATGATATGATAATTGATAGCTTTGAAATAAAAGCCTATAGCCCTGTAAGCCTCATACACTACACATGAATGTATGAACATACATGTGATTGCGCAATAGTGGTTTCTCCATACACTACATATTTATGTATATTACACATTCTTCCTTTGTCATCAGTGAGTATGGATTCTGCGTGTTCAGTGATTTTGATTGCAATGGCAATCAAAGATAAAAGAAATATAAGAGAAGAAACAAAATGTGGATAAAAAAAGTTGGAAAACGAAGTGACTTTGGACATTTAAAAGAGTTTGAAAATATATCGATATCGGAATTTGCTATATGGACTATATAGTGTATGGTGTTGAATGAGTGATTGTGCATGCTGATTGTCTGGTTTCAAAAGTATTTGATATTTTTTTGTTTGCGCATGCATACATGTGTAGTGTATTTTGTAAATTGCTCATTTTGTAATAAAATTACGAATTTTGGCACTTATTTTCACAGTTTTTGGAGTCACTTTATACTTTATCCAATAATTCTACAAAAATAAAAGCATTTATTCTAAATGAATTGGCAAAATCAGATATCGAAATATTTTTGAACTCTTTAAAATGAGGCTTTAGACTTTTATTTCAAAGCTATCATATCAGAAGCATAGCCAAAAATAATAGAATGCAATAGATATTTCAAGTTCTACATTTAGTAGTTTCACTCTATGTTCAGTTGAAGCATAGACAGTAATATCATATACAGATATTGCAAGCTATGTAATATATTGGTTTCAGTAAAATTTCAGGTAGATTTTCGCAAAATCCACTTTTCAAAAGCAAAGATATGAAAGCTTTTGAAAGCTTTACAGAAAAAAATCACAAAACTTAATTTTCTGGTAAACATGCCTTCCATTTACTACTTGGTTTTTATTCTTGAAAGCCCGTCTGCAATTTGATTGTCTTTTCTTTGACAATCAATGTTATAATTATTCTCTCTTGACTTAATCTTCCGCCTTTGTAACTTTCTATTTCGTTCTTTTATTGAACTCAACCATTCAAGTGGACTGTGATCCGTTCAAATGGTAAATTTCCTACCGTGAAGGTAAGGCCTAAAATATTTTACCGCCCTCACAATTCGAAGCAGTTCTTTCTCTATTACGGAATAATTTATTTCATGAGAAATAAACGTTCTACTCGCATGGCTAATGGGGTGACCTTATTCTGATAACATGGCCCCTAATGCGTAGTTTGACGCATCCGTTGTTAAAACAAACTTTTTATTAAAATCTGGGAATTTAAGTATTGGTTTTGATGTGATCAATGTTTTCAAATTTTCAAAACTTCTGATATATTCTGGGTCTTTAACGTCAATTTTCTTTCCTTTTTTTAGATAATATGTCATGGGCTTTGCTATTTTAGAATACTCTTCGATGAACTTTCTATAGTATCCGGTGATATTCGGAATTTCGTATTTTAATATTGCTTCTATTTTTTTGGGTTAGGTCTGATACCCTCTGTAGTCACTGTGTGGCCCAAAAATTCCGTTTTTTTTAAAACTCGCTTTTGTCCAGTTGGACCTTTAAATTTACTGCCTTTAATTTAGAAAATATTTTTTTTTACAGAATCGATGTGTTCTTTTAGGCTAGTGAAAAATATGATTATATCGTCTAAATATACTATATAAACGTTTTTCCTAAAAATTCAGATATTACAGAATTCATCAACCTTTGAGAGGTGGCCGGTGTGTTTTTAAACACAAATGGCATACGCACGAATTCGAAATGACTTTCATAAGTAGAAAATGCAGTTTTCTTGATATCTTGTTCTTCGAAATCGAATGTCGTGAAATACTGGACCCTACTCAATTTATTGAAAATATCTTCTATATTCGATATTGGAAACTTGTCGTCTAACGTAACTTCATTCAGTTTCCTATAATCCGCTACAATGCGCTATTTTTGCTTTCTTAATGCATCTAATTTTTTGAGTACAGCTCATATTGGTGCAAAATATGGCGAATTACTAGGTTGTTTAATACCTTGACTAAGCATTTAATTTATTTGATTTCTGACCTCATTTTTCTGTATTTCAGGATACCTAGAACTTTTGCAGTAGATGGTAACTTCGTTTATTGCTTCAATTGAATGCTTTATCACATGTGTAAAAGATAGATCGGTTCCTTCTTGCAAAAATATTGTAGAAAATTCTTTTGATTTTAGTAATTGCTCTTTTTTCTCCGTCATTAATATGCGCTATTCTTATTTGTTATAAAATATGGTTATTTTTCTGCAAATCTATATTTAATAAAATTTCCTTATCACTAAATTCTCTAAATTTTCACTAAATTTTCATAATCTTCTTCAGATATCAAAATAAATTCTTGTTTCAGAATTTCTTTTTTTTTGTGGGTTCTGTTTTTATAATAAAAATAATATTTAAAGGCATTTAAATATTACCTATCAAACCGTCGTAATTAGTCTGAAATTTATATTCTAAGAACTCTACCATTTCACCATCTCTTTTAAATTCTTTGAATAATGAGATTTTAACTTTATTAAAAATGTTAACAGTTTGATTGATTTGTTTAAGTTTAGTGGTTTGTTTATTGGGGCTTGCCATTTAGAGTTACAAACGATTGGATTAACAATACTAGATGTAGCACCTGTATCGATCAAAAATCTCAAATTTCGTACCGGTGTGTAAATTTTTATATGGGCTAACATTGAGGTTCTGAAGCTACTAATACTGAAGAAAATTTTCATTTTGTTTTTGAGTTTCTTCAAAATTATAAGTTCTTTATGTTTATTGTAGAACTGTCAACGTCCATGGGTTGTACTGTATTTCTGATATTAACATTTTGATTTTGTTTGTTAGAATTAGAATCGTTCCTGAACGTTCCAGATCTTTGATAAAATTATTTATTATATCTCGTATTATTATCGTAATTTTTGTCGTTATTGTATCAGTTGTTTCTGTTGTAATTCTAACCATTACTTGGATTTTTATCATTGTTTTCATGATTTGTATTATTCTTAGTATAATTGATATTATTTCCATTATTATTGCCACTGTTACTACTATTTTATCCTAAACCTACTCTCCTGAATACGTAACCTGTGTCATGTAAAATTTAAATTGCTTTTTAAAAATTCTAAGTGCTGTTCTACAATTACTTATTATTTCTCCTTTTTCAATTTTGATTTATTATTTAGCCTACGTAGGATTGCCTTTATTTCATTATAAAAGTCAAAAAAAATTTGTTTTGAAAATTAAAGATCTGAATTCATCATAGAGTTGATCTATACTTTATAACGACGTTTTGGTAATTAACACGGGTTGGCTTGCCGTTCCAGGATCAGGTTTCGTCTTTAATGGAAAAATTAAAAGTTACTTTTCATTTTTTACTTAAGTTAGTTCTTACTTTTGGATTTTAAACTTATCTAGACTACTTTCTGAGACGAGAGGATTAACCTCAACTTGAAAAAGTCTTTATTTTCGCTAACTTTCAATTAATATTTTTGTTATTTTTACCACCTTACCACTTTTTAAATACTTACTCGCATTAATTTAAAATTAAAACATTCACTTTGAATTAAGATAAACAACTGATCTCTAACTAGAAAATTGTATCTCAATTTATATTCTTTTAAAATTGCGTATTTACAATTTTTAAGATTTTGATTTTTAAATTATTTACGTTTTTCTTATTAAACAACAGATGGTGGTAATGTCTAGAAAAATAATAAAACTTTCCATGCGTATTAAATTGATTATTTTGAAGTCCTTCCTTCACTTAAATTTTATTTTATTTTATTTTTTTTTTTAAATATTTATTTTAAAAATAAATACCAGCTAATTGATTTTCCCATGATGTGAGTCTTCTTTGACTCACTTTGAATGACTTATCGATTCTCATCCTTCAATTTACGCCAATATTCTTTTACGAGTATATGGTCTTTAGCTGACACAAACTGTATTATTATTCCACACTTTAAATGATTTTTATTTTATTTACAATAACATAAACGAATTCCTTCTCACTATCACTTTCACTTTTAACATTTGTTTTTTTTATTTCTCTTCTTTTTCGTTGTTGTTGTTGATTTTTGTTCGTGGAGTTAAATAATTAAAATTAACCGTTATTGAATAAACAATTAAGAATTTGCACTTCACTTTATTAATCACGTACTCTTAAGAGCCCAATTTATTAAAATGGCCTGCAAAGTGACCGCCTACAGTCTACATTTCTCAACCGATTTTTATGAAATTTCCAATATAGATAGATGGAAGGGAATTGTAGTCTTTGTTCAAAACTCCTTTGTTCTGAATAGGGTAAAATTTGTGAAATAAACTGTTTATTGATCTAAGGCTCCTAAACCTTGACCAGTTGCTGCCTGTATATACGACTCTTGATACCGCTATACAAAATTCTTGTAGGAATTGAGTTATGTCACGATCAGTGCTTCAAGCAGACTCACTTGAAGATCCTAATAAAAGTCTTGGTTCACTGTCAGAAAATAACTCATAATTTATTGTTAATTTACATCGCCTTTTATACAAAAATTTTCATTACATTGCAAAATTACATACTAGAATAGAAAATGTTTAAAAAATTTAAAATTACAATATTTTATGAAAATAAAATTATGAACTAATTATGAATTTTTGACAAGTAAAAATATGAAATATAATTAATATGAAAATTATGATATTATTAAGTATGAAATCTCAACATTCTCCCCAGCGTTGAAGGCTTTGCATTCAACTAAATATCCTGATTATATGTGGTCTTGAAAGGTCCTGGTTGCTTCCGCTTTCTTCGTTAGAAGCTGCTGATTTCTCTTCTGATTGATGTAACTTATCGCATCTGGTGCATCGTGTTTTCCAAAGGAGGTAAATTGTTGAAAAAGCTATTAGCCCCAAGATTGAATATCCAAGAGCGTAATGATGGATGTGGTGTGAAGTTAAATTATTCGGCAATTTGGTGTCGATCTGCTGTAGATCCCTTTTAATGGCTTCCAACTCACCTAACTGGGGGTAATAATGATTAGTGTACGGCGCAGCTGGTTTTATTTTCTCAGGCGTAGCGAAGTCTATTATGTCAATCGATGGAATATACGAGGTTCTACTGATTGTAGGATATATATTATGACCTTAATTAATATTAATATTATAGTTATTAAGGATTGCCTGACAATGCAGTCACTTTGGATATTAAGTATGCCGGTTTTTTGAAGGATGATTTGAGTCGTGCTGTCTTCGCATACTACATTAATACTACATAGTATTTTTGTCCAAAGAGAATAAATCCACTGATTGGGATTATGTAATTGTATCCAGTGAGCTCCTGATTCTACCTTTGTTATTGAGCAAGAGGATCCAGGTGCTAGATTGTTCAACAAATTAATTTCGCAAGAGCTGACTGATGATCCTCGACTATACAAAGGACCTTTTTGTTGACATATATGTCTTCCACTATAAATTGTCATACATCCTTTTAGGTCGTGCTCAGTTAGGGGTTAATACTGATCCCGATGTAAACTTACTATTAAGAAGGGAGATGAAGGCTGTATTCCAATGAAGGAGTCGTTAACTTTTACTGGAACGGTGATTAGTTTGAAAAGCTCGAATTCTGGTATTAAAATTATGTATTTTTCTGTAACTCTCCCATGTATGGACATTATACTGTAGAACTTTAAGATATCTGATGGTTGTACGGGCAGCTTTAGCGTAGCTGGGATACCTTCCTTAATCTCCAGTAGACTTTGCTCGAGTTGCTCAGGTGAAATCAAAAGTGGATTAATTTTCCCATGATGAGTATCAGTGAGGATATCAAGAAAAGCGTTTTGAACTTGCTGGTAGTTTGATATAGCGAGCATGACTTGAATGGTTAAAAGTGTAAAAGTTTGTGCCGCCCTCTCTGCGTATAATTGTTGATGAGTAATGCTGAGCTGATGTGACGTTTCATTGAAAAGGTTTTCTATATGCTCAAATTCTTGCTCAATGGCCTTACGATCCTTTTTCATAACGTTGATGGTAGTGTCTATGAATGAAGTTTGATTGCGTATCAAGGATGCCAAGTGCGCTTCATTGTGTGTTACCCTTTTAATGGTTTGTGACATTTTTTCTGCATATTCGGAATCCAAGATCCCAAACAGAGCATGAGCAACGTTACCCACAATGTTGAATGCACCTCTTTTAACTTTTGTCGTTTTCTTCGCCTTTAATATTTTATTGTTTTCTTGCAATTGATGAACGGCATGTTTGAGTTGTGCAAGAATTTTTGTACAAGGTTCTGGATGAGTTTGAATGGTCTTGCAGGTTTTTTCTAACATCGTGCTGCAATTAAGAAGTTTTTCGAAATCATTCCAATAAGGCTGGATGTTGTAGTAAGCAATCAAGTGCCATTCGCTAGTAATGATGTTGGCTGTTCCTAGATTTTAAAGTATACTCCTGGATTAGTTCTGAAAGATGTTACTTCAACCTTAGATGCGATAGCGACCGGTAGTAACAAACACGTTAGCAACAGTGATGCTACAGTTGACAATCGTATCTTTTTTCGAGGATTGGACGTAGCCGAATCGTCTGCAAGCTGATGTTCGTCTTCAGTTTCTTCAGGATTGTCGCCTATAGGTGATGATTATGCTTCTTCTGTTGGCAACGGAGCTAAACGGTGTATTGGACGACGTATGATGCCTTTTGCAGTTTTTAACTTAACCACTCGTACTAAACCATCCTCTCCTTTGATCAATCTTATCACACGTCCTAAAGGCCATTTCATTGGAGGCAGGTTTTCGTCCTTGATTATAACAATCGTATTAGTTTTAATGTCTTGACATTTCTGCTTCCATTTATAGCGTTGTTGCAATTGATTTAAATATTCACACGACCATCTTCTCCAGAACTCATTTTTCAGGTGGCTCACAAGTTTCCACCGTTTCAAAGAACTAGCATGTAAAGGGCTGGCATGAGGATCTATGCTTACTGTGAGAGGCTCTCCGATGAGCAAATGTGCAGGCGTTAATGCACTCAAATCGTTTGGATTGGAAGAAAGAGCCGTGATTGGCCTGGAATTTAGAATGGCTTCAATTTCGATTATAATAGTTTCCATTTCTTCGTATGTTAGGGAAGCTGAGACTACTGTGCGTACGAGTAAATGCTTTGCTGATTTCACAGCAGCTTCCCAAAGCCCTCCAAAGTGGGGAGCCCTAGGTGGAATAAATTTGAATTCTGTTCCCTTTAAATGGCATTCGGATATTATTTTGTTCTTATCCCTTTCATCTTTAAACATGTTTGTCACTTCCTGCAGTTGATTCCTTGCACCCACGAAATTGGTTTCGTTATCGCAATAGATTGTCTGGCAACTACCACGTCTTGCCATGAATCGCCTCAAGGCACCTAGAAATGCATCAGATGTTAAATCGCTTACCAACTCCAAATGTACTGCTTTAGTGGCAAAGCAGCAGAACACGGCGATGTAAGCCTTTTGGGGCCGTTTTCCTCTTATTTTAAAGTGTGTCCACACAGGACCACAAAAATCTACACCAGAATTCACAAATGGGTGTGCAGGTTGTACTCGATGCATTAGCAAATTACCCATTAGTTGTGATAACAGCGTTGGGTTGGCTTTTGTACATCGGACACAGTGTTGTACAACTGAGCGTGCTAAAGTTTTTCCTTTGATTGGCCAAAAGCGTTGACGTGCTATTCCCAAGAGGGCTTGTGGCCCGATATGCAGATGTTCCTCATGTAGATCCTTAAGGGAAGGGAAGGAAGGAAGGGATTAAGGGAAGATGGTGGTGTATTGTCATTGTGGCGCTTTCGTAACCGGTTAATAAAGCGATGTACATAACCCAATATGCGCTGAAGGCGACGAAAAGAGTTATAATGGTTTATATTGCTAATAATGTTATCCGAATGCTGTGTTGCTACAAGAGTGTGTTGTTTAATTCTGCTTTCTAAGGTACATTCAATGAGTTCTTTGGAAACTTGGGCCAAATAGTTTCGTTGCCATGAAGAAAGCGGGGTCCATAGAACCACATCGTATTTTTCATTAACTCTTCGGGAGCTACCCTCCTAGATAAAAGGTCAGCTAGATTCTGATCCGAGTTGACGTGTTTCCATTGTTTAGGCAGCGACAAACGTTGAATGGCTGATATTCGATTTGCTACGAATGTATGAAAATTTGATGAGTTAGAATTGATCCACCCAAGTACAGCTGTTGAATCTGACCATAGGAATATTAATTCATTTTTCAAATGGAGGTCCTTTTTCAAGCGCTCTGCAAGTTCTGCTGCTAATTTCGCTGCACATAATTCAAGTCTGGGAAGAGTAATCTGCTTAACGGGTGCTACCTTCGATTTAGCGCATAGAAGACGAACTATTACAATGCCGCCTTTGTTAACTGATCTGACGTATGCGACCGTTCCATACGCCTTCTCCGATGCATCAGCAAAAATGTGAATTTGCATTTCCTTTTGAATTTGATTGGCAAAAACATGCCTTGGTATATGCATATCATTTAATGTTTTTAAGCCTTCCCTAAAGTTTTTCCATTGAGTGTGGAGCTCTTGAGGAAGGGCTGCATCCCAATCTAGTTTTAAGGTCCAAAGCCTTTGAAGAAATAGCTTGGCTGTTACTACTGCTGGAGTCAGCAAACCCAGAGGATCAAAAATATGAGCTATATCTGAAAGTGCCGCTCTTTTGGTGATTCTTTGTCTCTCAATAACTGTTATTTTTATAGAGAAAGAGTCCTTTTTTGGTAGCCATACTAGACCCATAGTTTTAACATAATTTTCTGAATGGTCATTAAAGTTCAACTGCACTTCTTGGTCACTTGGTGGTATGTTCTGAAGTAATCTGGGGTGATTTGCACACCATTTGCGAAGATTAAAACCTGCTGATGCTAATATAGTTTTTAATTGTGCTTGTATTTCAAGAGCAGTACTTAGTTGATCAGAGCCTGAGAGGACATCATCAACGTAGAAATCTTGACTAAGAGCTTTGGCTCCTAGCGGGTAAGTGTTTTCTGTTTCTTCAGCCAATTTCTTGAGGCACCGCGTAGCTAAATATGATGCAGGAGTTGTTCCATATGTTACTGTTGAAAGTTTATAGCATTTGAGTGGTTGATTGGGATCCACTCTCCATATAATCAGCTGATATTTGCGGTCGGATGGCTAATCTGCCGATACATTTTTTCTATATCAGCTGTGAATGCGACTAGAGGCATTCGAAAACGTAATAATATCGTAAAAACGTCGTCTTGTATAGCAGGACCTTTACACAAAATGTCATTTAAAGAGATGTTGGTTGCTGTTTTAGCTGAAGCATCAAAAACGACACGCAGCTTTGTTGTTGAACTTTCTGCCTTTAATACGCAATGGTGCGGGAAAAAATAGTATGGCCTTTGTAATTGGTCAAATGGAATTTCTTGCATGTTCCCAAGCGCTAGATATTCTTGCATAAATTTCACATACTGACTACGAAGTTCTTCATTTTTGCTAAGCTTTCTTTCAATGAATTTGAAACGTTGTAAGGCAATTTCTCTTGATTGGCCAAGCGTAATGGGGTCGCCACAAAAGGGTAGCCTTACAGTAAAGCGGCCATCAGAATCTCTGTATGTGGTTTGCAAAAAGTTGGCTTCACATCTCCTTTCTGCAGCTGTATACTTGTCATCTTGATTATTTATTTCTTCCAGGTGCCAAAATTTTTCTATGTGTTGACTTAAAGCTTCATCTTCGCTGCATATACCACAAGTAACTGACATTAAGTCATCAGCTGCATTTGTGATTTTGCCTGCCACAGTCCACCCGAACAAAGTATTTTGTAAAATAGGCAAGTCGTCTGATAACTTTATCTGCCCTATGGATAATGCCGTATAAAATACCTCTGCGCCAATTAGAAGATCGATAGGACCTGGCTGATAAAAGTGCGGATCTGCCAGCGAAATATTGTTTGGAATGGACCATTTAGATATATTAATCTCTTGCGCGGGTTGTGGTGAAATTATTTTTGAAAGGATATGGGCTTCCATTCTGAATGAAAATCCATTTTGTTTTGAGTGTAATTCTAAATTTATTTTTCTTTGTGTTTTATGTTGATGTTGACCAATGCCTTCTATGCACAATGTGTCTGGTTTTCCCTTAAAACCAAGTTTTTGCAGTAAATTTTCAGTTATAAAGTTTAACTGCGACCCTGAGTCCAGAATCGCCCTGCAAGTTATCTTGGAGCCCCATTTGTCGGTGATTTGTACCAGTACTGTGCCAAGAAGTACATTGTGTAATTTTCTTGCACGCTGTGAGTGAGAGGCGAGAGAAATAGCCCCTGCACTTGGTTACTATTTGCTGAACTGGTTGGTTTGCTCGGTGCAATTGCTGTATCTGACGCTACTGAGTTAGTGGTTTGATTAGAAGGCTTCAAGTACAGCAAAGTGTTGTGTTTTCCTTGACAAAGTGTGCAACTTCCTGATGAGCAGCCCTTTGCATTGTGGCCATGCTTAAGACAATTTACGCAATGTTTGAATTTTTGGACCAATTTGAGACGTTCTTTTGGCTGCAGTTTTAGGAATTTTTGGCAAGTATACAGTGGATGTCCACCTTTACAGGATATGCAGGGGTAGTTCGCTGCCGTAGTCAAAGCTAGTGCCCTAGATGGAGTTGAATTTTTATGCTGTGAGTCCTTCGGTGTAAGCTTGAAATCTTTCCCACCTAAAGCCTCCAATGACTGAAAACGAGTTTCTATAAATGAAAGAAATTCTTTTAATGAAGGTAAGATTTTTGGTTTTTTGAGAGACTGCTCCCAAAGCGTGTGTGTGTTCCGATCCAATTTTTTGAGTAAAATGTGTAGGAGTAGAGGATCCCAATTTGTGGTTTTGATGCCAAGGTTTTCAAGACTCAGTATGCACTCTTGTGTTGTGTCATGAAGAGTTCTAATAAAAGAAGCATTTTCGTTTTGTATGGTTGGTTGGGATAATAATTTATTTAGTATCGCTGTAACCAATAGGCGAGAATTTTCATAGCGGTCGTTAATTACATTCCATGCAGTAATGTAATCGGCATTCGACACTGTAAAATGATGGATCAGCTTTGCTGCATCTCCAGTAAGGCTTGATTTGAGGTACCACATCTTTTGAGATGCTGGAATTTGTTGATTGTGTACCATTTCAGAAAAGAGATCCCGAAATTGCCTCCATCGTAGATAATCGCCATTGAATTTAGGTATCTAAATTTTAGGTAATTTCATAGAAATTGGTGAATTTGTGAGTAATTGTGGATGTTGTTGTGATACTGATAAATTTGATGATGAGAATGAAGCTAGACGTTCATGTAATGTAATTAAGGCACATTAAATCTTTTCTTCTTTATCGATATAATCGGATAAATTGTAAACGAGGGGATCTGGTTGATCCATTAGGTCCCATATCTGTTGATGTAGCCTTTGTGCTGTTTCCCAATGTTGCTCGATTGATTTTATTTTAATCGAATAAAATTGAGAAGATTGTTCTGCATCATCTTGCATCAAAGGCCCTAATGTGGATAGAATTGTATCTAGAATTACACTTTGTTTTTTGATTAATTTAGCCAGCTGGGAATCGTTGTTTTTGCACGATGCACCTGGATTGGGTTGTTTGGCAGCGACTCCTGTTGAGGTGAACTGGTTATTAGTTTGTAATCCATTTCCACCTGTTGGAATTTTAGGTTGCTTTTCGGTAGATTTCAAAGGTTCTTTGGTTGTTAACATTTCAATTCTGCTTTGGATATCAGAATCTATAAATTCAAATTGTTGCCTTATGATGTCATAATACCCCTTTGCAAAGTAGGGATGGGCTAACTCTTGAGCATGATCTACTCGTATTTGAAGATCAACTTGCTCAAACGAATCCCAAAGCTGATTTTTTTTGCAGGTAATCAATTGTCTTACGAGATGATGCATCCTTTTTATAATTACTGACTACGCGTTGTATTTCAGTGCCAGTTTCTTCTTGCTGTGCTGCAAGTTTGTTAAGCTCCTCCATGACCAAAATGTATTAGATTGAAAAAAGTTTGTAAGAGGTTGAGAAATGGATAAAAAAATAATAATAATAATAATATATATAATATATATATGCACGTGTATATAAAAGCGATGCTGAATTTGTATGCGACGGAATAAATCACGTCGGGGTTACCAAAAATGTTCAAAACTCCTTTGTTCTGGATAGGGTAAAATTTGTGAAATAAACTGTTTATTGATCTAAGGCTCCTAAACCTTGACCAGTTGCTGCCTGTATATACGACTCTTGATACCGCTATACAAAATTCTTGTAGGAATTGAGTTATGTCACGATCAGTGCTTCAAGCAGACTCACTTGAAGATCCTAATAAAAGTCTTGGTTCACTGTCAGAAAATAACTCATAATTTATTGTTAATTTACATCGCCTTTTATACAAAAATTTTCATTACATTGCAAAATTACATACTAGAATAGAAAATGTTTAAAAAAAATAACAATAAAAAATTTACCTACTATTAATAATAAAAAATATTAAAAATATATTAAATGAACATTCATGCACGTAAAAATGTAAAAGCTCAGCAATTTTACTTTTCACATTTATAAATTCTCATAAAAATGTACTGGACTTAGTAAACAAAAGTATCAAATTTCGTCTGGCAATTTGTTCGTTAAAGTTACTTTTTGTTGATATAAACAAATTTAATTAGAATAAAAATTACAATATTTTATGAAAATAAAATTATGAACTAATATGAATTTTTGATAAGTAAAAATATGAAATATAATTAATATGAAAATTATGATATTATTAAGTATGAAATCTCAACAGTCCTTAAGTGGAAAATATTTTTGAAAAAGTCCTTTATTTCAAAAATACAAGGATTCAAAATGAGGCTGTTTTGCGATTTCTCCTCATAGGATTTAAATATAACCTTTTCCAAAAAGTTTAAAAAAAAAATTCAGGGAAATTGGTTACGTAGTTTAATTATTATAAATATAATAAATTGTTAATTTTTCATAAAATTTCATTACTAATTTTTCATATCACATGAATTTTGTTGCATACTTTTGTGATTAAATAAGAATTACAGAGATAATATAGTACATATACTTTAGATTTCAGTGATTATTTGGTAATAAATATGCCCATTCGTGAACCTGTCTCTTGATTTACATCTAATTGAATTTCCGTTTATGTATATGTATTGCATGAGTATGATTTTTATGTGATATACATATGTATATCTATATGATTATACATCTTAGAAGGCCGACAAAATTCCGAAAATTACATAAAACTTCTGGACAATGAAAGAGAAAAAATAAATGAGATTTTTGAAGGTCGATGTTGGATATTTCAACAGGATAATGCTGCCATCCATGTTGCTGCAAAAGTGAAACACTGGTTTAGAGAAAAAGAAATTGATGTGCTTGAGTGGCCTGCGCTCTCACCTGATCTCAACATCATCGAAAATTTGTGGGGATACCTTACTCGTACTGTTTACGCTAACGGCACTCAATTTAATAATAAGCAAGAACTGATTGCAGCAGTCTTAAAGGCCTGGCGGGAAACACCACTGGATTTTATTCGAAATTTGTATAATTCAATACCAAAAAGATTGTTAGAAGTTCTAAAATGTAAAGGTAGTTCAACAAAATATTAGAAATAAAATAGAAAAACACTTTAACATTTAGTTTTTTTTCAACCTTTAATTAAATTCCATTGCTGAGGGTAAACAAGTGTCCCCCTATTTATAGGTGAAATTTTAAAAAAATCACATAATTTCCCTTATTCTCGAAAGTTCTAGAATTTTTTTTCGTAAAATGTTTTAAAATCTAGAAAATCAAAAAACCTCATTATTAGTTTTTAGAAAGTTCTAGAAAAAGTACGAAAATTAGAAAAAATTCAAGTGAGGGTAATCAAGTGTCCGGCACTGTATATGTAAAAAATACAAGATAGACCTATAACTGAGTTATCCAAAACAAAATAATAATTTATGAATACATTAGCAAGTGCTTTACTTACAATGCCAAAAATTGTTAGTCAAAAAACAGCAAAGATTTTATAAAAGAATAAAAACCATTCAACGTAGGTAAAATTATACGTACTGCATGGAAAATAATGATTGAGACGAAACAATAAGCAACATCAGCATAGCACAGCATCACAAGCATAATAGCTTTATGCTAGCTGTACTGTAGAATAAAAGAAAAGACATGTACACATTTTACAAACGTACAACCATGTAATGTGATCGCCATATACATACATATAATACATATACTATATTTAGCTATTAACATTTTTCAAATCACATACACCAACACAGAATATAATTATTTGCTTGTGTTGATACATTTCAGACGATGTTATTGTTGTTTTCGAAAAATTTTTCACTGAATTGGGCTCTTAATCGATATCCTATTCAATTTTAAATACCTTTATTTTTATTTCAAATAATTTTCGCTTACTTGAATGTTTTCTTCTAAAGTTCCGACTTTAATTTAAAAAAATATTCTATAAATAATTTTCACTTTTTTATAAGAAAAATTGTTTTTTGTTTTTTTCTGGATATCTTTTAGAATATCCTACCGACTGCGCCACATAAGTTTTTAATCAACGATTTTATTAAAACACCTTTTTATCTTAATAAAAACTTTTGTTACGATATGGAAATTAAATTGATTGTCAAAGCTCAAAACCTCCCGATAAGTCCTATCCGATCTACCAAAGGGGGTTCCGGCTGCTTCAGCCCGGGCAGGGTTCTTGGACTCATCCAGTCGAGGTGGCGTTCATATCTGTAACATAAATGTAGACCGGCCTGTTTTAAGTTATAATGAAAAAGAGATTCGAAGGGTTAAGATACAATAGAAATGGATGCCAAAATAAAAAGAAAAGGAAGCAACAGGACATCTTCCCGTCTTAAGTGGATCGGAGGCGTCCCCCCACGGACCCCGACCAGCCCCATCACTGTCCTCACGGCTCTCTCACGCTAAGTGACTAACACTTCATAATTTTCTGTTTTCTTTTACTTTATTTTTCTTAATTTTATTATTCCTTTTTTTATTCTATTACAAAAAAAAGCTACGGGGTTAGTACCTTAAAACTACGTACATTTTTTTTCTTTTTGTTTTTTGTATATAAGATTCAAAATAATAAAAATACGTTGGTAGATGAAACAGACAGGAAATAGTATGTCGACGACAAAAAAAAACTCCTAGAACAAATTTACTTTTACATATAGATATTAACTCATTTTTTTTCTTTTTTTCTTTTTTCTTTTTTTTATACAAGGATATAAAAGAGGTTCATGAACTTAAAACTTGTTATAAGCTTTACACATTTTTTTTTCTATTTCTTCCCTATTTACATTTCTATGGATAATTACTAAGTTGCTAAATTTAATATATCTTTGTTTTTTCTTCAACTAAAAAATGTGCTTTCTTTAAAAAAAAACAATCGAAAATTTACTTATCTTTTTAATAAACTGTGAAGGTGGATGATCGGTCAGCCGATTTTCCATATTTCAAAATTTCTGTAATTACTATTCCTTTTTTTTTCTCTTTTATTCAAAGAAAATTATGTAGCACTATATTGTTTTAAATTTTTTTTTTCCTTTACTCTTTCTTTCTTCGGTTTTTTTTTTTTACCACTTCGTTTAAACATTAGTTACTGATAATTTAATTAATTAAGAATATCACTCCAAAAATATTCAATATTTTAATTTAGATTAATAATAACCTTTTTTCTCATTTAAATGAAAAAGAAAAAAAAAGGTTGCAAAATTAAACCATAACAAAAAAAACCTCTATCATTTGGAAGCTTCAAACTCAATTTTTTTTTCTTTATTTATATTTCTTCGGAAAAATTTATATTTTCTCGGAAATTTTTAAGACGTATATATTTTTTTTTTTTTGAAAATTAAATTTAATTATACTTAAAGAATTAAACAAATTTTTCGATTCAATTTAACACTATGATTTTATTTTAACTCTTTCCTTCTCTCTTCTTTCCTTTTTTTTTCTTTTATGCAAAAAAAAAATTGATTCTACGTTATGATCGCACAATAAATACACCGCATTTTATATCAACTGTAAAAAAACTTTTGGTTAATTTTATTTTACGCAGATATAATAACATATTCTACGTTAAATTCGCAAAATACACAATATTTTACACCACTTGGCAAAAAAAAAATTGTTTAACTCTATTTCATGTAAAACAATAAAAAGAATTTTACGTTAAGTTCGTAAATTACCCAGCATATTATTTCAATTATCAAAAAAAACCTTTTCTTTTTTCTGCTTAATTTTGTTTTATGCAAAATAAAAAAACTTTAGATTCTACGTTATGTTATCAAAATTACACAATATGTTATTTCACTCACACAAAAATTGTGGAATTTTGATGTACAACCATCTGTAATTATACAGTGGTGTACCAAAAAAATGACCTATTAGAAAACGGAAAATTTTGCTGTCGCAACAACACAAACTTTACCACTGACCTGTCGAGGTGGGAAAGGTTGGAACACGGCGGCAAAAAAAAAATCGTAGGTATATGTGGGCAACGTGGGGCTTGTCCACGCCCTGAGAGAGTCTCATGCCAGAACAAGTAAGCAAGCCCGGCGGAACACAGGAAAAGCGAGAAAAAAAAGAAAAAAAAAAGGGGGTAAATTCACATACACTGTTCAAATTCGATAGCAATCCTACAAGGTTAGTAGCATCTTGCAGCATAACCAAAAGGTTTTGGAGGAAAACACCCAAAAAAAAGAAGATTAGGCGGGTTCGCGAACCGGTCCACAGTACCTTCGTCTGGGAGGGTAAAGCGAACCACTGGTATTAAATGGGTCATGAAGAGAAAAAAAAATTGATAAGTCAAAATTAAAATGGCCGATGATTGCATAAAACTGAAGTCAGCAAGGTATGGGTGATTACCAAAAAAAGAAAATTCTAGAGTTATAGCAAAATAATGATGAGGTATATTGCATGACGTTTCAGGATTTTAAGTCTTTCGCATGAAAGGTACCCACGTATTTACCCTGTAGGTCCAACACTTCATACATGCTTACACCAATGCACCTTTTAACTCGACCTTTCAAAAACTGTTTAGCTAGTTTCAATTAAAACCCTTCATGAAATCGCTTTGGGTGAAATTTCGTCTGTATACTTCTTGACCTGGACGAAACTTCACCTCTGTGGTCCGGAGGTTGTAAGATCTTTCTGCTCGTTCGTGAGCTTTCTTCAGGTTTGCTGAGACTTGGTCACGAATCTGCTGAAGTTTGACAGCGTCAGGCAGATCGACGACCTCTCCATCCATCACGCAGTCCAGCTCTTTCAGAACTCGATATGCCGAGGCATGCCTTACCATTGGGAAACCAAATACCGTCTAGTAAGGTATGAGCTCAATGGCACTATGATATCGAGTTCTAAGAGAACCAGCCACGTGATGAAGGGCCTTGTCCCAGTTCGCCTGATCTTCACGAACATAAGACCTTACAGCCTCCAAAATAACCCGATTGACGCGCTCAGATGCATTCGATTGAGGCGAATACAAAGCAGTGCGAATATGTTTGACACCATAAGAAGATAAAAATGTTTGAAATTCTTTCGAAACGAATTTTTTACCATTATCACTGTGAAGAAATTTACAAACACCAAAAATGGAGAAAACTTCGTATTCTAAGAACTGAATAATTGCAGGAGCATTGGCTCTACGGAGAGGTTTAAGAAACACAAACTTAGAAAAGTGATCAAGAACGATCAAAATCTGCGAATTTCCTGCCTTAGTCCTAGGGTATGGACCAAGCAAATCAATATAAAGACGTTGAAAAGGTCTTTTAGTAATGAACCTAGATCCCATAGGAGGCCTAGTTCGAAAATTAGGAGATTTGTTTTCCTTGCAAACTTCACAATTATTAACAAGGTTCTGAACATCTAGAATCATTTTTGGCCAATAATACTTTTCAGACAACAATCGGTAAGTTACAGTAATGCCACCATGACACGTTACTTCAGATTCATGAACATTTTGGATCAACGAATTACGAAGGGATTTAGGGACCCAAAGTCTCCAAGGATTGTCAATATTCTCCGCAGTACGAAACCGAACACGTTTGAACAATTTACCGTCGTGAATTTTTAAATCTGGCAGCTTATTTTGATTGCTCAAAACGAACGAAATCAATTGAACATATTCATCGTCGCGAAAGCTATCTGAATCTAGGTCGACCTCCGTCAGAATTAAGTTTGTAACAATTTCTTCACAATACGCACGGGAGAGCGAATCAGACACCACATTTTGAGAACCTTTGCGGTGCTGGATTGAAAAATCGAACGCTTGTAATTTCAAACTCCACCGAGCGAGACGACCACTTAAATCTGGTTGAGACATCAACCATTTCAAACTCGCGTGATCCGTAATAATCGTAAATCTAAAACCTTCAACGTAAGCTCTGAACTTTTTGACACACAACACCGCGGCCAGGCACTCCAGTTCTGTCACGGAGTAGTTCCTCTGAGCTTTATTGAGCTTTTGAGATACAAATGCGATGGGATTTCCATCACCCGCCTCCAAAAGTTGGAATAGGACACCTCCTACGCCCACTTTCGACGCATCGCACTGTATGAAGAACTCCTTCGTGAAGTCCGGGTTTCCTAGCACAGGCGCGGAAGTCATACAAGTTTTGAGCTTGTCAAAAGAGCTCTGAGCTTCGTCGGACCAAATGAAATGTTTCGATTTCTTTAAACAATCTGAAATAGGTGCTGATAGAGACGCATAATCGCGAATAAAACGACGATACCAACCGGTCATTCCTAAGAAACGACGAACTTGCTTAGGGTTTTTCGGACTTGGAAAATCGACAATCGCGGCAATCTTTTCTGGATCGGTTTTTATACAACCATCACCGACGATATAGCCAATATACTTAATTTCTTTTTGGCAAAATTTACTCTTTTCGACGTTGATAGTTAATCCCGACATTCTCAAACAAGTCGCGACTTTGTCGAGCATTTTTATATGAGTGTCAAAATCTTTCGATATAATAAGCAAATCATCCAAATTACCAAAGACGTTATCACGTAATTCCGATGGTATGACTTTGTCCATGAGTCGACACATTAGCTGGGGAGCGTTACACAAACCGAACGGCATCACGGTGAATTGGTAAAGAGGCCGGCCAGGTACTGTGAAGGCTGTCCTTTCGCGAGATTCCTTTTCTAGGGGAATCTGCCAAAAGGCATCCTTCAAATCGATCCCTGTAGCGAACTTTGTTTCGGACAAGCGGCTGAGCAAGGCAAAGGGTATGCATCCTTCTTGGTCACAGCATTGACTTTTCGCGAGTCCAGACACAAGCGGTTCTTTCCGGGCTTCCGTACCAAAACAACGGGAGAGTTCTATGCGCTATTTGATTCTTCGATAACTCCCATAGCGAGCATGCGATCTAACTCGTCATACAATAATTTTTGAATTGCAGGTGAATCAGGATAATGTCGTTGCTTAATCGGAGGGGTATCACCGGTGTCAATCACGTGTTCTTCTAACGGCGTTTTACCTAGACCGAAAACAGGAAACGAAGGGAAATTAGACTTCAATATATTCATTTTTCGTTGTTGTTCCGCGGTCAAAACGTGCATTTTCGGATCTTGAACGCTTTCGCTGTGAAGTTCTGAAATGCATTTTGGTAACAAATCAAATTTTTGCCAAAAATCGATCCCGAGATACAAGGTTTGCGCTAAGGTCGGAACGATATAGAGTCGAAGTGGCCTACAAACTCCGTTGTAAACGACTTCGACATCCACTACGCCATCAACCTTTTGCGCGCTTCCATCAGCTGTATGTATAGGTGTGACCGAAGTAAGCTTTGTGGCACCTATTCGCTTTAAGATTTCTTTTGCGTTTTTACCAATACAGCTGATAGAAGCCCCAGTATCCATTAATCCATATAATTCTACGTTATAAATCAAAATTTTCGCGTATGGCCGCGGATCTTTAAAAGGACAAAAACTATTCAGAACTTCCAACGACTTCCGAAGCTGCTTACGCGTTTTAGAACGTTTTTGACACTCGAGAATTCGTTTAGATGCAACTTCCGATACCGTACCGAATATTTTATTACGGCACTCGTTATATTTACGCAACTTTTCAAGTTAACGATCCTCAAGGTTCATGGTAACATTACTAGTAAATTTATTCAATTCAGGTAAATTTTCAGATAATTCTGGTGAATTTATGGATAAACCAGGTAAGTTAATATACAAATCAGGTGGGCTTTCAGTAGTTCGGGTAAATTAACTGACATAGCAGGTGAATTAATTGATAAATCAGTTGAATTTATTAACGAATCTAGCAAATTTTCAGACAAGCGAAAAGGCTGACGAGTGCTGAGGACGGAACCTCCATGTGATGGGCCGAGGTCCTGACCCTTACCAAGCGGATATTGTAGCAGGGTATCATGCTCAAGAGCACGGATCCTGCCATCCTGCAAAACTTGGCGCAAATCAGGCCCACAGTCCAGCACAGGAGAACCACCGGCAACAATCGACATGCCTAGCTCGTTTTTTTCGTCACGGCAGGGGTTTTCGGATCCGGGAAACGACGTATCAAACGAGCTGTCCCGGAGTGCATCCCGTTTGACACTTCGTTTTCCAGGTTACACTTTTTGCATAGAGGAGTTGTGACACCTTTGAAACCACATTTAAAGCAGAAATAATTACGTTGTGGCACAGTACATTCATGGAATGAATGGCCTTTCGCGTCACAATTCCAGCAAGTGAAGTTTTCGGTATTGAGCTTATTGAGGGCACACAAATCGTAATTTGACATAGGTAGGTCAGAATTATGGGTTTCCACGGGTTCGTGTGGATTAAGAGGAGAATTAACTGAAAGTTGAGAAAATTGGTGACCTAAGTCACAAGAACTATTATGAATATCTGGAGGGTTTGGATTGGATACCTTATCAAAAACACAGGTATCTTAGGGACTATAGACTTCAGAAACATTGCGTGTCCTAGCGCGCAGGTCCGTCTCCGACCATAATTTCTCAAATTTGCGTGCAAGATCACGTAATTGATCCAGGGAAGTGACAGGGTGTAGTAGAAGGGCATTGCGCAATCTGACGTTCATATTTCTTTGGATAATTTCAATAAGCTCTTGTTGACTCATGGGAAAGCGCAAACGAGAAGCTAAACCTTGCATCTCCAACCTGAAGTCGCTGAACGATTCATTTGGCCTTTGGTGGCGAGCGAACATTGCTTGTCGTATCTCAAAGTCAGTTGCCTGACTTCGAAATTCTTCAAGCAATCCTCATCGCACCTCTCGCCATGAAGCTTCAGGATTGAATCTGCGAAAGAGCCAATACCAATTTAGAGTTTTTTCGGAAAGAAATCTATGAACGTGTGCTGCTAGCATATCTTCTGAAACCCTATCGGCCACCGCCAAGGATTCCAGACGGAAAAGGAATTCCTCGATAGATAATCCCAATGGTTTACCAGAAAAGGACAAATTCCATCGTTTAAGAGGACTTGTGGATCTAAAAACACGTCTTTGCTGTTGAAAAAAAGGTAGTACGGAGCCAAAACGAGAATTATTTAACACGTAAGGTATATTCTGAACATTTGAATGAACATCATCTGTCCTTGAGGTAAGATGTACTCGAGGATGATCCAAACTAGCAAGCTGAGCCTGGGCTGCTTGCTTGGAAACATTGAGATCATCATTAATGACGAATGGCTCATCCTGATCACCAAGGAAACGATGGGTTTTTGAAGTAATTTGATGATGCCTAGTTGAAGGAATCTTAGTACCTATATTCGGAAAAGCATAATTGAGGTTTACGTTTGACTTAGCCGTGTCAAATGGTTCTGTAGTGTACCGAATTGAATTTTCTACATTTTGATTTTGTTTACGTGAAGTATTAAGATTAGATCGGGGTTTGGACAAAACAGATCTTAAAAAGGAAGTAGGTTTATTAAAAGTCAAAAGTTTTTTCTTAGTACCTGTATTTGTATTTACATGTCCCGAATACGGCATTCGTAGGAGATGTCATCTGGATTCAAGAAACTAGGATCCATCTTGATTTAATCACACCCAAAAAAAAATTTTTTTTTTCACTTTACAAAATGTAAACGAAATTATGAAATTATGAGGTCGCGGACCGACGATGCACCTTCGTCAGCGTGAATCACGCGACAAAACCACTTTGGTGTTAAATTGATAAAAAAAATAGTAATGTAATTAAATTTACAATCTCACCATATGGGTGAGTGTAACATATAAATAAAAAAAAGAAGAAAGAGTGAAAGAAAGCAAAAAAAATATAACTGTAGGTAAATAATATTTATGCTTTATATATCTGGAAAAAAATTTTAGGTAACATAGGGAGCTATGTTATTTGCAAAAAAAAAAAAAAAAAATTGCTAATAATTTGAGAGATCCGTGAGGACGTGAAAAGCCGAGGGAGGAAAGTTCCAAGCAGAGACCCCTCCAGGCCACCATTAGATTTAAGAAAAATCAAAAAAAAAACAATCAGATATGCTGTCGTTCTCAATTCAATAGATTGAAGGGCCTGACATGAAAGAAGTTGCGCGAAGGAAGTAACGGGTATGGCTAATGAGACCAGCCTGACCTCCATCGTCACAAGCCAATCATGACAAGCGGAAATAATTATAAAAACTCTAAATGACAAACGGATGGTTATTAAACTAAATTAAATCAAATTTCAAGAATCATCACAAGGCAATCACTCACGTATATGATAACAAAATTGAACCATGAGTGAATACTAGGTGACAATTAGCACGAAATCGGTCGCCATATTAACAAATTCTCAAAAAAATACAATAAAAAGTATATATTTGATCCATTCCCCGTCGCAAACATAAGTCCTGGTGTACGTAACCAAAACTATGTGTCATACGTGGAAGGTATATATATATTAATTATCTATAAGGTTTGAATATATCAAAAAAAATTACACACGAACATAAACGCGCAAAGGTCACGGTCCTTAACGTACAAGACCGGCCTGTCATCGTGTAGGTCGCGAGCATGAATAATTAAAATTTACGATATATATACTACCAAATATATACAAATGGGCGATAGGGTTGAATTTTGAGATTACAAAAAAAAATCGAAAGATTAATAAGAAAAATTCAAACCGAAAAGATTTTATAAACGGAATCTAAAAAATGTATTTAATAGTTTATATAACTATTTGTAAACTGTATAGAAGAATCCAGCCAGTCACGTCGCAACAAAATTTCGGAGGTTCCTCCAAAATTTTGGTCATACGTGACCGGCAACGAGAAATTTTTTTTTTTGCAAGAAATTCAAAATACGAAGTTCATGAATAAGATCGTGCACGAAACATGTTTTAAATTAAGTTTAATAGACCAGGTTATTAAAGAAAGCAGGTAGGACGCGTGGAATGGTAGATTTCATGAGAGGTATTGCCACTACTCGCGAAATCTCCATGTTACCGAGGGGAAGAGAAACAAAAAAACTGTGCCTTAAGGGCTAAACAACTCTACTACAGACACAAGGTGTAAGTGTGCCTTATCGTTGGGCGCCATATGTTACGACACCGAAAAGTGGAGAAACATATGGACGCAAGAAAAAATTATGTACCAGATGGGCGGTACGTTGGGCGCCATATGTTACGATATGAAAATTAAATTGATTGTCAAAGCTCAAAACCTCCCGATAAGTCCAAAGGGGGGTTCCGGCTGCTTCAGCCCGGGCAGGGTTCTTGGACTCATCCAGTCGAGGTGGCGTTCATATCTGTAACATAAATGTAGACCGGCCTGTTTTAAGTTATAATGAAAAAGAGATTCTAAGGGTTAAGATACAATAGAAATGGATGCCAAAATAAAAAGAAAAGGAAGCAACAGGACATCTTCCCGTCTTAAGTGGATCGGAGGCGTCCCCCCACGGACCCCGACCAGCCCCATCACTGTCCTCACGGCTCTCTCACGCTAAGTGACTAACACTTCATAATTTTCTGTTTTCTTTTACTTTATTTTTCTTAATTTTATTATTCCTTTTTTTATTCTATTACAAAAAAAAGCTACGGGGTTAGTACCTTAAAACTACGTACATTTTTTTTCTTTTTGTTTTTTGTATATAAGATTCAAAATAATAAAAATACGTTGGTAGATGAAACAGACAGGAAATAGTATGTCGACGACAAAAAAAAACTCCTAGAACAAATTTACTTTTACATATAGATATTAACTCATTTTTTTTCTTTTTTTCTTTTTTCTTTTTTTTATACAAGGATATAAAAGAGGTTCATGAACTTAAAACTTGTTATAAGCTTTACACATTTTTTTTTCTATTTCCTCCCTATTTACATTTCTATGGATAATTACTAAGTTGCTAAATTTAATATATCTTTGTTTTTTCTTCAACAAAAAAATGTGCTTTCTTTAAAAAAAAACAATCGAAAATTTACTTATCTTTTTAATAAACTGTGAAGGTGGATGATCGGTCAGCCGATTTTCCATATTTCTTTCTTCGGTTTTTTTTTTTACCACTTCGTTTAAACATTAGTTACTGATAATTTAATTAATTAAGAATATTACTCCAAAAATATTCAATATTTTAATTTAGATTAATAATAACCTTTTTTCTCATTTAAATGAAAAAGAAAAAAAAAAGGTTGCAAAATTGAACCATAACAAAAAAAAACCTCTATCATTTGGAAGCTTCAAACTCAATTTTTTTTTCTTTATTTATATTTCTTCGGAAAAATTTATATTTTCTCGGAAATTTTTAAGACGTATATATTTTTTTTTTTTTTGAAAATTAAATTTAATTATACTTAAAGAATTAAACAAATTTTTCGATTCAATTTAACACTATGATTTTATTTTAACTCTTTCCTTCTCTCTTCTTTCCTTTTTTTTTCTTTTATGCAAAAAAAAAATTGATTCTACGTTATGATCGCACAATAAATACACCGCATTTTATATCAACTGTAAAAAAACTTTTGGTTAATTTTATTTTACGCAGATATAATAACATATTCTACGTTAAATTCGCAAAATACACAATATTTTACACCACTTGGCAAAAAAAAAAATTGTTTAACTCTATTTCATGTAAAACAATAAAAAGAATTTTACGTTAAGTTCGTAAATTACCCAGCATATTATTTCAATTATCAAAAAAAACCTTATTTTTTCTGCTCAATTTTGTTTTATGCAAAATAAAAAAACTTTAGATTCTACGTTATGTTATCAAAATTACACAATATGTTATTTCACTCACACAAAAATTGTGGAATTTTGATGTACAACCATCTGTAATTATACAGTGGTGTACCAAAAAAATGACCTATTAGAAAATGGAAAATTTTGCTGTCGCAACAACACAAACTTTACCACTGACCTGTCGAGGTGGGAAAGGTTGGAACACGGCGGCAAAAAAAAAATCGTAGGTATATGTGGGCAACGTGGGGCTTGTCCACGCCCTGAGAGAGTCTCATGCCAGAACAAGTAAGCAAGCCCGGCGGAACACAGGAAAAGCGAGAAAAAAAAGAAAAAAAAAAGGGGGTAAATTCACATACACTGTTCAAACTCGATAGCAATCCTACAAGGTTAGTAGCATCTTGCAGCATAACCAAAAGGTTTTGGAGGAAAACACCCAAAAAAAAGAAGATTAGGCGGGTTCGCGAACCGGTCCACAGTACCTTCGTCTGGGAGGGTAAAGCGAACCACTGGTATTAAATGGGTCATGAAGAGAAAAAAAAATTGATAAGTCAAAATTAAAATGGCCGATGATTGCATAAAACTGAAGTCAGCAAGGTATGGGTGATTACCAAAAAAAGAAAATTCTAGAGTTATAGCAAAATAATGATGAGGTATATTGCATGACGTTTCAGGATTTTAAGTCTTTCGCATGAAAGGTACCCACGTATTTACCCTGTAGGTCCAACACTTCATACATGCTTACACCAATGCACCTTTTAACTCGACCTTTCAAAAACTGTTTAGCTAGTTTCAATTAAAACCCTTCATGAAATCGCTTTGGGTGAAATTTCGTCTGTATACTTCTTGACCTGGACGAAACTTCACCTCTGTGGTCCGGAGGTTGTAAGATCTTTCTGCTCGTTCGTGAGCTTTCTTCAGGTTTGCTGAGACTTGGTCACGAATCTGCTGAAGTTTGACAGCGTCAGGCAGATCGACGACCTCTCCATCCATCACGCAGTCCAGCTCTTTCAGAACTCGATATGCCGAGGCATGCCTTACCATTGGGAAACCAAATACCGTCTAGTAAGGTATGAGCTCAATGGCACTATGATATCGAGTTCTAAGAGAACCAGCCACGTGATGAAGGGCCTTGTCCCAGTTCGCCTGATCTTCACGAACATAAGACCTTACAGCCTCCAAAATAACCCGATTGACGCGCTCAGATGCATTCGATTGAGGCGAATACAAAGCAGTGCGAATATGTTTGACACCATAAGAAGATAAAAATGTTTGAAATTCTTTCGAAACGAATTTTTTACCATTATCACTGTGAAGAAATTTACAAACACCAAAAATGGAGAAAACTTCGTATTCTAAGAACTGAATAATTGCAGGAGCATTGGCTCTACGGAGAGGTTTAAGAAACACAAACTTAGAAAAGTGATCAAGAACGATCAAAATCTGCGAATTTCCTGCCTTAGTCCTAGGGTATGGACCAAGCAAATCAATATAAAGACGTTGAAAAGGTCTTTTAGTAATGAACCTAGATCCCATAGGAGGCCTAGTTCGAAAATTAGGAGATTTGTTTTCCTTGCAAACTTCACAATTATTAACAAGGTTCTGAACATCTAGAATCATTTTTGGCCAATAATACTTTTCAGACAACAATCGGTAAGTTACAGTAATGCCACCATGACACGTTACTTCAGATTCATGAACATTTTGGATCAACGAATTACGAAGGGATTTAGGGACCCAAAGTCTCCAAGGATTGTCAATATTCTCCGCAGTACGAAACCGAACACGTTTGAACAATTTACCGTTGTGAATTTTTAAATCTGGCAGCTTATTTTGATTGCTCAAAACGAACGAAATCAATTGAACATATTCATCGTCGCGAAAGCTATCTGAATCTAGGTCGACCTCCGTCAGAATTAAGTTTGTAACAATTTCTTCACAATACGCACGGGAGAGCGAATCAGACACCACATTTTGAGAACCTTTGCGGTGCTGGATTGAAAAATCGAACGCTTGTAATTTCAAACTCCACCGAGCGAGACGACCACTTAAATCTGGTTGAGACATCAACCATTTCAAACTCGCGTGATCCGTAATAATCGTAAATCTAAAACCTTCAACGTAAGCTCTGAACTTTTTGACACACAACACCGCGGCCAGGCACTCCAGTTCTGTCACGGAGTAGTTCCTCTGAGCTTTATTGAGCTTTTGAGATACAAATGCGATGGGATTTCCATCACCCGCCTCCAAAAGTTGGAATAGGACACCTCCTACGCCCACTTTCGACGCATCGCACTGTATGAAGAACTCCTTCGTGAAGTCCGGGTTTCCTAGCACAGGCGTGGAAGTCATACAAGTTTTGAGCTTGTCAAAAGAGCTCTGAGCTTCGTCGGACCAAATGAAATGTTTCGATTTCTTTAAACAATCTGAAATAGGTGCTGATAGAGACGCATAATCGCGAATAAAACGACGATACCAACCGGTCATTCCTAAGAAACGACGAACTTGCTTAGGGTTTTTCGGACTTGGAAAATCGACAATCGCGGCAATCTTTTCTGGATCGGTTTTTATACAACCATCACCGACGATATAGCCAATATACTTAATTTCTTTTTGGCAAAATTTACTCTTTTCGACGTTGATAGTTAATCCCGACATTCTCAAACAAGTCGCGACTTTGTCGAGCATTTTTATATGAGTGTCAAAATCTTTCGATATAATAAGCAAATAATCCAAATTACCAAAGACGTTATCACGTAATTCCGATGGAATGACTTTGTCCATGAGTCGACACATTAGCTGGGGAGCGTTACACAAACCGAACGGCATCACGGTGAATTGGTAAAGAGGCCGGCCAGGTACTGTGAAGGCTGTCCTTTCGCGAGATTCCTTTTCTAGGGGAATCTGCCAAAAGGCATCCTTCAAATCGATCCCTGTAGCGAACTTTGTTTCGGACAAGCGGCTGAGCAAGGCAAAGGGTATGCATCCTTCTTGGTCACAGCATTGACTTTTCGCGAGTCCAGACACAAGCGGTTCTTTCCGGGCTTCCGTACCAAAACAACGGGAGAGTTCTATGCGCTATTTGATTCTTCGATAACTCCCATAGCGAGCATGCGATCTAACTCGTCATACAATAATTTTTGAATTGCAGGTGAATCAGGATAATGTCGTTGCTTAATCGGAGGGGTATCACCGGTGTCAATCACGTGTTCTTCTAACGGCGTTTTACCTAGACCGAAAACAGGAAACGAAGGGAAATTAGACTTCAATATATTCATTTTTCGTTGTTGTTCCGCGACCAAAACGTGCATTTTCGGATATTGAACGCTTTCGCTGTGAAGTTCTGAAATGCATTTTGGTAACAAATCAAATTTTTGCCAAAAATCGATCCCGAGATACAAGGTTTGCGCTAAGGTCGGAACGATATAGAGTCGAAGTGGCCTACAAACTCCGTTGTAAACGACTTCGACATCCACTACGCCATCAACCTTTTGCGCGCTTCCATCAGCTGTATGTATAGGTGTGACCGAAGTAAGCTTTGTGGCACCTATTCGCTTTAAGATTTCTTTTGCGTTTTTACCAATACAGCTGATAGAAGCCCCAGTATCCATTAATCCATATAATTCTACGTTATAAATCAAAATTTTCGCGTATGGCCGCGGATCTTTAAAAGGACAAAAACTATTCAGAACTTCCAACGACTTCCGAACCTGCTTACGCGTTTTAGAACGTTTTCGACACTCGAGAATTCGTTTAGATGCAACTTCCGATACCGTACCGAATATTTTATTACGGCACTCGTTATATTTACGCAACTTTTCAAGTTAACGATCCTCAAGGTTCATGGTAACATTACTAGTAAATTTATTCAATTCAGGTAAATTTTCAGATAATTCTGGTGAATTTATGGATAAACCAGGTAAGTTAATATACAAATCAGGTGGGCTTTCAGTAGTTCGGGTAAATTAACTGACATAGCAGGTGAATTAATTGATAAATCAGTTGAATTTATTAACGAATCTAGCAAATTTTCAGACAAGCGAAAAGGCTGACGAGTGCTGAGGACGGAACCTCCATGTGATGGGCCGAGGTCCTGACCCTTACCAAGCGGATATTGTAGCAGGGTATCATGCTCAAGAGCACGGATCCTGCCATCCTGCAAAACTTGGCGCAAATCAGGCCCACAGTCCAGCACAGGAGAACCACCGGCAACAATCGACATGCCTAGCTCGTTTTTTTCGTCACGGCAGGGGTTTTCGGATCCGGGAAACGACGTATCAAACGAGCTGTCCCGGAGTGCATCCCGTTTGACACTTCGTTTTCCAGGTTACACTTTTTGCATAGAGGAGTTGTGACACCTTTGAAACCACATTTAAAGCAGAAATAATTACGTTGTGGCACAGTACATTCATGGAATGAATGGCCTTTCGCGTCATAGGTAGGTCAGAATTATGGGTTTCCACGGGTTCGTGTGGATTAAGAGGAGAATTAACTGAAAGTTGAGAAAATTGGTGACCTAAGTCACAAGAACTATTATGAATATCTGGAGGGTTTGGATTGGATACCTTATCAAAAACACAGGTATCTTAGGGACTATAGACTTCAGAAACATTGCGTGTCCTAGCGCGCAGGTCCGTCTCCGACCATAATTTCTCAAATTTGCGTGCAAGATCACGTAATTGATCCAGGGAAGTGACAGGGTGTAGTAGAAGGGCATTGCGCAATCTGACGTTCATATTTCTTTGGATAATTTCAATAAGCTCTTGTTGACTCATGGGAAAGCGCAAACGAGAAGCTAAACCTTGCATCTCCAACCTGAAGTCGCTGAACGATTCATTTGGCCTTTGGTGGCGAGCGAACATTGCTTGTCGTATCTCAAAGTCAGTTGCCTGACTTCGAAATTCTTCAAGCAATCCTCATCGCACCTCTCGCCATGAAGCTTCAGGATTGAATCTGCGAAAGAGCCAATACCAATTTAGAGTTTTTTCGGAAAGAAATCTATGAACGTGTGCTGCTAGCATATCTTCTGAAACCCTATCGGCCACCGCCAAGGATTCCAGACGGAAAAGGAATTCCTCGATAGGTAATCCCAATGGTTTACCAGAAAAGGACAAATTCCATCGTTTAAGAGGACTTGTGGATCTAAAAACACGTCTTTGCTGTTGAAAAAAAGGTAGTACGGAGCCAAAACGAGAATTATTTAACACGTAAGGTATATTCTGAACATTTGAATGAACATCATCTGTCCTTGAGGTAAGATGTACTCGAGGATGATCCAAACTAGCAAGCTGAGCCTGGGCTGCTTGCTTGGAAACATTGAGATCATCATTAATGACGAATGGCTCATCCTGATCACCAAGGAAACGATGGGTTTTTGAAGTAATTTGATGATGCCTAGTTGAAGGAATCTTAGTACCTATATTCGGAAAAGCATAATTGAGGTTTACGTTTGACTTAGCCGTGTCAAATGGTTCTGTAGTGTACCGAATTGAATTTTCTACATTTTGATTTTGTTTACGTGAAGTATTAAGATTAGATCGGGGTTTGGACAAAACAGATCTTAAAAAGGAAGTAGGTTTATTAAAAGTCAAAAGTTTTTTCTTAGTACCTGTATTTGTATTTACATGTCCCGAATACGGCATTCGTAGGAGATGTCATCTGGATTCAAGAAACTAGGATCCATCTTGATTTAATCACACCCAAAAAAAAATTTTTTTTTTTCACTTTACAAAATGTAAACGAAGTTATGAAATTATGAGGTCGCGGACCGACGATGCACCTTCGTCAGCGTGAATCACGCGACAAAACCACTTTGGTGTTAAATTGATAAAAAAAATAGTAATGTAATTAAATTTACAATCTCACCATATGGGTGAGTGTAACATATAAATAAAAAAAAGAAGAAAGAGTGAAAGAAAGCAAAAAAAATATAACTGTAGGTAAATAATATTTATGCTTTATATATCTGGAAAAAAATTTTAGGTAACATAGGGAGCTATGTTATTTGCAAAAAAAAAAAAAAAAAATTGCTAATAATTTGAGAGATCCGTGAGGACGTGAAAAGCCGAGGGAGGAAAGTTCCAAGCAGAGACCCCTCCAGGCCACCATTAGATTTAAGAAAAATCAAAAAAAAAACAATCAGATATGCTGTCGTTCTCAATTCAATAGATTGAAGGGCCTGACATGAAAGAAGTTGCGCGAAGGAAGTAACGGGTATGGCTAATGAGACCAGCCTGACCTCCATCGTCACAAGCCAATCATGACAAGCGGAAATAATTATAAAAACTCTAAATGACAAACGGATGGTTATTAAACTAAATTAAATCAAATTTCAAGAATCATCACAAGGCAATCACTCACGTATATGATAACAAAATTGAACCATGAGTGAATACTAGGTGACAATTAGCACGAAATCGGTCGCCATATTAACAAATTCTCAAAAAAATACAATAAAAAGTATATATTTGATCCATTCCCCGTCGCAAACATAAGTCCTGGTGTACGTAACCAAAACTATGTGTCATACGTGGAAGGTATATATATATTAATTATCTATAAGGTTTGAATATATCAAAAAAAATTACACACGAACATAAACGCGCAAAGGTCACGGTCCTTAACGTACAAGACCGGCCTGTCATCGTGTAGGTCGCGAGCATGAATAATTAAAATTTACGATATATATACTACCAAATATATACAAATGGGCGATAGGGTTGAATTTTGAGATTACAAAAAAAAATCGAAAGATTAATAAGAAAAATTCAAACCGAAAAGATTTTATAAACGGAATCTAAAAAATGTATTTAATAGTTTATATAACTATTTGTAAACTGTATAGAAGAATCCAGCCAGTCACGTCGCAACAAAATTTCGGAGGTTCCTCCAAAATTTTGGTCATACGTGACCGGCAACGAGAAATTTTTTTTTTGCAAGAAATTCAAAATACGAAGTTCATGAATAAGATCGTGCACGAAACATGTTTTAAATTAAGTTTAATAGACCAGGTTATTAAAGAAAGCAGGTAGGACGCGTGGAATGGTAGATTTCATGAGAGGTATTGCCACTACTCGCGAAATCTCCATGTTACCGAGGGGAAGAGAAACAAAAAAACTGTGCCTTAAGGGCTAAACAACTCTACTACAGACACAAGGTGTAAGTGTGCCTTATCGTTGGGCGCCATATGTTACGACACCGAAAAGTGGAGAAACATATGGACGCAAGAAAAAATTATGTACCAGATGGGCGGTACGTTGGGCGCCATATGTTACGATATGAAAATTAAATTGATTGTCAAAGCTCAAAACCTCCCGATAAGTCCAAAGGGGGGTTCCGGCTGCTTCAGCCCGGGCAGGGTTCTTGGACTCATCCAGTCGAGGTGGCGTTCATATCTGTAACATAAATGTAGACCGGCCTGTTTTAAGTTATAATGAAAAAGAGATTCGAAGGGTTAAGATACAATAGAAATGGATGCCAAAATAAAAAGAAAAGGAAGCAACAGGACATCTTCCCGTCTTAAGTGGATCGGAGGCGTCCCCCCACGGACCCCGACCAGCCCCATCACTGTCCTCACGGCTCTCTCACGCTAAGTGACTAACACTTCATAATTTTCTGTTTTCTTTTACTTTATTTTTCTTAATTTTATTATTCCTTTTTTTATTCTATTACAAAAAAAAGCTACGGGGTTAGTACCTTAAAACTACGTACATTTTTTTTCTTTTTGTTTTTTGTATATAAGATTCAAAATAATAAAAATACGTTGGTAGATGAAACAGACAGGAAATAGTATGTCGACGACAAAAAAAAACTCCTAGAACAAATTTACTTTTACATATAGATATTAACTCATTTTTTTTCTTTTTTTCTTTTTTCTTTTTTTTATACAAGGATATAAAAGAGGTTCATGAACTTAAAACTTGTTATAAGCTTTACACATTTTTTTTTCTATTTCCTCCCTATTTACATTTCTATGGATAATTACTAAGTTGCTAAATTTAATATATCTTTGTTTTTTCTTCAACAAAAAAATGTGCTTTCTTTAAAAAAAAACAATCGAAAATTTACCTATCTTTTTAATAAACTGTGAAGGTGGATGATCGGTCAGCCGATTTTCCATATTTCTTTCTTCGGTTTTTTTTTTTACCACTTCGTTTAAACATTAGTTACTGATAATTTAACTAATTAAGAATATTACTCCAAAAATATTCAATATTTTAATTTAGATTAATAATAACCTTTTTTCTCATTTAAATGAAAAAGAAAAAAAAAAGGTTGCAAAATTGAACCATAACAAAAAAAAACCTCTATCATTTGGAAGCTTCAAACTCAATTTTTTTTTCTTTATTTATATTTCTTCGGAAAAATTTATATTTTCTCGGAAATTTTTAAGACGTATATATTTTTTTTTTTTTTGAAAATTAAATTTAATTATACTTAAAGAATTAAACAAATTTTTCGATTCAATTTAACACTATGATTTTATTTTAACTCGTTCCTTCTCTCTTCTTTCCTTTTTTTTTCTTTTATGCAAAAAAAAATTGATTCTACGTTATGATCGCACAATAAATACACCGCATTTTATATCAACTGTAAAAAAACTTTTGGTTAATTTTATTTTACGCAGATATAATAACATATTCTACGTTAAATTCGCAAAATACACAATATTTTACACCACTTGGCAAAAAAAAAAAATTGTTTAACTCTATTTCATGTGAAACAATAAAAAGAATTTTACGTTAAGTTCGTAAATTACCCAGCATATTATTTCAATTATCAAAAAAAAACCTTTTCTTTTTTCTGCTCAATTTTGTTTTATGCAAAATAAAAAAACTTTAGATTCTACGTTATGTTATCAAAATTACACAATATGTTATTTCGCTCATAAAAAAAAAACCTTTTTTTTTTTTGTTTAATTTTGTCTTATGCAATATAAAAAAACTTTATATTCTACGTTATGTTATCAAAATTATACAATATGTTATTTCAGTCATAAAAAAAACCTTTTGTTTTGTTTAATTTTTATTTTTAGGCAAAAAAAAAGAAATATTCCACGTTAAACCCACAATTTACACAATATGTATATCATTTCAATTTTCAAAACTTTGTTTAATTTTTATTTTATAAAAAAATTGATTCTACGGTAAATTCGCAAATTACGCGATATATTATTTTCAATTATCAAGAAAACTATTTTGTTAACTTTTATCTTAAGTAAAACAAAAATAAACTTTACATTAGATTCGCAAATTACAATATATGTTATTTTCAGTATTAAAAATTTTCAATTTAAACTTTTTTTCTTTTTTGTGCCTTTTTGAAAGTAATAACTGCTTTATGTCCACCATATACAATATTTTATTTTAAGTTATCACTATTCAAGTCTAATTTTATGAAACAAACTAAAGTTTGAAGTGTACCCGGTTTTTTTTTTTGATTTTATTTCACGAAAAAAAATTAAATTTTTCCCAGTCAATCGTCACATGTTACCTCGTTTTTTTTTCTTTAATTAACAAAAAAAAAAAAAACACGTTTGCGACCCGGGGAGTCAAGATGAGCAGGTCTTTTCTTGATGATACTTGAAACTTGACTGCCTGACCCATTTACCTAATAATTATTCATCACTTTGGTGACGCTTCTAATACATTGTCACCAATCAATTAATAATTGAATTAAACATACTGCGTACATTGTTTTACCTACTAAAGTATATAGTTGGGCTACGTGCTAGGTAGTAATGTGCATAATGGCTATAAAGGCATGGTAATTAACAAAGAGAATGAACATGTGTGTGTGATGAAATTTTAAAATACAGAGATAATGAATATGTTGTAACCGCCAAAATTCATATTTTAGTTTCTAAGTAATAAACAAAGGGATTTCTATACATTGCATTGGCCTAGTAACAGAATTTTTCTATCTAATAATGGTAATGCAGCAATGTATAGTGGTAAAATATGGTATATGGCGTGATCAGGAACAACGGGTATTAATACAAATAAAATGTATTGAATAAAAATTGTTCGAGAAGCTTCCATATATTTTATAAGTAAAATATATGTTAAGCTGGGGATTTGTTACATATACAAAAGATCAATTAATTGAAAATTAAATGTCGTTTTAATTCTACTCACACCACTTGGGGCACATGACTACGAACAAAGGGAGTCTGTGTTACGCGTGTATTACTGTTTTTTGATGTACAGTTAGTTTATTGGAATTTTAAGTTTCAATTTTCTGGAATTGCATCTTAAATCTCCAAAATGAACAAAAATTGTGAAATTTTGATGTACAACCATCTGTAATTATACAGTGGTGTACCAAAAAAATGACCTATAAGAAAATGGAAATTTTTGCTGTCGCAACACTTTCTTTATTTAAAACAATTTATCTTATTTAATCTTAATCTTCTTTTACTCGAGAATTGAACAAATGTTAAGCGGAGAAATAGAACCTTAATATGACGAGATTAAAAGATAGACTGACTAACTTAATTATTTCTAATTATTATTACAATTGTTGAACTTTGTTGAAAGAATTTTGTTTTTCAAGCATCAGACTACAAACGAAATGTGGGAAACAAAATGTTGCTAAGCTACATAAGGTAGTTAATTTATTTTAACACCTTACACCCGGTGTACTGTGATCACAGAAAAAAAAAATTATTATTCTGTAAAATGGACTTATTTTTTATTTCTACAAAAATAACAAAACAATTTCTATGTGTTTAATCAATCTTTCTTTTTCAAGTTTTTTCGGATAAATAATATTCGTAACTTATTAAGTTGATTAACATTTGCAATAACTATATTTGAACGCTAAACTAGAAAATCGCGGTCATGAAAGTCGCCTCGCTTATAATTTCTCGAAACTTTTCTCGATATTATCTTAAAATATTTGTGGGGATGGATGATGGTTTCTTTTTGAACTATGTGTTTTTTCAAGGTTTCTTCTCTAAGAAAAGAAAAACGTTACATGTTTCTGTATTATAGCTAAATATATAGATTATTTTTAGAAAAATGGAAATTTTTTGGGTGATGCAATTTTCCCGCTACTGTATGAACTAGAATCCGCATACATATACTTCTTTCTGGAGCCTCACTAACCAATTCTATCCATTAAAAGAAAAACGTATTCAAGTTACAATGATAACATAAGTATTTAGGTTTGAGCTTTTACTTTTTTATAAGACATTTGAGTTTATGTGCTCTGTTAAATCAGTTTGTGATACCAACTTTGCAATCGTAACTTTTGACGGTTAATTTCTTACTTGCGAGAGCAAAAACAATCGAGCCTTGCTAGTTTACTTGCTAGACGATTGAAGATCTGGGTCCTATTCTTTTTATGGAATATACCAAACATCGAAAATAATGTAGAGCAAGGAACATATGTATATGAAGTACATACATATTCGAAATAGATGGGCAGAGGCCAAAGCGGTAGAGTGCTTGCTTTTGATGCTTAGTCTATTCAGCTTTGAATGAGTAGCTATGTTTTATTGGTACTTGATAGGCGCGTTTTTTTTAAAACTGATTTTCTCGAGTCGACAATAGAGGTCGCTACAAAAAATACAAAATTTATTGTAAACTTGAGGTCACTGATATAGGTAAATAAAATGTATTGTAATGGTGTCATTTACTGTTGTTAAATTTTTCATATTATCCTGTATTCAATAATATTTAAAAAATAAGTCCAATTTATATATAAATATGTATATGTATATTTCATGAATGAATAAATAAAAAAAATACTGACCTACGTAATATATGTACATATTTAAAAAATAAGAAGAAGAAAAAAAAATTTTCTTTTCCATTGAATAAATATTGAAAATTATTGCTGATAGTTTTATGAAATGTTATCCTGGTTGTCATCAAAATACATTGCATAAAAATGTTATTTGGTAAATCTTTTTTTATTTCAATCAATCAGAAAAATCAAAAGAAATCCGTCTATTCAGAATGAAAATAAGTTTAAAGAAACTGAAAAATATGAAATTTGACAAAAAAGAAAACAAAGCGTATGTCAGAGTTCTTGCCCACACAATAGTACATAGCTCAGCTTATCCGGTGGAAAATAAGCCAAAATCTAAATGATAATTTATAGACGAATTACAGTCAGAGTTTCATGATGAGATAAATAGCTCACTTCGTCGCTCACGGTACCCCACAAGGTTCTCCTCTTTCGGTCACCCCCTTCAATGTATGTTGTGTTTCACCGAATTTACGTTTAGGTTGCACTATGCTGTGGGATCATTAATTAAACAACGAGATTTTGTTCTTTAAACTTTTTATTTGCGGGACCTTCTTATTAGGTTCACAATACACAGTTCTTAATTCTACTGCTCACTGTCACGACACCTTTTTTTTCACTGTCAACTACTCTGTAACTTATACTATCTTCAGTTGTGCAGCTATTCCACTCCCAGTTATTCCATTCTATTCTATTTATATGCTTCGATCATTTGTTCCCTACTTTCTTTTCATTAAGTAATATTTTGTTGATCAAGCTACTTTTGCTTGCACAATTCTATTTTATAATTCTTCATTATTTCCTATTCTATTAAGTAATATTTTGTTGATCAAGCTACTTTTGCTTACACAATTGTATTAATTAATTCGTTATTGTGTATTTCCTATTCTATTAACCTACTATAATTACCAATATGTTTATTTGGGTTACTTGTGTTTAACTATGCACTTTTTTGATCTAGAATATTATGAACTTAATCTAATTAGATCGAATTGGATTTGTTATGAAAGATTTTATTATAATATATTATTTTACTTTTTATATATCTATGCATTTATATATTTATTCATGTAACATATCTTCTTATACGTACTTAATTAATAAAATTTTTTTTTTTTTTTTTTTTTTGTGGCTGATTTGCTTAGTATATCTTTAATTACTTAATGAATGATTGAAAATTTTAATTTGTTTACAATTTTTGAATACTACTATGTAATACGAATATGTACTTATATATATAAATATAGTATTTATACATTTATCATTATAATTTATGTTAAAACTACACACCTGTTTTATACATGATATTTTTCTACTTATCATTGTTCTTCCGATTTTGTATCTTGTTGATTACTGGTTATTCGTATATCTGCTTACGGGACAGTTTGTATGTTTCTTATCTGCGGTGTTGGATTACTTGATGCTAAGTTTGTTTGGGATTGGTATTTTACTTTAGGTTCACTGTATTTAGGTTCTAAATTATTTTCGGAGTTTATTGTGCTATTATTTTGGTTCGTTGATGATATTTTGCCTTTTGTTTTGAATTTGTTAATTACTTTAATTGAAACCCAACCCAAAATAGAAATCATCGCAATTGTACTTACTGATAGTGACGCTTTTGGTAGGTGTTGTTGTTTACTTCGTTCAGATAAGTGTGTTTCATAGGTTCGTACTTGTTTTTCCACTTCCTCGATCGAATAAGTATTTTGATGTAATATGTCATTGATATTGTTGTCTTTTACTATTGGCAGTGGTTTGGTTTTTGTTACCGATAGGGTTTGCAAAACTTTTTCCATCTGGTCAGTGAGTAGGTATTTCGAGGGAGGATTTATATTAGGTTGGCTAATTTTTAATTCTCGTGTTTCGTTTCCTTCGTAAAATATGATTTGGTTCTGTATATTAAAATGGCATGGTCTGTTGAGTGTAAATATACCACTACCTATTAAATTCATGTTATGTGTGCCGTCTGTGCAAGTTATGTGCATATTGATTTGTTCAACTGAATTGAATAACCAAGTATTTCTTTGTGTTAATTTGGAAATTAATAATGATGATTTCTGACGAATTAAATATTCAGTTATTGGGTTCGTTGAACGGATTTGAAAGAAAGTTTAAAGGGCATAGCTTGGACACATCTCTGTAAAATATAAACACGAGGTTATTTATAGTACGGTTTAAGTCGATTATAGTGTACCGTGACTTCTCTTTTACCTACTAAAATAGTTGTATTAACGTCACTTGGAATTTTAATTACCTTGTAAGGTCCTATCCATATTTTAGAAAATTTATTCTTTTTCAGAGCGTTTTTTAATAATACATTATCACCTATGTTGAAGGTTATTGGTCGACTTGTTTTGTCGTAATATTGTTTAGATCGTTGTTTTTCTTTAATGAGATTTTGTCTTGCAATTTCGTACGTTCTTTGTAATTTATAACGAAGGATGTTGTAATACTTTTCGTGGTTGTATACTGGTTGTGGGGGTCTTTTTAAATTTGTTGGTATCTCTGCTGTAAAACCGAATAGGCAGTCCATCGGCGTCAGTTTTGTGCCTTCATGTGTGCTGTTATTGTATACGAAAGCTGCAGTTCTTAAGAATTGGTCCCAAGTTTTGGGGTTCCCGTCTATTGTTGATTTTAAATATTCTACTAGAGGTCTGTGTGCGCGCTCCAGTGATCCATTTGATTGTGGGTGATATGCTGTGGTTGCCAACTTTCGAATTTTTAATAATTTACACACCCTTCTAAAGACTTCGCTCATGAAGTTGCTTCCTTGATCAGTCACACATTTTTTGGAAATACGATAACGTGTGATAATTTCTTCGAAGAAGTGTTTTGCTACCGTCTCTGCATCGATGCTAGGTGAGGCCAAAAAATATATAGACAGAAAGAATTCTTATGTAGTATCGACTAAAAATTGTAATTATTAAATTAGACTATAGAACAGTACGGTAAGAGAAGGAAGGAAGTGAAAGCTTTTTTAACTATGCTTCAAAGCGCTTTGAAATTTAAGTTTTGTTTTTAACATGATCAAGATGAATGAAAAATAAAAAAAAAATTTTACTCTTGTGTGTTAAATAGAATATAAAAAAAATTTCAAATGGTGAAACATATGTGAATAAAATGAGTCACACCGACACCATCAATTACCTTGTTTATGCGAAGCTTTAATTCGCATTAACTCATGCCGTTTTGACTAAATACGGATGCATAAACCAAATTTTAAAACGCATTGAAACTTTATTTCGTTTTGAGTGAATACACTATAAAATCCGAATTTAAAGTTTCAATTCGTTTTTAAAATGTGCATGTACACTTTCTTCGTTTTAAATGAATTGTCATATTTTACCTTTCAAAATGGTGTTGGTAACATACTAAACATCAATATGAACTTTTAGAGTAGTATTAGTTTATTACTCAAAACGTTTTAAGTGAGAATGAAATGTTGTACTACGCATAAACACCAATTAAAATGTATTATCTCAAAACGATGTTCAAAACGTTTTATCGTTAATACGATTTAATTTTTGTGCATAAACAAGGTAATTGTCGTATTCGCATGTACATATGTATTTCTATGCAGAAGTAAAAGCTTTTTTAACAAAACTGAAATATGCTGATGTACATTCAAAGCTATTTCACTAATGGGGTTCCAATGTTGGAACCCCAGAACAAAAATTTTTGTATGAGACATTTTTATACTACATAAGAATTCTTTCTGTCTATATATTTTTTGTTAAGGCATACCAATCTACAAATTTTGTTAAACCGTCCTGAAAAGTTAGAATATATTCATTTCCTGTGTAGGTTTCTTCAAGTGGGCCTACTATATCTAAATATATTTTGTCGGAAGGTTTTTTAGCTGTATCTGTTAAAACCATTGGCATACGATATTGTAGTGACGATTTAAATTTCGATCGTCGAGTAATTTTTTTTCAGCTTTGTTTAATGTCCTACGGCATATGCAATGGGTTTGTCTTTCCTCACTTCACCTTGCGAGAGAACTGCTCTAATACTTTCGTTACTAGCATCTGTAGTTAGGTTGAAAAATTGCGTAAAGTCAGGATAAGCCAGTTAAGGCGGTGTTACTAAATCGTTTTTAATTTTTTCGAATGCTATTTGACAATTTTCAGACCATTTGAATTTCGTGTTTTTTTTTAGTAAATCAGTAATCGGTTTTACAATTTTAGAGAATTGTGGTATGTATTTTCTGTAGTAATTAGCTAAACCTAGAAATGATTGAATTTGTCTGACAGTTCGAGGAATGGGAAAATTTTGTACACATGCTGTTTTACTGGGGTCCGGAAAGACACCCTCGCTTGTACATAAATGTCCTAAATAAACTACTTCTTTACGTAAAAAATGACATTTAGAAGTATTTAATTTTAAATTGTTACTACGCAATCGTTCAAATACCTTTCTTAATTTTTCATTGTGATTTTCTAAATTTGATGCATGAATAACTATATCGTCGAGAAAGACAAAAATTTCTATTCCATTTAAACCCATTAGCACATGATTCATGAGTCTTTGAAATGTAGCTGGAGCACCCTTCAAACCAAAGGGCATACGCTTGAACTCATAGTGTCCATACGCTGTACTAAATGCCGTTTTAGGTCGATCTTCTGGGGAAACTAAAACTTGATGATAACCGTTAGCTAAATCCAGTGTCGTAAAGTATCGTGCGTGTCCTAACTGATCTAATATATCCTCAATTCTAGGTAGAGGAAACACATCTGCAATTGTTTTTTCATTTAATTTTCTAAAATCAACTACAACTCTCCAGCGTTTTTCTCCTGTTGGTCCTGGTTTTTTAGGTACTACTAATAATGGTGCATTCCATGGACTTTTGCTTTCTTGAATTATATCATTATCCAACATTTCTTGTATTTGCTTATTAATTTCTTCCTTTTGTGCTTCAGGAAGTCGGTACATTTTCTGATTAATTGCTGGTTGGCTTGACAGTACAGGTATATCATGTGTAATAGCATTTGTATGTGAGAGCTTATCACCCTTTAAATGAAAAATGTCATTATATTCATAACATATCTCATAAAGAGCATTTTTTTCCTCAAAATTGAGACTTTCATCAACTATGATTTCTTCATCTAATTGACGTAATCTTTCGTTTTGATGCTCCTTTTTTACCATGAAGCTATTCTTATAATTATCTGATATGTTAACAGATGCTATTCTAGCTACTGATTGATCTGACTTTTCTTGATTATTTGATGTAGTTTGTTTTTTGTCTTCTGTTGTTACTAAAGTTTTAATTTCAAAACCCTTTAGAGGTTGTAAGTATAATGTGAATTTTTTAATTTCACAGGCTTCATTGTTATTATTAAGTAACCCTATGTGTGTATACTTTTTTCCTATGTCTAAAATACTATTCGCTAAGAAAATTCCTGTTTTAATTTCTTGTGCATGACATACCATTTCTTCTTTTAAGTTGAGTGGACTTTTTATTATGATTTGCGATCGAGCAGGTATGTGAATACTTTTTTCAAATTCGACTACCCCGTACTCCCCAGTTTCATCAGAGATTCGTTTTTGTGTAGTAGTACTATTTGTACTATTTTGCGTTGGCTCATCTGTGTTATGAAAATCTTTTGTGTGGCATATAATGTCCTCTTTTTTGTACTTATTACCTTGTGTGAAAGGCAGTTTTGTATTTAATTGATTTTCCGAATTTTTTTGATTTTTTGAATTTTCATTTCCATTTTCTAATGTTTTACCTTGTTTATAAGGTAGTTTTGAATTTGATTGAATTTGAAAAATGTTTTTATTTACTGAGGGTTTTTTATTTATCTCTTGTTCATTTACCAGATGAAAAGAGGATTTTTTGTTTTTTGTTTTCAAATTTCTGCTAATATTTTGTGAATCTGTTTTTTGTTCGAAGGGTAATTTGTCAAGTTTGAAACTCCATCATTGAAAAGACCATCATTTAGCACTGAGTTATCACTTTCAATAACATGAAATTCACATTTAAAGGGTTTAGGTAATAAAAAATTTCCTGTACATTTACCTACCGTTTTTTCTTTACCGAAAGGAGATTGTAGTTCAATTTTATTATGTTTGTCTATGTTTGTACTCATTTGAATAGAATTTTGTTTTACCAAACTTACTTCAGCTCCAGTGTCTACAAATAATTTTACCTTACCAGTTTTACTAATACATATCTAGAGGAAGTTCTACTACTGGTGTTTTTGTAAAATTTTCGTGCATGGACTGAGTACGACCTTTTTTATTTTCGTATTTGTTTAGGATCGGTTCGGGGATTTTTGAATCGATCCATTGTCGTTTTTTTCGTTTTTATTTTCCCATCTACGTTTTTGGAAACAATTTGTAACCGTGTGACCACGACGACCACAAAATTCGCATTTTACTTGTACTTGATTAATTTTTGCCTCATATGGAAGTAGCTTATTTTGTGGTGACTCATTAAATTTATTAGTAAAATAATTTTGTCTACAATTTTTAACGTCGTGTCCGTATCGGTTACATTTTGTGCAAAATGGTGTATTTTTTCTTTTTATACATTCATCGTATGTGTGACCTTTCTTCTGGCAGTAACTACAAGTTATTTTAGATATTAAAGATATTTTTTGAGAAGGAGATGGGTTAAAGTTTTGCATATTTGAATTGTTTGGAGATTCTACTGCAGCTGAGTTAAAAGGATTTGAATTTGTGTCAGTTATATTTGAAGTATTATTATTATATTGTGAATAGTTTGTTGAAAGATAAGGTTGTGGTTGACAGTGTGAGTATTGTGTATTATATCCTTGTAGATATATTGTTCCATTCAGTAGTCGTTCCATATCTAATGCCTTTTGAATTACCTTTTCAATATCACCTTCGTCTATCGTTAATAAATATTGTCGCAGATGTAAATTTAATGTGCCACTTTTAATTGTAGAAATTGCAAGATCTACCAGTTGTGATTTTACATTAGGGGAATTAACAGTATATTTCGAATCAACTGCTTCTTGACCAAGGGTTAACAAATATTTTACTCGAGTAGCAAATTGGACAAATGGTTCAGAGGGAATTTGTTGACAAGTAATCAGTTTATTCACTAGTTCCTGATACGTCTCTCGCTGTAAAAAGGTTCTATTTAAAAGTTCTTCGACTTCCTTAAAACTTGTTACTCGAGCTGAGCTTACTAATCGATAAGCTTCACCTCTAAGGCGAGTCTTAACAATTCCAAGGAATGCGGAGTGTTCTGTACTTTCCAAACATATTAAAACTTGGTTACAGCAACCTAAGAATGTTTGTAATTCACTCACTAGTTTGGGGTGAACTTCGCCTGAAAACAAAGGTACCATCTGAGATGTTAACTTTGCTATTTTTTCGTAATCTACCATTTCCGTTATATATTTTCACAGTCGCGACTCAAAGATAATGAATTCGAATTTTCTTGTATTGAACTTTCTAACCAAGGCAATACAAAATCGGATGGACTTACAAATTCTAAATTAAAGCTATTATTACAACTATTTTCGGTATTTATTTTATCTTTATTTGTATTTTTACTTTCTTTAATTTGATTTTTATTTAAAATTGAGTAAGAGAGTCCTTGAAATTCCTTTATCACTTCGCGAAATTTTTCCGTATCTTTTTTAAATTTTTCTACAGAAGCTAATCTATTTTTTCTTGTTTCTTTTAATTTCTTATCTAAAGTATTAAAACACGGTAGTAAATTTCTATCAGACTCTTTTACTCTAACAGTTAAATTTTTTAGGTACTCACTTAATGTACTTTCCTGATTGTTGTAAACCTTTCTGTTCCTTAAAGTTAAATAAGTTGACTCCAATGATGTTCCTTCTTCAGTTGTTGCTGCTTCGTCCAATGACTTTTCTATGTTTTCCGTAGTTAAAGGTAAAACTCCTATTTCCTCCTCGCTGCTACTGGACATCAATATTTTAATTTCCCTGGGCACGGATGAAGCCCACTTACTTCCCTCGTTGGAAATTAAAGACTTTTGTGCACTCACTTGAGCATAAAAAATTCTAATATTTTGACTAATTATTAAAAAAATTTTTCTTCTTCTTTTTTTTTTTTATTAAAAATATTTTATAAAAATTCTAATATTTTTATTAATCACTTAATTTTTTTTTTCCAAAAATTCGTATAGTTTTTATTCAATTTATTTTATTTAATTTATTGTAAACTTGAGGTCACTGATATAGGTAAATAAAATGTATTGTAATGGTGTCATTTACTGTTGTTAAATTTTTCATATTATCCTGTATTCAATAATATTTAAAAAATAAGTCCAATTTATATATAAATATGTATATGTATATTTCATGAATGAATAAATAAAAAAAATACTGACCTACGTAATATAGCTATGTACATATTTAAAAAATAAGAAGAAGAAAAAAAAATTTTCTTTTCCATTGAATAAATATTGAAAATTATTGCTGATAGTTTTATGAAATGTTATCCTGGTTGTCATCAAAATACATTGCATAAAAATGTTATTTGGTAAATCTTTTTTTATTTCAATCAATCAGAAAAATCAAAAGAAATCCGTCTATTCAGAATGAAAATAAGTTTAAAGAAACTGAAAAATATGAAATTTGACAAAAAAGAAAACAAAGCGTATGTCAGAGTTCTTGCCCACACAATAGTACATAGCTCAGCTTATCCGGTGGAAAATAAGCCAAAATCTAAATGATAATTTATAGACGAATTACAGTCAGAGTTTCATGATGAGATAAATAGCTCACTTCGTCGCTCACGGTACCCCACAAGGTTCTCCTCTTTCGGTCACCCCCTTCAATGTATGTTGTGTTTCACCGAATTTACGTTTAGGTTGCACTATGCTGTGGGATCATTAATTAAACAACGAAATTTTGTTCTTTAAACTTTTTATTTGCGGGACCTTCTTATTAGGTTCACAATACACAGTTCTTAATTCTACTGCTCACTGTCACGACACCTTTTTTTTCACTGTCAACTACTCTGTAACTTATACTATCTTCAGTTGTGCAGCTATTCCACTCCCAGTTATTCCATTCTATTCTATTTATATGCTTCGATCATTTGTTCCCTACTTTCTTTTCATTAAGTAATATTTTGTTGATCAAGCTACTTTTGCTTGCACAATTCTATTTTATAATTCTTCATTATTTCCTATTCTATTAAGTAATATTTTGTTGATCAAGCTACTTTTGCTTACACAATTGTATTAATTAATTCGTTATTGTGTATTTCCTATTCTATTAACCTACTATAATTACCAATATGTTTATTTGGGTTACTTGTGTTTAACTATGCACTTTTTTGATCTAGAATATTATGAACTTAATCTAATTAGATCGAATTGGATTTGTTATGAAAGATTTTATTATAATATATTATTTTACTTTTTATATATCTATGCATTTATATATTTATTCATGTAACAGTATATACTTATATATTCCCTTGCAATCAGGATTCAAAGCATATCGGACTTTTATGCCTATATCATATTATACAATATCATAATACATTCCTCACGCTAAAGGTCAACAGTTCCCTACTGACAGCAGCCATTGATGAATGGTTTTTAGAAATTAGAGTAACTATTCGCCCAGAAAAATCGAAGCATTGCGCGTCTGAGGAAAAGGTAATGATGGGTATTGAAATTACCTTTCATTTTATGCATTACTTATTGTATGTAAGAATTCCATTTTCAAGAAAAAGGACCATAAATTTGAAATTTATGATTTTTTTTTTCAAAAATTTTGTCAATTAATTGGGTTCCTGAAAAAAAAAAATTCACTACCGAAAAAATTTTTTATATTTATTTTGAAAGCCAATTATGTGTAAAATAAAACAAAAAAAAATTCGAGTTCAATAACGTCATCCGTTATCACGTAATTAAAGATCACAAGTGTGCTGAAAGGGTCAAAAATGTGCCTATATTAAAATGCAAACGATTCATTATGGGCAAAACTTTGTTTAAATAACAAAACATACTTTTATGTTTTATTTTAAATTAAATTTATTTAAGTTTTGTCCATAATAAATCGTTTGTAAATCATAAGATAAAATTGTAGTAGAAAAAAAATTTATTATAGTAGAAAAGTAATAGCAGTATTTTTGATAAGGATGTGACTTGTGCCGAGTACCAACGAAATGAAATACAACTTGTTCAACACATTTAAAATAATTTTATGATTGAGTTTCGACTGGCAATTTACAAATTTTAGTTATCGCTACCCTTCCATCACCACTAGGATGAAATGTTTGTTACACGACCAAGTGGCCATCTTGTTGGAGGACATTTTTCATCTTTTATCAGAACGAGATCGTTTATTTGCAGCGAAAACATATATGTAAAAATTGTCTTTCACCTACTCATACTTTATACAATTGTAAAAGAAAATTTTCTTGTTTAAAATTCAAGAAACGACATCATACTTCAAATATACAACCAGTAAAAAACGTACAAAGTACAACTCAAAGCAATCAAGTTCAAATCCCACAAGATCAAACGATTCAAAAACCAAATTCTGGCACCACTTTATTCAATTCGAATAACATACAATGTTTATTAGCAACAGCATTAGTAACTGCCAAAGGTCCACATGGACATACATACATGCATTTTTAGAGCATTGATCGATTCTGGTTCCCAGTTATCATTCATCACGCAATCTGTCGGAAAGAAGTTAAAATTAAAACGTAACAAAACTATCCAAGTCACTGGACTTGAAGAAACTTCAACTGCACAAGTCCATCAACAAACCACACTCGAAATTCAATCTCTTGTAACTCCATTTAAAACAACTTTTAACGCTTTATTCATTGATGAAATAACTGACAATACTCCAATACAACCTGTCGATAAAACTCAATTTAAATAATTCAACAAAATAGAATTAGCCGATCTTCAGTTTTCAGAACCAAGTCCTATAGATCTGCTTCTATGGTTTGATGTATATAGCGCTATCTTGGAAACAGGTTTAATTAAAGGCAGAGACGACACTCCAACAGCACAAAATACACAGCTAGGATGGATCATTATGGGACCAGTTTCTAAACCTGTCTTACAACCAAAAATCTTATCATTTTTCAATGTTATTACACTTGAAAACTTGAATAATACAGGTACTCTGAAAAAATTTTGGGAAATAGAATAAATTGAGCAAAAATCTCCTCTTACTCCTGAGCAACAACTCTGTGAAGATTTATATAAAGCTACTACAAAACGATTATCCAATGGTAGTTATGAAGTAGCACTACCATTTAAAAATAATCAAAAACCTGAGCTAGGACAGCCTTAAATGGAGGCAATTTAAATACGCGTTTACTGATGTTGAGAAAATGTACAGAATGGTAAAAATGAGGAAAGATCAGCAAAATTATCAGTGTATCGTATGGAGGTCGAACCCAAACGAAAGACTGAAAGATTATGCTCTTACAACAGTAACTTTTGGAACCACTCCAGCACCATTTCTAGCTATAAGAACGCTATTTCAACTAGCTGAAGTTGAAGGACGAAACTTTCCTCTAGCAGCTAACTGTATAACCAATTATTCATATGCATATGCATATGCATATATTATGCGGGGGTAGTAATATCCAAGAAACTTTGAAACTTCAAACAGAATAATTAGACATGTTAGAAAAAGGGGGTTTCAACCTTCGTAAATGTACTGCAAATCAACCAGAATTATTTCAAAAAAATATATTAAAGATCGTTCCTACATTACCAGAACAAAACGTTCAATGGCACTTCAATCCCCCATCAGCACCTCATTTCGGGGGCATATGGGAGGCCGGAGTCAAAGCAGTAAAAAATCATTTGAAACGAGTATTACAAAATACCAAATTATCTTTAAAAGAGTTTCAAACACTTTTATGTCAAATAGAAGCTTGTGTGAACTCTAGACCATTAACTCCAATTTTTAACGATACTAATGATTGCGTAAGCTTAACACCTGGACATTTACTAGCAGTGCCAGAACCTGAAGTTAAGGAAAAAACATCATTATCAAATCGATGGCTAGCTATTCAAAATTTAACCCAATATTTTTGGAAAAGGTGGTTTAGAGAATACTTGCACACAGTGGCGGCTCGTGTGGAAATCAAATGGTGGGGCTGCTTAAGGTTTCAAGGATATTAGCACTCGAATCAATGTTAACACGTTTTTCTGAAAAATCCGATTTGTAATTTGAAAATATCCGGACTCTCCTATCCGATTGGTTTGAAATTTTTGCAACCCACATTTTCTTTCTTCGCTCACTTCACTTTATTTTTTCTTCACACGATTTTTTTTTTTTGTTCACATTATTTTATTTAGCACATTCTTTTTTCTGTGCTCACTTCACTTTACTTTACGTTTTATATACGTTTTTTTATTACTTTATTTCACACAGTTTTCCCTGTGATCACTTTACTTCACTTTATTTTTTTATACACGTTTTTTTATTACTTTATTTAACACAGTTTTCCCTGTGCTCATTTTACTTCACTTTATTTTTTTATACCCGTTTTTTTTTATTCCTTTATTTTACACACTCTCTCCTTTTCCTCACTTTCTCTTTAATTTTTTTTTATTTATTTAATACACTTTTTTATTTCTTCTTTAACATATTTTATACACTTTACCACTTTATTTATAACACCTTTCTTACTTCCTAAACACATCACTATTTTTCTTCTTCTTTTTTTTAAATTTTATTATTATTATTTGTTTTACTATTGTTTAAATTATTGTTTTGATTCTCACCCGCACCGCGATTTCTTTTATTTTAAGATTAATTTATTCACGACGTGAATAAAATTTTTCGCGTATAAACTTTGTTTACATTTTTTGGGCCACGTATTAAAACAAACTTCATTATCCGTCAAATATCAGCGTTACCATATTGACTAGATTTGTAGTTAACTTACCAGAGTTGCCTACCCATACATTTTTTCTGTAACTTACTCATAGACTAAATTCTTGTACCACATTAGATTTTCTTTTTTTCTTCTTCTTTTTTTTTATTTCTTCCCTACTTTTGTGATTATTCGTTTTTGCTCAGTTTAAATTTCTTTTTCCTCGTATTATTATTATTTTTTCCATTGAATTCTTCCTTTTCTCCGCCATTTTTTTTTTCGTAGTAATTAGTTTATTCAATCATTTTCTTTGTTTTCTACAGAAGCCGTAAACGGTATAAATAAAATTGTAATTTTTTTCCTAAATAATAAAGAATTTTGTTTAAATTGTGAAAAGTGTGTTTCAATTCTTTTTATTTCAGCTTTGCCCCCTTCATTTAGATTCTCTTCTTCTTTTCCTTTTGTTGTCTTTTTCCTTTCACTTAAAAATCCATCTCAGACGCCTTCTTTTTTTTCTTTCTTTTATTTTTGTTCTTCTTCTTCCTTCGAGAAGTTACTTTTTTACTTTCTATTTATTTCCCTCCGCTCACTTCGTATAGAAAGGCCAGTAACAGTATTTATGTACATAGTAAAAAATTTGTATATAAATATTAATTCATTAGAAAATTGTAACATGATTTATGGAAAATTGATTAAAACTGTTTATAAAATTTAACAAATTGATTTTAATTAATAATTTCTCATTGTAAAATATGAATTTCATAAATGATGTAAAATTGGTAATATGTAATGGAAAAAAAAGTATTACTTATAATATATAATACAATTATAATAGAATAAATATCATAAATAAATAAAAATAATATTATGTCTATTGTTTTTAAAATTCATAACAATTTTTACAAATATAATTTTAAGATGGAAAATTTATAATGAGATCTAAATTTTTTACCATGTAAATCCTATGAGAAAGAAAATGATGAGACAAATTTGTGTTGTATTGTTACTTGGTAAGACGCAACATTTTCTCAATTTAAGGGCAGAACTGAAATTGCCCAATGAACACAAATTTCTTCTAAACAAGAATTAATAAAGAGAGAGAATGATTCATACACGAATATATGAAATAATACTCATTTTTAGGGCTATTGTTAAACTGCCCCATAGAGTATGATCACTGTTATCTTATTGATCATACAAAAAGAATAAAATTATTCAAAGAGAATTGATTGAATGTACATACATATACATATATTTAGATATGTATGTATTATATATTTTAATTCTCTTTGCATATACTTGCATCAGTACACATGTACTTTGAAAAACAATTTGCAGCAAATTATTTTTGATTTTTCTCTACTTTTTTTAGAAATAATTTCAAATTAATTTTGATAAAATTCTGCAACTTTATGCAATTTAAGGTGAAATTCTTTGTGGAGCACTGCCCTAGTTGCCCTTAAGGTAAAGCCGCGTCTGCTTGCACACATTACACAAAGATACAAATGGCAAGAAAACCAACAAAACGTGCAAATAAACGATCTCGTTCTGATAAAAGATGAAAAATGTCCTCCAACAAGATGGCCACTTGGTCGTGTAACAAACATTTCATCCTAGTAGTGATGGAAGGGTAGCGATAACTAAAATTTGTAAATTGCCAGTCGAAACTCAATCATAAAATTATTTTAAATGTGTTGAACAAGTTGTATTTCATTTCGTTCACAAGTCACATCCTTATCAAAAATACTACTATTACTTTTCTACTATAATAAATAATTCTTCTACTACAATTTTATCATTGGTCAATACATCATTGTCACTTGTAAATTGTCAAATTAAAATAACACAACGAGGTCACCAGGTCGGTAAGTTAATTAAATAGCATTTAAATCTTAATTTTCTAGAAAATGAGAAGAAAAAACACCTTTAAGGAATACAAGCGGCGACTCGAAGAAAAAATGAGGGAGAGTAGAGTCCCGCCTCAAAATTTCGTGGTCGAGGGTGCGATGTGGTTAAGAATCCGACACCTTACCATACAGTGGTTACGGGTGCTAGGTACCCAAAGAAGTTACGGAAAAAAGGTTCGAGGACATCGAACTAAGAGTAACAAGGACAAGGCAAGGAATGTACATTATAAAAATCACTAAGGTATGGTATGCACATACATACAGGTTGTATTGTTTTTTTTTTTGGAGACGGGAAAATGTTGAAGCCATCTAAAAAGTAATCATGTCACTTTTTAATGACTTCAACATGTCACTAAATTAGTTCCACTACTCACCATAGATCCCACTTCCTTTACACTTACTTTAGTTCCATAATGTACCACTGACCCAATTTTCACAAAATTAAAGATAACAAAAAAGGGAAAATATTTACAACAAAATTATTAATACTAACATCTGGCTCGAAGAACCAATGAAAATATTGCCAATTATTTAATGTCCAAAAGATTTTCTTAATCAATCAACAATATTTCACTAAATGTAAATGGATTAGAACGATTAGGTTTTTGAAAGAAAACGCAAAATTTCATTACTCAAAAAATATTTATAAATTAATTCAAAATCAAAATTAACAATTCAAGAATAAATTTTCAAACTAATAATAATTAAATGATAAATCAAAAAAAAGCAAACTAATAATTAATTAAGTGTTAAATTTTTAAAATAATCAAAAAATAAATGAAAACTACTTAATAATTAATTAAATGATAAATTCCAAAAATAATAATCAGAAAAATGAAGTAAAACTGATGATCAAATAATAAATTTTTAAATAATAATTTAATTAAAAAAAAGGTGACGAAATTTAATTCCATGAATATATCGAATTTATGACGATGAATATTCCTGTGAAGAATGAAATATTAGTAGTTATAAGATAGCAATACTGAAGTTATATCATCCCAAGTTTACACATAATTAGTGTTCAAAATTTTAGGTATTATTTAACAAAAGTTAGGTAAAGTTATAACTTTATATGTTACAATATTGTTGTAATTTATGGCAGATTGTACCTTGATAATGGCTGAATTTTATTGAATATGTTTGAATGAGATAATATTGATTACTTGAAGTACAGATAAACAAGTAAGATTAATCCTTTGAACTGAAGATACATAAGCAAATGAGATTAATCACTTGAACTGAAACTAAACAAGTGAACTTAATCACTTCAACTGAAACTAGAGAAGTGAGCTCAATCAGTTGAAGTGAAGATAATCAATTTATTAATTTCAACAAAATACTGCTATTGTAACTACCAGTCGATTCGTAAGAGACCATTTATGTTGAACGATGCTGCAATCACGTTGAGTATTTAAATAGGAATTGACTTATTAAAATTTAGGTTAAAGTTAAATGAGTTGAATTCGAAATAAGATTGAATTTAAATTGAATAAATTGAAATTGAATAATTTTACTTGAAAATGAAAAAGCCTTTAAATTTAAAATAGAATAAATGTTGTGTTTAAAAGAGAAAATGAACTTTAATTTTGAAATCACTAAGATTTCCAAGTTTTTACGGTCAATACCCGAAAACATCGAAATTAACAAAGTATATTACAATTTTGGTTTTATGGTCTATACCCATTAAGAAGAAAATATCAAGTAAAGAAGAAAAAAAATACTTACAGATCAATATTCTTGTAAGTGTAAGATAATGATTCCTTCTTATTCTTAAGGCCAATACCCTTTAAGATAAAAGGAAACTTCTTACTAGTTCAATTCCCAAAGCAGAACTAACGATGATTGTCCAGCATATCGTTTAGATACTATTGAGAGTCTATTGTTTTAATATTGGTCAGCCATTTTGAATTTTGGTTAATTTGATGGTAATTGGTACATTTTCTTGTTTTTTGAAAAGTTTTTTTTAAATTTTATGCTATTTTTGTAATAAATTTTTATTTTAGAATTTGTATTGGAAATTTAGGTGCATGTAAGTTGTTTATTGTGAGAGATGCTTTTATCTTTCAAAGCGTATTTATATTTATACGAATAGAAATATACCCAAGTACAAAACTTGTGTTTTTATGCTACAATATACCCAAGTACAAACTTGTGTATTGCAACTTCTAAATTAAAATGAAAAAGTATCCAAGTACAAACTTATGTTATGGATGCACGTTAACTAATATTTTGGTTATGGATATACTTATTATGATTATAATATAACTGATATAATTATGACTGGTTGGTTATGGTTTTCGCTGAAATAAACTTTTATTGATTCTGAACACCTTGGTAGGCACCTAACTCTGGAATAGAAAAGATTTTCAGTGCTTCTGGCAGCCTCACCAGAAGAATAAAAGAAGGCTTGATTCACTGAAAATATACTGATACTTCATTATAAATTTGATTCTTCTATATAGATAAATATTGCTTAGTAATCAATACAATACATTTCAAATTCTGACAATAAGTTAAAGTCTAATTACTGAACTTGTAGGGATGATGGTTACATATGTTTCATCGATATATATTGGAATTAGTGTGATGCCTATCATTTGATATTGATTGTTTGTGACCAATGAAACTTTTATACGGAAGATTAAAGAATTCTTTATAGGTCATCCTGAAATTGTCATCATCTTGTATATCTTTAATACATTATTTGTGGTCTCTGGTAGTCGCAATGCTGCAGGTAGATGTTGTCGGATATTTATGATCTGCGTCTGAAGTTGTTTTGGAGATAGTAATAATGGATTGATGCTTCCGTGATGTGTGTCGATCACTGCTGCTTGTATCTTTTGGTAATCTGTGATTATAAAAATCAATCTAAATGAAATGGCATTAACGGTTTCCATTAGTTTTTGGTTACGCAGGTCCTCCTGCATGTTTTGAATTGTTTCGCTTGTATGGTTTATGTAGTTGTTAAATTCATTAATTTGCCGTTCTGCTGTTAACTGAAACCCTCGGATTATGTTTGTGGTAGAATCAACTATACTTGTTTGTTGTTTTATTAAATCCAGAAGGTGTTCTTGATTATCATGGATGTTTTCTATTGTTTTTGAAATTTTTTCCGCATATTCTGAATTAAGAACTCCAAATAATGAACTGTCCACAGTCCCAATGATGTCCAATGGGGATCGTTTAACTCTTTGATACATTTGCGGTTTTATGATTTCATTAGAGCTCTGAATCTCCTCTAGAACTGTGTAAATTTGGTTCATTGTGGCATCACATATTTGATTTTCTATTATCTTTTCACATATATCCAATAATTGTTGAGCGCCATATTTTATTATTTCCAATTTCCTCCAATAGTTTTCGGTGTTAAAGTACACTACAATGTTCCATTCATCTGTTATGAGGTACGTCATTCCTAGATTCTCGAAAAACAATCCGGGGTTGATGTCCAATGGTTGTATGTAAACTTCACCTTTAACTAATAATGGTAGTACTAGGAATGTCATAAGAAGTGAGGTTGCTAAATTTGTCTTTACAGTGCGTCGCGTTTTAGTTGCTGATTGTATTTCTACCTCCTTGGTATTACTTGATTCATCGGATGGTCTTTCGAGTGGTCGGACGTCTTCTTGCTTGGAATCTCCTTCTTTCTCCATTGGTAGTGGTGCCAAGTTCGTTATAGCTCTTCGGATGATACCTCTCGCAGTTTTAATGTCGGCGACTCTTACAACTCCATCTTTGCCTTTTGTAGTTTGAACGATTCGCGCTAAAGGCCATGAAAGCACTGGATTATTGTCCTCTTTTATGACGACCATGGTTCCAGGTTGAATGTTGTCTAATTGTTTGTTAGTTAGGGCAGCAGTTGCAATGCTTTTGGAGAACAAGTTCTTCGCTGCCTTGACCGCTGCTTCCCACAAGCCGCCAAAGTGCGTTGACCGAGGTGGAATGAAGTTAAAATCTATTCCTTTGTCATTGCACATTCTACTAGTTTTGGTTTACGCCTCTTCTCCAAAAATACAGTTTTCTAGCTCCTTGAACTGATTATTGTCGCAGAATATTGCCTTACAGTTCCCTCAGCGCTAACAAATCGTTTTAATGCTGCTATAAACGATTCTGTTGTTAGGTCACTCACTACCTCAATATGGACGGCTTTGGTAGCGAAACAGCAAAATATCGCTATGTATGTTTTGACTGGTTTCTTTCCTCTTATGTTGAAATGAGTGAAGAATGGTCCTGCAAAGTCAACTCCTGAATTAACGAATGATCGCGATGGTTGTATTCTTGATGCCGATAGATTCCCTTTAGTTGTGTGAGTAATTTTGGCCTGGCTCTGACGCACCTAACACAATTTTGGACTACCAACCGTGCTACTGTCTTACCCTTTATGGGCCAGAATTTGTGACGAGTGATGGCTAGTAAGGTCTGTGCTCCAACATGTGAATTTGTGATATGATAATAATTGAGTATTATTTTTGTTATATCATGTGGGTATGGTAGCAGTATCTGGTGTTTTGCATCGTACGGTAAGTCGGCTTCTTTTACCCTTCCTCCTACTCGTATTACTCCCTGGTTGTCTACAAATGGCCATAGGCTTATGATGGGGCTTCTGGTATCGACCTCCTTGTGCTTTCTTAGCTGTATTAATTCTTCTGGGAATCCTTGGTACTGTACTTCCTTTGTTATAACCACGAGTGCATCATCTAATTCTTGTGCATCTAAATGACCGGTTTTCAGATGCTGATATTTCTGAGGCTGGCAGTTTTTAATAAATCTCAAGATATATGCTGTTACTCGTTGTAAGACCTTGAATGAGTAAAGTTCTAATCGTGGAATCGTTAATGTTTTGGTCGGTGCCACTCTAGACTTGGCGCATAGTAGCCTTACTATGATTGTATCGTCGTGAAGTACTGAGCGTACATAGATCGCACAACTATACGCCTTTTCTGATGCATCGCTGAAAGCATGCTGTTGCATATCTTTTGCCAACTTTCCAGCTACGATATGCCTTGGTATTTTGAGGCTATGTAAAGTTTCAATTCCCTTGTGAAATTAATTCCACTCGGTGTAAAGTGCCATAGGTAATGCAGCGTTCCAATCTAGTTTTAATGTCTATAACTTCTGCATAATAATTTTTGCCTTGATGATAACCGGACTCAACATTCTGAGAGAGTCAAACAAATGGGCTATTTCCTATAAGATCTTTCTTTTTTTGTTGTTAATATTTTCCCTTTTTTGTTATCTTTAATTTTGCGAAAATTGACTCAGTGGTACATTATGGAACTAAAGTATGTGTAATGGAAGTGGGATCTATGGTGAGTAGGGGAAATAAATTAGTGACATGTTGAAGTCATTAAAAAGTGGCATGTTTACTTTTTAGATGGCTTCAACAATAGTTATTAGATCATTATTAAATATGTATATATTATATATGGAAAAATGAAGAGTTGCAACAGATCCTTGCGGAACACTAACATTCAGATTATGACTGTAATACAACTCTTATTACAAGTTTGGTTGAAAAAATTTGAAATTAGAATAGAGACAGTTGAGACTCCTTGCTTTGAGTTTAGCTGAAAAACAATAATGTCTCAGGCTGCCAAAAGTATTTAAAATATGAATATGTAGTTACTACTTAACTCCCACCAAAAAGTGTGAATTCCTATTTCATTTTTCGACAAAGCATTAAGAGCCCAATTTAGTAGAAAGATTTTTCGAAAACAACTAGCATAGTTTGAAATTTATTTGTGTCTGCATCAACACAATAAAATTAATTTCATCTAAGTGTTGGTGTATATGATTTGAAAAATTTTCATAGCTAAATATATATATATATGCATATAGCGATTATATTGCATGGATGTACGTTTGTAAAATATGTGCATGTTTTTTTTGTTTTAAAGGGTTACAGGCTACAGCTGTTATGCTTGTGATGCTATATTATACTGACGTTTCGTCTCAATCATTATTTTCCATACAGTACGTAGAGTTTTACCTACGTTCATTGTATGCACATTAGGTGGTTAATCCGGTTTTTTTGCGCTGGTTGTAACAATAATGGTATAATTTTTTTCCAACTTCGTATAATACGAATCATCTGAAATAATTTTAGCTTCACGGTTGGAAGCGTGTATACTCTCACTCTTGTTACCTGGTCGTGCCACCTTCAGAAGTAATTTGAGTAGTAGTAAAAACAGGTTTTAAAACCAGCTTGCGTCCGTTGTTACAACCACCTAATGTGTACAGGCTAGTTGAATGGTTTTTATTCTTTTATGAAATCTTTGCTGTTGCCTAATTTTTAACTAATAATTTTTGGCATTGTGTAACGAAATAAAAGGATGCATAATTAAGTTAGGATGTTCAACTACCTCCTAGGTGAACCCCTGCCGGTCAGATCCAGCCGCTTCAGTCCTGGGTGGGTTCTTTGGGGTCACCCTGTCGGAGGTTTCCTCATCGTTACATAAATTCGACCGGCTGATTAGCAAAATTTCAATCACACAAACAAAAAAAATATCATATTCTATTAGAGTGAAAGGATCAATGAGTGTTGAGATCGAATCCGGGGCCAAGAGGTTTGCAGTGAAAGCAGAATATAGGAAGGATTCTCGACCTCCATCCGCTCCTCGCCGATATCCACCACACACAAGCGCTTAATATAGGCTCATTTGTGTGTTTTTTTTTTATTTTTTTTTCTCTTTATTCAAAATAAAAAAAAATTAATTGTATTTTGCTTTTTTTTTTTCCTTTTTATTCCTATAAATAATTAATTAATTGTCTTCATTTAAATTTATATTTGACAATAATGAATATGATGATTTAATTATAAATTTATTTATATTAAAATTATAAAAATTAATTTTATAATGTTTATCATTAAAAATAATTAAATAGAATTAATTGTTGATTTTCAAGAAAAGTTACTAATTTTAAATTTATCAATTTTATATAATTGTATAAATATATTTTAATTATTCTTTATAGAATCTATTAAAATTAAGGTAAGATTTTCATTTAAATTATCATTTTTATTAGAAATCCAAAAATTATTTATAACATATGGCATTAAAATATTTTTTTTTCTTGTATGACCATTAATTAAATGTGATAAATGTTTTATAATGATTTTGATTGATATGCAATAAAACTGGTTGTTTGATTTGTATTTACATTACCATTGTTATTAATAATTAAAGTAAAATTTTTCATATGATTTATCTAAGTTATTTGAGCCTATTTGAAAATCAATACAAAGTTTTTTTTTTTTTTTTTCTAGTTATTCAATATTGAATCTCGAATATAATATTTATTTTTGTTTTAGTTAAAATTCATATTTCTTTTTTTTTATTATTATTATTTTTTTTTTTCTCATTCTTATTACATACAATTCTATTATTTTTTCCCAAAGTATCTTTTTTTTTTCTTTTTTTTTTTTTGTAAGCTATTATTTTATCTGTAACAAAAAAAATTATTACTTATCTTTATACAAGATGTGTAGATAAAAGATTGATCCACTGATGATCGGCGGAGATTCCCACGTGGCGGTACCGTGACTGGGCTGGAACCGGGTCTTCATGTGGATCTCCAACGGTCGCTTAACAGCTCACTTTTCTTCGTTGTAAATTTATATTGATTTTTTTTTTTTTTTTTTTTTTCTTTTTTTTGTTGTTGTATATACTAATTTACACTTGTATTTTATTTTACAATAACTATGTATGCAATTATGAAATTTTTTTTTTTTTTTTTTTTTTTTTTTTTTTTTTTTTTTTCCTTTTTTTTTCTCTACATTTTTAAGTTATTCACCTCCTTTTTTCCTTTTTCTCTCCTTCTTCCTTCTCTTTTTCATTATTTTTAATTTAAACTATCATTTTATTTATATGTTTATTTATTTATTTTATATTTAAATTTTTAATTCTTTTAATTTTATAAATTTCTTCTTTTTTTCATTATTTTTTTATTTAAACTAGCATTTTATTTATATGTTTATTTATTTATTTTATATTTAAATTTTTAATTCTTTTAATTTTATAACCTTTTTCTTTTTTCATTATTTTTTTTATTTAAAATATCATTTTATTTATATATTTATTTATTTTATATTTAAGTTTTTAATTTCTTTTAATTTTATAAATTTTTTTCTTCTTTTATTATTTTTAATTTAAACTATCATTTTATATATATATTTATTTATTTATTTTATTTTTAAATTTTTAATTCTTTTAATTTTATAAATTTTTTCTTTTTTCATTATTTTTAATTTAAACTATCATTTTATATATATATTTATTTATTTATTTTATTTTTTAAATTTTTAATTCTTTTAATTTTATAAATTTTTTCCAAATTTTCATTTTACTTATTTAAAAACGAACATACTTTCACCATTATTCCACTACACCATGAAAGCACATGTCTTTTTGTGCATATATTAAGACTTTTTAATTAAATGTAAAAAAAAATTATACACATATATATTTTTTTTGCAAATAGTTAAGTATGAAAATTTCCGGATTGATCTAAGAAAACCAAAAATGGATTTTTTGTTCTGTAATTTGAATTATTAAACTCATTCGTTTTAAAATTTACAACATTTTTTTTTTTTCTTTGTAGCAAGTAATAAAAAAAATCAAGACCGCACACCATTTCAAAAAAATGACCGATATCACCCAGGCAACATTCCAGACTGACTTGTTCTAACGTACTTCCCTTACATACCCTATTTCAAAAATAATTACATTGCTCATCTCTTAATTAGGAATTAAGCGATATTTAAGAGATAATTGCACATTAAATAACACCCAGGTATATAAAACATTACCGAACCTTCTAGTATATTCGATGTATTACTTGATGAGTAATACATAATGAGTAGGCAATATGGGTACATTGGGGACTTGATGGTGTGTGTGAACTTGAAATTATTATATCATTATGCTATTTACTGAGTAAATTGGCCATAATGACGTCATGTGGGTCAAATAATATAAGGTATATGCACTAAACTTATATTGGGTAATTAATATGGGTATTAAATGGTGAATACAATATGATGTATTTGCCGTCGGCAAATACCATTACATGTGTGTTAGGTTTTTAAGAGATTTTAAGAAATTGAATTTAAAAGAAAAGGTGAGTAAAAAGTAAGAGAATTTTAATATGAATTAAATATATGTAATTCTCATACATTTTCTAGAAATCGCGTGATTTCTTAAATATAATAGAAAAAATCACACCATCTCTAAAACAATGAAATGGATTACGAATTTGGTTGCTTGTGTGCAACGGATTTTAGTTTACAGTTCATTTTTTGGAATTTTAAGTTGCAATTCCAATGAACTTCAGACTATATTTTAAAATATGAACTGAATTATATATTTTTTTAATGTACAGCCAACTGAATTTGTACAGTTCTACCCATAAAAAAATTATGTAGCTGTCGCAACAACACAAACTTTTCCACTGACCTGTCGAGGTGGAAAAGGTTGGAAAACGGCAGCAGGGAAACGGTAACCGGAAACAACTTGGGGCTCGTCCACGCCCTGAGAAAGAGTCTCATGCCAGAACAAGTAGGCAAGCCGGGCTAGAGCAGAAAAGGGGAAAAAGAAAAAAAAATTGAGACGTCGAAAAATAGACTATCGAGTAGAGTCACACACTTTAATCAAGATCCAATGAAAATCTTCCAAGGGTAACTTCATATACCTACATGGCTATAGAGCGCAGAACCATGAATAAATCACAAAAAGGTGTAATCACAACAGGTTTGAAAAGGAAAGATAAGATAAGAACGACAAATCATTGCCAAAAAAAAAATTTGGGTTCGCGAACCAGTCCACAGCACCTTTCGTCTGGGAGGGTAAGGTGAACCACTGAGGATAAGCGGTTTGAAGAGAAGAAAGGAAAGAATCATTGCGTGAAATAATCTGGCCTATGATTGCATATAATTGAAGTCAGCAAGGTAGCAATAATTAACAAAAAAAATATAATAAATTTACAGCCAAATAAAGATGAGGTATGTTAAATGGTGTTTCAGGATTTTAAGTCTTTCGCATGAAAGGTACCTACATATTTACCCTGTAGATCCTCCACTTCATACATGCTTCCTCCAATGCATCTTTTAACTCGACATTTTAAAAATTTCTTTGCTAGCTTCGAATTAAATCCCTTTGCGAAATCGCTTTGAGTGAAATTTCGTCTATAAACTTCCTGTCCTGGATGAAATTTCACTTCTGTGGTCCGGAGGTTGTAAGATCTTTCAGCTCGTTGGTGAGCCTTCTCCAGGTTCGCCGAGATTTGGTCACGAATCTGCTGAAGTCTGACGACCTCAGGCAGATCGACGGCCTCTCCATCCACCACGCAGTCCAACTCTCTCAGAACACGATATGCCGAACCATGCCTTACCATCGGGAAACCAAATACCGTCTGGTAAGGTGTGCGCTCAATGGCACTATGATATCGAGTTCTAAGAGAACCAGCCACGCGATGAATGGCCTTGTCCCAGTTTGCCTGGTCTTCATGAACATAAGACCTTACAGCCTCCAAAATGACACGATTGACGCGCTCAGATGCATTCGATTGAGGCGAGTACAAAGCAGTGCGAATATGTTTGACACCATAAGAAAATAAAAATGATTGAAATTCTTTTGAAACAAATTGTTTGCCATTATCACTGTGAAGGAATTCGCATACGCCAAAAATGGAGAAAACTTCGTGTTCTATGAATTGAATAATTGCAGGGGCATTGGCTTTACGAAGAGGTTTAAGAAACACGAATTTAGAAAAGTGATCAAGAATGATCAAAATTTGCGAATTTCCTGCCTTAGTCCTAGGATATGGACCAAGTAAGTCGATGTACAGACGTTGAAAAGGTCTTTTAGTAATGAACCTAGATCCCATAGGAGGTCTAGTTCGAAAATTAGGGGATTTATTTTCCTTACAAACTTCACAAGAATTAACAAGATTTTGAACATCGACAATCATTTTGGGCCAATAGTATTTTTCGGATAAAAATCGATATGTTACAGCAATGCCACCATGACACATTACTTCAGATTCATGAACATTTTGGATCAACGAATTACGAAGGGACTTAGGGACCCAAAGTCTCCAAGGATTGTCAATATTCTCCGCTGAACGAAAACAAACACGCTTGAACAATTTACCGTCGTGAATCTTTATATCTGGCAACTTACTTTGATTGTTTGATACGAACGAAATTAATTGAACATATTCATCGTCGCGAAAACTATCTGAATCTAGGTCGATCTCAGTCAAATTTAAGTTAGTACTAATTTCTTCGCAAAACGCGCGGGAGAGCGAATCAGCCACCACATTTTGAGATCCTTTGCGGTGCTGGATTGCAAAATCAAAAGCTTGTAATTTCAAGCTCCAGCGAGCGAGACGACCGCTTAAATCCGATTGCAACATTAACCATTTCAGACTCGCGTGGTCTGTTATAATCGTGAATCGAAAGCCTTCGATGTAAGCACGAAACTTCTTGACACAAAGTACAGCGGCCAAACACTCCAGCTCTGTCACGGAGTAGTTCCTCTGTGCTTTATTGAGCTTTTGTGACACGTATGCGATGGGACTTTCGTCACCCGCCTCCGAAAGTTGGAATAGAACTCCTCCTACGCCCACTTTCGACGCATCGCATTGTATGAAGAACTCCTTCGTGAAGTCGGGGTTGTTCAACACTGGCGCTGACGTCATACATTTTTTTAGCCTGTCAAAAGAGTTTCGGGCTTCATCTGACCAAACGAAATTTTTAGATTTCTTTAAACAATCCGAAATCGGTGCTGCCAAAGAAGCATATTCTCGAATAAAACGACGATACCAACCGGTCATTCCTAAGAAACGACGAACTTGCTTAGGATTTTTCGGACTTGGAAAATCGACAATCGCGGAAATCTTTTCTGGATCTGTTTTAATACAACCATCACCGACGATATAGCCAAGATACTTAATTTCTTTTTGGCAAAATTTACTCTTTTCGACGTTGATAGTTAATCCCGACATTCTTAAACAAGTTGCGACTTTTTCGAGCATTTTTATGTGAGTTTCAAAATCTTTCGATATAATTAATAAATCATCCAGATAAACAAAGACATTATCACGTAATTCCGATGGTATGACTTTGTCCATTAGACGACACATTCGCTGGGGAGCGTTGCACAATCCGAACGGCATCACGGTGAATTGGTAAAGTGGCCGGCCAGGTACTGTGAAGGCTGTCCTTTCGCGAGATTCCTTTTCTAGGGGAATCTGCCAAAAGGCATCCTTCAGATCGATCCCTGTAATGAACTTTGTGTCGGACAAGCGGCTGAGCAAGCCGTCAATGTGTGGCAAAGGGTATGCATCCTTCTTTGTCACAGCATTGACTTTTCGCGAGTCCAGACACAAGCGGTTCTTGCCAGGCTTCCGTACCAAAACAACGGGCGAGTTCCATGCGCTTGTAGATTCTTCGATAACTCCCATAGCGAGCATGCGATCCAATTCGTCATACATTAATTTTTGAATTGCTGGCGAAACAGGATAATGTCGTTTCTTAATCGGAGGTGTATCACCGGTGTCAATCACGTGTTCTTCTAACGGCGTTTTACCTAGACCAAAAACAGCAAACGAAGGGAATTTAGACTTTATCATATTCAATTTTCGTTGTTGTTTTGCGGTCAAAACGTGCATTTTCGGATCTTGAACGCTTCCGTCGTGAAGTTCTGAAATACACTTGGGTAATAAATCAAATTTTTGCCAAAAATCGATCCCGAGATACAAGGTTTGCGCTAAGGTTGGAACGATGTAGAGTCGAAGTGGCCTACAAACTCCGTTGTACACGACTTCGACATCCACTACGCCATCAACTTTTCGCGCGCTTCCATCAGCTGTATGTATAGGTGTGGCCGAAGTTACCCTCTTGACACCCATTCGCTTTAAGATTTCATCAGCGTTTTTGCCTATACAGCTGACCGAAGCCCCGGTATCCATTAAACCATAAAATTCGACGTTATTAATTGAAATTTTCGCGTATGGTCGCGGATCTTTAAAAGGACAAAAACTATTCAGAACTTCTAACGATTTCCGAACCTGCTTGCGCGTTTTAAAACGTTTACGACACTCGAGAATTCGTTTAGATACAACTTCCGATACCGTACCGAATATTTTATTACGACACTCGTTATATTTACGCAACTTTTCAAGGTAGCGATCCTCGAAGTTCATGGTAGCATTACTTGTAAATTTGTTCAAATCAGGTAGTTTTTCGGACAATTCTGGGAAGTTTATGGACAAATCATTTAAGTTATTTGACGAATCTGGTAAATTTTCAGACAAAACTGGTAAGTTAAGAGACATATCAGGGAAATCAATTGACAAAACAGGGGTGTTTTTAGACAAGTATTTAGGCTGATGATCGCCGAGGACGGAATCCTCATGTGATGGGCCAGGGCCCTGACCCTTACCAAGCGGACATTGTGGCAGGGTATCATGCTCTGAGGCACGGATCCTGCCGTCCTGTAAAACTTGGCGCAAATCAGGTCCACGGTCCAGCACAGAAGAACCATCGGCATCGACCAGCAAGCCTAACTCGTCTTTTTCGTCGCAATTGGCATTCTCGGATCCGGGAAACGACGTATCAAACGAGGTGCCCCGGAGTGCGTCCCGTTTGACACTCCGTTTTCCGAAGTACAAATTTTACAAACTGGAGTTGTGACACCTTTACGACCGCATTTGAAACAAAACAGATTACGTTGAGGTATCGTACATTCTCTAAATGAATGTCCTTTGGCGTCACAGTTCCAACAGATAAAATTTTCAGTTGACAAATTATTTAGAGCACAAACATCGGCGCTTGACATGGGTAAGTCCGTTCTAGAGGAATCAGTGACTTCTTGAGAGTTATTTGGAGAAGTAACAGACAAGTGGGAAAATTGGTGACTTAGGTCACAAGGATTATCCTCGACGTACGGGGTATCATCAAAGACACATGAATCGTAGGGACTGTAAAGTTCTGCCACAGGGCGAGCTCTAGCGCGAAGGTCTGTTTCAGACCACAACTTTTCAAATTTTCGGGCTAAATCACGTAGCTCGTCAAGCGAAGATACGGTGTGAAGGAGAATTGCATTACGTAGTCTAGCGTTCATGTTTCGCCGAACGATATCAATTAGCTCTTGCTGGCCCATGGGATATCTGAGGCGCGAGGCCAAACCTTGCATTTCTAACCGAAAATCGCTAAAAGATTCACCAGGCTTTTGATGACGAGCAAACATTGCTTGGCGAATCTCAAAGTCCGTCGTTTGGCTTCGAAATTCGTCGAGCAACGCTCGTCGTACATCACGCCAATTTGCGAGGGGGTTTGCCCGCCGAAATAGCCAGTACCACGTGAGGGCTTTGTCAGATAAAAATCTGTGCACATGAGCGGCTAAAGTATCCTCTGAAACTTTGTCAGCAACTGCCAAAGACTCTAATCGAAACAAAAACTCTTCAATGGGCAGTCCAATGCGACTTCCTGAGAATGACAAGTTCCACCTTTTAAGGGGACTTGTAGACCTATAAGTACGCCTAGGTTGTTGAGAAAATGGTGGCACAGAGCCAAAACGTGAATTATTTGCCGAAAAAGGCATATTGTGAAGATTGGGATGAGTATTGTTCAGAAAAACTTCAGGACGAGTTTGTGGATGATCCAAGCTTGCAATTCCTGGGTTAGCTGATTGTTTAGGAATATTAAAATCGTTGTTAAAAGAAATTGGAATACTTCGAGAAGTATGAGAATACTGTTTATCAGAAACAACTGGAGAAAAATCATTAGATGTGGCTGGAAAAAAGGTATTTAACCTAAAATTGGACTTATCCGGGCCGCGTCGAGTTGTGTTGACATTTTCGGGAATTAAGTTTTGTGTTCGCGTAGTGATGTTAATATTACGATTGTGTAATTCTGCAGGAGGTTTACCGGGTAAGGGAACATTAAAAGCCAAAGATTTTTTTTGTTTATTTTTACTTTTATTTTGATTAGATACAGTATTATTTATTGAAAAAGTTAATGGACTAGGAACAGCTGCAGGACCTTCCTTTCCACCCATGATGCTGAGATTTTCTATCGAAGTCGCAGGAGTGCTCCTCACAATGGATTGAGTATTATCGAAGTTCAAATTTCCTCCCACTGCTCCTAAATCTGCATCAGCGGACTTCAAGGCGCGATTCAACATCTGGAAACCTTGCTGGATAATATCGTCGATGGACCTTACAGACCCGAAATTAGGCTTTTTGACTTGCACACGATCGACACGATGCTGCAGGTGCCAGAGTTTTGCCTGGACGCGCAGGGACTTTTCAGTGTCAGCCGTAATATCTTGTGACGTCAAGCTATGTAGAATCCCTTCGGCTTGGCTACGCAGGTCGCCAATTTCCTTGTTTAGCGAGTTAATGATCTTGTCCGTTCGTGGAACTGTACCCTCGGCTTCCGCTGCCAGTAGGTCACACAAGGCCTTGAGAGAGTCTGGATGGTTAGGATCAATGTCCCGAATCTGGCATTCATAAATAAATTCCGGAGTGTCCAAATAACTAGGATCCATTTTATATTAACACTTCAATGAAAATCTTGTTGAAACTATTGCACAAAAAAAAATTATTATTTGAGGTCACGGATCTAATCGGGGCCCCTTCGTCCGCGTAGATCCCGTGACAAAACCAATTTGGTGTTAAGAGGATTCAACACCCGTGGTTGGAATCCCAAAAAAAATAGAATAACAAATTTTGTTATTAATAATCAAAAAAAAATAATTCACAAAATGAAAATATTGGATATTCCATCACTCGCGAACAATCCGAATCATTTAGTTAAGTTTAATTTTATTAAAAATTCGAATAATTGAATTAAGTTGAGTTTTATTCAAATTTCGAATAATCACTTTAAAAAAAAAAAAAAAAAAATTTGTCGACGTGAAGAAGAAAGGAAGAGAAAAGCAAAAAGAAAGAAGAAGTTGTACTACTTTAACCGAAATCTGAAAAAAAAAATTATTTTCTTTACTTCGCAAAAAGGCAAAGTAAAAATGTATATGTATTTATCAATAAAACATGCAATATTATGAAATCATGCAAAAAAAAAAAATATAAAAAAAAGGCAATTTCTTTTAAATTTCCCAAAATAAAATACTAAATTATTAAATTTGTTCAAAATTGTAATTTTGGTATCAAAATAAAATGCTAATTTACTAAATTTGTTCAAAATGTGTTTTTGTTTGTTTTTACATATGAGGTTGTGAGGTGGTGGACATTAACGAGGGCAGAGAGGTGTCTCTAGGACAACTTCCTGCCGTATTAATAAACCTGAAACAAAAAAAAAATTCTTCGTTCACTGCAAAACAAAACTAAATACAGAATGCAAAAGAATTTTGACGTTAGCCAGTTTAAACGGAGGTTTTCAAAAAAAAAATCAACTCAAATTTCGACTAAATCATTCATGAGGCAAGCTACATGTGTGTAATACACGAAAAGCCCAAAGCACATGTAACAAATCAAATGGATAATTGCACGAAATCACTCGCCAATTAAAATAAGTTAACTTCTCAAAAAAAAAATTCAATTTATAAAGGGTATATATATGATTCATTCACCGTCGCAAACGATAGTCCTGGTGTACGTAACCAAAACTATGTGTCATACGTTGTCTGAATCATTTATATGTATAAACTACACGGTTTGACTATCTCAGATATAAGAATGACACACGAACATATACGCGCAAAGGTTACGGTCTTAAACGTACAAAACCGGCCTGACATCGTATATGTCATGAGCATGAATAAATTTAAAAATTATACTCCATAAAGGCGAAAGAAATAAAATTTTGAGTTTACCGAAAAAACACTTGAATTTAATATATCAAAAAAAAATTCAAACCGAAATAAAAGTTTAATACCTGAATCTACCAAACGTATTTTAATGGTTTTTAAAAAAAACCATTCGTAAACTGCACAAAAAAATCAGCCAGTCACGTCGCAACAAAATTTCGGAAGTTCCTCCAAGAATTTTGGTCATACGTGACTGGCGACGAGAATTTATTACTAAAATTTCAAAAACTGCATTTTGAATAAAAGAGATCGCGCGCGAAAATTCACGTTTAATTTAAATTTGAAAAACCGGGTTATTGGTGAGAGCGGAGAGGACGCGTGGAATGGCAGATTTTATGTTTAGTGTTGCCACCAAACACAAAATCTCCATGTTACCGAGGAAGCTAAAACTGTAAAAAAAAATTTAAGGAGGCAAAGATGGAGGTTGCCTACCGTTGGGCGCCATATGTAACGACACCGAAAGGTGGAGGAACATATGAGCGCAATAAATCTATGTACCAGGTGGGCGGTACGTTGGGCGCCATATGTAACGAAATAAAAGGATGCATAATTAAGTTAGGATGTTCAACTACCTCCTAGGTGAACCCCTGCCGGTCAGATCCAGCCGCTTCAGTCCTGGGTGGGTTCTTTGGGGTCACCCTGTCGGAGGTTTCCTCATCGTTACATAAATTCGACCGGCTGATTAGCAAAATTTCAATCACACAAACAAAAAAAATATCATATTCTATTAGAGTGAAAGGATCAATGAGTGTTGAGATCGAATCCGGGGCCAAGAGGTTTGCAGTGAAAGCAGAATATAGGAAGGATTCTCGACCTCCATCCGCTCCTCGCCGATATCCACCACACACAAGCGCTTAATATAGGCTCATTTGTGTGTTTTTTTTTTTTTTTTTTTTTCTCTTTATTCAAAATAAAAAAAAATTAATTGTATTTTGCTTTTTTTTTTTCCTTTTTATTCCTATAAATAATTAATTAATTGTCTTCATTTAAATTTATATTTGACAATAATGAATATGATGATTTAATTATAAATTTATTTATATTAAAATTATAAAAATTAATTTTATAATGTTTATCATTAAAAATAATTAAATAGAATTAATTGTTGATTTTCAAGAAAAGTTACTAATTTTAAATTTATCAATTTTATATAATTGTATAAATATATTTTAATTATTCTTTATAGAATCTATTAAAATTAAGGTAAGATTTTCATTTAAATTATCATTTTTATTAGAAATCCAAAAATTATTTATAACATATGGCATTAAAATATTTTTTTTTCTTGTATGACCATTAATTAAATGTGATAAATGTTTTATAATGATTTTGATTGATATGCAATAAAACTGGTTGTTTGATTTGTATTTACATTACCATTGTTATTAATAATTAAAGTAAAATTTTTCATATGATTTATCTAAGTTATTTGAGCCTATTTGAAAATCAATACAAAGTTTTTTTTTTTTTTTTCTAGTTATTCAATATTGAATCTCGAATATAATATTTATTTTTGTTTTAGTTAAAATTCATATTTCTTTTTTTTTTTATTATTTTTTTTTTTTTTTTCTCATTCTTATTACATACAATTCTATTATTTTTTCCCAAAGTATCTTTTTTTTTTCTTTTTTTTTTGTAAGCTATTATTTTATCTGTAACAAAAAAAATTATTACTTATCTTTATACAAGATGTGTAGATAAAAGATTGATCCACTGATGATCGGCGGAGATTCCCACGTGGCGGTACCGTGACTGGGCTGGAACCGGGTCTTCATGTGGATCTCCAACGGTCGCTTAATAGCTCACTTTTCTTCGTTGTAAATTTATATTGATTTTTTTTTTTTTTTTTTTTTTTTTTTTTCTTTTTTTTGTTGTTGTATATACTAATTTACACTTGTATTTTATTTTACAATAACTATGTATGCAATTATGAAATTTTTTTTTTTTTTTTTTTTTTTTTTTTTTTTTTTTTTTCCTTTTTTTTTCTCTACATTTTTAAGTTATTCACCTCCTTTTTTCCTTTTTCTCTCCTTCTTCCTTCTCTTTTTCATTATTTTTAATTTAAACTATCATTTTATATATATATTTATTGATTTATTTTATTTTTAAATTTTTAATTCTTTTAATTTTATAAATTTTTTCTTTTTTCATTATTTTTAATTTAAACTATCATTTTATATATATATTTATTTATTTATTTTATTTTTTAAATTTTTAATTCTTTTAATTTTATAAATTTTTTCCAAATTTTCATTTTACTTATTTAAAAACGAACATACTTTCACCATTATTCCACTACACCATGAAAGCACATGTCTTTTTGTGCATATATTAAGACTTTTTAATTAAATGTAAAAAAAAATTATACACATATATATTTTTTTTGCAAATAGTTAAGTATGAAAATTTCCGGATTGATCTAAGAAAACCAAAAATGGATTTTTTGTTCTGTAATTTGAATTATTAAACTCATTCGTTTTAAAATTTACAACATTTTTTTTTTTTTCTTTGTAGCAAGTAATAAAAAAAATCAAGACCGCACACCATTTCAAAAAAATGACCGATATCACCCAGGCAACATTCCAGACTGACTTGTTCTAACGTACTTCCCTTACATACCCTATTTCAAAAATAATTACATTGCTCATCTCTTAATTAGGAATTAAGCGATATTTAAGAGATAATTGCACATTAAATAACACCCAGGTATATAAAACATTACCGAACCTTCTAGTATATTCGATGTATTACTTGATGAGTAATACATAATGAGTAGGCAATATGGGTACATTGGGGACTTGATGGTGTGTGTGAACTTGAAATTATTATATCATTATGCTATTTACTGAGTAAATTGGCCATAATGACGTCATGTGGGTCAAATAATATAAGGTATATGCACTAAACTTATATTGGGTAATTAATATGGGTATTAAATGGTGAATACAATATGATGTATTTGCCGTCGGCAAATACCATTACATGTGTGTTAGGTTTTTAAGAGATTTTAAGAAATTGAATTTAAAAGAAAAGGTGAGTAAAAAGTAAGAGAATTTTAATATGAATTAAATATATGTAATTCTCATACATTTTCTAGAAATCGCGTGATTTCTTAAATATAATAGAAAAAATCACACCATCTCTAAAACAATGAAATGGATTACGAATTTGGTTGCTTGTGTGCAACGGATTTTAGTTTACAGTTCATTTTTTGGAATTTTAAGTTGCAATTCCAATGAACTTCAGACTATATTTTAAAATATGAACTGAATTATATATTTTTTTAATGTACAGCCAACTGAATTTGTACAGTGGCGTACAAAAAAAAATTCGACCCATAAAAAAATTATGTAGCTGTCGCAACAATTGTAAGTAAAGCACTTGCTATATACATATTCATAATTTATTATTTTGGTTTAGATAACTCAGTCCTAGGTATTTCTGATCTTATATTTTTTATATACATAGATATATAATCATATATACATAATATATGTGTCACATAAAAAATCATACTCATGCAATATAAACGGAAATTCAATTAGATGAAAAGGTAAATCAAGAGACAGGTTCTTGAATGGGCATATTTCTTGTATTTTGGGGATCTATAATTTTTTTAAAAACACAATGAATACTAATTCAAAAAATGAAAAAGTAGTATTCAAAAAATACCGAAATATGATTTTTAGTAAGATATATTAGATCAAAAAATATATAGACAGAAAGAATTCTTATGTAGTATAAAAATGTCTCATACAAAAATTTTTGTTCTGGGGTTCCAACATTGGAACCCCATTAGTGAAATAGCTTTGAATGTACATCAGCATATTTCAGTTTTGTTAAAAAAGCTTTTACTTCTGCATAGAAATACATATGTACATGCGAATACGACAATTACCTTGTTTATGCACAAAAATTAAAACGTATTAACGATAAAACGTTTTGAACATCGTTTTGAGATAATACATTTTAATTGGTGTTTATGCGTAGTACAACATTTCATTCTCACTTAAAACGTTTTGAGTAATAAACTAATACTACTCTAAAAGTTCATATTGATGTTTAGTATGTTACCAACACCATTTTGAAAGGTAAAATATGACAATTCATTTAAAACGAAGAAAGTGTACATGCACATTTTAAAAACGAATTGAAACTTTAAATTCGGATTTTATAGTGTATTCACTCAAAACGAATTAAAGTTTCAATGCGTTTTAAAATTTGGTTTATGCATCCGTATTTAGTCAAAACGGCATGAGTTAATGCGAATTAAAGCTTCGCATAAACAAGGTAATTGATGGTGTCGGAGTGACTCATTTTATTCACATATGTTTCACCATTTGAAATTTTTTTTATATTCTATTTAACACACAAGAGTACAATTTTTTTTTTATTTTTCATTCATCTTGATCATGTTAAAAACAAAACTTAAATTTCAAAGCGCTTTAAAGCATAGTTAAAAAAGCTTTCACTTCCTTCCTTCTCTTACCGTACTGTTCTATAGTCTAATTTAATAATTACAATTTTTAGTCGATACTACATAAGAATTCTTTCTGTCTATATATTTTTTGATTAGATTTATCAACAAATAATCACTGAAATCTAAATTCTATGTAACACTATAATTTTTCTAATATGTATTTAGAATATAAAAAATTAGGAAATGCACTTGCTCCAATCCAACGACAGTTGGTAAAATATGCTTTTATGCGTAGAATATATGTATTATACATACATATACATGCTAATTCTATTATTTCGTATTCATCATCACTGATCACCATTCCCATACAAAATGTATTGCTAATATATCTATATACCTAGCTATGTGCAGCTTAACTATACATAACTTTTATATGCTGTTTACGTTACTTTTGTCATCACACATACTACAAAAATTGCAATTTTCTTGGCATCGAGTTTATACAGTTTATACTATCTGTATAATTCTTATTTAATCACAAAAGTATGCAAGCAAACTTATGTGATATGAAAAATTAGTAATGAAATTTAATGAAAAATTAACAATTTGTTTCATTTATAATAGTTAAACTGCGTAACCAATTTCCCTGAATTTTTTTTAAACTTTTTGGAAAAGGTTATATTTAAATCCTATAAGAAGAAATCACAGTATCTAAACGTTTTAATGCATGGAGAAAGTTTGAAAAACCTAGTGAATTTTTATTTTTTCTATACCTTCGAAAATCGAATATTAAAAAATGTAAGGATCAAAATTAAAAAATGTGTTCCATTTAAGGACCGCAATTCCCTTCTACCTATCTATATTCGAAATTTCATAAAAATCGGTTGTGAAATGTAGACTGTAGTCGGTCACTTTGCAGGCCATTTTACTAAATTGGCTCTTAAGAGTACGTGATTAATAAAGTGAAGTGAAAATTCTTAATTGTTTATTCAGTCACGGTTAATTTTAATTATTTAACTCCACGAACAAAAATCAACAACAACAACGAAAAAGAAGAGAAATAAAAAAAACAAATGTTAAAAGTGAAAGTGATAGTGAGAAAGAATTCGTTTATGTTATTGTAAATAAAATAAAAATCATTTAAAGTGTGAAATAATAATACAGTTTATGTCAGCTAAAGACCATATACTCGTAAAAGAATATTGGCGTAAATTGAAGGATGAGAATCGATAAGTCATTCAAAGTGAGTCAAAGAAGACTCACATCATGGGAAAATCAACAACACTTCTCAGGAGGAAATCGAAAATCAACAAGGAATCAGCAATCAACAGGGAGCTCTTAATCAAGTGTTGAGTACGAAAATCATATGTATAGGTATATTATACATACATATGTATATGTACATACATACATATGTATGTATATATGTACATATGTATAAATTCGTTTAATTTTTCCTACAGTTTTATTATAGTCGTGAATAATTGTACATATTGGCTGCGAACGTATGTGGTATTCAGAAACCTGCGCTTTAATTTATATTATCTATTTGGAACTTTTTATATTTTTTATGGCTAAGAAGAAATAAAAGATGTGTGAAGCAGCGAGTGTCAAGTTATAAAAATAAAACTGTTGTTTTTAAACAGAACAAAATCTACAATTTTAGCAATACAATGGTTAAAAAGAAATATTTGCATAAAAATTATCATCAGCAAGATAATTATCACATAATTAGAATAAAAAATAGTTTGGTGGACGAAAATAGTGTTCAATACAGTTTTTCTAATTAAATTGTTATGAAAAAGTTAAAAAGATATATTGCATAATTTCAATAATAACTTGTTTTCAATTTTATTTAAGTGTATTTTGTGAATAATTTTTAATTGAAACTAAATTTAATTAATTATATTTAATAGTCTTAGCTTGAATCTTTTAAAAAAAGAAAAAAATTGCGTTGAAATACTAATCTACTATAATACGAATGTATGATAGTAATTTCAAATTAAAAAAGTGTGTCATATTATCATATTTATATACATATGGTATACATTGATTTCAACACAAATATAATTTTGATAACATCTGTTCTGGGGGCACCTAATAATAGTGAGAAATAAAAAATGCTGATTATGATAAGAGTCTTTTTCTTGATTCAGGCTGGTAATTACATGTTATTATTTTTACAATTTCTTTTTTTTCGAAATTTTGTTTTTAAAAAAATATATTTATTAAATACTTATAGATATTTTTTAGTTTTAAAACTAAAATAGTTTCAACTTGAAAACCATAGTTTGCTTTGAAACTCTTTACAAAATGAAGAAATAATATTATAACTTAACATATTTTGTAAAGAGTTTCAAAGCACACTCTGATTTTCAAGTCGAAAATATTTTAGTTTTAAAACTAAAAAATGTCTATAGGTGAGGCCCAGTGAATATACTTTATTTGTTAAATTTTATCTTGAATGTCTCACTTTTAAATTGTAACAGAACTCATTAAAGCCGAAGATTTCTGTATTTGGAATTCTGATTAGTAACAATTTAAAATGACAAGGTTAAAAGAGGAGTAAAAGAAATTCCTATCGAAATGATGGTAGATTATATTGATTTCTTTTTCTGCACATGCGCCGCTCTAATATGATATTTTCTTTTCTTTATTACTTGATGAAAACTAAAATTTCATGTATAATATGTAGCTATCTATGTATAATCGAATGAATATTCACAATATTTTATGTCCTTATCAAATAAATGATAATAATTGGTATGTAAATATCTAGTAATCTATGCTTTTTAACGTTTTATTCAATTGATACCGAAAATTATTTCGATATCTTTTTTCTGATCGAATGAAATTGTTGAATAAAAATTTCAAATCATAGACCATTAGCATTTGTTTGAGATCGACACAATATTGTAAATATTTCATTATACTATTTTCACTTTTCGAAGTCAGTACAGGCAACATAGGCATGCTTTTCTATATTCTTTCACAAATTGTTTCTATAAACTGTCTCGTGTGTGGGGTGATCAAATCTCAATTTCAATCGAGGGAAATTTTTTAAATTAAATATTAACAAGGGCTTCCATCCTTTAAATGAACATATTGACAGCAAGTTCAAACAACACGAAATTATACACTATAGCAGTTGTTTTAAAAATGAAATTGAATTAAATGAGTTATAAAATAATATAAAATAGCAGAAAAATATAGAACTTCTTAATAGAAATAGAATGAAATTTGTAGAGAATGAAGTTATCGTGGAAAATAAAATCCCGATAACCCAAAAGAAACTAGAACCTAAATTTACAAAAACCCATATTTAAAAACTTAAAATCAATATTATTCAAATAAGAGAAAAATTCATAAAAATCAATTTCGAAGATTTTTTAAATATCAAGGAAAAAACATTTCTTTTCAGAACAAAAATAAAGAAAATAACTGATACTAACTTGATAATAACAATCAAAGCTGAATTTAAACTGGAAAAGATAAAGAGTGATGCAAGGTATACAATAATTGAACAAATTAAAATTGAATTAAATATAAACTGCGGTAAAATAATACATTAATTATATTTGGAAAGTTATATCAATAACAATAAAGTTCTTATAATAGACTAATTATTTCCATATACTGAAATAGTAAAAGCCAATTGGTCTCCAATCTCAAAGTTTGGCATCCAATGTAAAAGCTGTTTTAAGCTCTTTCTTATTCTCAGGATTTTTTCTTAATTTATCACTTTTTAAAAATATATTCTCTTTCCTATCTATTTTCCATGCAATACATAGAAAATTTTAACAGAAATTTGAAAAATTTTAATATACAAGTAATAGATTAACACAATCATTCTCATGGTTCAAGCATTACAATATACAGAATCATATGGAAACAGCTTCCCATTTACTTCATATATTAAGATATATGGTAGTACAAATTTAACCAATTTACGTATATATGAGAAATTGAAGATATAGGATTTGAGGGTATATTTCAAGAAAAAGAAGTATACAAGTAGCTAATTTGCATATGATCACATTTATAAATTTTAATGATAATTTACATATTAAATTTATTAATTTGCATATTAAAATTGATCGTTTATTAGGTCGAATATAATGTTGATATCAAAATGATACTTTTAGCATTCAATATCATTTTTGGACCAGGCAAATATTAATAGAGCAGAAATTTGAGTAATAAACAAATTGATCTACAATATAAAATATGAAGAGTTTTTTAATGTTCTTAATTCTATAGGATGTCATTTTTATATAGTATATATTGAATGTATTTTAAATGGGAATTTTTTTAGTATTTGTAAAAACAGTTTTTATTTTTCTTTTTTAATAATAATATATCCATTCTAATTCAACACTGTTCTGCTGAATTTTAGATAGAAGTCGGGAATAAGCAAGATGTTTTCTGTCTTCTTTCATCTACCAAATATTTAGATAGCTTTTGCTCGTTCTAACGTATTTATTTTATTATTTTTGAAATACAGCTGTCTCATTTCTCAAATTCGTTTTTCAATGGGAGTGATAGAGAAAATAAATGCTATGGTATATGCATTAATACTGCTTCAAAAGTGCTTCTTCTTTGGTGAATGTGTCGACATATTACATGCTAAGGATCATTTCCATATTACTTTCAGCTCTATTAAATGTTTCATTTTGATTCACATTTATATAATATTAAGTTTTTGAACTGAAATTTCTCTTTTGAATTTTTTCATTTTTAAATAAAGTAAATTTTTAACTGTTTTATCACTAATTTTACCTACTTCTTTAGTATTATATTTAAACACTTTTACCTTTCTTGAAATATTTAATTTTTAATTTTGTTTCGATAGCTTTAAAAATTATGTATTTTTCATTCATGTATTGTAAATTTTACAATTCACCAGATATATAACCATGGTTGCAATGTTCGAAATAACAATAAAAGAGTGAGAAAAATAGAGTGCACATCATGTACATCTTATTTATCTATACTTTTTTGAGTGCTAGAAGCACATTTTTAGCACTTCTTCAGCACTCCCTTTGTGTCAAGGCAAATACATTAACAAAATTTATCTTTTGTTTGTAGTTGAATACATATGACTCAGCACATCGTTTATCAGGTCGAATATAATGTTGATATCAAAATGATACTCACAGGAAATAATTTTTTTAATAAATTCAATCAAAAATCCTGTTTTCCAGTATTCAAAATCATTTTTGTATATATGCAGTGAAAAATATTTTAGGGCGAATAATGGGAATTAGGTACATATATGTACATATGTATGTATATGTACTATGTGTTATATGAATAAAAATATTTTGTGAGTAAAGCGTAGTACTGAGATGAAAATAAATTTTATGTTGGAAAAAGTCTATTTATTTCGGAACGAAATAAAAAATCTACAAAATGGAGTAGAAATCTACATAGATGAAAAAAACTTTAATATGTATAAATATTTTTATCCTAATTTTACTATAAATAAGTAAGTATATCAAAACAACCTAACTTTACAAATGTCAACAATCAATTTATTTTCATTTTTCGTACGAAATAAATGGAACTTCATTTATTTCGGTTGGATATGAAAATAAATGGTCTCCAACACGGACTGCCAACACCATATGTGAAAGAGTTTATCAACTCTTTTTTATTTTCAGCTGAGTACCACTTACGAAATCGAAACAGAAAATTTTTTCGGTTCCATTTATTTTGTTTTTTTTTTACATAGGTTTTGCATAGGCAAAATATCTTATTCTCATCTGAATACTACGCTTAACTGAATAATAAACGAAACAAAAACAAAAATTATATTAATAAGATACACCAATATTAGTATTTATTGTATAAATGCTTCTTTTAGTTTTTCGGTTTTGGTTTCACTTTTCAGAGAATCGCCCATAAATATACAGGAATGTAAAATTCGCACAGAAATTCCCTTTTTAAAATTTTTATGTGAAAAAAAGTTAAAATGATTTCTGCACAGTTTGAAACATCCTGTTAACACATGTTAAAATTTAAAAAGTACTTTTTTCAGGGTTGACAAAGATATATTTTTTAGAATTTCCTAAAAACAATTATGTGTGAAGTTATCAGAAACACATTGGGTACTGCCTCCATAAGCGCAAAACTGACTTCCAAAAGTGAAAATAGTATAGATTCGATAGAATTGCGATGGAATTCAACAATAGGGCCCTTTATCTCTTATTATTGCTTATCGTATACTTTTTATTCTAGCAAATTTTCTTTAAAAATTCTTTTTGAAATTTGAATGTATTCAGACTTTGTAATTCGTTTGATTTTTAAGTTTTATATGATATTCTCTTCGTCATTTCTTACATTTTTTTTCTTCTATTTATGAAAGATTGTTTTAACAAGAGTCGAGACATGAGTTACAAAGCATCAAACAAAAAAATTTTGGTAATCTCTCAATGAAAATGCATTTACTGTTTCGTATTTCTCTTTGCCTTTGGAAGTTTTTTCTTCAGTTTGCTATGTTCTCAGTTAATTGAAGTTGAAGCATGCAACTGGTTACTTTTGATTGTAATATTTGGTTTAAATTTTTCACTATATACTTAAGTTATATTATATAGACACTACCTAGATAAATCAGGCTCCTATGAAAATTTCAGTAGAATTGTACATAATAACAGTTAACACCCGACAATAACACCTGAGCTTTACACACACTACTATAAATCAGTAAGCTTTTAGAACTTTTGAACTTTTGAACTTTTAAAGCTTTTTCTTAAAGCAGTCATATGCGGTGTACTTTGTGTGTATACTATGGGCATACATGCACTTGCGTCGTTTTTTTTTATTATTTGTTTGTGCTGTATGTGTCAACTGTCATCATTTTTATCAAATAAACACTTTTCCCAAACATTATTATATCACAAAATTAATAGAAATTTAGTAATTAAGGAGAAATGATAATTTTTCAATTAGTACCACAATATCTCTCTAATGTCTCAGTTTATGTAATTTTTTACACTCACCTCTAAAAATGTAGTACCACTTTATGTTACATTATAAAATATTGCAAAAAGCTGATAATTGTTGTTCAATTAATTGTTCCAAATTGACGCATACATGCTTCAAACTTTTATCGATTAACCCTACATATTTCCCTTAAATTTGTTCATATTTAGCTAATCACTTATTCATATTGATATTATTTGAAAATTTGTTAAAATTTCTTAGAAAATTTTTTCGGCGCATGCTAAATCATAGAACAATAAACAGAATAAGAATTCTTATCGCCATAGTAATGCATGCAATAATTTTTTTGTATTCATTTGAAATGCCTCACATGAAGCTTTCTTGCATTATAATTTTTCAGTTTCAAAAACGTTATTTCAAATTGCAAACTTATAGTAAAAACACAAGTTTGAGAAAGAAAGGATATATACATATAAGAAAGGATAATATATAAAAAATTCAATAAAATTCTTCATAAATCAAATGAAAGATGAAGACGCAAATTTTCAAATCTTTTCATGAAACTAATAAATAGATTTTATTGTTTTTATGTTATCCTTTCTTCAACATTATGAAATGAACCTTTTCAAATAAAGAACGTAGTCATTTATTTTATAAAAAAAATAACTGAAACAATTATCAATATTTATTATATTAATGAAATTAAAGCTTTGCTAATTATAGTGAAAATACCCTCACTGAAAATATTTCAAATTATAAATTTCTAAATTACTGGGTGATTAACTATGATTTCAATATGCATAAAATAAATTGGGATACTTCTAGAGAAAATTTAATTATTTTATTAAATTTTCAAACTTTTAGTATTATTAAGTTTTTGAATTAAAATATGAACTTTAGTAAATTTTTTAGTTCCTCATCATTTACTTTCTAGAAAATATTGAATAAAATTCCGAAAAGTCGTATTTGGAATTGGATATTCCAAATAAAATTTCCTTATAAAATTTCTGAATGGATATTATTCATACCATCGAAATATAGAAAAAATTGTTCGAGGCTCAAAACGTCTTGCCCTACTTGAACTTGCCCGTTATTTCCCTTGGAAAGTTTAAGTGATTAATAGTTTGAATTGAATTTCCTATGAAAATCTTGCATAGAATCTTTGATAGTAAATTTTATATTGTACATATATCACTTTTTTCCAACGTTATCTTTCTTTACAGTTCTTTTTGTTAGAATCAAATAAACATGAAGAGCTTATAAGGAATACCTGAATTTCTAGAATATGTAATAAATATAAGAATTAAGTCTTATTAAATTTATAATATATTTAAGATTTTCTTACTTTTGTGACTGTTTTTAATTTTTAAAGTTTCTTAAATGTTTCTATATTCTTTTCTTTTAAATTATTTTATTTCAATTATAATTTGATAATTTGTTTTACTATTTTAATCATTCGTTGAAGAGTAATTAGTAATAAAACATAAATTATAGCTGAGTACTTGATACAGTTCAGACGTATTTTTATTTTTCTCTTGATTTAATTTTTTTCTTATCATCTGTGAATTATAATCAGTGATTATTAAGTATCAGTTTTTACATATAATTTAATAAATTCTTCATTTTGACATTTTTTTTTAATAACTTTTTCAATAAATAAATTCATAGTTTTGAATTGTGATTTCAAATTAAAAAATAAAATAGTGATTATAAATTTAATTAATTTGTGTGATGTTTACATAAAACATATATACAATATATACATATGTACGTTCATAATAGGTAACAAATGTGGTCAATGTAACATGAACATTCCAAGAAATGGTAAAGCTATTAACTGTTTTAAGTGCTATTCTTTGTTTCATCCAGAGTGCATTGAACTATCAAATGAGTCTCTTTTTAATGAGATTAAGAGAGGTTCTTTTCTATATTGCTGCATTAAATGTAAACCTAATAATAATATGATTGCTGATAGTGACAACAGAAGCTTGGATGATAAAATTAATAACTTGATTGATAAGATAAAAAATTTAAAAATTAACCACAATGAACTCAAAAACTCATTAAATAATAAACAAAGTGAATTTGAAACATCGCTAAACAAAATATTGTCGTGTTTTTAAGATATTAAAAATATTTACACCAAAGTTAATGATCATGATTTAAAAATTTCTAATTTAGAAAAAAATAATAGCATGCCGATTAATGAAAATCAACTACTTAATAAACGAATACATAGTCTTGAAAAAGAATCTTTATCTAGATATTTGGAAATTGTGAACATTCCTGAAAAAAGTAATAAAAGCACTTCTGATATAGTGAAAAAAATTCATAATCATTATAAAGTTCCTATCTCGGAGAGTGACATTATTGATGGATACCGTAGAAATAATAAACGCAGGAATTCTTTACCAACTATTATGATAAAATACTCTTCAGTAAATATTAGAAATAAGTTATTAATTGCTTCTAAAATTGATAAAAATCTTAACACTTCATTATTAGGTTTTAGTGATAATAAAAAAATTTATATCAATGAACTCACATTTCATGCCAAATCTAAACTAAATTTTAAATTCCTATGGTACAAAAACAACAATATATTCCTAAGAAAAGATGAAAAATCTAAAATTTACAAAATTAATAATATTGATACTTTGAACAGCATTATTTCCAAATTTAATCCTTCTGGTAATAATGACACAGATTAATATATATTATCAAAACTATCTAATAATTATGATGTGATATGTATTACAGAAACATTTCTGAATGAATATATTTTTAATAATGAATTATTTGATGATAGGTATGTTCTATATAGAAAAGACAGAAATCTTGAAAATTCGAGTTTGAAAAATGGAGGTGGATGTCTTATAGCAGTTAAACATAATTTAATATCATACAGAAATATATTAAATGAAACAGATCATGAAGATGTTTGTGTTGAATTAAAACTCAGTAATTGTTCTCTATATATATACTGTGTATATATTCGTCCTAATAGTGATGTTAAAGTGTACGAGGATATCTTAGATAGGGTTTCTAAACTTTCGGTAACCACATCTCACCTCTCAAAATACATATTTCTTGGAGATTTTAATATTCCTAATATTTCTTGGAAGAAAGATACTGAAGAAAGATGTTATACATTTTTGTAACTTTAATCACTTCAATAGTATTGAAAATTGTAGTAGCAACATTTTAGACTTAATATGGTCTAACTTCTTATCTTCTGAAATAAATCTATCTCAAGCAAAGGTCCCTTTATCAAAAATAGATATTTATCACCCCCCCCCCCCCCCCCCCCTTACACATTTCAATTAATTGTTGTAAATCTAAAACATTATCCTATAATATATTAACAAATAAGAATTTTTTTCCGCTGACTATGCTAAACTTAATAATTTCTTTCTAAATAATGACTTCTCTTCTTTAATAAAATTGGAGCCTAATGATTGTCTTACTTACTTTTATGAAATTTTAAATAAAGGAATTAACAGCATTGTCAAAACTTCTAGAAGTAATAATAAATTTCCATTTTGGTTTACAAATGAAGCTATTTACGCTATAAAAATTAAAGATAAATTTCGAAAGAAATATAAACGTGATAAATCAATAAAAAATTACAACATCTTTTCCTTTTTGAGAAAAACTGTTAAAAACTTTATAAACAGTTCTTACAAAAAATACATGCGTAAAGTGGAGACTAATCTTAAATCTAATCCTAAATCTTTTTGGTCATATAGTAAAAATCGAAAATGTTCTAACAATTTTCCAAAAAATATTTAATATAATAACATAATAACTGATGATCCGAACACTATTTCTAATTTATCTATTTAAATAATCTTTCTTCTTCCAATTATTTTAACAATGCAATACGTGAAAATCATAACTCAGATTTCTCAATTTCAATAATCAACTTTAATGAACAAGATATTCTCAAATATATTGAATAACCTTAACACTCATAAGCGTGATGGTCCAGATGGTATTCCAAGTATATTTTTTAAAAATTGTGCTCTGTCTTTATATGAGCCTATAACTCTGTTATTCAACCAATTTTTACATAAAATGACTATTCCCAACGAATTAAAAAAATCATATATTACTCCCATTTATAAATCTGGTGATAAAAAACAAGTTAAAAATTATAGATCAGTATCAATCAATAATTGTCTGGCATTAGTACTTGAAAAAGCTATTTATAATCAACTTTTTCCTCAAATTTCTCAGTTACTGAGTTCAGTTCAACACGGTTTTTTCGCTGGCCGATCAACGATCACAAATCTTTCTATACTGACTCATAAAATATCTAGTGCCTTGCACAATCAATTACAATTGGATGCTATTTAAACGGATTTTTCAAAAGCATTTGACAGAATAAAACACAATATTTTTTTAAACAAAAATGTACTAGGTTTTCATGAGAATCTCATACATTTTTTTAAATCATATTTATCTGGTCGTTCCCAACTTGTTGTAATTAACGGATATAAATCTTTATCCTTCAATCCATCCTCAGGTGTGCCTCAGGGTGCCATCTTAGGTCCATTGCTTTTCTCCATCTTCATTAATGATATTTCAAAAAAATTCAAATCTTCATGTCTTTTGTATGCTGACGACTTGAAATTATATAAATCCATTATGTCACTTAAAGATTGTATGGACCTTCAGCCAGACTTATTTATACTGAATAAATGGTGTCAGGATAATGATCTTCTCTTAAATATTGACAAATGCTATTATATCTCATTTACAAGAAAATATAATAAATAATCTTTGAATATACTATTAATAATACTATGCTTCAAAGGGTTGAAAAAATTAAAGATTTAGGTATTTTATTCGATTCAAAACTATTATTTGATGGGCATATAGACTATATTACCAATAAAGCAAATAAAATGGTTTCATTTTTAGAACCTGTAAATAATTTAAACATATTAATTCGCACATTATTTTATATAATGCACTTGTTAGAAGTATATTAGAATATGGAAATTTGGAATCCTATTTATAAATTTCAATCATGTTCAATTGAATCAGTACAAAGAAGATTTACTAATTTCTGTTTTTAAAATTCTTCAACATCTATGCTCATTATGATTTTAGATTAGCAAAATTTAACTTAATTTAATTGGAAAAGCGAATATTAATATTAGATGAGATATTTTTGTTCAAAATATTAAACAATTATATTAACTGTCATGAAATCCTAGCATGCTTTAACTTTTAAAAAATAATTTATTTTACAAATCACCGATTATTAGAATTCAGTACAATCATAATAAATATTTAAATGAAATAGATATTTTTGGTACCTCGCTTCTTAGTCTCCGACATATATTATTTATATTTGCTCAAAGTACCAATACTTAATGTGATTACGATGAATCGATAAGACTCATAGTCTTTGTTTAAAGTTTTTTAGGTTTTAACATACATATAGTGCATGTAATTAAGTTCAATTAATTAAGTTTACATATTTTTTAAATTTACCTAAATATATTCATTTTTTACAAAATTAACGTTCTACACATTAGAAAAATGCTTATACTAGCTTATTAGGCAGACGTAACCTGATATCTTGTTTACTTGAAAAATTCTTTTGCATGCTTTCTAGAGGTAATTATTGTTATTGTTCTTTTTATTATTATAATATTGTATATAATTTTATGGGAAAATTAGAATTTTGATTTTTAATTTCATAAATGAATAAAAGCCAAAAATTGTTAATTATGCATTTTACATTTAATTACATGTAAAAATTTAGTATATAAGAGGATTTAATTTTCAATAAAATTCAGAATTTCTTTAACCATCAACCAAGTGTTTTATTTGGTATTTCCTCAAGTGAGATTTCTTAAGGAAGTTATTGAAATTCTTTCTTTCTTACTGTGTTGCGGTAACAAGAGCCGTTTTCACAATCTACAAAGGATCAAGGTTTATGTGCCTTAGATCATTCTCTCAAATTCAAAGTAAAAGAACCTTTGAACAGTCTTATTTATACATAATTACATAGGTATTTGCATATATTTGGAATTCTTTTCTTTAAAAAAAAAAATTAATAAAAAAAAATAAAAAAAAAATTACTTTTGGCAATTTCATTTCTTTTCTAATTATTTTTTTAATTAGATTTTCTTTTCCATATTTCTGTAATTTTCTTATTTTACTTTTTCTTATTTTTACTTCATTTTAAATTTTTTAATAAAATTTTTAATTTTTTTTTTATACATTTTTTTTTGTTATATTGTAAATCCCATTAAGTGAATTGTAGTCAATCACTTGTTATATTTTCATATGTTAAAACGTATATTCATATTTTTATTTTAAGTTATATACGGTAACATGTAATTGGAATGAATCTGTTCGTTATCGTTCGTTAATAAAAAATAAAAATAAATAAATAAATAAATATGTTTCAATCTTTTTCAATTTAAAAAAGAAGAAGCTGTCAGATTTATGTTTATACTTTTTAATTTGCTGATATGTGGGTGTCTTAGTTTTTTACCAATCAACAGTGCTCTTGCAACTTTTAATTTCATTGAGTCAATGTTGACTACATGTTCACCAGCAATGATCAAATTCTTTGGTAGTAATGTTATCATATTGTAAGGACCTTATACATACAGAATTCAGTGTTGTCTTTTGAAACTAAAACTAAAATTGAGAATCAAAAGATTCAATATTCAGATTTAGCAAAACTTTTCAAAAATATATTACTAGAATTTTAAAAAATTTCTCCACATTCAATCGTTTTTGTTTTTTCCATTTTTGTTGATGGTGATTTAAAAGCACTTTTAAGATTAGAAAATTAATTATAAATTGTTCCTTCTTTTCAATTCAGCTTGAATGTTAGTATATTATTCATACTATTTTTTCAGTAGCAAAACTTAATTTAAGTGTAAATAGTAATCATCAAAGTAGTAATTTGTATATTATAATTCTAAGTAAACTACGATGTTCTTCAGTAAAATTTGAATATTTGTTATATGTATATTTCACAGAGCATTTTTCCTTTAGGATAACTATTTAAAATGACACACAATTTTGTTTTTGTAGTACTGTTCGGAATAGTTGTTGTGAAATGTATCGGAAAAACAAATTCAAGATGTGTATATATGTTTTTTAGGCTAAACTTCCGATTAGCGAGCGTGAGATATTGAAATAAAATCTTGAAGCATTCTCTTTAACGTGACATATGTTTTTAGTATGAGTATTTCAGTCTGATTTTTACCATCAATCTGTTAAGTACAAATTTCAATCGGTCTTCAAAAAAAAATAAAATTAATTTGTAAAGTTGAGTAAAGATTCAATAAAGTATTTAAGTATTTGAAGGTAATTCTATAAGATTTGTGCCGCGGACTGTAGTTAAATCGGAAGTTTTGCATTCCAGTAAGAAGAAAACTTTTAAATATTATATCCAATTACCTAGGTCTTCACGAAAAAGACATCAATGTTCGAAAATTCAAACAAAAGATGTATAATAATCAAACTGTTGAAGTGTTCTTGGCTGGATTAAAAAATCATTATGGTTTCATGGTCAGTACAAAAGAACCTAAATCCATGCTAGAAGCAATAAACTTTATAAAAAAAGAAGTGAACATAAAGTATTTCAAAACACCCATAAAAACTATTAAAAAGCTCATCAAAATCAAAGAAAACCTCGATACACTTATTACAACAACGACTTCAAGAAAACTTTATATATACAAAGCTCACAGAATAACCTATGTTCTCATACTTTAAAAAATAATGAATCTAAATCGTATTTCCCATTTTCAATGCCGCAAATTAACCCTTATTACAATCAATATCAGACAAACCAAATAATTTCCAATGATCGAACTTTTGACCCAAAACAAACATTTCCTACAGATCCGGTAAATATAACTCCAAAACAAAACCAAACATATCAAAAATTACCATACGCAAGTTTTCGGCAAATCGGAATACGTTTGGAAACCAAATCCTTATCAAGTTTCTACTCAAAATAAACCCATACCAATAAGTATAACACCCCGTTTAACAAATCATTCAAGAAATCTACAACCCTTAACGCTAAAAATGAATATAGACGAACTTTACAATACAGAACATACAGATAACTCGAAAAATCTGATTCATTTTCTAGAAGACGCATACAAATTTTTAGAACAAACAAACGACTATGAATATCAAAATTTTTGCCAGGATCTAGAGAGCTCAGCTCCAATATAATAGACTTTAATTCTCTTTTGTTGCCATGAAATAAACCTATTTGAAACTAATTATAGAAACAGGTTTAACAAAATCATTTTTATGTCCACATGTCATTGAAAAATACTATACTCAACCTATAAAAAATATAATCCTTTCACAGTAACCACATCCTTCACTTCATCAAAACATAATTTTTCAGTAACTATAACCGCTTTTAAAGAATTTAATGAAAACTCATATAAATTTCATAATCACTTCGATGGTCTTATATATATATAAATTCTCTTATAAATTCTCTCAGAATAGTGTTAGATTTTTCAAATTTTAAACTAATTTCACCACATTCAGAAATTGAAATAGAGCTAATGAATACAAGCAAAACAATTTTAGTAGAAAAATTACTTGCACCAAATACTATTTCATTACTAAACATTCCAGTAAGAGTTAAAAATGAAGAAATCATAGTCCCAGAACAAATCATAAATAACTGTGTTATACCAGAAACTCTAACAATTTCTTGTGATGGATGGATGAAGAAGTAAACCTCACAATACTGTATCCTATTAAAATTATACCAATAAAAAATGATTTCGAACTTTATTACATGGATATCGAAGAATCAGAAACCTAATATCATAAATGACATTACAACAGTTCTAAGAACCGATCATATGAATGAACAAGAAAGAATTTATATTACTTCCTTATGCAAGCAATACGCAGATATTTTTTATACTTTTATTTTCTAATCAAATTAAACAGAATTCTAACAACTGATGAAATACCCATATACCAGAAAAGTTATTGTTATCCATTTATCAACAAACAAGAAGTACACAACCAAATACAAAAAATGTTACAAGAAAATATTAACAAAACAAGTTATTCTCCATGGTCATCAATAATTTGGGTAGTCCCAAAGAAAGCAGATGCATCCGGAAAAAAATAGAGAATTATTGTCGACTACAGAAAACTAAATTGAAAAACTGTAGACGACAGATACCCAATTCCTAACATTAATAGCGTTGCCGATAAAATAGGAAAGTGTAACTATTTTTCTATAATATAATTGACTTTGCGAGTGGTTTTCACCAAACAGAGATGCATCCTGAAAATATAGTAAAAACAGCTTTCAACGTAGAAAACGTGCACAATGAGTTCTTTAGAATGCCTTCTGGTCTGAAAAATTCGCCAGCCACATTCCAAAGAGTAATGGGTAACGTACTTAAAGGTCTACAAAATAAAATTTGTCTGGTATATGTTGATGACATTATCGTTTATTCAACATCTCTGGAAGAACACCTTGTAAATCATAAGAAAGTATTTCAGCGTCTCTGTGATGCTAATCTTAAGATCCAACTAGACAAATTCGAATTCTTAAAAAAAAGAAACTGCAAAGGCATAAATCCCACCCCAGCCAAAATAAAATGTATAAGAAACTATCCATTACCAAAAACAAGTAAAGAAATAAAAGGATTCCTCGGCTTACTAGGCTATTACCGCAAATTTATTCCAAATATGGCAAAAATTACAAAGCCCATGACAGTCTATTTAAAAAAAGAAAAAAAAATAGATTCCAATTCTGATTATATTCGCTGTTTCGAAATATGTAAAGAACTTTTAACAAATGAGCCAATACTTCAACAACCAGACTTTTTCCAACCTTTTAACTTATCAACTGACAGTAGTCAATTCGCTATAAAAGCAGTGCTCTCACAGGGCGTACTAGATTAAATGATTCAGAACAAAAGTATACTATACAATCTAACGAAAGCTACTCGCTATTGTCTTGGCTACCAAATATTTCCGTCCTTATCTATATGGTCAAAAATTCTTTATTTTTACATACCACAAACCACTTAATTAGCTTTTCTCAATAAAAGGCCCTAGTGCAAAGTTAACAAGACGGAGACTGAAGTTAGAAGAATTTGATTACACAATTGTGTACAAAAAAGGTTTAGTCAACTCCAACGCCGATGCTCTTTCCAGAATAAGAATTAACGAAGTAAACATTAATACAGTTAGTTACAGTTATTGGAAATATTGACGAAAATCCAGACACAAATGACCCTAAACTTGGTGACCAAGAAGATTGTAACACTATACATACAAGTGAGGAGAGTCCAATTTTTGACATCCCTATTTCAGAAATCTACAACCCTCAACCCCAATGAAATGGATTCGATAATTTCTACGTTAATTGTTACTTGTTCTGTATTACGATACATATACTTGATGTGTTGTATTTTAGTTGAAGAATTTAATGGATGCTTTCTTCTTGTTGTGGTTGGCTGAACGGTTTTAAATTTTCGCAGTAGTATGTTGAATAAATATTCTTGCACTCTTTCTCTCCATAATAGTAAATTTTATTTCCCATTGCCAGAAATGGATTATTATTAGTAATTATTTCATTATGGAACAGGATACAAGTGATATAGGACAGATATGTTCCGGCGCTCATTATGGGGAAATGGATAATAAAAACTAGTTTATAATTCGAAAAGTATGCTTCGACTTCTAAAATTTCATAGTATTTATGAATATTGGAAACTTCACCACCAAAAACTAATACGTTCGAGAATAATGTTGCAAAAGTTTTTAAATCATGTATTCTAAATCGTGCTGTTATGTACAATTTTTAACTTGGCAAATGTTACGGCGTTTTCTAAATTGTTAAGGATATGTAAAATTGAATTTGCGACTGTCATAACTTCTTCGAGACAAGTTTTGACTCGCAGAAAATTGTCAAAATTTATGGTTGTTTTCGTGATATCTTCAATATTTTAAAGCTAGATTGATGTCGTTTTGTTTAATAAGATGAACAGTTTTATTATAGTCATCGATTATTTTTGTGGTTAATAAAATTTGTTTGTTTAGGGTTTTTACTAAGTTATTTTGGTTAAATTTTAAGGTATTTATTGCTTCGTCAAATTTTTTAACATCTTTGGCATCTAAATTTCCTGTTATGCTTATAAATATTGTTCCTAAATACGCCTCTTCTTTCTTTTTCGTTTGAAAAATGATTAAGTGATTTTAGTTTTTCATCAGCAAGATTAAGTTGAAATTCTGCAATATTTTTTTAAATTTTTTATCCGCGTTGAATATGGTTTGTCCATTACATCAACTGTTTTTATGCTACTGTAGTGTTTTAAGATGGATTTAACTTCAATTTCAATTGGTTTTAGGTCAAAATAGTGTATAAATGTGTAGTATATGATACTCTAAGTTTAGCATGTCCCAATTTGAATGGTTAAATTCCGGGGTTGGATTCTAAATTTGTATGTTTAATGTCAGTTGCGGCTGTTGTCGCTATCAGAACAAGTAACGTACTGTGAAGAAACAATGTTTTGGTTAGTTAAGGGTCCTCTTTGGTTATTTTTATGGTAGGAATTTGTTTCAGTTTTAGTGGTTAGTGTTGGATATTTAAGGATGTTTTAAGATGTTGTAATAAACTTCATATATTTTAAGGAACTATAAAAGGATAGAGACACCATTGGTGATAAAGAACAAAAAAATACTCTTATTAATCTATTTCTTTCCTTATTACTTTTATTTAAATTTTATGATCGATATTTATAATATTATTGATTGTTATTGAATGATTGCGGTGACCGGAATGTAATGATAATTATCTAATGTAATTGATTATAAAAAAATAAAAAAATAGATAACAAGAGCACTTCAAAATGGAAACACGTTTTTTTTTGCCACGTTAATGCCGACTAAAATTAACAACGTTTGCATTAGCAAACGTTGTTTACACACCAAGCACGATGAAGTTACTGAGCTATTATGAAAGCGAAACAAAAAACAAAACAAAAAAAGAATAAATGCACAATGATGCATTCACGATATATGTATATCAAATCAAATTCACAAACATTCCGTCCACCTTGAAAAGTCCCACTTTTCGAACAATATTAAAGAAAACAAAATCAAATTTATAGTATATGAAATTACAAAACAAGTTTTCTTATTTTACTTAATATTAAAAATCCTGTTATATTGAAAAGTTAGTAAAAGAAAACAAAAGTTTATATATTAATTTTGTTGCTGATGATTACTATTTGGTAACAAAAGACACAATTTTATTACCGGTCGCTTAAACATACCATTCTTCGTTTTAAGAGTAAGTACTCGAAGTTCGAACCAATTGATCTAGTCTAGGACTAGTCTCTATTACACGTCCAATTAACCAGCTTGCTGGAGATAAGTTAGGTTCCTTTATCAACACCAGGTCGTTCAATTCAAGATTTCGCTTCTGTGTTAGCCATTTTGGTCGGCACTGAAGAGTCGATAAATAATCAACCTTCAGCTTTTTCCAAAAATGTTGTTGAAGTCTTTGTGGCCTATGTGCCTATTGGAACCGTAAACATTTGATATTGTCGTCTATTGGTATTTCAGGAACTGCAGATAATGAGTTGCTTGTGAGGAAATGTCCTGGAGTGAGAACATCAAAACCAGAGGGCGAGAATTGAGAATAAATTCCACTTGGCAGAGCAAAGTGGAAAATACATCATATGTTAAATGAGCATGTGTTAATATTCTTTTTAAGTGAAATTTAACGCTTTCCACTCCAGCCTCCCATAAGCCACCAAAGTAAGGAGTAGCTGGAGGAATAAACTTCCACTTAATGTTGTTTTCTACCAGATATTTTTCCACAGAATTTATGTTATTTTGAAGTTTGAAATATTCATGAACCTCATGTAGATGTTTAACTGCGCCTTGAAAGTTTGTCTCATTATCACTATATAATACACGAACTTCATCTCGTCTTGCTACAAATCTCTTTAAAGCAGTTTTAAAACTTTCTGTTGATAAGTCAGCGACTAACTCTAAGTGGATGGCCTTGGTTGACATGCAAAATAAATAAGGATATATAGCCCTTTTGTTGTTTAGCTCCACGTCCTTTCCAAGTCTTAATGACAAATGGTCCAGCATAATCTACACCACAGTTAATGAAAGGTTTTCCCATTTGAAGTCATGAGGTTGGTAGATCTGACATCTTTTGACCACATAATTCTGCTCTTTGACGAATACACTTCACACAATTATGTACACATCGACGTATCAGGTATTTTAAGGAAAATATGAAACATCTGTTAATAAATCGTAGAAGCCATGCTGTTGTTCTCATTAATTTTGTAAAAGACGAATATTTTTACAGGATTTCATTGGAGGGGGTTATTAAAGTTGTAGTTGCGGATGTTTTTCGGCTCTCCAAATCTGTCGTGTGAATTCCAGAACAATCAATTTAATTCCAATTGTGAAATCGAAGAAACTCTGGTACATTCCATCATAAATCATGTGACATTAAGTTTCAGTAGACCAAGTGGATCAAATATCCTTGATATGATAGAAAGTATCGAACGCTTGGAAGGTGTTTGATCACTCAAATTCACCGCAAATGAAAATACATCTTCTCGAGGGTGCCAATTTAGGCCTAATGTCTTTATTATAAAATTTTCATCAGTTGTTAACATATTTTCACTTTCTTGAAGATTTTTATCAATGCTATCAAGGAAACAGGTCGAATTGGAAGCCCATTTTCTTAATTGAAAATGTCCATTCGTTAATAATTCGTTAAGGTCTTGTTTATTCAACATCGCTTCTTCCACTGTATCATCTGAGTCCATTAGATCATCAACATAAAAATGATCTGAAAGTAATCGAGCACCTCGAGAATAAACTTGACCTTCCTCAATACATAGCTGTTTCAATGTTCTCAGAGCGAGAAATGGAGCACACGAAGTACCATATGTAACAGTATTCAATTTATATTCCATAATTTGAGACTCCTCAGATGGCCTCCAATAAATCAACTGGAATTGACGATCATCAGGGTGAATAAGAATCTGGCGATACATCTTGTCGATGTCAGCCACATGTTATTTGCCCCATACGAAATCGTATCAATATGTCATATAAATCGCTATGCGTTTTGGGTCCGATATGAAGAAAATTGTTCAACGAAAAGCCTGTAGAAGTAGGACAAGAACCATCTAAAACCACTCGTAATTTTGTAGTAGAGCTAGTATTCTTTCGAATCCCATGATGTGGGAGATAGAACACTATTAAGTCGTTATTTTGATCATGTTTTAATGTAGATATTTCCATATGGTTCATTGACATATATTCATTCATGAAACTTTTTATAATCTTCAGCGAGTTTTGGATCTTTAATAAACCGATGTACGTAAACGTGATAAGGCATTTTTTTTGGAATCACTTAACCCTTCTACTGCAGTCTTAAATGGAAGTCTTACCATAAATTGACCATCTGGTAGACGCGAGTATGTCGCCTGAAAATAAGCTTCACATTCTTTTTCTTCAGGACTTATTTCAATTTGTAAAATATTAGGTTCTTCGATTTCCCAAAATCGCTTTAAATTTTGATCTATGTCAATTGTAGATAAACAACATTGTCGTTACTTTTTTTTCTGCACTTTGCGCACTGCGATAACCCAACCAAATGAAGTTTTGTATGCACATAAATTAGATGCACCATTAAAAAGTTTTTCGTTACATAAAGCTTGAAAGAAAACATCGTAACTAAGAATAATATCTATACGACCACAGTATCAAAATCAGGATCTGCCAATTGTTGTAGATTTTTATAACAAGCAATATGTTCAGATTGCAATTGAACAGCTGGTAAATTATTAGTCAACCGTCCAAGTATGACGCTGTCTCATGGAATAACCCTAAATTAAATCCTGATTTTATTTCTAAATTTACCTTTCCTTTTGTAGATGAATCTTGAGAATCCGAATTCCTAACACCTATAGTAGTAAGTTTAGCACTGGACCTTTTTAGATTCAGACGCTGTATGCATGCTTCGGAGATTAATATTACCTGGGATCCCATGTGTAACAAAATCCTGCACTTTTGAAATTGACCAGCTCCATTCTTGACAAGTACAACAGCTGTTGGCAACACACATATAGAATTACACTGATATCCTGCAGCTGATAGTGATTGTGGTTTGGTTGTAATGTAAAATGATGTTTTTTATCACACTGTTTGCACGTAGAATTTGGTTTACAGTCTTTCATCAAATGTTTTCCTTTAATGCAATTAAAACATAGCCCATGATTTTTCACAAAATTTTGTCGTTCTTTGACACTTAATTTCAAATATGAAGCACATGTATATAAATGATGATTTTCTTTGCACAAATAGCATAAAAACACTGAAACCGAATGAGCATGTTTAATTGGTTTAATCGTTTTTAATATAGGTTTATATATTGAAGATAATTTATACACTCTATTATCCAAAAATGTTAATAATGACGAAAATGTTGGTCACTTTTCGTTTCCACAGTATCGTCTCCACAATTGTTCAGATTCTTTGTCCAATTTTGATGTTACAACATAATTCCATTGGTTGAATATCTGACATTTCAAATTTGTATTTTGTTCACCACTATTATTCGTTGCATTATTATTAGATATTGGAGTAGATGTAGGATTTCTTCCTAGACTATTGATGATTGTGTTTGATTAGCGGTCAGTGCATCTAAAGTTGCTGATAAATTAGTATCTTGACTAACCACATTCATTTGTTGATTGACACCGACATCAAATTTGTCTGGTAACATTTTACACTATGTACTGATTGAGAAATATTTATCTTCAATTTTTTGATCTGCATCATCACCAAGTAGTATTTCAATTTTTAACTGTACTGAATTAAATTCACCAAACAGTTAGTTTTGAATCAGAATTGACAACATGTGTTTTAAATCCAGGAGCTAAATTATCTCGTGCTCTAGTTTTGTGATAAGTTAGAGTATTTGTGGCGTATGTTAGGGACTCTTCCCGATTTTTCATTTAACTAGTAACAATTAACGTAGAAATTATCGAATCCATTTCATTGGAGTTGAGGGTTGTAGATTTCTGAAATAGGGATGTCAAAAATTGGACTCTCCTCACTTGTATGTATAGTGTTACAATCTTCTTGGTCACCAAGTTTAGGGTCATTTGTGTCTGGATTTTCGTCAATATTTCCAATAACTGTAACTAACTGTATTAATGTTTACTTCGTTAATTCTTATTCTGGAAAGAGCATCGGCGTTGGAGTTGACTAAACCTTTTTTGTACACAATTGTGTAATCAAATTCTTCTAACTTCAGTCTCCGTCTTGTTAACTTTGCACTAGGGCCTTTTATTGAGAAAAGCTAATTAAGTGGTTTGTGGTATGTAAAAATAAAGAATTTTTGACCATATAGATAAGGACGGAAATATTTGGTAGCCAAGACAATAGCGAGTAGCTTTCGTTAGATTGTATAGTATACTTTTGTTCTGAATCATTTGATCTAGTACGCCCTGTGAGAGCACTGCTTTTATAGCGAATTGACTACTGTCAGTTGATAAGTTAAAAGGTTGGAAAAAGTCTGGTTGTTGAAGTATTGGCTCATTTGTTAAAAGTTCTTTACATATTTCGAAACAGCGAATATAATCAGAATTGGAATCTATTTTTTTTTCTTTTTTTAAATAGACTGTCATGGGCTTTGTAATTTTTGCCATATTTGGAATAAATTTGCGGTAATAGCCTAGTAAGCCGAGGAATCCTTTTATTTCTTTACTTGTTTTTGGTAATGGATAGTTTCTTATACATTTTATTTTGGCTGGGGTGGGATTTATGCCTTTGCAGTTTCTTTTTTTTAAGAATTCGAATTTGTCTAGTTGGATCTTAAGATTAGCATCACAGAGACGCTGAAATACTTTCTTATGATTTACAAGGTGTTCTTCCAGAGATGTTGAATAAACGATAATGTCATCAACATATACCAGACAAATTTTATTTTGTAGACCTTTAAGTACGTTACCCATTACTCTTTGGAATGTGGCTGGCGAATTTTTCAGACCAGAAGGCATTCTAAAGAACTCATTGTGCACGTTTTCTACGTTGAAAGCTGTTTTTACTATATTTTCAGGATGCATCTCTGTTTGGTGAAAACCACTCGCAAAGTCAATTATATTATAGAAAAATAGTTACACTTTCCTATTTTATCGGCAACGCTATTAATGTTAGGAATTGGGTATCTGTCGTCTACAGTTTTTCAATTTAGTTTTCTGTAGTCGACAATAATTCTCTATTTTTTTCCGGATGCATCTGCTTTCTTTGGGACTACCCAAATTATTGATGACCATGGAGAATAACTTGTTTTGTTAATATTTTCTTGTAACATTTTTTGTATTTGGTTGTGTACTTCTTGTTTGTTGATAAATGGATAACAATAACTTTTCTGGTATATGGGTATTTCATCAGTTGTTAGAATTCTGTTTAATTTGATTAGAAAATAAAAGTATAAAAAATATCTGCGTATTGCTTGCATAAGGAAGTAATATAAATTCTTTCTTGTTCATTCATATGATCGGTTCTTAGAACTGTTGTAATGTCATTTATGATATTAGGTTTCTGATTCTTCGATATCCATGTAATAAAGTTCGAAATCATTTTTTATTGGTATAATTTTAATAGGATACAGTATTGTGAGGTTTACTTCTTCATCCATCCATCACAAGAAATTGTTAGAGTTTCTGGTATAACACAGTTATTTATGATTTGTTCTGGGACTATGATTTCTTCATTTTTAACTCTTACTGGAATGTTTAGTAATGAAATAGTATTTGGTGCAAGTAATTTTTCTACTAAAATTGTTTTGCTTGTATTCATTAGCTCTATTTCAATTTCTGAATGTGGTGAAATTAGTTTAAAATTTGAAAAATCTAACACTATTCTGAGAGAATTTATAAGAGAATTTATATATATATAAGACCATCGAAGTGATTATGAAATTTATATGAGTTTTCATTAAATTCTTTAAAAGCGGTTATAGTTACTGAAAAATTATGTTTTGATGAAGTGAAGGATGTGGTTACTGTGAAAGGATTATATTTTTTATAGGTTGAGTATAGTATTTTTCAATGACATGTGGACATAAAAATGATTTTGTTAAACCTGTTTCTATAATTAGTTTCAAATAGGTTTATTTCATGGCAACAAAAGAGAATTAAAGTCTATTATATTGGAGCTGAGCTCTCTAGATCCTGGCAAAAATTTTGATATTCATAGTCGTTTGTTTGTTCTAAAAATTTGTATGCGTCTTCTAGAAAATGAATCAGATTTTTCGAGTTATCTGTATGTTCTGTATTGTAAAGTTCGTCTATATTCATTTTTAGCGTTAAGGGTTGTAGATTTCTTGAATGATTTGTTAAACGGGGTGTTATACTTATTGGTATGGGTTTATTTTGAGTAGAAACTTGATAAGGATTTGGTTTCCAAACGTATTCCGATTTGCCGAAAACTTGCGTATGGTAATTTTTGATATGTTTGGTTTTGTTTTGGAGTTATATTTACCGGATCTGTAGGAAATGTTTGTTTTGGGTCAAAAGTTCGATCATTGGAAATTATTTGGTTTGTCTGATATTGATTGTAATAAGGGTTAATTTGCGGCATTGAAAATGGGAAATACGATTTAGATTCATTATTTTTTAAAGTATGAGAACATAGGTTATTCTGTGAGCTTTGTATATATAAAGTTTTCTTGAAGTCGTTGTTGTAATAAGTGTATCGAGGTTTTCTTTGATTTTGATGAGCTTTTTAATAGTTTTTATGGGTGTTTTGAAATACTTTATGTTCACTTCTTTTTTTATAAAGTTTATTGCTTCTAGCATGGATTTAGGTTCTTTTGTACTGACCATGAAACCATAATGATTTTTTAATCCAGCCAAGAACACTTCAACAGTTTGATTATTATACATCTTTTGTTTGAATTTTCGAACATTGATGTCTTTTTCGTGAAGACCTAGGTAATTGGATATAATATTTAAAAGTTTTCTTCTTACTGGAATGCAAAACTTCCGATTTAACTACAGTCCGCGGCACAAATCTTATAGAATTACCTTCAAATACTTAAATACTTTATTGAATCTTTACTCAACTTTACAAATTAATTTTATTTTTTTTTGAAGACCGATTAAAATTTGTACTTAACAGATTGATGGTAAAAATCAGACTGAAATACTCATACTAAAAACATATGTCACGTTAAAGAGAATGCTTCAAGATTTTATTTCAATATCTCACGCTCGCTAATCGGAAGTTTAGCCTAAAAAACATATATACACATCTTGAATTTATTTTTCCGATACATTTCACAACAACTATTCCGAACAGTACTACAAAAACAAAATTGTGTGTCATTTTAAATAGTTATCCTAAAGGAAAAATGCTCTGTGAAATATACATATAACAAATATTCAAATTTTACTGAAGAACATCGTAGTTTACTTAGAATTATAATATACAAATTACTACTTTGATGATTACTATTTACACTTAAATTAAGTTTTGCTACTGAAAAAATAGTATGAATAATATACTAACATTCAAGCTGAATTGAAAAGAAGGAACAATTTATAATTAATTTTCTAATCTTAAAAGTGCTTTTAAATCACCATCAACAAAAATGGAAAAAACAAAAACGATTGAATGTGGAGAAATTTTTTAAAATTCTAGTAATATATTTTTGAAAAGTTTTGCTAAATCTGAATATTGAATCTTTTGATTCTCAATTTTAGTTTTAGTTTCAAAAGACAACACTGAATTCTGTATGTATAAGGTCCTTACAATATGATAACATTACTACCAAAGAATTTGATCATTGCTGGTGAACATGTAGTCAACATTGACTCAATGAAATTAAAAGTTGCAAGAGCACTGTTGATTGGTAAAAAACTAAGACACCCACATATCAGCAAATTAAAAAGTATAAACATAAATCTGACAGCTTCTTCTTTTTTAAATTGAAAAAGATTGAAACATATTTATTTATTTATTTATTTTTATTTTTTATTAACGAACGATAACGAACAGATTCATTCCAATTACATGTTACCGTATATAACTTAAAATAAAAATATGAATATACGTTTTAACATATGAAAATATAACAAGTGATTGACTACAATTCACTTAATGGGATTTACAATATAACAAAAAAAAATGTATAAAAAAAAAATTAAAAATTTTATTAAAAAATTTAAAATGAAGTAAAAATAAGAAAAAGTAAAATAAGAAAATTACAGAAATATGGAAAAGAAAATCTAATTAAAAAAATAATTAGAAAAGAAATGAAATTGCCAAAAGTAATTTTTTTTTTATTTTTTTTTATTAATTTTTTTTTTTAAAGAAAAGAATTCCAAATATATGCAAATACCTATGTAATTATGTATAAATAAGACTGTTCAAAGGTTCTTTTACTTTGAATTTGAGAGAATGATCTAAGGCACATAAACCTTGATCCTTTGTAGATTGTGAAAACGGCTCTTGTTACCGCAACACAGTAAGAAAGAAAGAATTTCAATAACTTCCTTAAGAAATCTCACTTGAGGAAATACCAAATAAAACACTTGGTTGATGGTTAAAGAAATTCTGAATTTTATTGAAAATTAAATCCTCTTATATACTAAATTTTTACATGTAATTAAATGTAAAATGCATAATTAACAATTTTTGGCTTTTATTCATTTATGAAATTAAAAATCAAAATTCTAATTTTCCCATAAAATTATATACAATATTATAATAATAAAAAGAACAATAACAATAATTACCTCTAGAAAGCATGCAAAAGAATTTTTCAAGTAAACAAGATATCAGGTTACGTCTGCCTAATAAGCTAGTATAAGCATTTTTCTAATGTGTAGAACGTTAATTTTGTAAAAAATGAATATATTTAGGTAAATTTAAAAAATATGTAAACTTAATTAATTGAACTTAATTACATGCACTATATGTATGTTAAAACCTAAAAAACTTTAAACAAAGACTATGAGTCTTATCGATTCATCGTAATCACATTAAGTATTGGTACTTTGAGCAAATATAAATAATATATGTCGGAGACTAAGAAGCGAGGTACCAAAAATATCTATTTCATTTAAATATTTATTATGATTGTACTGAATTCTAATAATCGGTGATTTGTAAAATAAATTATTTTTTAAAAGTTAAAGCATGCTAGGATTTCATGACAGTTAATATAATTGTTTAATATTTTGAACAAAAATATCTCATCTAATATTCGCTTTTCCAATTAAATTAAGTTAAATTTTGCTAATCTAAAATCATAATGAGCATAGATGTTGAAGAATTTTAAAAACAGAAATTAGTAAATCTTCTTTGTACTGATTCAATTGAACATGATTGAAATTTATAAATAGGATTCCAAATTTCCATATTCTAATATACTTCTAACAAGTGCATTATATAAAATAATGTGCGAATTAATATGTTTAAATTATTTACAGGTTCTAAAAATGAAACCATTTTATTTGCTTTATTGGTAATATAGTCTATATGCCCATCAAATAATAGTTTTGAATCGAATAAAATACCTAAATCTTTAATTTTTTCAACCCTTTGAAGCATAGTATTATTAATAGTATATTCAAAGATTATTTATTATATTTTCTTGTAAATGAGATATAATAGCATTTGTCAATATTTAAGAGAAGATCATTATCCTGACACCATTTATTCAGTATAAATAAGTCTGGCTGAAGGTCCATACAATCTTTAAGTGACATAATGGATTTATATAATTTCAAGTCGTCAGCATACAAAAGACATGAAGATTTGAATTTTTTTGAAATATCATTAATGAAGATGGAGAAAAGCAATGGACCTAAGATGGCACCCTGAGGCACACCTGAGGATGGATTGAAGGATAAAGATTTATATCCGTTAATTACAACAAGTTGGGAACGACCAGATAAATATGATTTAAAAAAATGTATGAGATTCTCATGAAAACCTAGTACATTTTTGTTTAAAAAAATATTGTGTTTTATTCTGTCAAATGCTTTTGAAAAATCCGTTTAAATAGCATCCAATTGTAATTGATTGTGCAAGGCACTAGATATTTTATGAGTCAGTATAGAAAGATTTGTGATCGTTGATCGGCCAGCGAAAAAACCGTGTTGAACTGAACTCAGTAACTGAGAAATTTGAGGAAAAAGTTGATTATAAATAGCTTTTTCAAGTACTAATGCCAGACAATTATTGATTGATACTGATCTATAATTTTTAACTTGTTTTTTATCACCAGATTTATAAATGGGAGTAATATATGATTTTTTTAATTCGTTGGGAATAGTCATTTTATGTAAAAATTGGTTGAATAACAGAGTTATAGGCTCATATAAAGACAGAGCACAATTTTTAAAAAATATACTTGGAATACCATCTGGACCATCACGCTTATGAGTGTTAAGGTTATTCAATATATTTGAGAATATCTTGTTCATTAAAGTTGATTATTGAAATTGAGAAATCTGAGTTATGATTTTCACGTATTGCATTGTTAAAATAATTGGAAGAAGAAAGATTATTTAAATAGATAAATTAGAAATAGTGTTCGGATCATCAGTTATTATGTTATTATATTAAATATTTTTTGGAAAATTGTTAGAACATTTTCGATTTTTACTATATGACCAAAAAGATTTAGGATTAGATTTAAGATTAGTCTCCACTTTACGCATGTATTTTTTGTAAGAACTGTTTATAAAGTTTTTAACAGTTTTTCTCAAAAAGGAAAAGATGTTGTAATTTTTTATTGATTTATCACGTTTATATTTCTTTCGAAATTTATCTTTAATTTTTATAGCGTAAATAGCTTCATTTGTAAACCAAAATGGAAATTTATTATTACTTCTAGAAGTTTTGACAATGCTGTTAATTCCTTTATTTAAAATTTCATAAAAGTAAGTAAGACAATCATTAGGCTCCAATTTTATTAAAGAAGAGAAGTCATTATTTAGAAAGAAATTATTAAGTTTAGCATAGTCAGCGGAAAAAAATTCTTATTTGTTAATATATTATAGGATAATGTTTTAGATTTACAACAATTAATTGAAATGTGTAAGGGGGGGGGGGGGGGGGGGGGTGATAAATATCTATTTTTGATAAAGGGACCTTTGCTTGAGATAGATTTATTTCAGAAGATAAGAAGTTAGACCATATTAAGTCTAAAATGTTGCTACTACAATTTTCAATACTATTGAAGTGATTAAAGTTACAAAAATGTATAACATCTTTCTTCAGTATCTTTCTTCCAAGAAATATTAGGAATATTAAAATCTCCAAGAAATATGTATTTTGAGAGGTGAGATGTGGTTACCGAAAGTTTAGAAACCCTATCTAAGATATCCTCGTACACTTTAACATCACTATTAGGACGAATATATACACAGTATATATATAGAGAACAATTACTGAGTTTTAATTCAACACAAACATCTTCATGATCTGTTTCATTTAATATATTTCTGTATGATATTAAATTATGTTTAACTGCTATAAGACATCCACCTCCATTTTTCAAACTCGAATTTTCAAGATTTCTGTCTTTTCTATATAGAACATACCTATCATCAAATAATTCATTATTAAAAATATATTCATTCAGAAATGTTTCTGTAATACATATCACATCATAATTATTAGATAGTTTTGATAATATATATTAATCTGTGTCATTATTACCAGAAGGATTAAATTTGGAAATAATGCTGTTCAAAGTATCAATATTATTAATTTTGTAAATTTTAGATTTTTCATCTTTTCTTAGGAATATATTGTTGTTTTTGTACCATAGGAATTTAAAATTTAGTTTAGATTTGGCATGAAATGTGAGTTCATTGATATAAATTTTTTTATTGTCACTAAAACCTAATAATGAAGTGTTAAGATTTTTATCAATTTTAGAAGCAATTAATAACTTATTTCTAATATTTACTGAAGAGTATTTTATCATAATAGTTGGTAAAGAATTCCTGCGTTTATTATTTCTACGGTATCCATCAATAATGTCATTCTCCGAGATAGGAACTTTATAATGATTATGAATTTTTTTCACTATATCAGAAGTGCTTTTATTACTTTTTTCAGGAATGTTCACAATTTCCAAATATCTAGATAAAGATTCTTTTTCAAGACTATGTATTCGTTTATTAAGTAGTTGATTTTCATTAATCGGCATGCTATTATTTTTTTCTAAATTAGAAATTTTTAAATCATGATCATTAACTTTGGTGTAAATATTTTTAATATCTTAAAAACACGACAATATTTTGTTTAGCGATGTTTCAAATTCACTTTGTTTATTATTTAATGAGTTTTTGAGTTCATTGTGGTTAATTTTTAAATTTTTTATCTTATCAATCAAGTTATTAATTTTATCATCCAAGCTTCTGTTGTCACTATCAGCAATCATATTATTATTAGGTTTACATTTAATGCAGCAATATAGAAAAGAACCTCTCTTAATCTCATTAAAAAGAGACTCATTTGATAGTTCAATGCACTCTGGATGAAACAAAGAATAGCACTTAAAACAGTTAATAGCTTTACCATTTCTTGGAATGTTCATGTTACATTGACCACATTTGTTACCTATTATGAACGTACATATGTATATATTGTATATATGTTTTATGTAAACATCACACAAATTAATTAAATTTATAATCACTATTTTATTTTTTAATTTGAAATCACAATTCAAAACTATGAATTTATTTATTGAAAAAGTTATTAAAAAAAAATGTCAAAATGAAGAATTTATTAAATTATATGTAAAAACTGATACTTAATAATCACTGATTATAATTCACAGATGATAAGAAAAAAATTAAATCAAGAGAAAAATAAAAATACGTCTGAACTGTATCAAGTACTCAGCTATAATTTATGTTTTATTACTAATTACTCTTCAACGAATGATTAAAATAGTAAAACAAATTATCAAATTATAATTGAAATAAAATAATTTAAAAGAAAAGAATATAGAAACATTTAAGAAACTTTAAAAATTAAAAACAGTCACAAAAGTAAGAAAATCTTAAATATATTATAAATTTAATAAGACTTAATTCTTATATTTATTACATATTCTAGAAATTCAGGTATTCCTTATAAGCTCTTCATGTTTATTTGATTCTAACAAAAAGAACTGTAAAGAAAGATAACGTTGGAAAAAAGTGATATATGTACAATATAAAATTTACTATCAAAGATTCTATGCAAGATTTTCATAGGAAATTCAATTCAAACTATTAATCACTTAAACTTTCCAAGGGAAATAACGGGCAAGTTCAAGTAGGGCAAGACGTTTTGAGCCTCGAACAATTTTTTCTATATTTCGATGGTATGAATAATATCCATTCAGAAATTTTATAAGGAAATTTTATTTGGAATATCCAATTCCAAATACGACTTTTCGGAATTTTATTCAATATTTTCTAGAAAGTAAATGATGAGGAACTAAAAAATTTACTAAAGTTCATATTTTAATTCAAAAACTTAATAATACTAAAAGTTTGAAAATTTAATAAAATAATTAAATTTTCTCTAGAAGTATCCCAATTTATTTTATGCATATTGAAATCATAGTTAATCACCCAGTAATTTAGAAATTTATAATTTGAAATATTTTCAGTGAGGGTATTTTCACTATAATTAGCAAAGCTTTAATTTCATTAATATAATAAATATTGATAATTGTTTCAGTTATTTTTTTTATAAAATAAATGACTACGTTCTTTATTTGAAAAGGTTCATTTCATAATGTTGAAGAAAGGATAACATAAAAACAATAAAATCTATTTATTAGTTTCATGAAAAGATTTGAAAATTTGCGTCTTCATCTTTCATTTGATTTATGAAGAATTTTATTGAATTTTTTATATATTATCCTTTCTTATATGTATATGTCCTTTCTTTCTCAAACTTGTGTTTTTACTATAAGTTTGCAATTTGAAATAACGTTTTTGAAACTGAAAAATTATAATGCAAGAAAGCTTCATGTGAGGCATTTCAAATGAATACAAAAAAATTATTGCATGCATTACTATGGCGATAAGAATTCTTATTCTGTTTATTGTTCTATGATTTAGCATGCGCCGAAAAAATTTTCTAAGAAATTTTAACAAATTTTCAAATAATATCAATATGAATAAGTGATTAGCTAAATATGAACAAATTTAAGGGAAATATGTAGGGTTAATCGATAAAAGTTTGAAGCATGTATGCGTCAATTTGGAACAATTAATTGAACAACAATTATCAGCTTTTTGCAATATTTTATAATGTAACATAAAGTGGTACTACATTTTTAGAGGTGAGTGTAAAAAATTACATAAACTGAGACATTAGAGAGATATTGTGGTACTAATTGAAAAATTATCATTTCTCCTTAATTACTAAATTTCTATTAATTTTGTGATATAATAATGTTTGGGAAAAGTGTTTATTTGATAAAAATGATGACAGTTGACACATACAGCACAAACAAATAATAAAAAAAAACGACGCAAGTGCATGTATGCCCATAGTATACACACAAAGTACACCGCATATGACTGCTTTAAGAAAAAGCTTTAAAAGTTCAAAAGTTCAAAAGTTCTAAAAGCTTACTGATTTATAGTAGTGTGTGTAAAGCTCAGGTGTTATTGTCGGGTGTTAACTGTTATTATGTACAATTCTACTGAAATTTTCATAGGAGCCTGATTTATCTAGGTAGTGTCTATATAATATAACTTAAGTATATAGTGAAAAATTTAAACCAAATATTACAATCAAAAGTAACCAGTTGCATGCTTCAACTTCAATTAACTGAGAACATAGCAAACTGAAGAAAAAACTTCCAAAGGCAAAGAGAAATACGAAACAGTAAATGCATTTTCATTGAGAGATTACCAAAATTTTTTTGTTTGATGCTTTGTAACTCATGTCTCGACTCTTGTTAAAACAATCTTTCATAAATAGAAGAAAAAAAATGTAAGAAATGACGAAGAGAATATCATATAAAACTTAAAAATCAAACGAATTACAAAGTCTGAATACATTCAAATTTCAAAAAGAATTTTTAAAGAAAACTTGCTAGAATAAAAAGTATACGATAAGCAATAATAAGAGATAAAGGGCCCTATTGTTGAATTCCATCGCAATTCTATCGAATCTATACTATTTTCACTTTTGGAAGTCAGTTTTGCGCTTATGGAGGCAGTACCCAATGTGTTTCTGATAACTTCACACATAATTGTTTTTAGGAAATTCTAAAAAATATATCTTTGTCAACCCTGAAAAAAGTACTTTTTAAATTTTAACATGTGTTAACAGGATGTTTCAAACTGTGCAGAAATCATTTTAACTTTTTTTCACATAAAAATTTTAAAAAGGGAATTTCTGTGCGAATTTTACATTCCTGTATATTTATGGGCGATTCTCTGAAAAGTGAAACCAAAACCGAAAAACTAAAAGAAGCATTTATACAATAAATACTAATATTGGTGTATCTTATTAATATAATTTTTGTTTTTGTTTCGTTTATTATTCAGTTAAGCGTAGTATTCAGATGAGAATAAGATATTTTGCCTATGCAAAACCTATGTAAAAAAAAAACAAAATAAATGGAACCGAAAAAATTTTCTGTTTCGATTTCGTAAGTGGTACTCAGCTGAAAATAAAAAAGAGTTGATAAACTCTTTCACATATGGTGTTGGCAGTCCGTGTTGGAGACCATTTATTTTCATATCCAACCGAAATAAATGAAGTTCCATTTATTTCGTACGAAAAATGAAAATAAATTGATTGTTGACATTTGTAAAGTTAGGTTGTTTTGATATACTTACTTATTTATAGTAAAATTAGGATAAAAATATTTATACATATTAAAGTTTTTTTCATCTATGTAGATTTCTACTCCATTTTGTAGATTTTTTATTTCGTTCCGAAATAAATAGACTTTTTCCAACATAAAATTTATTTTCATCTCAGTACTACGCTTTACTCACAAAATATTTTTATTCATATAACACATAGTACATATACATACATATGTACATATATGTACCTAATTCCCATTATTCGCCCTAAAATATTTTTCACTGCATATATACAAAAATGATTTTGAATACTGGAAAACAGGATTTTTGATTGAATTTATTAAAAAAATTATTTCCTGTGAGTATCATTTTGATATCAACATTATATTCGACCTGATAAACGATGTGCTGAGTCATATGTATTCAACTACAAACAAAAGATAAATTTTGTTAATGTATTTGCCTTGACACAAAGGGAGTGCTGAAGAAGTGCTAAAAATGTGCTTCTAGCACTCAAAAAAGTATAGATAAATAAGATGTACATGATGTGCACTCTATTTTTCTCACTCTTTTATTGTTATTTCGAACATTGCAACCATGGTTATATATCTGGTGAATTGTAAAATTTACAATACATGAATGAAAAATACATAATTTTTAAAGCTATCGAAACAAAATTAAAAATTAAATATTTCAAGAAAGGTAAAAGTGTTTAAATATAATACTAAAGAAGTAGGTAAAATTAGTGATAAAACAGTTAAAAATTTACTTTATTTAAAAATGAAAAAATTCAAAAGAGAAATTTCAGTTCAAAAACTTAATATTATATAAATGTGAATCAAAATGAAACATTTAATAGAGCTGAAAGTAATATGGAAATGATCCTTAGCATGTAATATGTCGACACATTCACCAAAGAAGAAGCACTTTTGAAGCAGTATTAATGCATATACCATAGCATTTATTTTCTCTATCACTCCCATTGAAAAACGAATTTGAGAAATGAGACAGCTGTATTTCAAAAATAATAAAATAAATACGTTAGAACGAGCAAAAGCTATCTAAATATTTGGTAGATGAAAGAAGACAGAAAACATCTTGCTTATTCCCGACTTCTATCTAAAATTCAGCAGAACAGTGTTGAATTAGAATGGATATATTATTATTAAAAAAGAAAAATAAAAACTGTTTTTACAAATACTAAAAAAATTCCCATTTAAAATACATTCAATATATACTATATAAAAATGACATCCTATAGAATTAAGAACATTAAAAAACTCTTCATATTTTATATTGTAGATCAATTTGTTTATTACTCAAATTTCTGCTCTATTAATATTTGCCTGGTCCAAAAATGATATTGAATGCTAAAAGTATCATTTTGATATCAACATTATATTCGACCTAATAAACGATCAATTTTAATATGCAAATTAATAAATTTAATATGTAAATTATCATTAAAATTTATAAATGTGATCATATGCAAATTAGCTACTTGTATACTTCTTTTTCTTGAAATATACCCTCAAATCCTATATCTTCAATTTCTCATATATACGTAAATTGGTTAAATTTGTACTACCATATATCTTAATATATGAAGTAAATGGGAAGCTGTTTCCATATGATTCTGTATATTGTAATGCTTGAACCATGAGAATGATTGTGTTAATCTATTACTTGTATATTAAAATTTTTCAAATTTCTGTTAAAATTTTCTATGTATTGCATGGAAAATAGATAGGAAAGAGAATATATTTTTAAAAAGTGATAAATTAAGAAAATATCCTGAGAATAAGAAAGAGCTTAAAACAGCTTTTACATTGGATGCCAAACTTTGAGATTGGAGACCAACTGGCTGTAACTATTTCAATGTATGGAAATAATTAGTCTGTTATAAGAACTTTATTGTTATTTATATAACCATAGACACTACCTAGATAAATCAGGCTCCTATGAAAATTTCAGTAGAAATGTACATAATAACACCCGACAATAACACCCGAGCTTTACACACACTACTATAAATCAGTAAGCTTTCAGAACTTTTGAACTTTTAAAGCTTTTTCTAAAAGCAGTCATATTTTGTGTGTACACTATGGGCATACATGCGCTTGCGTCGTTTTTTTTTATTATTTGTTTGTGCTGTCAGTGTCAACGATCTTCGATCTTCACTCTTCACTCTCACTTTTCATCAAAAAATTTTTCATGTAAAAATTCAAAAATATTGAATTTTTTTTATTTTTAATTTTTATGTGGAAAGATATTTGACTTTCCAAATTTGAACTCTTATACCTCAGGCTGTAATAGACCGATTTGAGTCAAAAAAAATTCAATAGGTCAGAAAATAGTTCAATGCATTTCATGTGTTGAAGAGACTCATACTTTTTCATAAATGTAGAATATTATTGATGAAATCTGTTATCCTTTAATAACTTTTTTTCAATATGCCTAAAACGGCGTTCAGCAGATTCTAAGGAGGACCCCAATTTTGATACTGGCTCTTTACATGGAAGCCGAACAATAAATCTGCCATCAGGACCCGTTTTTGTTGTTTTAACAAAATGTTCTTTACAAAGTTTTTCTTCAGTACTTTGTGGAGGAAGATGACATGCAATATTTTCAATCTTCCAGAAACGTTTGATCAGAGTCTCTAAATGATCAAAGAGCTGAACTGTGGAGGTAAGTGCTACTTTTGATGTAGGTTGGGACAATTCAGAGCTTTCTGCTTTTCCAGAAACTACCCAACCAAACACAGTTTCATGAAAAACTCAGTACCTACAAGAATATCTATACGAGAAGGTTGATTGAACTTAAGGTCTGCTAAATGTATATTTTTTGGTATATTCCATTCAGAAATGTCGATGAAATTTTGAGGATGATGAAAAGTTATCTTATTTCATAACCGGCATGTAGTGAGCGTATCAAAATATTGCTAAGAAACTTAGACGTGGTATTTTTGGAGCCAACGCCTAAAAGAGTAGTGTTTGTCCTAACTTTCTTGAGACATAATTGTTGAGTAAATCTTTCAGTAATGAGATTTGTTTGAGAGGCAGAATCCAAAAGAATTCTGCATATTGTACGTATTCCAGAGTTTGAAACTACTTTCAACCAGGGTTGTTAGGGTTTCATAATAAAGCGAATAGTGTGATGTCGTCAAACAAGATGATGACTCACAGAATTTTGAAAAATGGCCAGGTTTTAAGTAGTTTATGCATAACCTTTGTTTTTTAATAACCTCAAATCGTTCCTTAGTGGAAAGTTTAAAAAACTTTGGACATTTGTAAATAAAATGGTCATTCTTTTGATTACAAAATGAACAGAAACTTTGTGTCACTGATAAATGAACAAAATGTTTAGAACTCGACTCTTTTTTAGGAAATGAATTATGCTGAGAATTAGTAAAATGTTGTATGCATTCCAATTATTGATATCTAATATTGAGAAAGTCTAAAAATTCTGAAAAGGATGGAATCTTATTTGAAGATATATGCTCTTCCCATTTGATTTTCGTTATAACATATAATTTAGAAGATATTAAATGTATTAAAATGGCATCACTAATTTGCTCATTAGTGCACAGGCTTTTAAGTGCTTTCGTTTGTACATTGACTTGATCAATTACTTGTCGCAACTGATAAGAAGAACCTTTGGTCGTTTGTGGTATGTTTATTGAGTATTTATACTACGAAAATCTTTATAGTCCTCACTTTGTAGTTGAATCATCGTAACATCCGGTGGTGACCCCGACGTTCTGGAAAAAACAATTTTTAAAAGACAATCCGAATTAGGAAGTGAGCTTGAAAGGCTGTTCACGAATTACCAAACAGACTCCGAATCTAGAAAAACGGAATCCCATTTTAAAGATCGAATAAAGATTTTAAAAACTTATGGGATGAGTTTCAAAATAACCATCAATCATTGCAAGATACAGCAGATAATTATCAAGAACAGCCTTATTTTTAAAAACTTCACTCTGAAACTGCAAAACCAGTTTACGCACAGCACAAACTTCAAATGACTGATCTTTTGGCTAAAAAAGCAGAAACGCAAATTTTACCAAAGGGTGCTTCAACGAACACCACAAAAAAAGGCAATGAGGAAAACTCGGAATTAAGAAAATTAGTACGACGTCAAAAAACTTGAGTGAAAATGATCGCTCACGCGCTTTATGAAATAGAATCTAATCTAGATATACCACGATCAAGTGGTATATTACAAGGTTTAAAGTGACTCATTGCATCAATACCAGACTGAAATAAGGAACAATCATTAGTCCATTTCAGAGTTAATTGATACGGAATTAGAGGATTATGATACAAAACATTATTTAGAACTGTAGACATGGATTCAGGACACAATTATTTAGTTATATGAAAAACTTGATACGAACACTTCGACTGCACAGGCAGCACAACTTAAATCTACAATGCATGTTAAATTGTCAAAAATATATATATGAAAATTTGATGGGAATTATTCACAATGGCTCCAATTTCGAGTTTTATACTTACAGTTGGTACACAACCAATCAATCGATGAGTCCCAAAAAATGTTATATTTAGCAAGTAACTTAACTGGAGAAACTTGCCGCTTAATACAACATTTACCATTGTCAAAGGAAATATACTCTGCCGCATGGGAGATTCTTTGCAATCGAAATGATAAAAAACGTGCACTAGTTAATGAATTACTGAAAAGATTTTTTAGACAACCTCCTTCACAACAAGAGTCAACTAACGCTAATTAATCTCATCATGACGTCACAATGGAATGTATTATGGGTATGAATCATCTTGGCATTCCCACTGATACATGGGATCCAATCCTGATGTATTTCTTAACCAAGAAATCGGATAAGAACATCTTGACCTTATATGAACAATCTTCGACATCCACAAAAACATTACATCCTCTAAAAGATTTATTGCAATTTTAAGAGACAAGATTTCAATCCTTGAAAGCTAGGGGAAACAAACCAAAATCACATGTACCACCCGCAGCGCTGATAGGAACATTCAGCTAAAATTACTGTAATGGTAAACAACAGAAATTAACCATCAAGACATCAAACACTGCAATTCATTTAGTCGACTGCAAAGGATAATGGCATATGTTAATCGCTTCATCAAAATAAAAGACTCATGACATCCAAAGCACGGTCTTTTAGTTGTGGAAGAATTAGATGCAGCACTTCTAAGTATAATCAAAATTATACAAAAACAAGACTTTTGTGGTGATTATACCGAATTAGAACGACAAAACTCAGTTAGTTCACAAAGCCCGCTCCTAAGTTCAAGTCCCTTCATAGACGAGCAAGCAATCATTCGAGTTGGAGACCGATTAGAAAACGCTAAAAATAGGATACGATGCGAAATATCCGATACTGCTCTCATATGGCCACTTTGCCACAAAGATGATATTTACAGATTTACACGAACGAAATTTACAGGTAGGACTAATGGTCCCAACTAATGGGCAACTTACCTGTTCATAGAGTACAGCCAGCAAGGCCGTTTATGAATACCGGTGTGGACTTTTGTGGACCCTTTTTGTCCATAGCAAAGGCAGAAGAAGCAAAACTGTAAAAGCTTACATTGCCACTTGCTTCGCTACAAAGGTTGTCCATACTGATTGCAATTTGTATTGTGACAATGCCACCAACTTCGTCGGCACCAACAATCAACTAAAAGAGCTGCAACAAGTGATTAATGAAGAAAGGGCAACTCAAGATATCATGAATTTTTGCGGTACACATATAGCATCGATTTTCACTTTATCCCACCACGAGCTCCTCATTTCGGAAGACTCTGGGAGGCTGCAGTAAAATCTACCAAAAATCTTTCCAAAAAAGGTATCATGGAAGCTTCTCTTACCTTCGAAGAATTCACAACCACGATGGTGGAAATAGAAAGCCATTTTGAACTCGCAACCGTGAACTGCTATATCGACTAACCCTAACGACCTGACAGCCCTGACTCCTGGCCATTTCTTAGTCAGCGAACCATTAACCTTCATCGTAGACGCTTATGCCCGACCCGTAAAAGGTAACATGACGTACAGGTGGGAACTAGTCGCTACCTTTAAACGCGAATTCTGGGAAAGATGGACTCGAAAGTACCTCTGAGAGCTGCAACATAGACACAAATGGAGACATCAATACAATAATGCTCATCCAGGAACAATGGTCATCGTAAAAGAAGATAACACTCCCATCTTGGCATGACCTCTGGGAAGGATTATAGAAGTTATCAAAAGCAACGATGGTCTTGTCCGTGTAGCCAGAGTGAAAACTGCTAATGGTGTTCTCAAAAGGCCAATCCACAAGTTAGCTCCACTGCCTATAAATACTGGAACCGTTGAAGATTATGATGCTGTATCACAAACAACCAAACGACCTGCCACAGATTCATCTGATGAAATTTAAAGTCACTCCGATCCAGGAAACGAGCAAACTAGACGTGGAAAGAGGTTACGCAGTAATACTGCCGTAGGACTACTATTAACTAAATGTATACTTCTACCAACTTTAGGATCTACACAAGCCATAGTTAAACCGTTCACTACTCAACCTGGACTTTATTTTGAGAGCATCGAGCTAGCTAAGCTGATGACAGATGATTGGAAACTAGTTGTATATTTCAACATGTCAAAATATTGGGACGAACTTGGACACATAAATAAAGGCATACTACAGTTACAAAATATTTGCAGCAAATTACATGACTCACAAACTTGCAATCTCACGATACAACAGTTTAAACAAACAGTGGCAGACATTCAAAACGGCAATGAGTTACTGCATGCTCATAAGCGTTACAAACGAGCTCCGCTAGACATCATCAGAAACATCGCAAGTTCTTTGTTTGATAGATAGAGGGGTGATAGATTCAGCATATGCAGAAAAAATGTCCAGCATCATAAAAAATCTTGACGACAATCAGCATCCGTTATTAGAGTTACTGAAAAATAACTTCCATGAAACTTTCATCGTGGATCCTACCCTCGAACATTTTCAATAAATCTCAAGAAGCAATGGAACTCCAAATACAACGATTCAATACTTACATAAGTGCAACACAATCAGAAGTCAAGGATACAAAATTTATAGAATCATTCAACGCATTCTCTGCACAATTAATATTAGCATTTAGCATTATCAAAAAATGCAAATCGCATTGGTGGATGTTATTATCGACACTCATCATGGGAAACTCAATCCGTTGTTATTAATTCCCCGTCAATTGCAATACCAACTAGCAATAATTAGAGAGTAATTGCCCCCAACTATACAATTACCAACGGCATAAGATAACCTTTAGACATGACTTAACTTAATGACGGTAGAAATCTATGTTACAGCAATCCGAGTTATTTACAGAATAACCTTGCCATTATCGTCCATAGAGGTCCTTGAGCTACTACAAGTAACACCTGTTCCAACCAATTATTCTTGCCAGCAACTAAATTAAAAATTAGTTAACCTCCATCGAGATTTATATTATCCTATTACACAAGGAGAATTAGAGAAATGTCTTGTGTCTACGAAGAATACGTACTTGTGCACACAACACAAACCACTGTATAAAAACGAATCATCCATTGGTACTTGCGAGATTAACATGTTAACACAGAAAACTATACCATGTAGGTACATGTGTACTCATCTTAATGGAACCTACATCATGGATACCTCTCCACCAACCAAATCATTGGATATATGTATGTCATCAGCGGCACAACTACCATCAACATTCTGTGCGGTCATATTGTGATACATCATATGCTATTCGGGTCAGATACTTTAAAGTTTATGTCAGGATGTATACTTCAAGATAAATAACTACAATCCAAGCCCACAATCTATATTATAGCTCAACCAGTATATCATTCATTATGTCAACGAATTCACCAGCCTATTACATCCATCTCTCTTATATCAAATGCAGTTTAACAGAAGCAGAACAAACAATTTTTCCTGATATGATCGAACTGAAACAAAACATTGATGCTTTTAAAACTCACTAGCACTTATTAACCAAGGGTCAGAGATATGACATTTATAACTTTGCTCTGGGATATTTGACACTGGGAGTCATGGCCATATATTATGTATGTCATTCAACATCATCGTCTCAGATGTAAAAAGGTACAACAAAACCAGCCAGTACCAGCAATCAGACGAAAACAAGCAGAATAATTCGAAATTGATTAAAACACACAAATAGTTAAGCTATCGTCAACGGGGAAAGGACGAGGAGAATGTTTGGAATTAGAATAATTATAACACTAAGTTCAAATAAGAACAATTTTATTTTAAGTTAATTTGATAATTTCATAGGTAGCAAAAATGTTCTTGTTATTCATATGAAAAGAAATTATTTTATGAAAAATTCGATCACACTGCAAATCTTACATATATTATGTTTACTGCATTCTTTTGTTTTAACCTCTGCTAATAAAACTTGCATTTTGTTGCCGTAGCATATTAACAAACAATTTCATTTTTATATGAAATTAAATAATTTTATGTTAAAGATATGTAGATATTCTTTGCAAATTATCATATTTGATATATGTACATTGTTTTATGCATAAATTTAGTATGAATAATTTTACATATTTTATGTGTATGTGAATGTATTATTTTTTCTATTAATATAAATGAAATATTTCTATGAAAAATTGGTGGTAAATATTGATTGATAAGCAAATTTTATGTATAAAAGAACGAATTTATTCAATAAAGAATTATTAGCTGTTTTACAGTGAATTCAAGCCTTTTCTTCAACTTTCTTTTAGTGAGGTTTCGAAGGGCACTCTAAAGAAATTATTAAAGGGTGTTCAGGTATTGTACTTGAATATAAGAAATCATTATAGTTGCACAGGTATTGTACTTGAGCAAAGAATATCTTTGTAGTCCTTATTGTATATTTTTACTACGAATATCTTTATAGTCCACATTTTGTTTTTGAATCATCGTAACATCCAGAAATTAAAAGCCTTTGCTTTTGTGTGTAACATCTGAGATATGAGTCTATCTCCGTCTTTGTAAAAGAAACTGTGGCGTTTGTTTGATTAATTTTCTTCATTTAAATCTTCTGTTTTCAATCTATTTAGCAGAATATTAGTTGTTGATTTGAATTCCATTTCGCATTGCTTTTAAAAATGATAATGATGTGGTACATTTCTTATGACGATTTTTTTATTAATAGATTTTGATTTCTTTAATACAAGAACATATTAAATTTTAAAAATTTAATTTATGGATTTTGAAAATTAATTCTGAAAACCTTTCAGAGTGCGCTCTCCACATTCTGTGCATTAAAGACTTGTGAGATATGTAGTATTAGTACTATGGTATAAATACCATGATATAGGCTACACCAGTTGACGTGACACATATCAATTGTGGTATATATCGAGTATCCAGTGACAGTTCGAAAAAAAAAAATTATAAGTAACATAGTTGGCGTTGAGAATTTTTCTCTTTTTTTAAATAGTTTTTCCTCAAAAATGAAAAAAAAATCTACTTTTGATATATCATTACGATTTATTCAAATTTTAAATGTAATTACAGTTATCATAAGAATAAAAAAATGTATGAATAACGTAACCAAAAATTACCAATATTAAATCAACTTTCAAAAATTTCCGCTATTTTGAAATGGCGTTGCTGTTAGCAAATTCATTGTATACCACGCTAATATCAAGAAAATTTTCTGTGTTTCAATACCAGGGTCATACTAGATTGTTTAGCTAGTGTGAAACTAGTATTGAGTGACAGACATATGGTACTCGTATATTCGAATACCATGGTATGAATACCACATGTCTGACTAGGGCTTTAGACTGCACTTCGCTGGAAGATATATTGAAATTTAATAAATCAATTTTTTTTCCAACGTTGTGAGCGGTTATAACAGTGGCGGCTCGTGGGGAAATCAAATGGTGGGGCTGCTTAAGGTTTCAAGGATGTTAGCACTCGAATCAATGTTAATACGTTTTTCTAACAAATCCGTTTTTCAATTTGAAAATATCCGGACTATTCTATCCGATTGGTTTGAATTTTTGAAAGGTATTTTTCTTATTATTCTCTACGAAACTACCTCTGACATGCAAAAGATCCTTTCAATAAGATGCGAGTTATAGAGCACTGAAAAAACTACGCGCATCAATGCTTAGGTTTCAAAAGTTGTAGAAAAAATGTTCAGAAACATCGTTTTTTGTGAAAGTTTATTCGGATTTCTTTTATTTAGAATCCTTATACTTCTAGAAAAATTAAACAGTTTCTTAGACAAAAATGCCTTTTTTTAATTTTGTTTTTCAACTTTATTTTAAAACTTAAAATAGATGAAAATATATCATATCATTGAAGATTTTTTAAGGAATTATTTGTATTATTTCCTCAATTTACTGTTAAAAATTTTTGTTGTGTATTTTTTAAAGCTTAATAAATACTTTTGACTAAAAATATATTCTGTTTTGCCTAATTTAAACAAACAAATCTAAATACTATGTAGATAATATTATTATAAGACACAAAATTATTCTTTTCAAAAAAATATACATATGTACGTATATGTATGTATATGTACCTATGTACATACATATGTACAGAGCTTAAAAAATTTGAATCCTTTTATACAATTTTGGTTGGTAAATTTAATTCTACTAAATTAAAAAATTTATCCCCATTCCTTCTACTGACAACCCATTTATTTACACAGGTGAAATATTTCCTTAAATAGTGCTTCTTATTTGACTCAAATTAATACAACATAGCCCAAGATATAACATCTTAAAGTTGGCAAGTCATAATCCTTCCATATAAAAATTTAAAACAAAAAGAATGAGTAAATTTTATGTGCAATGAACAAAATTTACACAAAAAAAAAAACAACAAAATTTAAACAATATGTTGGATTGGATTAGAAAAAATTGAGATAATGAGAACGAACATTATTTTGTATTGATAGAAAAGAAGAAATGTACTTAATTTGTAAGTTTACAACATTAGGCAATCAACCAAGAGCCCCGTGGTATAAACGAATCATACAGTTTGTAAAGATGGAACGGAAGAAAAACGAATATGTATCATTAACACATTTACGTACATGGTAAAAAATTTCACATAAATATTAATTCATCAGAAAATTGTAAAAAAATTTATTGGAATTGATTCAAAATGTTTATAAAATTTATCAAATTGTTCCAAATTAAAATTTTCTCATTGTAAAATATGAAATAAATTTCATAAATGGTGTAAAAATTGGTAATTTATAATGAAAAAAAAAGTAATTATTATGAAAATAATATTATAATAAAATAAATATCATGAATGAATAAAAATAATATGAATAATACTGTTTTTAAAATTCATAACAATTTCTACAAATATAATTTTAAGATGGAAAATTTATCATTAGATCATCTCATTAGATCTAAATTTTTTACCATGTAAATCCTATGAGAAAGAAAATGATGAGACAAATTTGTGTTGTATTGTTACTTGGTAAGACGCAACATTTTCTCAATTTAATGAAATTGCCCCATGAACACAAATTTCTTCTGAACAAAAATTAATAAAGAGAGATACATACACGAATATATGAAATAATACTCATTTTTAGGGCTATTGTTAAATTGCCCCATAGGGTATGATCACTGTTATCTTATTGATCATACAAAAAGAATAAAATTATTAAAAGAGAATTGATTGAAATATTTTGAACCATGTATTGTATGTACATACATATATATATGTACGTACATATGTATTATATATTTTAATTCTCTTTGCATATACTTGCATCAGTACACATGTACTTTGAAAAACAATTTGCAGCAAATTATTTTTGATTTTGCTCTACTTTTTTAGAAATAATTTCAAATTAATTTTGATGAAATTCTGCAACTTTATGCAATTTAAGGTGAAATTCTTTGTGGGGCACTGCCCTATCATAATGTTACCTTATACGTTGTTCATATGATATAATTACTAAGTTACGTATTTGACAACTTCAAACTAATTCAATTTTCTAAAATTATTTTTCCAGCTGCAATTGATGATTATACTACCCATACACCAAATATTGAACATAAAAAACAAAAAGCTGATAGCGTAATCTCAAAATTTTTAAATGAACAAGGAGGCTTAATTCGTGATATACTTACAATTGAATCTAGTCAGCGTGGCTTAACACCTCCACTAATTTCAAAAAATGACCCTAGCTATCGAGTGATTGGCAAAGTTAGAACTCCAACTAGTGGTATGAGTGTTAGTCACTTAAAGGCCATCCACGGATCAAAGGAATTTGATGATGGACATGGAGACTCAACAGCGTTTGATCATACCAAAGAAAGGTATGGTAGCTTGGGATACGAACGGGATAAACTATTTATTCCTCTAAATCATCTGATAAATGATGAAAATAAATTACTGTTTCGAAATGATAAAAGCTCAAATGAATGTTCGAATCTTTGTGAATCATCCCAATGGTTATGCTTGGCTTCTTGTACGTGTATAGCTAGAGAAAAAAGATGTGACAAAATTGTACAATGCGATAACGAAGAAGATGAAAAAGATTGTGATGTAACCAACAACGTAACTATCAACAAAGTCCAAATAGAATGTGAGTCTTCAGAAACACATATAATGTGTCCAAAAACATATAGGTGTATTTCTAAAGAATGGCTGTGCGATGGGGATGATGATTGTGGAGATTTTTCTGATGAAACTCATTGTGGTAAGTTTTTTTTAAATTCAAGCTTAATAAAACTTTATAAATCTGATGTAAGATATCTGAATGCAATTATTGAAGTGTAAAATTTTAAACAGTTTTTCGGTTCCCAGCACAGCCTTAAAAACTTGCAAATGAATTGAAACGTTCTGACCAAAAAAAATTAGATGTAATGAAATAAAATTTGTTAGTTTTACTAACGTGTTTTATTGTTGCAAATTGTAGACATCAACGGCGGAGGGTGGTATGGTTCAGAGCGTTCAGTGAACACCCTAAAATTGTTATGAACCTGATCATAAAATTTTCTAGGTATGCCAACATTTCAAATCGATAATCTGTCTTAAGATTGTCGTAACTTTAATCATTGCCGTTTCACAACCGTGTAAGCGCCTGAAACCGGATTGGAATACTGTTAATAAATCACTACTTTCCAAATAGATCATTAGCTGCTCATGCATGAGTTTTTCAAAGACCATGGATAGGAAACATAATATGCTAACAGGTCTGAAATCCGAAGGTTCAGAACAAGCAGATATTTTAGGAATAGGAATAATGAATACTAATTTCCACGATGAAGGAATTTTAGAAAACGTGAAGCATGAAGTTATGATATTAGTGAGTGTCGGGAGGACATCAGACAGGAATTATTCGAGGAATCGCGGAGAGATTGCATCTACCCCAACAGCTAACGATTTGATCGATTTTGTGGCGATGATAACATCCAATGACAAAACAAACCAAAAGCTAAGTCTGCATTAGGACAGGGAGTAGAGATGGATAGTCTATGAAAATTACTGCCATCTAATTGTCGGAAATTATTGTTAAGGATATCAGGATCGTACTCACACATAGGCTTATCCTTACCACATACACCCATATTTCTAGAATTACTCCATTACAAAAGGTGGCAAAAAGGGATCTAATTTAGAAGACTAGTAAGAGCGTTTCAGATTGCGAACAGCTGTTTTTATTTTATTTCTCACCTCTTTATATGCTGAATGTGATTCTTCTGTTCTCTCCCTTTTATAAACATGAAACAAATACTCACGCTCTACAAGCACCCATTTTACCATAAAAGGATTTATTCATAAAAGGAAAATTCTTATTGAATAATTTGTAGATGGATTGATTGACAAAATTGACTTAGTTGTCGACCGAGGACATGTAGAAAATTATGCTCCACTAAATTTGTTGACACTTAGTGTTTAGTAAGTCATGAACGATACCGGAATAATCCCTAAACATGTAGGTGCCATATATGTATAGCTAACTTATAAGTGAGCTAAATAAAATCATGATCAAAAGAGTAAGTTCGGGTAATATGGTATACCATTTTTATTTTTTACGATATTTCGCAAACCAGGACGTTAAAATGTTCAATATTTTGCGTAGTTATGCGATGATTTGTTTATTTATCATCTAATTGAAAACGAAAACAATATCGTTATTTATAGTAAAATTATAAATGAAAATACCGCGAAATGTAAAAAACTACGATTTTGAAACATTGCGCCTAATGTGGTACACACCCGGTGGGTAATGTGGTATAGTATTCCACATTACACGAAGTAATGAGTGCTCAATGAAGCAGAATATTACATTTAAGAATATCATTTTTTAAAGAGAGAATTATTCAATGTTTGTGTGTTGAATGCGGTGGAAGTGAAATAATAGTAACACAATGTTGACGCGCAAGTTCTAAGACTTCAATGTTACTGGTGTGGCTGTAGCGGTCGTCTAGAATTAATATAATTGGTTGTTCTTGTGACGGTTTTACTACGTCTAAAAAGTGTTGGAACCATTTTTCAAATATTGGAATTTGTACCCAACCAGAAATGTGACACGCAGCTTGAGAACCAGGTGGAGCATTTTTCATGAGAAGAGGGTTGTGGTTTTTCCTTGGAAATATGAAAAAAGGCGGAACAAAGTTTCCACCTGCACTCATGCAGTTTATGACAGTTACGAGTGATCCACACTCAGCCGACGTCATGGTTCCTATCTGACGCTTCCCTTTTTTGGCAAAAATTTTTGATTGCTTGCTCTGAACAATAGACAAGCCTGTCTCATCAACATTCCAAATCTGTGATGGTGTAAAACTATGTTAATTATATTCCCCTTCGAGTAGATTAAAAAAGATTTCAACATTCTTTCGAGTAAATTCTTTTGCTCTATCGAAGGAAGTTCCGGTTGGAATACGTACACTTATTCTATTTTTATATCTGTTACAAAAACCATAGAGCCAATCCTTTCCTGCACATTCTTTCATAACAGAAAATTGGTTTGGAATGTTGTTCTTTTTGGCAATTTGAAATGCTAAAGATCGAATATCGTGTCTAGTAAGGCCCCAGAAATGGGATTCCATTTCTATTAAATATTCTACCAATTCGTTTTCTATAAGCTGACTTAACACCGGCCTACGCCCTAACCGCACTGAAAGCAGTTCTTCCACGGATTTGTCGCTTCTAGCCATACGTTGTAGAGTAGTATGTGGAACTCCATATGTTTTAGCCATTTGTTCTGGAGCCCATTCTCTTACCTTAATACCTTTTTTAGGCATACTTCGAAAGAGCTGTAAAAATTTTTTTTTATATGAGGGTAATGTGGAATAGTATTCACATTAGCCTTACACAGGTATAACACATTAACCGACATACGATAAACTAAATACATCTAAAATTAAAACATATCAGTTGATCAAATAGACAAAATGAGCTCAAAAAATAAAAATACAAATGCTGGAACAACACTAAATATAAATCAGTATTTTATACACTAAAAAACTTTTGATTATAAACAGTTTTTGTAAGCACCTGAAAAAAAGTCAACATAGCACCATAAGGTCTAATAACACACTAGTACAAAACGAGATATGCAGATATACCACATTACCCGCCTATACCACATTACCCGAACTTACTCTGCTAGAAGGGTCGATCTGATTCCAGGAAACATTTGCTGATCGATGAGAAATCAAAAACAAGTCTAAAAACGATGTTTCAACAATTGAAAAAAGTAGGCAAGGAGTTAACAACTGCGAAATTGAAACGTAAAAAAGGGAACTTTTTAAAAGATTGACATTCCAATCACCAGCAACTATAATATCCTTATGTATTTCGAAACAGCTATCGGGAAAAGTTTTAAACTGAATCATATTTTCCGAAGTGAACATGTTAGGAGGGCAATACGTACATATCACAAAGAAGGCACTTTTGTGACCCTTCGCAAACTTCTATTGCCAAATATGCAATTGCACTATTATCGGGGAAGAGATGACATGAGTTTTCAAGATGTCCTCGACATAAATTGCTACACTACCTCTCTTTCTATCAACCGGATCATTTCGAAATAAACGAAAACCATTCAAGGGTAACAGCCTGGACGATACATTCTGTTCAACCATGTTTCAAAAACAAGAATAGCATGTATACTAGTACTGGTAAACATTTCATTGAGCTCGTGCACCTTATTCCTTAACGAGAATTTATTACACAGATTCAAATACTCTGAATTCCTGGCAAATATATTGGTCATGATTCTTACTCTCTTCTGACGATCAAGTCCTTTAACCATGATCAAAACACATCGAGTTCATAATGTCAATATACAAGTTAACATATTCTACAGAATTTTCACATAATAATAAATGAACATATTCCTCACTACTTATATTACAACAGTTTTGTTCCCATACAATTTTACTTTCCCAGACACCTTTTCTGCTATGTCAACATTTTCAAAATAATATTAAATTCTAAATTTAAGTTTCTTTTTGGATTTTAATCATTATTAAGTTCAGTTGTAATATTGATTTCAAACAATTAATTTATTAATTTGTAAATTTGTGAATTTATTCTTTTTAATAAAATTGTTTAAAAGCTTAAAGTTTGTTTTTTTTTTTGTTAAAAAAAGTGATCGTTGTGATCATAATAGTCCAATAAAAGTGTTTTTTTTTTTAAAAAAAAAAAAGGATTTTTAATCAATAACTTAAATTAATTTTGTGAAGTGATAGTGAAACAACATACTAGCTGCATATATTTCAAAAGACTATTTTGGTCAACAGTAGAAAATAAAAGATTAAAACTTTTCAAAATTCTTCAACTTTATTTGGGAAAAGAGGCCCCGGAGTCACCCTACCAGGAAAAAACGGAAATTTAAAGACACTTGAATACCAAATGACGACATTCAAAAGAACAATTTAATTCCTGAGTTTTATCAACAAATCCTTTTCCACCTTTCGTTAATCTTAAATAAATTATCTTCAATGGACATGAATCCGGAATCCATGAACGTTATAACACAGGCCTACCGAGATAAAGCCCTTGATACCTTTGTACGAGGACTCGAAGGGGATCTCCCGAGACTACTTAACGAGAGGACCTAACGATTTATCGACAGCTCTTCACTTGTAACGAAGTTACATTATTGTCTCAATCAGCTTTTACTTATTTTGTAAAATAAATATTTTTTAGAAAAAGGAAGAAAGAAAATAAATTTAAGTAAAACAAGGTCTTCAAAATAATAATAATATGCATGTAAAGTTTGACTATTTTTAAAGACATTACTACCATCTATTGGGTAATAAAAGAAACATAAATTTTGAATTTGAAAACAAAACCGTTGAGAGAAAATTCTAGAAGAATTTAAAAATTAAAAGCTTAAAAATTGTAAATACGCAATTCCAAAAATGTATAAATAGAGATACAATTTTCATATTAAACATCAGTCGTGTGTATTAATTCAAAGTGATTTTTAATAAATACAAGAAAGTGTTTAAAGTGAAAATTGGTAATCAGGTAAGCTTGTAAAAATAACAAAAGTATTAATTGAAAGTTAGCAAGGAATAAAGATATTCTAGTCTATCTGAAGTCACTTTTTGAAGTTGAGGTTAATCCTTTCGTCTCAGAAAGTAGTCTAGATAAGTTGAGAAATCCCAAAAGTATTCTACTGGGCTTCATTGACTAGATTCAAAGGAACCTGAGTTTTAAGGTTAAAAAGTATTGAAAGTTTAAAGGAACCTCAGTTTTAAGGTTAAAAAGTATTGAAAGTTTAAAGGAACCTGAGTTTTAAGGTTAAAAGTATTGAAAGTTTAAAGGAACCTGAGTTTCAAGGTTAAAAGTATTGAAAGTTCAAAGGAACCTGAGTTTAAGGTTAAAAGTATTGAAAGTTTAAAGGAACCTGAGTTTAAGGTTAAAAGTATTGAAAGTTTAAAGGAACCTGAGTTTAAGGTTAAAAGTATTGAAAGTTTAAAGAAACCTGAGTTTAAGGTTAAAAGTATTGAAAGTTTAAAGGAACCTGAGTTTTAAGGTTACAGAGTATTTTTGGAATTGTTTAAAAATCAAAGTTTAAAGGAACTAAGTTTCCAGAGTTTTAAAGATAAAAATATTTTGGAATTTTTTAAAATCAAAGTTTAAAGTCTAAGATTTAAGTCTTAAGATTAAAAAGTATTTTTGAATAATAGAATTAAGTATTTCAGGGAATATATTGTAAAGATTAGGTTTTATTATGAAATAATGAAAATAAATTTTATAGGATAAGTTGTTTAGAAAAGCAGAACTTTTATTTTCTTCATTAACGACGAAACCTGATCCTGGAACGACGAGCAAACCCGTGCTAACTCCCAAAACGTCGTTATAAAAGTTTAAAGGAACTAAGTTTCCTAAATTTTAAAGATAAAAATATTTTGGAATTGTTTAAAATCAAAGTTTAAAGGAACTAAGTTTCCTAAATTTTAAAGATAAAAATATTTTGGAATTGTTTAAAATCGAAGTTTAAAGGAACTAAGTTTCCTATATTTTTAAAGATAAAAATATTTTGGAATTGTTCAAAATCAAAGTTTAAAGGAATCTAAGTCTTAAGATTAAAAAGTATTTTTGAATAAAAGAATTAAGTATTTCAGGGAATATATTGTAAAGATTAGGTTTTATCATAAAATAATGAAAATAAATTTTATAAGATAAGTTGTTTAAAAAAAGTAGAACTTTTATTTTCTTCATTAACGACAAAACCTGATCCTGGAACGACGAGCTAACCCGTGCTAACTCCCAAAACGTCGTTATACACTTATGTCGAAAAATCGAAAATGTTCAGTATCGAGTACAACATTGTCATGACAATACCAACTCTCGTAGCCCTCAATTTTCTCTGCTTCCTCTAATTCCGACTAGAAAATTCACAACACAACTACAACGTAATGTATTTATCCCACAAAGGCGAAACTTTGGCTTACCTAGATTATCTCAATATTTTCAACAATATCCAACAAGCTATCCTAGGCATATCATGTTCAACAAACTACAAAATTATCAAATCAAAATTATTCATCCAAACCTGAACCGATGGACGTGGATCCCTTCATTCGCTCTCGACTAATCAATTATCAGAACAGACCACAAATGAATAACTTGATAAATAAAAAGCGCCATTCAACTCAAATGCATCAACCACCTAAGCTACAAAGAATCCATAATACGGAACAATCTCATCAAGATCCTATTGTATTACAATATTATCGTGATGACATAGCACAATATGATTCTCAGTATGATCAAACTCTTGTAGAGAACACAGATTCTCAAGAACTCTCTGAATATAATTCTAACACCTGTCCTTATAAACAAGAAACAACCGAGCAACTAAAGGACATCCATTGTTTTAATATCTGATTGTCCTACCCTATTTTCAGATCCTGATGAAAAACTAACTTATACACCAAACGTTAAAAGAGAAATCCGCACTACCACTTCAGACCCAATTTATTCACGACTATACCCATACCTGATGTGCCTCAAGGACGACGTAGATAAACAAATTAAACAGCTGCTTGAGGACGGAGTTATAAGACCATCAAAATCTCCCTACAATTCTCCAGTTTGGATAGTACCGAAAAAGGAAAACGCATCTGGAGAAAAAAAATACAGACTGGTTATCGATTACCGTAAATTAAATTTAGTCACTACCTCAGATAAATACCCCATACCAGAGATCAACTATATTCTGCAAGTTCAGGAAAAAATAAACTCTTTACTATAATAGATTTGAAAAGCTCATTTCACCAAATACCACTTTCAACGCGCTCTAGACGACATCCTCAGAATTCACATTGGAAAGCGCTGTTACATTTACACTGACGACATAATTATATTCGACAGAGACGAAGAAAAACACTTTGAAAATCTGACATTAGTCTTCAAAACTTTCGAACAAGCCAACATGAAAATCCAACTAGACAAATGCGAATTTCTTCAGAACGAAGTAGAATTTCTAGGATTCATTACCTCTAAAAACGAAATTAAGGCTAAACTCCCCCAACCGAAAACTTTTAAAGAATTGAGATCATTCCTTGGAATGGCCGGCTTTTACCACCATTTCATTAAAGACTATGCAAAACGTGCAAAACCCTTAACTTCGCTCTTAAGAGGGGAAGACGGACATATGTCCAAATCTCTCTCGAAAACAAAACAAATCCACTTAAATGACGGAAAGGAAATAAACGCCTTCAACAAAATTCAAAATTCTCTAATTTCAAATGAAGTTTTATTGTCATTCCCCAATTTTAACAAAGAATTCCAAATAATCACAGATGCCTCAAATTTTGCACTAGGTGCAGTACTGTCCCAAGAAGGCAAGCCCATCACGTTTTTTTCAAGAACTCTCACCAAAACAGAAGAGAACTATGCAGCAAATGAGAAAGAAATGCTTGCAATAATAAGGTCATTAATTTCTCTCATAAATTTCTTAAATGGACCCAGAAAGGTTGAAATATTTTCTGATTACCAACCACTCACACACGCCCTTAGCAATATAGCTCAAATATAAACCAGGAAAAGCAAATGTCTTGCATCTTATCAAGAACACCTACCTCATCCTAAGCTCTCCTCAAGATCTTATTCCTATAGTCGAAACTCCACTCAATGTCTTTAGAAATCATATTATTCTAAATACAGAAAACGAAAACAGTTACCAAATCATACACCCATTTCTCAACTACTCAAGACATATCATTACTAGATCAAATTTCACTGATACAGATCTCATAGATATTTTTAAAAGGCATCTCAGTCCAACTATAATTAACGGGTTAGAAACAACAGAAGCAGTTATAAGATATATCCAGTTCATTTCAAAAACTACAAAACCCGCTTTACTCGAATAATAGTTCAAGATATTACTGATGGAAACGAATAAGAAGATAAAATACTATCTGTTCACCGCCGCGCTCAAATAGAGAAAATAGAAAGCAAATAATTCAAAACTATTATTTCCCAAAAATGAGCAAAAAAATCAGACTTTTAGTTAAGAGACGCTCCACTTGTAAAGAAAATAAGTACGATCGGCTCCAAAATAATCAAACCACCATTGAAAACACACCAATTCCAAAGTACCCCGGACATACTCTACATATCGATATTTACTCAACTGAAAATAAACTATAGTTCTAACGGCTATTGACAAATTTACTAAAATCGCTTTTTGCAAACCTATAAAATCGCGAGCAATAGAAGGCATAAAGCAACCATTAAGATACATCTTTTTTTAGCGTACCGGAAATTGCCGTAATTGATAATGAAAAGGCCCTTAACTAAAATTCGATAATATCAATGATGGAAGACAGCTTGAAGATAAATATCTTTAAAACTCCACCTTACAAAAGCGAAGTGAATGCACAAGTCGAGCGATTTCACTCAACCTTTTCTGAAATAATGAGGTGTTTGAAATCTGATGGAATTGAAAGAACGTTTGGAGAGTTACTAGAACGAAGAGTTAATTAATATATAAATATTAAATCCATACAAGTACAGGTAAAAAGCCAATCGAACTATTTCACAGCCGAACCCCTAATGTAGACCCTGAACAATTCGAACAAGCTCGTCTTAATAACGTTGAAAAACTGAAACAAAAACAACAACAAGACTTGAAACATCATAATAAAAACCGCAAACCCATAAAAACATATCAGTCAGGACAAACTATCTTTTCAAAACATAACAAAAGGTTAGGCTCAAAATTAGCCTAAAGGAATACTACAGTCCTTACCGAATCTGGAAGAATAATACACAAAAGTACAGTACATTTACAGTTACATTTTCAGCAAAATATTTGCGGAAATCTAAATACTCGATTACACAAACTCTCAGGTCATTTCTATCAATACTGATAAAGCCAAAATTCAAGAAAGACATTAAAAATAATACATCTAATAGAAATAGATAACTACCCAAATTTTGTTGACTAAATACGAACAATGCTAAATAATGAAATTACAATGAAACATCCCTTACACTCTTACCTTAATCATGAACTCATACAAGTACAGACATTACTAGATAGTCTCAAAACACGTAGAAGTAAACGTTCTCTCAATTTTATCCTAATCCAGATCATGATGACTTTGAGATTTTGAAAGATAAAATGAACCACGTTTTAGAGAATAACAATAGACAAGTAATTATTAATCAACTGTATAGTGAAAGAATTGAAAATATCACAAAAATAGCAAATAAGATCACTAACGCTATCCAAAAAGATAACAAACTGTACGATCCAATAGCAAAAAAAAATTCAATACAATTTAGAGTTAATTAAAAAAGAAATAATAAACATTAAATACTTAATTCAATGGGCTAAAGTAGGTGTTATTAATTCTTTAATTTTGTCAAATTCAGAAATCAAATTAGCTATCGACACAATTGAAAAAGAAAAACTACCTTATGCTACCCCAGAGGAAGCATTCGACTTTTCAAATGTAAAAATTATTAGTAACAATTCATGCCTATTTTATATAGTGATCTTAATTGAAACAACTTCAGCATTTGGATGTCAAAATTAGACTAATTTTATTTCTTGATTTTAAAATACATTACAATTCTTAATTTTCTAAAGTTTTACAATTTTATTTAGTGAGAATTATAACATTTTCAATTCTCACGACTTACAACATTGAAATTTGATACCTTTTTAGGTTTTTGTAATTCTAAAATATTCTGTACTTTATGAATTTGTAAATTTTCGAGTTGTGTGAAAGCAAAATAAAATGTAAGATTACGTCTGAAAATTTGTAATTAGAACCCGTGTATAAAACATTTCCCCTCCGAAATTCTTCGGTCTCTGAAGAATCAATTGTATTAGTTTTTTCTTGTGATTTCTGGCAAGAAATTTCAATGTTGATTACAGTTTTATTTTGTTTATTTCTAAAAAAAACAGTAAATTAAAGAAAATGTTACAATTGGTAATACAAAAAATCCTGAACTTAAAGAATAATTAGCAATTTTACTTTTATACCCGTTATATTCATTCTTTTCTCTTTTTCTAATATTTTCAATATTTAAGTTTTCTAAAGTAATATTGTTTATAATTTTAGTTATGTTAAAATTATTGTTATACAAAACAATGTGTTCTTGAAAACTGTCAAATAAATTTGAGAATTTAAAGTTTTCAATTTCTATGTCACAACTCATAAACTTTATTACATTATTTCCTTTTATAGTTAGGTTTTGATTTATGTAGTTTTGTTTTATATTAATGATTTCAATGTTTTTTGTTATAATTATACCATTTCCAATTCTTTAATAGATTTTTCTTTATTTATTACAAACTTACATGTATTTATTTTTCTAATGCAAAGATTTTTATGATGTTTAAGATTTTTTATATTAAAAATTTCTTCAGTGTAAATATTTTTGTTTTGAAAATACATATTGGTATTAGAACCGTAAAAACGATCGTATCTTCTTTAATCATTACTGCACTTTTGATTAGTGGTAATACGTCAACAGTAATATTGTAAGTTTGAATTTCTACCGGTATTAGAATGTCATGAGCGAGAATATTGAGTTTATTTAGGAGGATGTTATCTTTTATCACTTCGACGTGCTTGTTTAAGTTTAGTATATCAGAAAATATTTACAACGTGTATTTTTGGCTCCTTGTTTCTTCAGTATTTAGGCGATTTTTTTCGATTTGGTTAAGAAAGTTTTTCAATCTTTCCTGTTGTTGGTTTACATGGTTTTTAGTTTTTTCAACTGATTCAATAAATTTCTGATTAATAACTATGTATTTGTTTATTAGATTGATCTGTTATTTGTTTATAATTTGAATCTAGATTCTAGTTTCAAATACATATATTTATCGCATCTCTTTTTTTTTCTACAAATGTGTTTTAGGTACAATAGTATTAAATGTAAAATTTTAAAGTAATTTTCTATCTTTCTCTTCTGTCTTTCGTCCATTCTCAAAATAGCATAGCCTCCATCTTCGTAAACAGACGTTATGACCAGATTTTGTTTCAGAGATTACCCAAATTGTCTTTAAATTAAGAAGAAAAATAATTGTGAGCTTCATTTTTGAAATTAGAATTTATTTTATGTCTAAATTTTCTTTTAAGTTGTGTTTTATAGTATTTTGTATTTCTTCTATTACGCCTACTTTATACTATACGATTTATCATATGACTTTCCATATAACTAGTGTACTTTGTTGTTGTTACAAAAACAAATTACATTGGTCATAAAACAAATCATATGATAAATCGTATAATGTAAAGCATTTGTTCATACGAACATAGTTTTATATAAATTTAAATTCTAAATTTTAAATTTTTATCTTTGTATAACAAATAATTACATTTGAATATTATAGATTTTAAGTACTCATAATTGTAACACGTTAATAAAATTCTTAATTGTCAGCACATTTCTAACTTCACATTCCAGACGTAACCTGATACTTTGTCTTTCTAAAACAATTATTCTCTATCTACAAACACAAAAAGTTTGCTTATATACTAATTCTAAAGCTAATACATAGTAGCAAAATTATGTACATTACAATTGTTATTATAAATTCTTAACGTTAAAGAAATTTTGCATATCTCAACAAATTTTTGTGTTTGTAGATAGAGAATAATTGTTTTAGAAAGACAAAGTATCAGGTTACGTCTGGAATGTGAAGTTAGAAATGTGCTGACAATTAAGAATTTTATTAACGTGTTACAATTATGAGTACTTAAAATCTATAATATTCAAATGTAATTATTTGTTATACAAAGATAAAAATTTAAAATTTAGAATTTAAATTTATATAAAACTATGTTCGTATGAACATCCTGCCGGCCTGGTTGGTGCTGTGGTTGTTGGTACTTCAGAGCCCTGCGTTAAAGCAAGATTCAGCGTCCTGTTGATTTGCAACTGTTCTTGGAAGTGGCTTAGGTTTCCTCATCTTTTTGGTGTAATGATTGAAGGTTATTATGAAGCATATTGATATTATGAGAAGTAGTATCAGATATCCTAGAGTATAATGATGGACATCATGCGTTGTTATAGTGCTAGGTAGATCATATTTGATTCTTTTTACTTCTTGTTGTAGAGCCTCTATGTCCTTTGCATTGGACTGATGATTGATGATGGGATTTACCATTGGTATCCATTGATTATTTGAAATTATTCTTGTTAAGTTACCTTGTAGTGCGAACGCTGATTTTATCTCAGATGGATAGACATTATGTGCTTGTATGGTGATAGATTGTTGTCTAATAACACATGCCTCGTGAATTTCCAATACACCAACATTTTGAAGCTCTGAATGGATTACAGTCTCCCCACATACTACATCAACTGATAGCTTGCCTTGTATGGCGTATATCCAATTGTTTTTTTGAAATAACTGGATCCAATGCGGGCCACCTCCAATAGAAGTTAGCTGACAGTTGGATGGCTGGTCATTGTGTTGAAGAAAATCCATCTCACAAGTGCTACTGTTTGCACCCTTTCTGTAAAAAGGATGCTTTTGCCGACAGAGATGTCTTTCATTTGATAAGATTGTGCAAGCCTGTAGCTCCAACTCAGTGATAGGATAAAATTGATCTCTATATAGGTTTTCTATGAGAAATGGTGACGACAATTTGATGACATAGAATGTATGATTTTTTAACATTGGAACTGCTGTTATTTTAAGTAGTTGGAAGTCCTCTACTGATGTCAACGGTATTTTTATTCGAAAAATTATGTGTTGTTTTGTAGTAGTACCTTCTACTGTCATCGCTTTGAAGTAGCTTATTATGTTTGTGTGCAGTGCTGGTAATCGCAAATTGTGTGGTAACTGAACCTTAATTTTGAAAAGCTCTTGCTTGAATTGGTTGGGCGTCAATATGGAGGGGTTGATTTTGCCATAACGTGTATCAGTTAACATGTCGATGATTGCTGTTTGTGCTTGAAGTAAACTTGATGTACTGAAGGATGCTAGTAGGCTGACCGAGTTGAATATTTGTGTTAATTTTTCCTGTTGTAGGTCTGAAAAGATACTGCTAATTCGATTGTTAGTTTCGTTCATGTGTTGTTGTAAGAGGTCAAACTGGCGATTTATTGAATCTTCTTCCTTTCTTAGTATATTTAGCGTTGAGTCCAAGATTGAAGTGTTGTTTTTGAATAGTTCTTGCAAATGCATCTCATTTTTCTCAATACTGGCTATAGTTTGAGACATTTTCTCGGCATATTCTGAATCGAGTATCCCGAATAAGGAATTAGCGATGTTTCCAATAAGATTCACAGCGCCTCTTTTGTCCCTTGTTGATTCTCTTTCTAAGGGAATCAACATATTGTTTGCAGCTAGCTGATTTTGTTGGTACTTGAGGTGACTTATGATGCCTGTGCAAAGATTTTTCTCCGCTAGTTTACTACACATTTCGTGCATTGTTCGAGTGCAATCCGTCAGGAAGTCATATTCTCTCCAGTATGGTGCTAGCTTGTAATATACGATAAGATTCCACTCATTAGCTATAACGTTAGCAGTTCCCAAATTTTCGAAATATATCCCAACGTCATTGTTTAATGGTCTTGTTTTAATCGATGAGCTTTGTACTGGTGCTGCAATCAAGCTGGCCAGCAATAAGGTGACTATTGCTGACCCTAGTGATATTCGTTGTCGTTTCGTAGTTGGTGGCTTGTCGGAAATTTCTGCGGGTCGACGTTCTGGGTTATTGTGACTTGACAACTCGTTTTCTTCTGACGAAAGATCCTCATATGATACAGTAGTTCGAGTGTTGTTCTCTGTCTCGATGTTGACAGGCAGTAGTGCAAGTCGGTGGATAGCCCTTCGAATTACACCCTTTGTTGTACGGATGTCTGCAATACGAACAAGGCCGTCAGGTCCCTCTATTGTGTTTATAATTCTTCCCATTGGCCACTTAAAGACCGGAGTATTGTCTTCTTTAATGAGCACCATTGTACCTATTTCAATGTTTTTACCCTGATGTTTCCACTTAGATCGCTGTTGCAGCTGGGATAGATATTCCGTAGACCAGCGTCTCCAAAATTCATTTTTGATGTGACATATGTACTTCCATCTATTGTTCAAGTCTCCTCTGAAGGTACTAGATGTTGGGTCTACTGTGCTCACCAGAGGTTCTCCTATGAGGAAGTGTCCGGGTGTTAACGCTGTTAGATCGTTCGGATCTGAGGACATGGGTGTTAGAGGACGTGAATTTAAAATTGCCTCTATCTCCAGAATTGCAGTTTCGAGCTCTTCGTATGTTAAAGTTGCGGAGGCTAGTATACGCTGTAAAAGATGTTTGGCAGACTTTACAGCCGCTTCCCACAGGCCACCAAAGTGTGGTGCCCGAGGGGGAATGAATTGAAAATGGATGCCCTTCGCGCTGCAAGTTGAGATGATTTTGTCTTGTGCTTCGCTGGAATGTATTGCATCCTTTAATTCTAGGAGATTTTTCGCACCCACGAAATTTGTGGCGTTGTCGCAATAGATGGTCTTGCAATGTCCTCGTCGAGCCATGAAACGGCGTAGAGCTGCTAGAAAGCCTTGGGTAGACAAGTCGCTGACAACTTCAAAATGTGTTGCCTTAGTTGCGAAGCAACAGAAGACTGCTATATAGGATTTTTGTGGTCTCTTTCCACGAATTTTGAAATGCGTTTGTATTGGGCCACAAAAATCGACTCCTGTTTTTATGAAAGGCCTAGCAGGCTCCACTCTGTCCTTGGGTAGGTTTCCCATTATCTGATTTAATAGTTTTGGGTTACTTCTGGAACATGTCACGCAATGCTGTACAACCGAACGAGCTAATATTTTTCCTTTTATTGGCCATACTGTTTGTCTTGCTATAGCCAATAGACCTTGAGGACCTACATGCATGTGCTCCCTGTGAATATCGTTCAATAGACACTTGGTGAGATGATGGGAATATGGAAGCAGCATTGGGTGCTTGGCTTGATATGTTAAACTTGATGCCTCTAGACGTCCTCCTACCCTCATGATCTGATTTACGTCTAAAAATGGTGCAAGGTTACTAATGGGGCTGTTCTTTGCGACTTCCTTAAATTGCTCGAGATGTTTGTAGTCATCCTTCATTTCTTGTCTTTGCATCAACTTGATTAGTAGGTTTTTACTTTCCTCGAGTTCATTTGCTGTGAGCACTAATTTATCGTTTTTGATTTTTTTAAAATTAATGAATCGACGTACGTAAGCCATAATACGTTGTACCTTTCTGAAAGAATTTGTGGGAGTTATTCTTTGTAGAATGTCTTCGTTTTGTGTTGCGGTGACAGCTATGACCCTTGCTGGTCGTCTTTTTTCTAATTCTGTTTCTGTGGGCTTTTTAATAAACGGTTGTGGCCATAATGTTTCTGCTCCATGTAAAAATGCTGGGCCATAGAACCAAGTTGTGCATTGTGATAGTTTTTCTGGTGATATTCCTCTAGATAGTATATCTGCTGGGTTGTCTTTGGAGCGAACGTGTCGCCATTGTTCAGCAATTGTTAACTGTTGTATGACGGAAATTCTGTTGGCTACAAAGGTGTGGTATGTAGCGCATGATGAATTTATCCAAGACAGCACTATTTCTGAATCTGACCATAAGAATATAGGCACCTTTTTTAACTTCAAATCAGTCTGTAGTCGATGGGCTAGTTCTGCTGCCAGTTTGGCCGCACACAGCTCTAAACGTGGTAGTGTTATTCGCTTTATAGGCGCAACTCTCGATTTGGCACAAAGTAGTCTTATTGTTATGGTTTTATCTGAGTGAACGGCTCGTACATATGCAGCTGCACCATATGCCTTTTCTGATGCATCAGCGAAAATATGTAATTGTGTATTTTTTGATGCTTTGTTTGCAAATATGTGACGTGGTATTTTGATTTTTTGAAGTTCCTTTAGGTTTTCGCGATAAGCTAACCAATAGCTGTGCAATTCCTGTGGAAGTGCAGCATCCCAGTCACACTTTAATTGCCACAATTTTTGTAAAAACACCTTTGCCAATACCACTACGGGAGCTAGTAAACCTAATGGATCAAACAAACGGGATATATCTGAATATGCTGTTCTTTTTGTAATTCTTTTACATTCCTTCCATCTTGTTTTTATTGATAACTCGTCAGATTTTGGAAGCCAGCTCAGTCCTACGGTTTTGACTTGTTCTTCATTCGATTTTTCAAAATCTAATTGAATCTCTTGATCCTGTGGCCTTATACTTTCCAATAAAGCTGGATGGTTGGCACACCACTTCCTAAGAGTGAATCCCGCTGACATCAATATATCTTGTAGTTGTTTTTGTGTTTCCAATGCTATGCTCAGATCGTTTGCACCTGTGAGAACGTCATCAACATAAAAATCACGTTCCAGTACTTCAGCTCCCAAAGGTTGTTCAGTGGATTTTTCTTGAGCAAGGCTTTTTAGACATCTTGTTGCGAGATAAGGGGCAGATGTTGTGCCGTAAGTTACTGTGCACAACCTGTAACACTTCAATCTGTCTTCGGGATTGTTTCGCCACCATATCAGTTGAAATTTACGATCAGATTCGTGTACTTGTACCTGACGATACATTTTTTCGATGTCGGCAGTCATAGCATATTTGTGCATGCGAAAACGTAGCAGGATAGTGAAGGCATCATCTTGCACTGTAGGTCCTGTGGCCAAAATGTCATTCAGCGATATGTTAGTGTCGGTTTTTGCTGAAGCATCGTAGACAACTCTTAATCTTGTAGTACTGCTGTCGGGTTTCAAAACGCAGTGATGAGGAAGGAAATAATAAGGTTTTTTTATACTGTTAAAGTTTATTTCTTCCATATGACCGAGTGAGATGTATTCTTCCATAAATTTAACATATTGGTTTCTTAGTTCAGTGTTTTGGCTTAATTTTCTTTCCAGAGCCATGAACCGTTGATATGCTATATTTTTAGATTCTCCAAGTGTTGTTGGGTCATCTGTAAATGGCAGTTTGACCACAAATCGACCATCTTGATTCCTTGTTGTATTTTGAGTAAAAGACATTTCACAGCGTTTTTCTGCCGTTGTCATCGTTTTTACTTGTAAGTTGTTATCGTCCAATAGCCAGCAGTGCTCTATCTGCTTTTCAAAAGCTGCCTCATTTGATAGTATGCCGCACGTGGCATTTTCTTGTTGTGTCCCATCAATTTTGCCTGCCACAGCCCAACCGAAGACGGTGTTTTGTAACGTTGGTAGTGAATCGCCCAATTTGAGTTGTCCTATTGACAAAATTGAAAAATATAGCTCTGCACCTATAAGAAGATCTATTGTTTTAGACTCATAAAAGAATGGATCTGCTAATGGCAGATTTTTTGGAATGGGCCAATCTGAAATGTTGATTGCTTGTGTTGGATGTGGTGAAATAATTTGAGGCATGACAAAAACTTCCAAGTGAGTGCTAAATCCGTTGATGCAAGATTGTATTAAAATGGTAGCTCGTTTTCGTGTGAGTTGTTTACGAGACCCAATTCCTTCAATGTTCATTGAGAGCTCTGTAGTAGTTATACCTAATTTTCGAACCATCTTTTCCGTTATTAGATTGATTTGAGAGCCTGAATCGAGAATAGCTCGACACTTGATAAATGAGCCGTGATTGTCGGCTATTTTTACATTGATGGTGCCTAGTAGTACGTAAGTGTTCATTTCTCCCTTAAGTTTAGTGGTGAGTGAAGTGGACTGCTCATTTGTTGATTTGCTTGTAGGAGTGATCAATTGTGTCCCTTTTTGTTGTATGCTTGGTTGTGGAGTGTTGCTAGAAACGGACGTATTTTGTTGTAAAAACTCTAGATGAAGTAGAGTGTTGTGCTTTTTGCCACACTTGGTGCACCCTCTTGAAGGACACCTTTTAGAATTATGGCCACATTTAAGACAATTCAAGCATAGGTTTGCTTTTTTCACTAACTCTATACGTTTGGAGGGAGATAATTGTAAGAATTTTGGGCATGAATACAGTTGATGATTATTGTTGCAAGAATGACATGTGCTCCTGATAGTTGTGGATAAAGCCTTGTATGTATTTGAAGTTTTTGCTTCCGTTTTTGATTTGTTTCCTAAAGCTTCCAGAGCCTGGAACCTTGTTTCAAGAAAATTCAGGAATTTATCCAGTGATTGCAGTGCTCTTGGTTCATTCAAGCTTTGTTCCCAAAGAGCATGTGTTTCTCTGTCCACACATTTCAATAATACATGCAGCAACAAAGGATCCCAATTTTTAGTGTCGATACCGAGATTTTGTAGAGCAAATATACATTCTTGGGTGGTGTCATGTAGTGTTCTTATTGTAATTGGACGTTCACTTGATGTTGATTGCTGAGCGAGTAGTTTAGATAATAAAGCAGTAACTAGAAGTCTTTTGTTTTCGTATCTATCATTTATTATCTTCCATGCTGTAGTGTAATTGATATCTGAAGTAGCAAGGTGCTTGATTAATTTTTCGGCTTCACCTGTTAAGCTGGTCTTCAAATACATTAGTTTTTCACACCCGCCGATTGATCGATTATGCACTAATTCTGTAAATAAATCTCGAAAATGACGCCACTTCAGATAATCGCCATTAAATTTGGGCAATTCTATTTTGGGAAGTTTAACGTTACGAGCTGTATTGAGAGTCGATGACAGATGTAGTTGTGGCTGCTCTATTTCTTGATTGCCTTGTTGTAGGTTTTGCACTTCATGTTGATTGGCTAGTTTGTATAATTGCAGAAGAACTTCCTGCATTCGTTCTTCTACGTCAAAATATTTTTCCATATCATATGATGGACCGACAGCATCTGCTTGTGTTATTAATATGTTGTGATACGCATTGATTGTGTTCCAATGTTGCTCAATTGTTTTTATTTTCAGTTGGTAGTATTGAGGAGGCTGTTGTACATTCAAATCGATACTGCAGATAATTTTGTGGATTCTTTGAATCAGTAAGTTGTGTAGTTGAATTATGTTATTATCACAATCCTGATTATAATTGCCTTTGATAACACCTGGACCAGTCGCTGCACTGGACTCAGATTGTTTTAGCGTGGACTGAGTGACAGGACCAGTACCTGTAACTAGTTTTGGCATAGTTCCTGTTGTCAGCCCTTGCTTTAATTCTACCATATTTTGTCTTGAAGCTTCATAGAGTTGTTGTATGCCCCTGTAATAATCCTTTGAAAAATAAGCATGATGCCGTTCTGATGAGTACTGGGTGTGTATTTTGGTATTAGTTTCTTCAAAATGTTCCCACAGTTCGTCAAGTCTCTGTATGCGTTGGTTCAAATATTCCTCTGTTTTGCGAGAAGTAGAGTCCTTCTTGTAATTAGCGATGATACGTTTGATTTCATCACCTGTTGCTTGCTGAGCAGATGTTAGTTCATCAAGACTCATGTTGTTGCTGTGAGTTTATATGATGAGACCTCCAAGCAAAAAAAAAGGAGAAAGAGACAAACCAACAAACAAAATATTGTATCGGTGAATCTGAATGTCTTTCTTCAGAATCACGTCGGGGTCACCAAAATGTTCAAATTGCCTTTAATTTGAAGATGAATTTTAATCGTAGAAGAGATCTGAGGCACATAAACCTAGATCAATGATGAAGATGTAAATAGTCAAAATGTTCAGATTTCCTTTTAAATTTTAGAATTTAATTGACAGTGAACAAAGACTTTTAGTGGATCTTTAGGTGAGTCTGCCTAAAGCATTGTCAGAATTCTTTCTAAACATTGTGTAGTGGTATCAAGAGCCATTTACACCTTCATCACTGGTCTAGGTTTATGTGCCTTAGATCTTTCACACGGTTACATTCATCTTCATTTTTTAAAAGGAAATCTGAACATTTTGACTATTTACATCTTCATCATTGATCTAGGTTTATGTGCCTCAGATCTCTTCTACGATTAAAATTCATCTTCAAATTAAAGGCAATTTGAACAGCATTCTTTACTCTTATCTAAAACATGATTTTCATTTTTAGAATACTCTTTAAGTTTTTTATACATATTTCAGATTATTTTTTGTTATATTACTGTTTTTTACAAGGTTTTCAGTTAGTCTAGAATTTTGGTCTTTATTTTTGTTTATTTTTCCTATTCTTTCGCGTTTTTCTTTTTCATATTTGTCCTGTGAAGTCTCTATTTCAGTTTTATCGAAATTGTTCATAATAAAGTCTATGGTGTAATGCACATATATACTTTATACAAAATACAATAAAAACATATGACACAACAATAATGCATAATGTATAATTTACTCTACTACAAAATCATATTCTTGTAATATGAGATGCCACACATGTCAATTAAACATACTGAGGAATAACAATAACACATACATATGTTATAAATAACCTCATGTTGTTATAACTGCATGCAATTAATTAATATAAAAATTAAATTGCATTGTATCATATTTTTAAACATGAATTTGACACTTACTTTGGCCTTCAGGTAAAAATGAAATTATAAACTCAATAAATTCTTTTAAGAAGCAATAATTTACATTCTTTTAAGGAATAATAAATTATTTTAATTATTGAGGTAATTTTTAATATTATGATAATTATTATAAGTGCATTGTTAACCTATTAATGAGGTATATACGCAAGTACAAAACTTGTGTATCAGAATAATGCAATGTTATAAGATACGCTGAATATCTGTCCAATGTACCTACTTTATCATACAGAAACAAAATCTGATGATTGTGTGTTATTGTCCAGATGCAAAATCTGTACAATATGATTGAGTGATTAGTATAATTAAAAAGGGTAACTTATTCAACGCTTCTGGCAGCCTCACCAGAAGAATAAAAAAGGCTTAATGTGGTTGAATAAAAACTGCTAATTTATTTGTAAAAATCACTTTCTTTTATACAAAAATTTTCTTAATATTATTGGTATTATTGACCAATCAAAATACAATTAGTAGTATAATTATGAATTAATCAAATTGTTAACCAATAATATAAGTTATTGCCTAATAATTTTTAAATACATTAAATTACTTATATATTAATATTTTCATAAAAATAAAACATTTTTCATGAATTTAAATATGCTAAATCGTATTAATACATTTCATTATTGTTTTTTATAATGTGTATATTATTAAATTCTTTATAAGTTCTTTTACCGATAAAAGTGCTGACTTGCATTAATACGTTTCTTAGCATTTACATTATTCTAGATATTATATGCACATATAGTGCATGGTGTTTTTATTTGAATTATTAACAAAACATTTAATTAATTCGATATGTGTCTACAAATTTTCTCAATTGACACTAAAATATTTGGAATTTATAATTTTAGCATGAGAACCATATTTTCCATAATTCTAAGAAATATTAGATTTTAGGATTTTATGTAAAAATTTTAGTATATAAGGAATGAAAATCTATCAATAAACTCACTCTTGATTTGAACCTCAAACTTGAGTCTTTCATTTTTCACTCCGGAAATTAGTAGGCATATATTGCCATTATTCAGTTCGGCATTTTTGCCATCAACATAAGAGATATATACGTACTTGCCGCACACAACAATTCAAAAAAAAATCAAATAAAATAATAACAGCGTTCATCAATCATTACAATGCAATGGGCCTAAATTTAGTTTTTGAGTGTATTGTACTCTTTTACGAGGTTATAATTTTAAAGATCTTGTCATCTAAATTATCAATACTTTTTTCTACATTTATGATTCTTATATGCTTATTCAATGTACCGTGTAGTCTTTCTATATTACTGTTACTTGTTTTGTTAGAAGACGTTTTTTAGTGAAACTTTATACTATTTTGTTTACGGCGTTATGGATAATACATCTTACATTTTCCCTAAAAATCTAATTCTCTCTCTTATAGCTCCTAAAACAGATATCCAAGTTCGATTATTTAATTTATGAATAGTTGCATATTTAAAAAATTTATCTATAGTAGTGAGGTATGGTTTATTTCTAAAGAGAACCTTTAGACCTTTGAAAAAATGTCCTTTATAAAGTTGTATGTCAAATGGTTCAGAAATTATTGTAACTCAAAGACAAAAAATTTTGGAAAAACTTCATCATTTTTGTGTTCAAGGTAGAATATCTCGTAAATTTGCCTTTTGCAAGAGGGCTGGATAGATTTTATCTCTCCCTGGTGCTTTGTAGCTATTTATTGCCCATTAGATTTTTTCTTTTGTAAAAATTTTATTATTGAAACCCTTATGTATGTGTTTCTTGTAGAACAATCTCGCTGTTTAGGTTTGTTGAGCCTGGGAAGTGTGTACTTAATAATAGTTCTAAGGTTTCTTCCTGGTTCAGAGTATATTTCTCATTAGGTTTTGCTAGTAAACCTATTCCGTTAAACTGTACCTTTGAGAGAACTTTGTGGAGTCTTGCTGTTTGTGGTAACTGTGTAACCCTCTCACAGAAGCTTCTCCAAGTTTTCCTTTTGAATTTGCTTAATTCTTTGTTGTATACAATTAAAGCTTTTTTGTACTAACACCACTCTCCAGTACGTTTAGCTTTATTGAATAGTCTTCTGACTGACGACCTTAGTCTGCTTAGCTCCTGATTCCACCAGAGAACATCTTTAGAGATTTGCTTTGGTTTCACCGGCCAGCTGTCATTAAATGAACTTTGAAGAAAATGTTCTAGTCTAGCCGCTGCTAGATCTTGTTTATCCCTGGTATCTATTATATGCTCCTGATCTATGCGATATCGCAGGAGTTCATCATATAAAGTCCATTTAGTGAATTTAGGGTTTTGGTTGAATTGCATGTGTGAAACGTTGGTCTCTATGTCAAATCTTATGTGCATATGATCCGACATAGAGGTCGCGTCTGACACATGCCAATCAATAATTTTATCACAGATAATTGTTGTGGACAGGGTTAGGTCAAGGACTTCCTGCCTAATGATATTTCTAAAGGTAGGTTTATTGCCTACGTTATTAACTATAATGTTGTTACAATTAATACATTCTAGAAAGAACTCACCTTTTTTGTTGGTGTCTAAGTTTCCCCATAAGACATGATGTGCATTGTCATCACAGCTCAGAATCAGCTGGGTGTTGTTGTCTTTGCAGTACTGTACTAATTAGTGTGTTGAACTATGTGGAGATTCTGCTTCTGTGATTTCAAAGTAAGCGAAGGCTATTACAGCCTTCTGCTTACCCGACTGTGTAGGCACCTCCAACAGTACTGCAACCAGGTCTTGTGAAATAAATCCTGGAATTGGAGAGAAGTTTATTGTGTTTTTTATCAACAAAGCTATTTTGGGCCTGTTGGATTTATTATCGTAAATTATCTTACAATTTGGTGTATTGAGCGCTTTGATTTGTAATCTCAATGTACATGGTTCTTGTATTAGTCCCATGTCCATATTATCTTTGATAAACCTTCGGCAAAGCACATCTGATGCAGCTTTGGAATGGTGAAGGTTTATCTGTAGGCATTTGATGTTGGTAAACATCAAAGGTTTGCCTTCATCTTTCTTGGGCTTATATTGATGTTTACCATTTTTTTTGCTGCTATTTTGGCCTTTCCCGTAGCAGCTTTAAGAGTTGAAGCTGCTGCTTTTGTGAGGTCTTCCGGCTTTTTCTTTCCTTCTTCACCTCTAAGACGAAGTCTGATTTCTCCGAATTTGAAGCTTACTTTAAAGTCATTCTTCTTCAAGGCTTCCATGGACTTATGGTCCACGGCCAGAGGGACCAAGGCGAACGTTTTCTCATTGGCCCTTTTGATGATACGCCAATCATCCACGTTGTACTCATTCTGCCCTTTGATGAGTCCTAAAATGTCCTCACTTTTATCTTTGGTACTACATATCAGGAAAGTGACCAACGAGTATCTGAGTGCGAGGAATATCTTTTTCCTCGACCATCACTAGGTTTGCCCTTTCCCATGGCTTTAGGTCTCCGATCAGCTCTTGAAGCCATTTTTTCGTGCTCTCGTTGGCGCACCTTAACACTAACCATCCGGATTTATAGATGGCACCAAGGAATTTCGGTTTTGTTTGGCTATTTTTTTGTTCGATTATCTTTTTCAGAATCTGCTCTTGAATGGCACTTATTTTCTCAGTTGTCAAGAGAGCTTTTGGAAATTTGTATGCTTTCTACAACTTGCTTACAGCTTACTGTACTTATTGTAGAAGGCATGTCTTTTTCTTTGTGCTGGGAGATAGTCTCGACCTCCTGAGGTTGTTTCACTTTTTTAGAGCCAGAAGCCTCAGAAGTTGAGTCATCAGAGCGGCCTCTCTTGAGATTATCTCCCATTTTTTCAGAAGAGGTTGAAGAGCCTGCAAATGTGCCTCGTCAACGGCTAGATCTTGTGGCAGTAATTTCTTCTTTCTCTTCATAGTAGCTCAAATGAGTTTTATTCTCTTATCAGAGTCTTTCAGCTTCAACTTCTGTAATGAAGTTTCAACTTCATCCTCTTTATTTTGGATGGTTTCAGCTTCGCTAGAGCAAGGATGACATATTTGTAATTGTGTCATCGTCGCTGTCATAATATTCGCTGAAGCTATCTAAGCTTTTAGTTTCTCTTATGACCTTGTCAACCATAGGAACTGTTTCCTTGGTTGATGTTTGTGATGTTGATGCTTTCACATCTCATAATTTTTGTTTTTTTTTAACTTTCCATGTGTGTTCCCACGAGTATTAGGGATAAACTTCTTATAGTATCCTGTAATTCTCAAAAATAATTTTATTTACTTTTGAGTTGAAGGAAGCTTTAGGTTCTGAATTAGTATGGTTTTACGCCTTCAGTAGTTAAGATATGACCCAAATACTCTGTTTATTTTTCAAGAAAGTTAAATTTATCTATTTGTATTTTCAACCCTGCTTCCTGTAATTTTTCAAACGCCTTTTTTATGCTATTAATATGTTCATCAAAGATCAAAATATCGTCCAAATAAACTGCACATACTTTATTTATTAGGTCGTGAACTACTGAACTCATAAGACGCTGCAAAGTTGAGGGGCATTCTTCAGACCAAATGGCATTCGAACATACTCATAATTTACAAATGAAGTGTTTTCTTTCTATCTTTCTTTTTAACTTAGAGCTGATGAAATCCTTTTGGAAGATCTAACGTTTTGAAATACTGGGATTTACCCAATTTGTCAAACATGCTTTCGATGTTCGGCATGGGAAATTTATCGCTAATCGTTACCTCATTTAGTTTTCAGTAGTCTATTACTATTCGCCATTTGAAAGGCACAACATTTTATATAATAATAATAATAATAAAAATTCAAAAATCACAAAAATTATTATAATAATTATCATATTATTTTTTATTTTTTTTTAAAAAAAGGTTAGTTAAAAGTAATTCACTTTTTACTTTAATTTTAAAAAAGAAATAAATGACTTTTCCTCGTCTATTTTTGTTAAATGTGCTTTTAAACAAAAGTATTCTATTAAATTTACAGTCGCTTTTTCTCCTTCGAGAACCATAATTATTTCTACTACTTTAACAATTTTTATTTGTTTTGTTCTGTTTCTCGTTAAGACCATACTAAATACAGGGTATTTCACAATTCGTGTGCAAAACTAAAAAGGTTGGTAGATTTCGATGAGAAATTAAAAAATCGTATGTGAGGTGAAGGGGGTCTATTTTCAGTGGTTACCGAGATATTTAAGGTCAAAGAAAATTATTTTCGAAGAGTAACCATCAGTTCGACTTTTCGCAGTAAATTTCAGCACTCACTGTAGAGACCTTTCAAAAAATGTATTTGCCATAGAAATACTTTGAAAGGACAAGATGATTCATTCTTTGAAATAAAAAAATTAGCAAACAATAATTTAAAGACTTATTTCATTAAAAATCGAAAATTTTTAAGATATTTTCAAATTAAGTTACTTTTTTTATCAAATATAAATTTACAGGAATGTGATATTCGTACAACTCCCATTTTAGAATTATTTATGAAAAAAAGTTGAGACGATTTCTACACAATTTGAAACATCCTCTTAACATATGTTAAGAAGTACCTTTTCTAGGGTTGACAGAAATATATTATTTATAATTTCCTATAAATTTATTCGTCTTTGTGTTGAAAAATTATGGTTATCTAAAAATCTTCCAAAATGCTAAACAGATAAAAGTAGAGTTTATAGAGAGCTAAAATGGGCTTCAGTTGAATGAATGAATGATGATTAATATGGTGTCAAATTTTCTTTTTATTTTTCTTTTAAGTTCTTATTTGAATTTTTCCATAACTTTATAATGGCAAATAATAGGAAATTATACACTGACTCGCAAAATTCAATGGAAAGTAATTGATATAGTGCGTTAAATATTTAATGTAATCTTGTATTTGCATTTTTTTCGAATCCTCTGAAATTATGGTGCGAATCGATAATTATTACATACGATAATTTTTCGTATCTTTTACTTAAATTAGGGTTCGAAAACGATAATTACGGTACGGTTGGCAGCTCTAGCGCAAAGGCAACTTATTATTTATTATTAAATTGTAAAAATTAAAGATTCATTCTTAGTCTGCAATCAAAAGAGTTAGGTCACAACTTCTTCAACTTAATTTATAAATTAATTGTACAGTTAGTTTTTTGTGAAGTGAAAAATAAAATGTAATATAAATAAATTGTGAATTCTAATCCCATAAATAAATAGTTTTATTTTAGAATAAAAGTGTGAAATAAAGTTGTATAAATGTATATAATTATTACTACGTAGAAACGAACACTAAATTCTAAAGAATTATAAAAAATAAAATAAATTGACTAACTAATAAATTACTTTAAAAAAATATATATATATACATATAACAATTCTTGAAAGTGGTACCAATAATAACAATATTAGTAGAAATTCTACTCAAAATAGAAATTCTAATCAAGTTCAACCTACGGATGTTGATACTTTAAGTACTAATAATGAAGTAAATCAATTAAGTGACAACGATTTTTTTTATAAACTAGCCTCGGAAACACGAAAAATTTACGTCGTTTTAACTAAAAAACAAGAAAAATTTATTGTCATGATAGATATTGGTTCTACAATCAGTTTGTTAAATTCAAAGAGTGTACCACATAAAATTTATGAAAATATGATAGGTGAAAAGGTAAAAATTAGTACTATAGAGGGTCCTATTACAAAACGTATAGAATTTGTAAAAATTTTATGTCATGAAGAATTTAAGTTACCGCAAAACGCAAAAATGAAGTGGATTAAATTAAATTTAGAAAAACCTTATGATATTTTAATAGGAATGGATTTTATTGAAAATAACGTAAAATTAATAGATATGACAAATAAAGAAATAATTTTAAACAATAATTCTAAAATTCCATTTTTTAATAAATTATTGGAAGAAGAAGTGAATATATTAGAAGAAAGTGATCTAATAAATATGAATTTAGAACATTTATCAAAAGAAGAAAAATCTGCAATTCTAAAATTACTTGATAAATACCAAAAATTATTCTTTAGGGAATAAATTGACTGGCACTACTAGTACAGTTCATGAGATTAGAACAACCACCAATGAACAAATAAACTCTAAATTATATATAAAATCAACATCAACGACCCACAATATAGAGAAGCTTTTGAAAATCTAAAACTTTTGATAGCCTCACATCCCATTTTAGAATACCCTGATTATGAAAAACTTTTCATTATTACAACTGATGCTAGTGAGTATGCTATTGGAGCCGTTCTATCACAAGAAGGTCATCCAGTATGCTACGTTTCAAGAACCTTAAATAAACATGAAAGAAACTACAGTGTGACAGACAAAGAATTTCTTGCTATAGTTTATGCTGTAAATTATTTCAGACCATATGTTTATGATAGAAAATTCAAGATCATTACAGACCATGCACTTATAAAATATTTAAACACAAAATATAAGGGTAAAGAATTTTCCCAAAGGAATCAGAGATGGCTTTTAAAACTTCAAGAATATAATTTTGAAATAGAATACCTTCAAGGTAAAGAAAATAAGGTAGCTGATTTTCTTAGTAGAATAGAAAACAGCTCTCAAATAAATAATGACAACAGCAGTGAATCCAACAGCAGTGAATATAAGCAGAAGTAGAGGATAAAGACTACAGTAAAGTACAGCAATATATTATACAATTATTCTTAGGAAATAAAACAATAAAATTTATTAAATCTACAAAAAGGGCACAAGAAATAGAAAATGAAAACGAATGTCATAAGCAAATTTCTTTGTATCATACCAAAGAATCTTTGCATAGTGGTATAAATGAAACCTATCAAACATTGAAAAATAAAATTTATTTTCCAAAACTTTCAGAACATATAGTACAACTAATAATAAATAATTGTTCGAAATGTCAAGCAATAAAATATGATAGGAGTCCAATTAAACCGAAATTAAATAATACAGAAACACCTGCTCAAAAAACTGAAGTAATACATACATTTAGATGTTTTACATATATTATTTTAAACAAACTTTCGTTGTAATTATAGATAAACTGACTAAATTTGCGGTAGCATATTTAATTAATGATAGAAATTGGGCAAAAATAATCGCTGTAATACAAGGGTATATAGCTACATTTGGCAAACCGAAGAAAATTATTATGGACAATGAATTTAAATCAGAACAACTGAAGAGATTTTTACAGAAAAAGGAAATCGATATACATTGGACCAAACCCAACAATCATACCGGTAATGCAGATGTTGAAAGGTTACATTCAACTTTAATCGAAAAAGCCATTGACGAAAATATATCAATTGAACAAAAATTATACAGAGCAATAGGGAATTACAATAATAGGTTGATATTCAAGCATCGAAATGACCCTAATGGTAGCAAAAAACTTAACTAATATAAACACCTTCAATAGAAAAATTGAAACAAAAGAAAGCGAAATATATTCACAAATTAAATATAGGTAGGGAAGATTATATTGAAAAAAGAAAGGAAGGGTATATTAAAAATTATAGAAGAGTTAGGCACAAGGATGCACCATATTTTAGAAAATATCCGTAAGAAAATGTATATATCTTAAATATTAAAAGACCTTATAAATTTACAGATAACTGCGATAACAATGATAATGATGATAGGCACAGCACAATGGCTATTGCAAGTTCATCCATTATATGAAGAGAATGGTTATATTAAAATTAGGATAAAATATGTAGAAATAGCTAATAATACAGACATAATTTTACATATAATTAATCTAAATGAAGTATCAAACATTCTAGACCAACTGTACTTAAATATAAAATATTTGAATATAGAAGACAAATAAAATATATTAAAAAAACTTTTAAAATAAATAACTTTTTTATAAATAAAATTAAAAAATAATTTTTATTTCTCAGTGATATACACAAGAGAAGTTTCATTGCAAAATAAAAAATGATAGAACTCAGGTTAAATCCTTAAATTAAATGTATTAACAATATTTTAAAATTATATTATCTCGTTTGAATTTAAATGTTTGAACTATTATCAATGAATTGTGTAAATTTACAGCTTTTCAAGTGCATTAATAAAAGTTTGGGCATGAGTTGCAGTTAGACAATTGTGATTATAATCATGGATGCCCGAACTTTTATTAATTCACTTGAAAATCTGTAGATTTACACAATTCATTGATAATAGTTCAAACATTTAAATTCAAACGAGATAATATAATTTTAAAATATTGTTAATACATTTAATTTAAGGATTTAATCTGTTCTTCACTGAGAAAGAAAAATTATTTTTAAATTTGTAGTGCATTTTATTTATAAAAAGTTATTTATTTTTAAAGTTTTTTTAATATATTTTATTTATTTTGCAATGAAACTTTTCTTGTGTATATCACTGAGAAAGAAAAATTATTTTTTAATTTTTAGTGCATTTTATTTATAAAAGTTATTTATTTTAAAAGTTTTTTTAATATATTCTATTTTCTACTTTTTAGTCATAACTATTAATAATTTAGAAATGTTATGAGCCAATTTTGACAACATTTGAATTATTTCCGTAACATCGAATGATGTGATTTTTACAAACATTCAATGTAAAAGTCTTTCCTGTTCCAGCACCTCCTGTGATAAAAATTTTCAGTCTATCAAGAATGCTGGTCCTTAATGCTTGGAGTAATATGATTATAAAACCGTCTTTGCTCAATATTCATTGCTTGTAATGCATTTTGAAATTCAATATTACTCATTGCTCGAGCATCTGCAAAATCTTTTTCCCATGATTTTGACAATTCTTTATCTTTCAGGAAGTATTTTTAATTTTAATCTATATATAACAATTAACAATATTCTAATTCTTAATCTGTATAAATTTTTTACTTACGTCACGAACAGTCCAACGAGATAATATAATTTTAAAATATTGATTTAATTTAATTTTAATATTTTATGTCTCTGTCAAAAAATTAGTAATAAATGCTATTTCATCTAAAATATCTAATAGTCTACACTTTTTATTGTTTTAATAAAATATCTAGTAGTCTATAACTCGCCGTCAGCCACAAAGTTATTTAGTCGAGGGTTAGTAAGTTAATAAAAGTTATTTAATTAATAAAAAGTATTAAACAACGAAATTAAAATAATTAAAAGCATCATAATAGCATTCAAAATCTAAATAAACAAATTAAAATTAATGACCATTTTAATAAATCATTTTTAAATTTAAAAACAATAATAGAAGATGATAGATCAAAATTTATACAATCAATTAATCAATCAAATACACATATTAAAAATATAATAAGTAACAAAATTTTATTTTTAGACCAAGAAACAAAGCTAAACTATTTAAAAAATTATGTAAATCAAATTCTTGACAATATAGTATCAACAAAATGTAATATAATTCAACCAAGTATGCTAACTCCTGAAGAATTAGATTTATACAATGTAGATATTTATAAGCTAAAACTTTTAAAAGCAGGGGTCATGAAATATAAAAATAAAACATTAGTTTTTGCGATCAAAATTCCAAAAGATTATCTTGTAACAGAATTACAAATAATAAAACCACTGCGAAATAATAAAAATTTAGAAATTCATGAAAAAGATGAATTAGTAGTTGAGATAGATAATAAGATATATAGTTATGATGAAAAGTTGAGTTTCAAAGAGCTAAAACTATGTACATAAGTGAAAATTGTATAATCAAAAAGAAATGCTCTTGTATATATAATAAAATAACTAGTATAGGAAAATTAGATAAAGAAACTATTTTATTAAAGAATATGTATAACGATACATTAACACAGAGTAGTGACCAAAGAAATTATAAATTAAAAGGAACCTTTTTGATTAATATTAACAATTGTACAATAAAAATAAAAGAAATGAAATTTTATAATGAAAAGATTACAATACTTGATAAATATTACTATCCATCTGAAAATATAAAATTAATTAATGATAACCCTATTAATTTTGAAAAAATAAAATTTGAATATGAAAATAATATTGAAGAAATAAAAGATTTAAAGTTTCATAAAATTATTACACACAGTACAAATATAGGTATAACAGTCATAATAATTGCAATTTAGATAGGTATTAGAATAATTTCATATTGTAAAAATAAGAACGGATAGATTAGAATTATCAATAATATGAAGCCGGAGGATTCTGACCTAAAGCGGAGAGAACTTATATACATACATATATTGATCTTGAAAATAAGTTAAAATGTATGGAAAATTCCGACTTGCCGGACTATTATAAAATAAAAACAAATACAAAACCAATGTCGTGGTAAATTGCTAAAAACGATTTTCTCAAGCTTTTAAAATCGTTTAACATTATGATATACCTATATTATTAATTTTGCTGATATGCAATTTTAATTGATATAACCGTTTAATAACCAAAACTTTATAATGCTACTTTTTCCGTTCTCACTAATTATGCTGAAAATGCATATACGAGGGGACTTTCAAAAGTTCGCTGAGTAATATTGATAAAATACAAGAATAATTATTTTTTAACTCTATTTTATTGCTTATTACTTGAACATTTTTCAACATAATTTCTATTAATTTCTACACATTTTTTCAAACGGTATATCCATCTTTCAAAGCAGTGTTCAAAATCACTTTCTGTCAACATGGCAAGTTGTTCATTCACAGCTGAAATGATGTCCTCACGGCTTTCAAATACCTTTCCCCGCAGTGGTTCTTTAATTTTAGGGAATATCTAGAAATCACTAGGCGCTAGGTCAGGTGAATAAGGTGGTGGTTCAATTGTATTAATGCCAGAAAGCACGATGAAATCGGATGTTTTTTGTGCACGGTGAGCAGGTGCGTTATCATCATGTAAAAAATAGCGTCTTAGTTCTTTTTTAGGACGCCCTTCCAATAGATTTTCAAATACTTTTAGTAGACATGTACTTACGTACCAATCAGCAGTAATCATAGAACCTTGATCCAAGGGTAAAGCTGCAATTACTTTCTTGTGGTTGAAGAAAATAGCGTACATTGTTTTTGTTGCAGACTTTTGTCGAAGATCTTTAATTGGTGGAGACGCTCCTTTTTCAGACCACACCATAGACTGACTCTTTGTTTCTGGATCACTTTTATAGAACCAAGCTTCGTCACCGGTAACAATATTTTTGAAAGTAGAGGACTGACCATTTTCAAATGTATTTAAGAAAAATCGAGCAAACCGTACACGAGCCCCTTTTTGCTCATCTTTCAGGATACGAGAAACCCATCTTGCACATTTTCTACTATATCGAAGATGATCATTCAGAATACGTGAAACTGCAGTGACATTTATCCCTACCTGTTCAGCAACGACTTCCTCTGTCACCCTTGGATCTGCGTCTAATATTGCTTTCACCATTGCTACATTAGTGTCATCTGTAGATGTTCTTGGACGTCCTTCTCGTGATTCGTCCTTGACACTAAAATATCCTGTCTGGAATCTGCGATACAACTTTGAAATAGTCTCAAGGCATGGAACATGGTCGGCAAAAGCATCTTTAAATTCTTCTAAAATATTTACTGGTTTTAATATTCTTCTAAAACCGTACAATATTGCAAAGCAAATTTCTTCTTTCGTAGGTGGTGGAATTTGCACATTACTACTTTCACTTGATTTTTTTTCCCTCGTTTCCATATTCACTTACACCTTTGATAATACTGTGATGAATTATTAGGACCTTCCTTTTAGAACGTTCCCTTTTTAGGAGGGGGAGACTCAACGAACCTTTGAAAGTCCCCTCGTATTACATAAAATGTAATTTTAAGACAAAAGGTAATTATTAAATTGTAAAAATTAAAGATTTATTCTTAGTCTGCAATCAAAAAAGTTCGATCACAACTTCTGCAACTTAATTTATAATTGGAAAGTTAGTTTTTTGTGAAGTGAAAAATAATTTGTGAGATAAATAAATTGTGAATTCTAATCCCATAGATAAATAATTTTATTTTTTTATTGTTTAATCCTGCATACAATTACAAAAGTCACGCGCATCACAAAATTTAATCCAGAAATTTCTGATGCTATTTGATGCAATAATTTCAGCATCAATTGTATTAAAAATTGCTCATGATAATTGTAGTAATGGCAAGTGTGCACATAATCATTCTTCTAATTGTTTCAAAAATTAAATCACCCTGGATTAACAAAATAGCCATACTAGTACGTGCAGTGAGAAAACTTCTTTCCAAATCAATGCGTAACCCAGTAGTACCTTCTAGTTACACATTTTACTATGAAATAAATTACCATTAATGAAATTTTTTTGAGCAACTGAAATCAAATCATCAATTTGAATTTTTTTTATTGATTTATCGAGAATAAATATAATACTTCTTATTTCTTTAATAAATGTATAGAGGTGCATTATTCAGTTTTTTTCCAATTACAGTATAGTTAAATATGTGGTTAATTACCAAAGAATAAAGTTTGGTAAAAATATGAGTCTGTGAAAACATTTAAACAACTTTTTTTTTTTTAATTAATCTTTAATTTAATTCTCCGAATACAACTTAATTATATTTACAACCTCACTTACGACGTTGCTCCAAAGAATAAAAATTACAAACTAGAACTTAGTAATAGCAGCTTATTACTTAAATCTAACTTCTTACTTGTAAATTTCGAGAAAAACATCACGTTCCAAAGACTTGTTAAAAATATGTCTCACAAAAATTTGCTGACGTTTGCGTCTAGAATTTTTGTGTGAAAATTTGAATTTCATGAAATATGTAAAATAAAATGATGGTTAGGTGAATTTTATATAACTCCCCCCACCTTAAAATGGTTTGCGGGCCCAGCAAACTGATGCATTTTTGGTTTCTCCTTGATTTCTGTCTTTGATACGCTCTGATATTTTCCTTAATTGATTTATGTAACTTAAGTTTATAAATGGCAAAAATTATAGTAGCTAAAATTAAAATTGTAGTAAAGCTTAATGATGTTACGTTTACTATCTTATTCTTAAAACCAATGTATTCAATTGTTTTCCTGTTTTGAATATTCGCTATGTTCAAGTTTTCAAGTGTTAAGTGGTGTTTTAATTTTACAAAATTTACATTTGTAATTGGGATCATGATATTGCTTAAAAATTTATCTATTTTATTCCTGAATATATATTTGGGAATGGAATCACTAATGCCTTTACGTATTTTTTTTTACCGAACACGGGAATGCTAATAACGAAAATTAATTTGTTATTTCGTATAGAACATTGTTTTTTTAGATAAGGCAAGATTGTTGTTGAAATATTATACTTGTTTTTTTCCTCTTCAGTAAGTATGTCGTGTGATAAGATGTTGAGTTTACTCATAAGAATGATATTTGTTATTTTCTCTAATTGTTTATTAAGTGTACTAATGTCTTTATAAATTTGAAAGATAACATTTAATTTTTCTACCATGTTCAAAACGTTGCTTGTTTTATTTGTAATATTTATAATTCAGAAAAGTATTCAAATGTGTTTCTTTTTTATTTATGTGATCGGCAATGTCATCAACATTTTTGATTAAATTATTATTCATAAGAACTTGTTTGTTCAATTGATTTGTTATTTGCTTAGAGTTTTGATCTAAATTGTCAAAATGATTAGGTGTGTGTTGAGATTTCGTGTATTAAATTCGATTGTAGCAAGTATTGTGTTGTATTCGTTTAAGTCAATGATGTGTAGTATTAAAATGTAATTATCAACTATAAGTTGATTTTCGAGTTGGAGTACAGTGAAGCCATTTTCATTATTTATTGTTGTTATCTCTATTGATGCACTACATATAAATGGGAGTAACAGTAGAAAAAAAAATTATTTAAGGTTTTAGTTTTGATATTTGTATTTTCGTTTCTTTTGGTTAGCATAGTATTTTATGTTGCATTTTGTGCTTCTATGACGTAATCAATTTGATTTTCATAATTTGTTAGTTTTTTGTATTTAGATTTATTTTTTATGATATTTCTGTTACGTATAATTTTATCTGAAAGTTCATAATTGGTATCACGTTTTTTATTCAGTGTATTTATTTTATTCTTTTTATAATTTTGAAACTCAAAGGTTCCTATTTCTTCGCGGGTTAAGTTTTTGTTTATAAAATCAACAGGGCGTAATTTAGTTGTGAAGTGAATAGTGTTTTGTAGGCAGTTACTATTTTATAAATTTTCATCTTTAGATTTTTCCATTTCTAGTATTCTTAAATGTTCATTTAGTGTGCCGTGAAGGCGTTCTACGTCTGAATTGCCTGTTTTGTTACTTGCTGTAATAATATGTGACTCAATTGAATTTTCTTAAAGGAACGCATCTTTCATTGTAGTAAATGAGTTTGTTCATTATTCCTTGGAATTTAATTCGTTCTTTAAAAGCCTCGAGTATTGACACCCATGTTCTGTCGTTTAGTTTGTGTATGATCGCGTATTTAATAAACTTATCGATTGTGGTTAGATACATTATGTTTGAGAACCAGGGCCCTATTGCACCAACCACTTATCACTTATTATTTATCAACTTTTCAAAAATTTCAATAAGTTTGTGTTGCACCAAAACAAAAATTGATAAGCAAATTGAAAAGTCCTCAGTACAACTTTGAAAAGTGATAAATGGGAAATTTTTCAGATTACTGTTGCACCAAACATAATTTGAGTAAGTGATAAGTATTCTTTTACAAAGTGATAAGTTTAGCAATTTTAAGCATTTTTTTACTGTTTTGTTCCACCAACGGTATTTTCTAATTGCTTATCAATAATTAAATTGATAAATTAAGCACAATATTGATAAGAAAAAATTCACTTTGCAAATTCATTTCGAGTGTCATCGGTAGCGTGTTTAATTTTTTTTTTAAACTTTAAGTGTATTTTCTTAAACACTTGTATTGGAAAAAAAAATGTTTCGTTTTGAAAGGTTATACGAAGAATCTGAAGAGTTTAAAAAGCGTGAAGTTAAAATAAGAATTAATTACTTATTGGAGTTGTAAACAGTAGAAGATTTTTGTTTAACGTTTAATATGTACTTTCAAAGCTAAACCGAGAGATTGTGCTTTTTTAAGTATCACTTTTCACGCTTCTTTTTTCTTCACTTTACTTACTGTGTTATTTTGGAAAGAAGCAAATAACACACTCTAGAAATAAAAAATTTAATAATAAACATCCAAAAAATTTGAAATAAAGTCTTACCTTTTTTTCTTTCACCATTTGCAAAACAGCTAATATTTTCTGTTTTGAGTCTCGGCCCATTTTACAAAAAATCACAAAAACTTATTACTCGTAAAAACCAACTAATAAGTTCTAATTACTCGTCAACAATTCAAACTAATTATTAAATTGTTGTGTACAAAAATACACAAAAAAAACACAAATTCAAAATAACGGATAAATCTATTATTAGCGTTTTTCAATAAAAAAATTCTATATATTATATAGATATTAATATATATAGAATATAATATTGTATAGGCATAATAATAATGAATAATAAACTACTTATCAATGCAAACAACTTATCATTTTGTGATAAGTCATGTTAATTTTTTGGTGCAATACTTATCATTTTAACTTAGCAAAAATTGATAAGTTTTTGAAATTGATAAGTGAGTAGAAATTAAAATTTTCTTGGTGCAATACTTATCACATACACTTATCAAAAAAAATTATTTTTGATTAGTTGATAACTAGTAAGTGATAAGTGGTTGGTGCAATAGGGCCCAGATATCCATGTGTACTATGTCATTAAAATTGCTTGCTGTTTCGGTTATTTTAAATGGGAGTTTCATCTTCAAAATTAAACTTTAATTGATTTTCATTGAAGGAAATATCCATGGGTTCGACATTGTTATTATAATTATTATAACCATTGTTGTTTTGATGGTTAGCTGTACGATAGTTTCTGGATTGTACTCGTACACTGTTAGTACTATTATTTCTGATGGTAGAGTTTCTCTATTGTCCACTGTTGGTGTTGACGTTTCTTGTCATTGTTCTTTGGTCTGGCCTGTAGTTATTTTGGGGGTTATTAGTACCATTATTGTTTGGATTAGTAGTTTTTGGTATTAACTTGTTGATTAAGACGATTAGAATTATTATACCTAAATGTGGGGTTGCGTTGGTTGTTAGAGTTATTAAAACTTCTGTTATTATATTGTTTAACTGCAAGTCTTTGATTAGACTGGATTAATTCTGTGTTATTGTCGTCACTTAAAATAACTGTGTTGTTTATTCTACACAATAAGTTGTTGATGTTTCAAAAAAATTTTCGATATTAGAATCGTATCTACATATTTTGAGTTCGTCAATTAGATCTACTACCGGTGTTCTTTCACCATGATTTTTTTAGTATGTTTTTCAATGCTTGCCATGTTACCGTTTTTAACTAAAGTTTCTTTTGCTTTGGTGTGATGTAGATAATGCTTTTAGCGGTGTAATCTAAAGTTTGTCTATTTTCAGGGTCCATTTTTTTTTTTTTGTATTCAAACAATTTATAATTTTGAACAATAAAATTTCTTAATGTAGGTGAATATTTTAGAAACAAAAAAAGAAAAGAAAAAGATAGATAGAGTGAACAGTCAGTCAATGATAGGTCTTGATAGTGAACGGACGGTCAATGATAGGTCTTGACAGTAAATTAATACAAAAGTTATTAAAGATTTGTAATTATATTTTGAACATAATAAATAAATGTATTACGATACGGTGGCAACCTAAAAGTTGTGTTTTATTATAATAAAAGGAAAATATAATATATTTCAAATAAAAGTACTACATTAAAAATAAAAAAAAGTTTATCTTAACGTTGCAACTTGCAAGAGATATATAAATTTATTCTACTAAATTTGTTTTAATTGTTTTTATTACCAGTTAATTTGTTTTTTTTTGCAGGAAAGAAAAAAAAATTCTTAATAAATGATAATACATTTTTTTTTATTTAATTATTACAGTTTGTAGTGGAAATATTTGAATATTTGTACAGAAGGTGAATAATTTTCAAATAAATTTAATAGGATTGAAAAAAAGGGTACTTGCTTTGATTCGACCTGTAGGGTGTTTTAGTAGAAATTTTCCTGTTGATTGTAGAATTAATGTTGTTCGGATTGTTTTTGATCTGACAGCTCTGGTTTTCTTCTTGCCGGATTTCAGATGTCCTTTATTGTTACGCTGAAGAATTTTGGCTGCTACAAATCACTGATAATTTTAATTTAATAGATTTGGATTTGATTTTACCTGACTGTGAATACATTAAATTGAAAAGAAAAATGAAATTAGAATTAGAATTCATAGTTATTAACTTATTAATTTCAAATAAAAACAATTTTATTTTAAGTTAATTTGATAATTTCATAGGTAACAAAAATGTTCTTGTTATTCATATGAAAAGAAATTATTTTATGAAAAATTTGATCACACTGCAAATCTTACATATATTATGTTTACTGCATTCTTTTGTTTTAAGCTCCGCTAATAAAAATGTCAACAAGCAATTTCATTACTTATATAAAATTAAATAATTTATGTTTAAGGTACATATGTATTATAGATATTCTTTGTAAATTATTATATTTGATATACATATTTTTTATGCATAAATTTAGTAACAATAATTTTACATATTTTATGTATAAAATAACGAATTTATTCAATAAAGAATTATTAGCTGTTTTACAGTGAATTCAAGCCTTTTCTTCAACTTTTTTTTAGTGAGGCTCCTAAAGGCACTTTAAAAAAACTATCAAAAGCTGTTCAGGTATTGTGCTTGAATACAGCAAATCATTAGAGTTCCACAGGTATTGTACTTGAGCAAAGAATATCTTCGTAGTCCTTATTGGTTATTTGTACTAGGAATATCTTTATAGTCCTTATTGTATATTTTTACTACGAATATCTTTGTAGTCCACATTTTGTAGTTGAATCATCGTAACATCCGGTGGTGACCCCGACGTTCTGGAAAAAACAATTTTTAAAAGACAATCCGAATTAGGAAGTGAGCTTGAAAGGCTGTTCACGAATTACCAAACAGATTCCGAATCTAGAAAAACGAAATTCCATTTGAAAGATCGAATAAAGATTTTAAAAACCATCATTGCAAGATACAGCAGATAATTATCAAGAACAGCCTTATTTTTAAAAACTTCACTCTGAAACTGCAAAACCAGTTTACGCACAGCACAAACTTCAAATGACTGATCTTTTGGCTAAAAAACCAGAAACGCAAATTTTACCAAAGGGTGCTTCAACGAACACCACAAAAAAAGGCAATGAGGAAAACTCGGAATTAAGAAAATTAGTACGACGTCAAAAAACTTGAGTGAAAATGATCGCTCATGCGCTTTATGAAATAGAATCTAATCTAGATATACCACGATCAAGTGGTATATTACAAGGTTTAAAGTGACTCATTGCATCAATACCAGACTGAAATAAGGAACAATCATTAGTCCATTTCAGAGTTGATTGATACGGAATTAGAGGATTATGATACAAAACATTATTTAGAACTGTAGACATGGATTCAGGACACAATTATTTAGTTATATGAAAAACTTGATACGAACACTTCGACTGCACAGGCAGCACAACTTAAATCTACAATGCATGTTAAATTGTCAAAAATATATATATAAAAATTTGATGGGAATTATTCACAATGGCTCCAATTTCGAGTTTTATACTTACAGTTGGTACACAACCAATCAATCGATGAGTCCCAAAAAATGTTATATTTAGCAAGTAACTTAACTGGAGAAACTTGCCGCTTAATACAACATTTACCATTGTCAAAGGAAATATACTCTGCCGCATGGGAGATTCTTTGCAATCGAAATGATAAAAAACGTGCACTAGTTAATGAATTACTGAAAAGATTTTTTAGACAACCTCCTTCACAACAAGAGTCAACTAACGCTAATTAATCTCATCATGACGTCACAATGGAATGTATTATGGGTATGAATCATCTTGGCATTCCCACTGATACATGGGATCCAATCCTGATGTATTTCTTAACCAAGAAATCGGATAAGAACATCTTGACCTTATATGAACAATCTTCGACATCCACAATAACATTACATCCTCTAAAAGATTTATTGCAATTTTAAGAGACAAGATTTCAATCCAAAATCACATGTACCAACCGCAGCGCTGATAGGAACATCCAGCCAAAATTACTGTAATTGTAAACAACAACATCCTTTATATAAATATGAATCACTTAAAACGAAAGGGTTAAAAGAAATAATAGATATCGTGGAAAAATTTAACGTTTGCTTTAATTACTTACAAGCGGCACACATGTCCAATAATTGCAAGTCGAGAAAATATGTCAAATGTAGAAAAACACATCATACACTCCTACATTCCTACAGAGGAACAACTTGAACTACAGAAAGACATCTTATCAAATAAAACAATTTAGAAAGAGGCGGTGAACTTAGCAGCGTCCTGAAAAACACCCATCAATAACTAGGGTTTGCTGGGTACATTTAAATTGAAAGTTGCAACTACTTAGGCTCTCAAACCAACTTCATTACTGATGTCTTGGCGAAAAAATTAAAATTGCCTGAGGAAAAGGACCCACTCAGAATACGAGGACTTGGTAATGGCAAACAACAGACTACACTATTTGGATGGATTATAGCAGGAGTTGTTCAGCAACATTGTAAACGAAATATATTTTCTGGTATTTGTACAAAAAAATTCTTCTGAATCCAAACTCAATGAACAAATGGAAAAATTTTGGACGTTAGAAGAACCTGCAAGAATTGCAGAGCCAACTACTAAGGAGGACATGATGTGTGAGACCTTTCTCAATCAAACTGTTCAATGCGACAATACTGGGCGCTTTATAGTACGACTCCCCTTTTATCCAGAAAGTTAAGGTCAATCAAAAGATTGCACGTCTATATGCTATGGAGAGAAAATTTAAACGAGATAACGATTTAAAGCAGCAATACAAAAAGTTCATGGATGAGTATCTAAGACATGTGAAAAAGGTTTCAAGTAATGACATACCTGATTCTTCTTATTTCTTACCACACCATTGCGTGTTGAAACCTGAAAGCTCAACAACTAAGTTACGTGTCGTGTTCGATGCCTCAGCCAAAACATCGTTAACCATCATCATCACATCACTTAATGACATTCTTTATACAGGACCAAAGGTGCAAAACGATATTTTTTTCTGTTTTAATACGATTTTGACTACCAAAGTATGTATTCATGGCAGACATAGAAAAGATGTACAGACAAATCATAATGTGTACATCCTAACGACAGGAAATACCAAATGGTGATTTGGAGAGACCATGAGCAACAAATATTAAGATATTTTAAACTACAAACAGTTACTTATGGAGTTACCACAGCTCCATGTCTCGCTATAAACTGCTTACAGCGACTAGTTGATGAAAATCGAGTGAAATATCTATTAGAAGCTACATGCATTGTTGAAAATATATAGGTCAATAATGCGATGGCAGGAAGTGACAGCTTAGAAGAAGCCTTACAGAAAAGAGATCAGATAAACAACATTCTATTGTTAGCTGGTTTTAAATTGAGTAAATGGTGTGTAAGTCATCCGGCATTATGGCACAACATCTATTCTGAAGATAGGTCATCACACCTAGAAGTATATGAGGATGATCAGTACCATATAAAGACGCTTGGATTAAGTTAGTTTTACAAGCATGACGAATTCCTCAACAGTGTTAATGAACAGCAGTCAGACACTAAAGTAACAAAGAGAAGAATTCTTGCAGAATCGCTCATTTTTTCGACCCATTGGGGTTTCTGAATCCAGTAATCATCTGCAAAGCTTATATTGCAAAAGCTATGAGAACTTAAACTCGACTGGGACGCTGCTGTTCCTATGGAAATACATTCTCTATGGTGCAAATTTCGTTCTTAATTAGGATATCTAAAAGATATTAAGGTAGCCAGACACATTTTTAATCATAAGGTACCAAAATGTACAAATGCAGGCATTTTTTGACGCTTCAGAACAATCTTATTGAGCCGCAATATATATTCGCTCCGTCTTACTAGATGAAACAATCACAATGCGACTACTATGCGCAAAATCGCGACTCGCGTCATTAAAAAAGATCAGGTTGCCCCGTCTCCAGCTATGTGCTGCTAAACTCTGTAAACGAATTAGTAAATCGATTCAAACAATATCTCCACTGGACAGCTCCATGTCATTTTTGGTCTGACCCAATGATAGTATTGTCATGGATCAACTCTGGTTCCGCGAAGTATCACACCTTTGAATCTAACAGAATTGTTACTATCCAAGAATTATCATTTCCTGAGCAATGGCACCATGTCGCATCAAAGGAGAATCCTGATGACCTTTTATCACGAGGGACTAACTTAGAGACATCCTATGGTTTTACGGTTCCCCTTTTTTGTATGGGCCGGAAGGTAGATAGAACGCTTAGCAAATAATCATTAAAACTGTTAGAAAGGAAAAACCTAAAACAACATTAACAGCATCCACTATTTCAGAAATTAACCTTCAAGACATCAAACACTGCAATTCATTTAGTCGACTGCAAAGGATAATGGCATATGATGATCGCTTCATCAAAATAAAAGACCCATGACATCCAAAGCACGGTCTTTTAGTTGTGGAAGAATTAGATGCAGCACTTCTAAGTATAATCAAAATTATACAAAAACAAGACTTTTGTGGTGATTATACCGAATTAGAACGACAAAACTCAGTTAGTTCACAAAGCCCGCTCCTAAGTTCAAGTCCCTTCATAGACGAGCAAGGAATTATTCGAGTTGGAGACCGATTAGAAAACGCTAAAATAGGATACGATGCGAAATATCCGATACTGATCTCATATGGCCACTTTGCCACAAAGATGATATTAACAGATTTACACGAACGAAATTCACAGGTAGGACCACAAGCACTACTCGCTTTATTACGACAACGTTTCTGGACCATTAAAGGCAAAACACTTGCTCGTTCTGTGGTCCAGAACTGTGTTCGTTGGAGCAAAGCAAAACCAAGGTTCATGTATCAACTAATGGGCAACTTACCTGTCCATAAAGTACAGCCAGCCAGACCGTTTATGAATACCGGTGTGGACTTTTGTGGACCCTTTTTTATCCATAGCAAAAGCAGAGGAAGCAAAACTGTGAAAGCTTATGATGCCACTTGCTTCGCTACAAATGTTGTCCATACTGATTGCAATTTGTATTGTGACAATGCCACCAACTTCGTCGGCACCAACAATCAACTAAAAGAGCTGCAACAAGTGATTAATGAAGAAAGGGCAACTCAAGATATCATGAATTTTTGCGGTACACATATAGCATCGATTTTCACTTTATCCCACCACGAGCTCCTCATTTCGGAAGACTCTGGGAGGCTGCAGTAAAATCTACCAAAAATCTTTCCAAAAAAGGTATCATGGAAGCTTCTCTTACCTTCGAAGAATTCACAACCACGATGGTGGAAATAGAAAGCCATTTTGAACTCGCAACCGTGAACTGCTATATCGACTAACCCTAACGACCTGACAGCCCTGACTCCTGGCCATTTCTTAGTCAGCGAACCATTAACCTTCATCGTAGACGCTTATGCCCGACCCGTAAAAGGTAACATGACGTACAGGTGGGAACTAGTCGCTACCTTTAAACGCGAATTCTGGGAAAGATGGACTCGAAAGTACCTCTGAGAGCTGCAACATAGACACAAATGGAGACATCAATACAATAATGCTTATCCAGGAACAATGGTCATCGTAAAAGAAGATAACACTCCCATCTTGGCATGACCTCTGGGAAGGATTATAGAAGTTATCAAAAGCAACGATGGTCTTGTCCGTGTAGCCAGCGTGAAAACTGCTAATGGTGTTCTCAAAAGGCCAATCCACAAGTTAGCTCCACTGCCTATAAATACTGGAACCGTTGAAGATTATGATGCTGTATCACAAACAACCAAACGACCTGCCACAGATTCATCTGATGAAATTTAAAGTCACTCCGATCCAGGAAACGAGCAAACTAGACGTGGAAAGAGGTTACGCAGTAATACTGCCGTAGGACTACTATTAACTAAATGTATACTTCTACCAACTTTAGGATCTACACAAGCCATAGTTAAACCGTTCACTACTCAACCTGGACTTTATTTTGAGAGCATCGAGCTAGCTAAGCTGATGACAGATGATTGGAAACTAGTTGTATATTTCAACATGTCAAAATATTGGGACGAACTTGGACACATAAATAAAGGCATACTACAGTTACAAAATATTTGCAGCAAATTACATGACTCACAAACTTGCAATCTCACGATACAACAGTTTAAACAAACAGTGCTATTCGGGTCAGATACTTTAAAGTTTATGTCAGGATGTATACTTCAAGATAAATAACTACAATCCAAGCCCACAATCTATATTATAGCTCAACCAGTATATCATTCATTATGTCAACGAATTCACCAGCCTATTACATCCATCTCTCTTATATCAAATGCAGTTTAACAGAAGCAGAACAAACAATTTTTCCTGATATGATCGAACTGAAATAAAACATTGATGCTTTTAAAACTCACTAGCACTTATTAACCAAGGGTCAGAGATATGACATTTATAACTTTGCTCTGGGATATTTGACACTGGGAGTCATGGCCATATATTATGTATGTCATTCAACATCATCGTCTCAGATGTAAAATGGTACAACAAAACCAGCCAGTACCAGCAATCAGACGAAAACAAGCAGAATAATTCGAAATTGATTAAAACACACAAATAGTTAAGCTATCGTCAACGGGGAAAGGACGAGGAGAATGTTTGGAATTAGAATAGTTATAACACTAAGTTCAAATAAGAACAATTTTATTTTAAGTTAATTTGATAATTTCATAGGTAGCAAAAATGTTCTTGTTATTCATATGAAAAGAAATTATTTTATGAAAAATTCGATCACACTGCAAATCTTACATATATTATGTTTACTGCATTCTTTTGTTTTAAGCTCCGCTAATAAAAATGTCAACAAGCAATTTCATTATTTATATAGAATTAAATAATTTATGTTAAAGATATGTAGATATTCTTTGCAAATTATCATATTTGATATACATTGTTTTATGCATAAATTTAGTATGAATAATTTTACATGTTTTATGTGTATGAGAATGTATTATTTTTTCTATTAATATAAATGAAATATTTCTATGAAAAATTGGTGGTAAATATTGATTGATAAGCAAATTTTATGTATAAAAGAACGAATTTATTCAATAAAGAATTATTAGCTGTTTTACAGTGAATTCAAGCCTTTTCTTCAACTTTCTTTTAGTGAGGTTTCGAAGGGCACTTTAAAGAAATTATCAAAGGGTGTTCAGGTATTGTGCTTGAATACAACAAATTATTATAATTGCACAGGTATTGTACTTGAGCATACAAATATCTCTGTATTATTTATTGCGTATTTGTGCTACGAATATCTCTTCCACATTTTATATTTTGTACTACGAATCATCGTAATATACGGCAATTAAAAGCCTTTGCCGAAACATTGGTGACCCCGACGTGATGAAAGAAACAATCTTTAAAAGACAATCTGAATTCGGAAGTGAGCTTGAAAGGCTGTTCACATATTACAAAAAAGATTCCGAATCTAGAAAAACGGAATCCCATTTTAAAGATCGAATAAAGATTTTAAAAACCTTATGGGATGAGTTTCAAAATAACCATCAATCATTGCAAGATACAGCAGATAATTATCAAGAACAGCCTTATTTTTAAGAACTTCACTCTGAAACTGCAAAACCAGTTTACGCACAGCACAAACTTCAAATGACTGATCTTTTGGCTAAAAAAGCAGAAACGCAAATTTTACCAAAGGGTGCTTCAACGAACACCACAAAAAAAGGTAATGAGGAAAACTCTTGAAGAAACAGTAGCTACATATATACATATGTGTATATATATAAATGTGATTAGCTGATAAATGAGAATTTAAGTGTACATAATTCGTATGGTTCAGTCAAATAAAGTTTATGTTGGTTCTACAAAAATTATTGGTTGATGACATCTTAAAGCGGAATCCCGGCTCGAGCTCAGCGAAGGATATCCCATCAACATCTAGCAAATAAGTGATTCATAATATTTTTTTTTAGTATATGCATATACAAAAAGAACATGTTTTAGTCAGAATTTTCATACAGTAGTGTTTATATATAATTTCTTTCGGTTGAAAAGTAAAATTTAGAAACAAAAAAAAAAAAAAATTAGAATAATTCTCTTTTACATATACATACATATAGTACTATACATTATCTAGGGTTAAAACATTATATGGATAATAATATATTTTCTTGTCATTATCCATATAAAATCAAAAAAAAAGAGAAAGAAAAGAAAAAAAAATTGGTTATTGCGACAAAAAAAAAAGATATACATATAATATGTATAACATTTAACATTATTTTTCGAAAAAAAATGTGTTAAATTTTCCCAATGGAATAAACGTGTCTTCATTTAATTGAAGAGGTTCCCGTGTCTCCCATCCACCCAATAATGCTAAATATCCTATTGGTTCTTGAAATTTTTTTCACTATGTCGTTCTTTGTTTCTACTTTAGCACTTTGGTTGCTTTTTTTGCGTAATGTTTTACATAGCCGGTCTACGACTATGCTACGATTTTGAATGCGACCTCGAAACGGTGAGTACAAGAACCCTCGCTCTACTGAAGCGGCCGGATTTTAAGTAGACCGGTATGGACTCTACCAGAGGCTAGGGGTTAACTTGGTCATACTTCAACTCCATGGCTGAAGAACTATAGGTTAGCTCTAAAAATAACAGTTCAATTTTATGACGTCACTTTTAAACGAGTGAAGTAAACAAATGAAAAGTGATTTTATTCAAGTTTTAAATTTTAATATTTTACTATCAATAAATTCTTTTTTAAATGGTGTATTGTAGTGTGAAAGGTTGTAATAAAAGTTCTAATAAAAGAGACAATGATGAACATATTCAATTTCATGAAATTCAATCGAATCGAATACATATTTTATGTCATTCTCAAACAAATGCTATAATATATACGCTGTATGAATTTCATTTAAAAAATCTAGTGATCTATGATTTAAAATTTTTATTTAACAATTTCATTCGATCAGAAAGAAGATATCGAAATAATTTTCGGTAGCAATCGAATAAAACATTAAAAAGCATAGATTACTAGATATTTTAAATGAAATTTACATACACTTTATTCGATAAAGATACAAAATTTTGTGAATATTCATTCGATGCGATTGAAATTCCATCGAATTAACAATAATTCACCTGCCCGTTCAAAGTGAAATCAGTAAAAGAAATCAGAGTTATTAAAAATTTTAGCAAATTTCATATTATCATCTATCTTGTACCTATTTATTTATTCTCATATTTTTAAAGGTCTCAAGATCAGGAAAAAGATAATTTACCTAGTTGTTTACAACAAGAGTGCGCTCAAGTACAAAAGGAAAGCGTAAAAGATGTTGAAATTCAAACGGAGTATAATATGCATACTTTCACGTAATATAGTGTAACGAAATAAAGGCAATGAATTAAGCCAGGATGTTAGGTTGCTGTTCAACTACCTCCTAGGTGAACCCCTGCCGGTCGGATCCAGCCGCTTCAGTCCTGGGTGGGTTCTTGGGGTCACCCTGACGGAGGTTTCCTCGTCGTTACATAAATTAGACCGGCTAATTAACAAATTTCAATCAAAAAAAAAAATCAAGTTCTATAAGAGTGAAAGAATTATTTGGTATTGAGATCGCATCCGGGACTAAAAGAATCGCAGCGAAAATAAAATACCGAAAGGGTTCGCGACCTCCATCCGCTCCTCGCTGATATCCACCATTCACAAACGTTTAATATAGGTTCATTTGTGTGTTTTTTTCCTTTTCTTCTCTTTATTTAAAATAAAAAAAAATAATTGTATTTTGCTTTTTTTTTTTTTCCTTTTTATTTCTATAAATAATTAATTGATTGTCTTCATTTAAGTTTGTATTTGACAATAATGAATATGATGATTTAATTATAAATTTATTTATATTAAAATTATAAAAATTAATTTTATAATGTTTATCATTAAAAATAATTAAATGGAATTAATTTGTTGATTTTCAAGAAAAATTACTAATTTTAAATTTATCAATTTTATATAATTGTAAGATTTTCATTTAAATTATTATTATTATTAAAAATCCAAAAATTTTTTTTAACACATGGCATTAAAATATTTTTTTTGTATGACCATTAATTAAATGTGATAAATGTTTTGTAATGATTTTGATTGATATGCAATAAAACTGGTTATTTGATTTGTATTTACATTACAATTGTTATTAATAATTAAAGTAAAATTTTCATATGATTTATCTAATTTATTTGAGTCTATTTGAAAATTAATATAAAATTTTTTTTTCTCTAAATTTTTTTTTTCCTTTAATATACATATATAGGTATAATTATTCAATATTGAATCTCAAATATAATATTTATTTTTGTTTTAATTAAAATTCATATTTTTTTTTTTTTTTTTTTTTTTTTTTTTCTTTTCATTCTTTTTACATACAATTCTATTATTTCTTCAAGGTATCTTCTTTCTTTTTTTTTTCTTTTTTTTTTTTTTGTCAAAAATACATTTCACTTTTTTTTTGTTTTTGTTTTTTCCTTTTTTTTTTTTTTTTGTAACTTTCCGAAAAAAAAATCAATTACATTAATTATAATAGTATGTAACATAACGGAAAATTAATTTAAAATTTTTGATTGTTGGGGGATACCAACATAACTCCTGGGTGAACCCCAGCCGGTCTAATCCAGCTGCTTCAGCCTCGGGTGGGTTCTTGGGGTCACCCTTTCGGAAGTTATCCGTTTATTACATAAATGACCGGCAAAAAAAAAGAAAATCACCATTCAAGAAAAAAACCAGATGCTAGAAAAAGGAATTCGAGCCAGATCGAGACCATATTTTATCTGTGGGACAGGCAGTGAAAGAAGTATCCATCCCGAGGGACCAGCGACCTTCATCCACCATCGCAGACGTCCACTCTCCTCCCTCCTCTTAATTTCCTATTCCATTTTTTTTTTTTTTTTTTTTTTTTTTTTTTTTTTAAAGGAACCAAATAACAATAACACTCAATTTTTTCGTGGTCATTTTGATTCAAACTAATTCATTTATTTATATATATATATTTTTTTTTAATTATTTAGAAAATGCCATATATGTAAATTAATATTCTTTGATTTTAAATTATCATCGTACAATTTATTACTGAATTTAAAGTTTTAATAATGCTTCAATAAATCTCAATTACTTCATTTGGTTTTCTTTTTCTTTTTTTCAAAAAAAAAATGTTTTTAAATTATTAATTTTAATTTAAACCCTAATACAAACATTCGCGCTCTTTTTTTTTTTTTTTTTGTTATTTTCCTCTTTTTTTCTTTATCTATATACATATTCTTTTTCATTTCTTTATTTTTATTGTTTGCTACTATCTTAATGTTTTAAATTCTTCATGAACAAAACTTATTCCTGGTATCATTTCTTCAAATGAAAATTAACATGAAATTTATTTACACATGATTATATTTTTTTTTCAATTTAACTCAAAAAAAAATCTTCTTAATCAGAATGTTTTTTTTTGTTTTTTTTTTTTTTTTTTTTTTTTTTTTTCTTTTTTGAATAAATATAAAAATTAATTAGAAAAATCTTATTGTCTCACAAAAAAAAGTTAATTAATAATTACTTCCCTGATTAAATAACTACGAAAAATTATTTTAATTTCGAAATCTTTAAGTATTTATATTCTTTTTTTTTTTTCTTCTTTTTTCCTTTTTTTTTTTACAATATAATGAAATATAATTTAATATATACAATATATATATATATATACAATACTAAAAGAGAAAAAAAAAATGTGTACTTAACTAAGTCCTGCAACTGGAGCGCTGACCTGGCCAGGTGTAAACTGAGTCCGATGCATCCTTGCCGTTAATTGACATTCGTTGTACTCCTTTTTTTTTTCTTTATTTTTATTATATATTTTCACTTTAATTACTTATATGTATACGTAGGCATTCAGAAATGTTTTCTTCAATTTTCTTAATTTTGACTTTATATCTAATATACACAGTCTCATAAATGAAAAAAAATTAAAAAAAAGAAAAAAAAAAAAAAAAAAATCTTTCTTTCTATTATTTTATAAATTCTATTTTTATAACATTTTTTTTTTTTTTTTTTTTTTTTTTTTCTATTTTGTTACTTTTTTTTTCCATTTTCTTTAAAAATCAAATTAAATAAAACATGCATACTTTTTTTTTGTTTTTGTTTTTTTGTTTAAATCAATTTTTCAGAAAAAATTTCATATATAGTATATATTCAAATTTAATGTGAAAACAAAATAAAAAACCAAAAAAAATTAATTTCATATAATATCTTTTATCTTCTTTTTTTCAAAAATTGTTCTTTATATGATTTATTTATCTACTTTTATTTTTCAAATATAATATTGTTTTTTTTTTTTTTTTTTTTTTTTTTATATATATGTATGTATTTAAAAGCACTCACTCATTGTCAGTAATTTATTAATAATTAATAATAATAATATAATTACTATATATTTATTATATATATATATAGTTTTATTTATTTAAAATGTTATTTAATCTTAACTCCTGATTTTTTGGTGTATGTTTTTTTTTTTTTTTTTTTTCGTTCTTTTTTTTTTTTTTTTTTTTTTTTTTTTTTTTTTTTCTTTTTTTTTGTTTTTTTTTTTTTTTTTTTTTTTTTATTAATATTTTTTATTATAATTAAATATTACAAAAGAAAACCAAAAAAAACATTTTCATTTTTTTTCTTACTATGTTTTATTCATAGTTTTCTAGTTATTCAATTTTTCACTCAATATATATATAAATTTTGTACTTTGTTAATTTAGGGTCGTAAAGCTATTTTTGTATTGTAACACGTTTAAGATAAACAATTCCAAATAATTTATTTCAAAAAATTTTTTCTTTCTTTTCTTTTCCGTTCTCCTTTCTTTTCCTTTTATGATTTTAACACAGGTTTCACTTTACATGGAATTCTAAATATTTATGCAAAATGGTAGCAGCAATTATAGATTTTTTTTTTTTTTCTTTTTTTTCTTTTGTCAAATCATTTCATGTAAAAATCATTTACACTGAACATTATAAAAAAAAATAATATTTCCCAAAATTTAAATTTTATATGTTTTTTTTTTTTTTTGTCTTTTTGCAAGTTAAAATATTAATTATTCCACAAATCACAAATTAAATACTTGATTTAAAAATTATTTAAAATTTTCACTTTATACACGTGGCTTTTTATTTTTTTTCAAATATCTTATTTAATTGGCTCCAAATATTTTTTTAGAATATAAATTTATTGCAATTATTTAAATTATATTAAAATTTTTGGTTTATATTTAAAATACACAATAAAATTCAATAAATTAATGATATGAATTTACACTTAATCGCATCGAAAAATGAAAAAAATTTGCCCATTACAAAATGATTAAATTTTTCAAAAAAAATTAAAAAAAGAAACTTTTTTTTTTTTTTTTTTTTTTTTTTTCCTCATTACGCGCTATGCAATACACAACCTGAACCAATTCGAATCAGACTCCAGAAGAAAAAGGAAGGTTTAAAATTATACCTCCATTATATATACCTCATACTTAGCATATTACTCGTCTCTTAATTTCCTAAAATAAGGTAATTAAAACAACATTTAAGAGATCCATACCCGGTAATATGCATGAAGGTATATGAACATCATAGAATATTCCGGTATACTCCATATATTACTTGATGAGTAATATATAGCGAGTAGGTAATATCAGTGTAATGGGGTTCTTGACACAGTGTGTGTGTGAACTAGAAATTATTATATCATTATGCTATTTACTGAGTAAATTGGCCATAATGACGTCATGTGGGTCAAATAATATAAGGTATATGCACTAAACTTATATCGGGTAATTAATATGGGTATTAAATGATGAATACAATATGATGTATTTGCCGTCGGCAAATACCATTACATGTGTTTTAGGTTTTTAAGAGATTTTAAGAAATTGAATTTAAAAGAAAAGGTGAGTAAAAATTAAGAGAATTTTAATATGAATTAAATATATGTAATTCTCATACATTTTCTAGAAATCGCGTGATTTCTTAAATATAATAGAAAAAAATCACACCATCTCCAAAACAATGAAATGGATTACGAATTTTGTTGCTTGTGTGCAACGGATTTTCGTTTACAGTTCATTTATTGGAATTTTAAGTTGCAATTCCAATGAACTTCAGACTATATTTTAAAATATGAATTGAGATATATATTTTTAATGTACAGCCAACTGAATTTGTACAGTGGCGTACAAAAAAAAAATGACCATCAAAAAAAAATTTAATGTAGCTGTCGCAACAACACAAACTTTTCCACTGACCTGTCGAGGTGGAAAAGGTTGGAAAACGGCAGCAGGCAAATGAAAACCGGACAACTGTGGAGGCCCTTGTTGGGGAAGTTTGACCGAAAGAGGAGGTGGTCTGGGTTGCCAATGACAACAACGTGGGGCTCGTCCACGCCCTGAGATAGTCTTATGTTATACCAATTGAACTAGCCGGGCAAAAATATAAATACCAAAAATAAATGAGAGGGTGCGACACACACCTTAATCAAAACCCAACAACGAACCTACGCGGATATACCAGCATACACAAGTCAAGCACGACCATGAAGATTCTAAAAGAAAACTAGAAGACTCTAAAAAAAACTGAACGTCAGGGTCTATATGGGTTCGCAAACCACTCCACAGCACCTTCGTCTGGGAGGGTAAGGTGAACCACTGCGATTAAGCTGATAAAAGTGGAAATTCCAAAGGAAAAAAAAAATTGACAATGAATAGAAAAAATTTGAATTTAAATAGGAATCATTATTATTTAACAGCATTGAGTTACAAAAGAAAATCTTTAAAAGAATTGTATAGGCGACCGTCCTGTAGAGGAAAATTTAAGATTCATGAGTATGGAACAGCACCTAAGCGCATTTCTGTTTTAACGAAACTCGGTTTTAAATTTTTCTTCAAACAAAAAAAGATTATTACAATAAACCACACTAAGTATGAGGAAGACGATGTACCCGTGCAAAGGCTCTGTACGTCCTGACAAACAGTGTAAATCGCCTCTCATACCAAACCAAGGACAAGGAATCTGGACTGGCCCTCTTCTGACCATCCAAAATGCTTCAATATAAATCTGAATATGGATCGACCCTCTTCTGATCGTCCATCAAAACTTAACCTAAACCTACAAAAGGACCGACCCTCTTCTGATCGTCCTAAAAAAAAAAAATCTACATCATTGACTTTATTTTTATTTTATTTATTAAAATATTTTTTTTTTTGAATTTTGGACTGACCCTCTTCTGATCATCCAATAAAACTTAACCTAAATCTACAAAAGGACCGACCCTCTTCTGATCGTCCTAAAAAAAAATATAAACTCTTTTCTAAATAATTTTTATTTTATTCACCATAAATTTGGACTGATCTTCTTTTGATCTTCCAAAAAGAAATTTTCTAAATAATTTATTTTATTTATCGTCAATTTTCATAAAAACAAAAAAAATTAAAGGACCCGAGATTCATAATTACATGTTGCGCGAATGAAGTCTACTTTTCCAAACAAGAAAGTTGCCAAACGGAATATGATTGGTTGAGATACGGATAGGACGAATGGAATGGAAAGTTTCCATGACTAGTGCTACCAAAATCATCGAAACTCCATGTTACCGGGGAAATAAGGTATAGTGAATCAGAGACTGCAAATGGAACAAAAATTACATGATATCACAGATCTAATCGGGGCACCTTCGTCCACGTAGATCCCGTGACAGAACCAATCTGGTGTTAAAAGCAAAAAAAAATCAACGAATTTTGTTGCTACAGTTGTTACAAATCAAAAAAAATTTTCACCAAATGAAGATATGGCATGTTATCTCACTCGCGAACAAACCGAATAATTTAGTTAAATTTATTTTTTATTAAAAATCCGAATAATTGAATTACGTTTAATTTTTGTTAAAATTCCGAATAATCACTTTTATATAGCAAAATGTCGACGTGAAGAAGAAAAGAAAGAAACGTACAAAAAAAGAAAGAAGTTGCAGTATTTGGAACCGTAATCTGAAAAAAAAATTATATTATGTTTACCCTGCAGAAGGCAAAGTGAAGAAAATATATATATATTTACAATTAAAATGAACATGCAATGTTATATAATCATGCAAAACAAAAAAAATCAAAAAAAATTTATTTTCTTTTAACTACCGAAAATACTGAAGTATCAATTTTGCTCAGAATGTATATATAAAAAAATGCTACATAAGAGGTTGTGAGGTGGTGGACGTCAACGAGAGCAGAAGGGCGCCATCAGGACAACTTCCTGCTGTATTAACAAGTCTGAAACATAAATATTCTTCCTTCACTGCTATCATAAAATTAAATACAGAATGCAATCATGATCAAAAAAAAATTTAAATTTTGAAGTTAACTAGTTTAACAGAGGTTTTCAAAAAAAAATCAACTTAAATTTTGACTAAATCATCCATGAGGCAAGTCACCTGTGTATGATTAATAAAAAAAAACCCAGAGCACATGTAACGAACCAAATAGATAATTGCACGAAATCATTCGCCAATTTAAAATATTTCAAATTCTCAAAAAAAAATTTACTTATAAAGGGTATATATATATAATTCATTCAACGTCGCAAACGATAGTCCTGGTGTACGTAACCAAAACTACGTGTCATACGCCGAATGGATTATTTATATGTTTAACTACACGGTTTGACTATATCAATTACAAAAATGTCACACGAACATATACGCGCAAAGGTTACGGTCCTAAACGTACAAGACCGGCCTGACATCATATATGTCGTGAGCATGAATGAATTAAATTTATACTAGATACTTTGGCGATACAAATTTAAAGTTGAGTATACCGAAGAAAAAATGAATTTGTTATTTTTTTAAAAAAAAATTTCAAACCGAATAAAAAGTTACTATACTGAATCTAAACAAATTTTTAATAGTTTTTTTTTTTTTTAAAAAAACCATTCGTAAACTGCATAATAAAATTTCAGCCAGTCGCGTCGCAACAAAATCTCGGAGGTTCCTCCAAGAATTTTGGACATACGTGACCGGTGAAGAGAATTTATTACTCAAATTTCAAAAAAAAATTGAAATTCGATTAAAAGAGATCGCGCGCAAAAATTCACGTTTACTTTAAATTTGAAAAAACCGGGTTATTGGTGTGAGCGGAGAGGACGCGTGGAATGACAGATTTCATGTTTAGTGTTGCCACCGAACACAAAATCTCCATGTTACCGAGGAACTAATATACTGAAACAAAAAAACGAATCAATCCATGGACCAGAAGGGCATGGATTGAGATTTAAATTAAGGCAAAAGATGGAGGTGCCTTAACGTTGGGCGCCATATGTAACAACACCAAAAGGTGGAGGAACATATGGACGCAAACAAAATTGTGTACCAGATGGGCGGTACGTTGGGCGCCATATGTAACATAACGGAAAATTAATTTAAAATTTTTGATTGTTGGGGGATACCAACATAACTCCTGGGTGAACCCCAGCCGGTCTAATCCAGCTGCTTCAGCCTCGGGTGGGTTCTTGGGGTCACCCTTTCGGAAGTTATCCGTTTATTACATAAATGACCGGCAAAAAAAAAGAAAATCACCATTCAAGAAAAAAACCAGATGCTAGAAAAAGGAATTCGAGCCAGATCGAGACCATATTTTATCTGTGGGACAGGCAGTGAAAGAAGTATCCATCCCGAGGGACCAGCGACCTTCATCCACCATCGCAGACGTCCACTCTCCTCCCTCCTCTTAATTTCCTATTCCATTTTTTTTTTTTTTTTTTTTTTTTTTTTTTTTTTTTAAAGGAACCAAATAACAATAACACTCAATTTTTTCGTGGTCATTTTGATTCAAACTAATTCATTTATTTATATATATATATTTTTTTTTAATTATTTAGAAAATGCCATATATGTAAATTAATATTCTTTGATTTTAAATTATCATCGTACAATTTATTACTGAATTTAAAGTTTTAATAATGCTTCAATAAATCTCAATTACTTCATTTGGTTTTCTTTTTCTTTTTTTCAAAAAAAAAATGTTTTTAAATTATTAATTTTAATTTAAACCCTAATACAAACATTCGCGCTCTTTTTTTTTTTTTTTTTGTTATTTTCCTCTTTTTTTCTTTATCTATATACATATTCTTTTTCATTTCTTTATTTTTATTGTTTGCTACTATCTTAATGTTTTAAATTCTTCATGAACAAAACTTATTCCTGGTATCATTTCTTCAAATGAAAATTAACATGAAATTTATTTACACATGATTATATTTTTTTTTCAATTTAACTCAAAAAAAAATCTTCTTAATCAGAATGTTTTTTTTTGTTTTTTTTTTTTTTTTTTTTTTTCTTTTTTGAATAAATATAAAAATTAATTAGAAAAATCTTATTGTCTCACAAAAAAAAGTTAATTAATAATTACTTCCCTGATTAAATAACTACGAAAAATTATTTTAATTTCGAAATCTTTAAGTATTTATATTCTTTTTTTTTTTTCTTCTTTTTTCCTTTTTTTTTTTACAATATAATGAAATATAATTTAATATATACAATATATATATATATATACAATACTAAAAGAGAAAAAAAAAATGTGTACTTAACTAAGTCCTGCAACTGGAGCGCTGACCTGGCCAGGTGTAAACTGAGTCCGATGCATCCTTGCCGTTAATTGACATTCGTTGTACTCCTTTTTTTTTTCTTTATTTTTATTATATATTTTCACTTTAATTACTTATATGTATACGTAGGCATTCAGAAATGTTTTCTTCAATTTTCTTAATTTTGACTTTATATCTAATATACACAGTCTCATAAATGAAAAAAAATTAAAAAAAAGAAAAAAAAAAAAAAAAAAATCTTTCTTTCTATTATTTTATAAATTCTATTTTTATAACATTTTTTTTTTTTTTTTTTTTTTTTTTTTCTATTTTGTTACTTTTTTTTTCCATTTTCTTTAAAAATCAAATTAAATAAAACATGCATACTTTTTTTTTGTTTTTGTTTTTTTGTTTAAATCAATTTTTCAGAAAAAATTTCATATATAGTATATATTCAAATTTAATGTGAAAACAAAATAAAAAACCAAAAAAAATTAATTTCATATAATATCTTTTATCTTCTTTTTTTCAAAAATTGTTCTTTATATGATTTATTTATCTACTTTTATTTTTCAAATATAATATTGTTTTTTTTTTTTTTTTTTTTTTTTTTATATATATGTATGTATTTAAAAGCACTCACTCATTGTCAGTAATTTATTAATAATTAATAATAATAATATAATTACTATATATTTATTATATATATATATAGTTTTATTTATTTAAAATGTTATTTAATCTTAACTCCTGATTTTTTGGTGTATGTTTTTTTTTTTTTTTTTTTTTCGTTCTTTTTTTTTTTTTTTTTTTTTTTTTTTTTTTTTTTTTTCTTTTTTTTTGTTTTTTTTTTTTTTTTTTTTTTTTTATTAATATTTTTTATTATAATTAAATATTACAAAAGAAAACCAAAAAAAACATTTTCATTTTTTTTCTTACTATGTTTTATTCATAGTTTTCTAGTTATTCAATTTTTCACTCAATATATATATAAATTTTGTACTTTGTTAATTTAGGGTCGTAAAGCTATTTTTGTATTGTAACACGTTTAAGATAAACAATTCCAAATAATTTATTTCAAAAAATTTTTTCTTTCTTTTCTTTTCCGTTCTCCTTTCTTTTCCTTTTATGATTTTAACACAGGTTTCACTTTACATGGAATTCTAAATATTTATGCAAAATGGTAGCAGCAATTATAGATTTTTTTTTTTTTTCTTTTTTTTCTTTTGTCAAATCATTTCATGTAAAAATCATTTACACTGAACATTATAAAAAAAAATAATATTTCCCAAAATTTAAATTTTATATGTTTTTTTTTTTTTTTGTCTTTTTGCAAGTTAAAATATTAATTATTCCACAAATCACAAATTAAATACTTGATTTAAAAATTATTTAAAATTTTCACTTTATACACGTGGCTTTTTATTTTTTTTCAAATATCTTATTTAATTGGCTCCAAATATTTTTTTAGAATATAAATTTATTGCAATTATTTAAATTATATTAAAATTTTTGGTTTATATTTAAAATACACAATAAAATTCAATAAATTAATGATATGAATTTACACTTAATCGCATCGAAAAATGAAAAAAATTTGCCCATTACAAAATGATTAAATTTTTCAAAAAAAATTAAAAAAAGAAACTTTTTTTTTTTTTTTTTTTTTTTTTTTCCTCATTACGCGCTATGCAATACACAACCTGAACCAATTCGAATCAGACTCCAGAAGAAAAAGGAAGGTTTAAAATTATACCTCCATTATATATACCTCATACTTAGCATATTACTCGTCTCTTAATTTCCTAAAATAAGGTAATTAAAACAACATTTAAGAGATCCATACCCGGTAATATGCATGAAGGTATATGAACATCATAGAATATTCCGGTATACTCCATATATTACTTGATGAGTAATATATAGCGAGTAGGTAATATCAGTGTAATGGGGTTCTTGACACAGTGTGTGTGTGAACTAGAAATTATTATATCATTATGCTATTTACTGAGTAAATTGGCCATAATGACGTCATGTGGGTCAAATAATATAAGGTATATGCACTAAACTTATATCGGGTAATTAATATGGGTATTAAATGATGAATACAATATGATGTATTTGCCGTCGGCAAATACCATTACATGTGTTTTAGGTTTTTAAGAGATTTTAAGAAATTGAATTTAAAAGAAAAGGTGAGTAAAAATTAAGAGAATTTTAATATGAATTAAATATATGTAATTCTCATACATTTTCTAGAAATCGCGTGATTTCTTAAATATAATAGAAAAAAATCACACCATCTCCAAAACAATGAAATGGATTACGAATTTTGTTGCTTGTGTGCAACGGATTTTCGTTTACAGTTCATTTATTGGAATTTTAAGTTGCAATTCCAATGAACTTCAGACTATATTTTAAAATATGAATTGAGATATATATTTTTAATGTACAGCCAACTGAATTTGTACAGTGGCGTACAAAAAAAAAATGACCATCAAAAAAAAATTTAATGTAGCTGTCGCAACAAGTAAAAGTTTTTGATTATTTAAAAACTGAAATATTTAAGTATTTATTTATCGTACTTTTCTTATTATAAACTTATGTTGATTTTTCTTTTTTTTTATATATAATAAATTTTCACTTTTATTTTATTTTACCATATTTATGACTACAAACATGTAATTTTCTTATTTAATATATGTATATATATATTTTGAGAGAAAGTATTTATTTTACTTTTTTTTCAAAAAAAAAAATAATCCAATTTAGCTTTTGCATTACCAATCCAATATTTTTTTTTTTTTTCTTTTTTTCTTAAATATATTTTTTTTTTTTTTGAATAGAGTAAAATCATTGGGTTACACATATATATTTTTTTTTTTTTTTTTTTTGTTCAAAAATCTAGATTGTTTAAAATGAAGTAAATGGTAATTTTAAATTTAAAAGATAAATTCAAAAAAAAAAAAAACACACAAAATTTATAATGTAAATTCTCTTTTACATAACTGTTGTAAACTACATTGACCGGTAAAACAGGTTGCAAATATGTTATATTTGAGATCTTGTGAAATATTTTATTTATTTATATATTTTTTTCTTTCATTTTTAAATTATTTTTAATTTTTTTCTTGTTTAGATTTTATAATTTTCGGTATATTTTTTTTTCATAAATTCACTTATATTAAAACTATCATTTAATTTATTTATATTTAAATTTTTTTTCATAATTAAAAATTTATCTGTGTTTTTTTTAAATAAAATTTTTTAATTGATTTATTATTATTAAATTCCACTTGTAATTGATTTGTACGAATAGTTTATTTTATTTTAAATTATTAACAAAAAAAATTAATTTCAAAATGCACATCTTTTAATTATTAAAGAAACTTCCGTATTTTCCTATTATTAATGAACGTACGCTATGAAATCTAAAAACAAATTCGACTCCAACGGAACAAAAAAAGTCCGCAGAAAAAAAACTACTAGCCTCTACGGCAAAGAAAAAACTATAATTCACTACATCTTGATTTCAAAAAAAGACGGTAAACTCAAACTGGCAAAAAGCCCTGTGATAAATTCTACCTCGCTTATATAGCCAGGTTTGAGTTAATCACAGTACTCATTTACTATGTAAATTGTAAATTAAGAGAAACAAAAATTAAGAGGTCAATGCATATTAACTATTAATGCGTATGTCAGGTATATGAATTATTGTTTTTCGAGACTATTCCATATATTACTTAATGAGTAATATATAGTGAGTAGGTGATGTTGGTATATTGGGTACTTGAAACAGTGTGTGTATGAATTGCAATTAATATATCATTATGCTATTTACGTGAGTAAATAGGCTATAATGAATTTATGTGGGTCAAATATTATATACCAAAATTATATGGGATAATTAATATGGGTAATAAATGGTGTATACAGTATGATGTACTTGCCGTCGGCAAATACCATTACATGCATTTCAGGTTTTTAAGAGATTTTAAGAAAAGTTGAATTTTAATGAGAAAAAAAAGCGAGTTGAACTTAAGAGAATTTGGATATGAAATAAAATGCGTAATTTTCATACATTTTCTAGAAATCGCGTGATTTCTGAAATATAATAGAAAATCACGCCACCTCTAAAACAATGAAATATATTACGAATCTTGTTGCTGGTGTGCAACGGATTTTGGTTTACAGTTCATTTATTGGAATTTTAAGTTGCAATTCCAATAAATTCCGGACTATATTTTTCAATATGAACTAAATTATAATATTTTTTTTTTAATGTACAGCCAACTGAATTTGTACAGTGGCGTACAAAAAAAATCGACCCATAAAAAAAAATTATGTAGCTGTCGCAACAATAGTTCTTATTAACTTTAATTTTTTTAGAGGAGATTTAGAGTGTGTTACTCTTCTCGAAGTATATAAATTACAACGAGAACTTAGTGAGGTGAAACAAAAAAGCATCCAGCTTAAAAACGAAAATCAAAAATTGAAAAATGATATGATTCAATTAGAAAATTCTTTAAAAAACATTTTTACCAAAACCCAAATAGAAAAACTAAAAAATCCTGGAAAACGTCGAAAGTGGTTACTAGAAGACATTTCAAAAGCAATTTGCCTTTATTCTGCAGGGCCAAGATCATATAGGTATTTATATAAACAGAAATATCCGTTGCCTTCTTTAAGTGTCCTAAAAAAGTGGGCAAAAAAAGTCACTGTACAACCAGGTATTCTTAAAGTCGTCCTCAGTTTAATGAAACATAAAGAATTAAAGGATAGACAAAAAATATGTGTAATCTCATTTGATGAAATGAGTATAAAATCTAGTTTTGAGTACGATAAAGCAAATGATGCTATGATCAGTCCACTTAAGAATGTACAAGTTGTTATGGCTAGAGGTCTTTTTGATAATTGGAAACAGATTATATTTTATAATTACGACAGTAAAATGACAAAAAAAGTTTTGGAAAATATTATAAGTGAATTAGATAAGATTAGCTTTACTGTTGTTGCGATAGTGTGTGATATGGGTGGAAGCAATCTTGGATTATGGCAAGAGCTTTCTATTGAAATCATGAAAACATGGTTCACTAATCCGGTTGATTCCAATAAAAAAATTTTCGTTTTTGCTGATACTCCACATCTTTTAAAATTGATAAGAAATCATTGAATCGATGATGGATTTATTCTTCATGGAAAACATATTACTGCTGAGCCTATAAAAGAATTGGTGAACATTCAAGATGCTGATGATTTAAAAATAATGCACAAGATTTCAGAAAGCCATTTCCCTAAAGATGGTTTAGTAAGACAGAAAGTAAAGTTAGCAGCACAGTTATTATCTCATTCTGTTTCTGCTTGTTTGAAACGTTGTTTTCAATTAGGAAAATTGAAAAGTAATAACGTTTTAGAATATGTAAATTTAGTAAAAAAAGTGAATGATTGGTTCGACATATTCAATTTGAAAACAATTCACATTGATAGCAGAGATAGAATGAAAGCATATGGCATTGAATCAGAAGAACAGAACAAAATACTGGATGAAGTAACTGAAATTATATCAAATATTAGAACACCGAACAGACATAGCTTGCTTCCTTTTCAAAAAGGAATTTTAATTAACAATAATTCCTTAAAAGGATTATTTAATTATTTGAAGAAAAGATATAAGGTTGAGTTTATTCTCACAAATCGTCTAAACCAGGATGTTCTTGAAAATTTTTTTAGTTCAATTCGAGGTAACAATGGTTTTCATGATCATCCCACAAGTTTAGACTTTCAATATCGCTTAAGGTCATATATTTTAGGTAAGTAAATTTAAAATCAAAGCTTGGGAAGCTTCTCATTTTTGTGTTGTCTTGTGTTGTGTAATGTGTTACCTAATTACTTATGGTAAGATAAAAAAAATCAATTTTATGTGTATTCTTTGTTTACGGTGGTAGTTTTAACTCTTTCATTCAAAAGCGAATATATGTATATTAACAACAATTTTAAAATCAAATTATTATATGGAACTAACGATTTATATAATAAAAACTTTAGGACGAAATGAAACAATATTAAATTCATCTAACATTGAAGAAGGTGAAAAAATAACACCGATGTTAACAGAAGACATATTCAATAACATTACTGTTGATCATAGTCTTGATAACGATAATGATTTTTTCCAAAATTTAGGAACTTTTAACATTGAGTTTGAAGAATTATATTCAGATGCACTAGAATACCTAGCAGGATACATTATTAAAAAATGTAGGTGTAACGTTGACTTAAGAAACTCAATCGATTTAAGTAATAGTAACTGGACGAGGGTAAACGAAATTTCTGAAGGGGAATTAATTAAGCGGTACAAACAATTTCTAAATTTGCTAAACAAATTAGAAATAATATTTGTTGAGCTAAAAAGTCAAATTTTTACTAAAAAAAAAATCATAAAATCATTATTAGATTTAAGTAAAAATGTAGATTTAGATGATAAAGTTAAAACATTATTTTTTAAGTGTAGAATTTATTTTTTAATAAAAAAAGAAAATATAAATATTTCAAATTCTAAATTATTGAAAAGAAAAACTTTTAATAATAAAAAAATAAAGAAGTTTTTAACTTGAAATTCAAAAAAGTTTTATTTTATTATTATTTTAACTACCCATAATCTATAATCGTCTAAAAGTGACGTCACATGACAAGAGTAATGGCGATTCAAGAAGAAGAAAGAGCTAACCTATAGTTCTTCAGCCATGCTTCAACTCTACCTCATCTATAATAATCAATGTCATAACAAGTGATCATAATTCAGGAGTGCCGAAGCTATTGGAAGTATTGCCCAAATTTATGATAATACGATATTCAATATTTTTATTGCATAATTTAAATTTATTATTTTAAATAGTTATACGTAACTGTTAATTTTATATTTTATTTTTAATAAAATTTTTATTTAATGTTTGATATATAAAATTATGTTTTTAATACGAAATATATATTGAATTTTGATATGAATTAAATTTATATAAATATGTATGTAGTCATATTTGTTTATAATAATCCTTTCTTTACTATCTATTTTGTTCCATTAATGTACTTGTTTATATTTATATAGTTTTTATAGGTTACTGTTAGATAGAAGAATAGAATTTTTTTGTTTGCTTTTTCTTATAATGAGAAGGAAATTATTTCCAAATTGCAATCAGATTATTTTAATAAACTAGTAATTTTGTACTGTCCATACAGAACATACAAAGTGTTTTGTTATTTTTGATTTGATTAATTTTTGTTTACTTGAAATATTTTTATTATATTTATTTATATTTATTATTCATTTTTTATTAGAAAAACAAACAAAACTATGCTAACATGAACATACATATATGAAAATATATTTTTATTTCGTTTACAATCAAAAAGTAGCATAATAAAATTAATATAAATTTAAACAAATAAAAGAAACAAAAAATATCACGATTCTTGAGTTAAATATTGTTACTATGTATGTAGTTTTAATAAAATAAAACATTTTTAATAAATTCTATGTTCAAAGAATTCACAAGAAATTTCTTAGTTTTCGGGCATTAGTTGTTGAATTATCGTTTCTAGATCTCATACACTTATTTTAAAATATATTACATAATTTAAATGCTTTATAATCTAGAATTATATTCCATCGTTTACAAAATTTTAAATATGTTAACTAGCAATCTAATACATATTTTATATTAACAAAACGTAATCTGTTATCAAATTCACATTCTAGACAAAATGTAATGTCTGGTGTTTGTAGCTTTTCAGGAGGTTTTGGTTTCAAACGAAATTAATAAATTTACAAGTTGAATATATTTTTTAATATTTGTATTCGTATTTATTGGTTTGTGTTGAATTTATTAAATTTTATTTTTTCTTTTTCTTTTAGGTGCTCGTGTTGATTGCACTGAAGATCAATTCGAATGTTCTAATGGATTCTGCATACAGAAGTCTTGGGTTTGTGATGGCGAGAATGACTGCAAAGACTATTCAGATGAAAATAACTGTACAAAACTGACGTAAGTTTAGATGTTTTTAGTTTTGTTTTGAATGTCCCAATAAATTGTTATTTATTGCAGATGTACTCCAGACAACTTTCAATGTAATGACGGCTACTGTGTTTCATTGTCATTTTTTTGCGATGGTGACATTGATTGCTTAGATGGCTCAGATGAACAAAATTGTGAAACTCCAATCACACGTTGTCCAGAAGGAGAGTTTAAATGCAAAGGTGGCCTGGGAGGTGCTGGAGGCCCAGGTGGAAGATGCATTCTTCAGAGGTTTGCATGTGATGGAGATAATGACTGTGGTGACTGGAGTGATGAGGAAGACTGTAAAAAGAAGCCTTCAAGCTGCACGCCAAGCGAATTCAAGTTCGTTTGTATAAGCAATTTGGTTTTGTTCAACTATTTGGTCTTGTAATTTGAATACAATGTAGATATAAAAATTTAATTTAAGGTGTAATGATGGCTTATGCATACCACTCAGATGGAAATGTGATGGAGAGCAAGATTGTGATGCAAATGAGGATGAGAAGGAATGTGAAAATATCGAAATTAGACAATTAGGAACTTGTAATTCTGAAGAATATACATGTAAAAGTGGTCGATGTATCCTGGTACATAAAACATTGTTATTTTACCGTCTATGAGTACTACTAAATTTTTCAAAACAAATAGTAGCAATAACAAATACTTATAGATGCGAGAATTTATTTGAATAAGTTGTCAGTTCGAACTTGCATCATTGTATTTTTAGAAAACTTGGCTGTGTGATGGTTACTCTGATTGTTCTGGTGGTGAAGATGAGATCAACTGTAATCTGAATTGTGATATTGGACAATTTTTATGCGCTGCAAGGAAAAATTCTTCCAAATTAAAGTAGGTTAAATCAATCAAATTCATACAGCACTCTCATAAAATCAGTGATGTGTAGCAAACCTGAAACCTAAGTGCACAGATGTGTGATACTTTTAAACTACCTTCCTTCCAATTTTTCCAATTTTTTTCAAATAGCTGTACACTTTTTAATATTACTTTTTATGTTTTGAATTTTATTTCGGAAAACATACATATAACGTTTTTTATAAAGAAGACAGTATTATTTAAAAATCATTGAATAACATAAGTACTACATATATTGTATATTATCAAAGAAACTTAAAATCAAAATACTTATGCATAGTCTCTTGAAATAAATCAATTAATTTTGACGTCTAACACATAAAAAAAGAATAGCGATAAAAAAACAACTAATAAGAAATGTTCCACAACATATTACAATGTTTTGTTGCTTGCAAGTCAAATTTTATTCTATAATATGTAGAATACATTTCCTATACATTTGATGGTGCTGAAAAATGTCTGCGCTTTTTCTTTAGCAAAAAATTTTAAATGGGTAACATCTATACAATAGAGTTTAATATAGCCGTTAAATTCAAATTCTTGAATTTTCATGTGTGTTCGCAAAAATAATATTATTTGGCTTTGAATAAGCTCATGAGATGATTCAAGAGTCCAGGAGGAGAGATGTGAAAAGAAGATGCATGTGAAGGAAAATGGAAGAAATAAAGAATAATGAAGTGCACACCCATAATTCTAATATTCATCTTATAATGCGGTATTTTTTTTTTTTGTACATCTACCATATAATGATATTTTTTAATTTTGTTTGGGTTCTGATTGTAAAACATTTTTGGATATTTATAATTAATACTTTGTTTCGAAAACCAAAAATAATACAATCGACTATAATGATTTAATTATTACGTTGTAATCTGTGAATTGTGAATTATTTATGAAATCAACAAAAAATATTTTTAATTTTCATGTTTTTTAAAATATTCTGCTTCTTATTAATTTTATATTGCATTGAAATAATGACAATTTATTTAATCGGATATAAATTTTACACTTTTTGATGATTTTTTTTTAAACTTATTTTTATTCTCAATAGGTAGAAAGATTTCTTTTGATTTTTTGTAGTATGTATATTAGTGCTATTTTATCAACCTATTTACATTAAATTCCATTTACTAGAAATTTTTTATTGTATAATTCAACTAAAGCTTAAGAAAATTTCGAATTATCATTATTATGTATTATGAATTTAACTGATAGATGAATTATTTTTATAATTTTTGAAAAATAACTAGTTAATTAACATATTAATGTTTTTTATTTCAGAAATATATGATACATATATGTATGTACTTATAATTTCTAAAATATTTTAAACAAAGTGAACCAGAAGAAGGAGAAATTTGACTAAAAATATTGTTATACAATTTTGTAGTTAACATTTCCTTCAATATTTTTGTTGGAAAAGAATGTATAAATTTTCAACTTAAAGAAAAATTAGTTTTTACAAGAATTTTTTGAATTATTAATAGTTTTAACTCATTTCCACATCACTTTGCTGTAGAGTTTATTATGCGTTTTTTCCAATTAAGCCCTTGAAAGACAAATTTTCCATATGAATAAATATTTTTAAAAAACTCAATGTTAAAAAAAAAAAAGAGAATTTAATAAAAATATTACATTGTTACCAAATAACATTTTTATCCCATGTACCTATTTTAAAGCACAACCACAATTACACTTCGTAAAACTTGCAACAATGATTTTAAAAATTAATTCAGTGGAAAAGAAATAGAAATTATATCTAACAATGTAAACCAATTCACACTTTTAACACTATTTTAAACAAAAAACCTACCAAATAATTTTGTAATAAAATTTATTTGTTTCTATTATTAAAAGAAATAATTACAAAATTGATTATAATGATTATAAAATAAATTTTTTATTGCAAAAATTGATTGTGATTGAAATTAGGTAATATCATACATATAGAACTTGTTTTTATTTTATTCTATTTCATAATGAAAAAATCACAAAAAACCACTTTACAAAATTACAGAAACTGAAATTAAGGAACATTTTTAGCTAATGTTAGAAATTTAGGCGTTCAAATTACCGAACTACTACTACTTTTACACTGTAAAAAATACAATTAAAAAAGAAAAATCCTTAATTATTGAACAAAAACTATCAGAAAAATTAATTGTTGTATGAAAAAAACGCTTGTGAAATATTTCATTAAATATTTTAGGCTTTTCTAAAAAAAAAGTTTACTAGGCGATCCTTAAACAACTTTTACGTTTCATATGAAATGTTTTATGGTATGTATACATATGTATATAAAAATTGGCTAAATTTCCAATTATCGAGCGTGAGATATTGAAATACATAAAACCTTTTGATATTAAAACCTTAAAGCAATGACAATATAATTTCCATAACAGACTAATTATTCCCATATATTGAAATAACAGCCAAGCGGCTTCTAATCTCAAAGTTTGGCCTCCAATCTAAAAGCTGTTTTAAGCTCATTCTTATTCTCAGGACTTTTTCTAAATTTCTCATTTTTTAAAGATAAATTCTCATTTCTATGTATTTTCCATACAATACATAGAAAATTTTAAGAGAAATTTGAGAAATTCTGATATTTTGAACTTAGTACAGTACAAGCAGAATAACACAATCATTCTCATGATTCTCATTGCAAAATATACGAAATCATATGGAAACAGCATATGTTAAGATATACATATGTAGTATACTATACATCATCAGAAAGGGAGAATCCTTTGAAACCTTAATGAAAACTTATTTCCCCGGATGCGAGAGCATCCAAAAAGAAATGAGTTTGTCAGAAAACCAGAGTATGACATTAGCATTTTCGAGCCTTATAGATCACCAGGACTAAATGGCATATACCAATTATGCTAAGGGAACTGCAAGATTAAGTGGTTCCGTGGTTCCTGGTGATTTTCAGGTCATGCATATGGCTCGGGCATGTACCCTCGAACTGGACGTGTACGAGTAGTTTTCATACCAAAGGCTGGAGTAAGAGGCCATGAATCCGCGAAGGATTTCAGACCTATCAGTCTCACCTTCTTCATCATGAAGACTCTGGAGAGACTTCTTGACATCCATCTCAATCAAAAGATGAAAGAAAGAGGGCTTTCTCAGTCTCAGCATGCATATATCAACTGAGGTAGTGCGTACAGTTGAAAAATCTTTACTATACAAACAATATACTCGTACTTTAGCAGCTTTCCTAGACATCGAAGATGCTTTTAACAATGTTCGCGTGGAAGCTATTCTAGACTCTCTTACCGAGTTAGAGGTAGAAGAGGGTATTAGAAAATGGCTGATCTCAATGTTGAGATCAAGAGAAATCCGAGGCACTCCACAAGGAGGAGTTATATCACCTTTACTGTGGCTATTTGTAATTAACAAAATTCTGTCGAGACTTGACAGGGACAAAGATAAGACTGTCGCGTATGCCGACGATCTTGTTGTACTAATTTTAGGATTGTTTCCTTCCGAGATCAGCAAGATCATGGAAAGGAACCTGGGTAAGATAAGCGCTTTGGCAGAAAGTTGCGGCCTAAGTGTCAACCCAGGCAAAACAAAACTAATACTTCTCACCACCAAAACCAAGGTGCCTACCTTCAACTTACCAAAGTTAAACGGAGTAAGCTTGTTTTTAACTTCCTAAGCGAAGTATTTGGGCGTAGTCCTCGACACTAAACTCAGCTGGAAGCAAAACATTGAAGAGCGTGAGAAAGGCATGCAAGTTCTCTGTTTTGACAGCCTCTGTAACAAAAGAAAAATGTATTTTTTTGAAAAATAAAATGAAATTGTAATAATTATATGAGAAACATACCGAAAACTAATTCACTTTTTATTTATTAATTATTTTAAAAATTTAATTTGAAAATTTATACAATATCACTAATACGATGTTTTCACTTTGAAAAATTCACTTCTTATAAGTAATTGAACGAAAATAAACAAACTTCATAATACTTTTTTCAAGACTTTATTTGACCTCGCACGTGCATAACACATTTTTCATAAAACGCAATATTTTAAACTTCTATATACATCTTTTACACCTTCAGAAGAATTTTACCAAATATCATTCATATTTTTTAAACCTTTCAAATGCCTTCCTTTGGAAGGCTTCCCATTTTTCCTATTGGGAGTATACAAGTAGCTAATTTGCATATGATCACAATTATAATTTTAATGATAATTTACATATCAAATTTATTAATTTGCATATCAAATTTGATCGTTTATCAGGTCAATGTTGATATCAAAATGATATTTTTAGAAAATAATTTTATTGATAAATTCGATCAAAAATCCTTAATTTTCTAGCACTAAAAATCATTTTTGCACCAGGCAATCAGAAATCATAGCGATCAAAAATTTAAACAAAATCATCTACAAAAGTATCAAATGTTTTTGTACTTTAACGATTATATAGGACATTGTATTTATCCATATATAAGAATTGTTTGATAGTATTTTTTAATAATAATAATACCATAATCCAATAGGGAAAATGGAAAGCCTTCCGGAGGAAGGCATTTGGAAGGTTTAAAAAATATGAATGACATTTAGTAAAATTCTTATGAAGGTGTAAATAATGTATATAGAAGTTTAAAATATTGCGTTTTATGAAAAATGTGTTATGCACGTGAGTTATATATATACCTAATAAGTCAGAAAAAATAGAATTATCAAATCAAATAAATAAGAAACCAATGTTTTTCTAAATATTAAACAAAACCTTCGATAATCAATTTGTTCAAAGATCATATAAACATGACATATTTGTTTTTAACATAATTTCTAATCTATGTATGTCTTTCTTTTTAATATAATATATGATAAGAAATTATATGATGCTTTGCGATAGCATCATATTCTTTCTTATAATAAGTATAAATAGGGTTTCTAATAAGAAATAAAGTTAGTTATTAAGTGATTGTACGAATTTAACTCATGTTTCGTTTTGTAATAAAAAGTTAAATTTAATATTATAAATTATTTTTTTCTTTACCACTAAAACGGAATATATTAGTCGTGCGAGGTCAAATAAAGTCTTGAAAAAAGTATTATGAAGTTTGTTTATTTTCGTTCAATTACTTATAAGAAGTGAATTTTTCAAAGTGAAAACATCGTATTAGTGATATTGTATAAATTTTCAAATTAAATTTTTAAAATAATTAATTAATAATTAAAAAATGAATTAGTTTTCGGTATATTTCTCATATAATTATTACAATTTCATTTTATTTTTCAAAAAAGTACATTTTTCTTTTGTTAGAGAGACTGTCAAAACAGAGAACTTTGGATATAAACAATTTGAAAAAGAGATAAAATTAGAGTTAAAATTGTCAAAAAATAGATTTTATAAGGAAACAAATAAATTGAAATTGAATAAATAGTTTTACTGAAAAATAATTATACATACTTTCAATTTTGTTTTATAATTTACAGGGTAGTTGTTTCTCAAATTCCCTTTTCCTTTGATATTTTCACTAATAAATAATAAAATATATATCTTTTGTACAAATTAAAAAAGGGCTTCTATGGAAGACACTAAGAAGTATTCTTCTTCGCCTCTTGAGAAAGTATCCTAAATGCTTCTTGTTACCTTCTCAGGAATGCCTTCCTGCCAATGACATGCCCATGTAAAAAAAGATATTATATGGGATAGAGAAAAGAAGGCTTCCATCAATGATTATAACTTCCAAAGAAGGCTTCCGATTGCATGAAGAATGCTTCCATTTCCTACTGGGCATATTGATACATATACAAAATTGTATGAGGACAGCCGCTGATATACTTTCGTTTGATAGTATACATATGTTGACGGTAACAACAAAAAAAAAAAAAAAGCAAGGAGGTGTTATACACATGTTTATCTTCAATACATAATATCAGTTCAAATAGAAAAAAATATCTTTTATACCCTTTATACCCTACCTCTATACATTTTCAATGCAAAAGACCAAAAATATAGTTAATCACCGTACAAAAAAAAAGTGTATGTGTTTGAAAAAAATTTACAAATTATTTACTTTATGCGTAAATGGTTTTTTTGTGTTTTGTTGTTTTTGGAAAAGATGTATGATATGTATGGTATATGAGAAATAGAAATGTATGAATACAATATTTTTATTGTTGCATTTTTTTTCCTTTGTTTTTGCTTGTATGTATACTTATATATTTTAAAGTAAAAATATATATTCAGAACAGCATTAGATATTTTTTATGTAAAAGAAAATAAAATAACATGCCTGTTGATTCTGATATCCTGATCCATTACAGATAAAATTTTCATACTTATTTCCTAATGAAAAACAATTCTGGATATGAAAATTTACGAAAATGTAAAAATAAATTTTTAAAATTATTTTTAAAATTTGAAATAACAAACACATATTTATCTGAAATACTATAATTTTAAGGGATACATAAACAGGAAATATATACCATATGTACCATATTGAAGGATCAGGTATAATTTTTTGTTTGAAACTAGAAAATAAATTTACAAGTTGGATATGTTTTTTAATATTTTTATGCGTATATTTTGGCTTGTGTTGAATTTAGTATTTACAGTAAATATTTCAATATATCCCAGTAAACAAAATGATTCATAAGTAATTCGTAAAAGAATCATTTTAGCATATTGTTCGCTAACGATAGTTGCAAAAGACTCGTAAGTAATTTATGGAGCATACCATTTTGCACTTTTTTTACGAATTACTTTTTTAATTCGCAATAGAATCATTAATGATTCGTAAAATACGAATGTTTCGATTAAAATAAATTAAAATTAATTAATTTACGAACGTTTTTACGAATCATTTGTAAGCCTATGGTTACGAGTAACTTTGTATTCGTATTTCACTTACATTTTACGAACGTTCGTAAAATGTGTGCTGGAATATTTTTTTACGAATTACTTACGAGTTATTTTTGCGAGTGTGTTTTTTCTATTTCTTTCTTTTAATTCTACATTCGTATTTCACTTACATTTTACGAACGTTCGTAAAATGGTATGCAGGGATGTATTAAAAAAATTTTAGAATGACAAATGGGAATTAGGTGTGTGTATATGTATTTGTTATATGAATAATAATATTCTGTGACTAAATGAGTAATAAACGAAAGTTTTCTCATATATTTTTTCGTAAGAGATAGAAACTATTCCTCTCACACTTCCCCGCACAGGTCTACAAAGTTTTTGGAATCTGCTGATTTTCGAATGTACTGCCAGTGAACCTCCCTATGTATCTGCTCTGTGCTATGTATCTGCTCTGTGGCGGTAGTATGTTACGTCCAATCCTGACTTACGGGCCACTCGTATGGTGGCCGGCCCTAGATAGAAAATACAAACTCTCTAAACTCAAAAGGGTGCAGAGAGCGTTGAGGTCATGCCAATCGGATGCACTGAATGTGATCCTGCACATTCTGCCTCCAGACCTTCATATCAGATACGTCGCCTTCTGCAGCGCGGTTAGATGTTATAAAAGAGCACCCTGTACACATTATATAAAATATTAAATCGTAATATTACCTTCCTTTAAATTACTTATTTTATTAAAAATTATGAATGCTGTCTCAACAGAAAAGTTGTAGAACCAAATTTCCCACAGAAACGAAAATTAGAATTTTGCTCATAAATAATATTTTAAATATTGGAATTTTTCTCATAAATAATATTTTGTATATTAGAATTTTTTTTCATAAATAATATTTTGCGTAATTAACAAAATTCATGTGCATATAACACATGCCCATTGCACTTGACATAGTAAGTTCAGGTGCAAGAGTCATGGAGTCAGCAGAATTTCTTTTAGAAAATTTTAGAAAATACTAGAAACCAAAAGTTGTTATTAAAAAACAGGAAAAAACAGAAAAGTAGTCTGAAGTGATCCGTCGAAGTAAAACAATTAATTGTTAGACTCAGAGAATCTGGGCGGTGGGCCGCAAGACCGTACGGCCACAGCTGCATTCTAGAGAAGCTATTAATAGAATGGGCTACAAAACCTACAGATTACCCCATCCCTAAGCTAAACTTTGATAATCATAGAAACATTGAGAGGAGTGAGATAGTCAACATTTTGACGAAACAGGGGTCGGAATTGCACGAATAGCAAAGAAGGTGTATCTTCCTTTTGGCTGTGTGAAAATAGTTCTCTTCCATCACTTTCTAGCTATAGCTTACATCCGCTGGAAAGGTCTTAAGAGGTGTGGAATCTCAAGAAGGACCTGGCCATCTTTCAACAAACAGCGAACTGACAGCCTCATCAAGAAGAAGTCACTCCAATAGGGGATCATGCATAGAAACTGGGTATCCCCTTCAATAACAACTGTCGTAGTTGCAGGGAAGCAAATGAAAAAAAACTCTCACCCACTATCTCTGCAACTGTCTGGCACTTGCAAGAGCAAGGTTCCAGACAATGGGGAGCTTCTTCTACAGGGACCTTGGTGAAATAGAAAAAATCACAGTTAAAGACATTATACGATTCCTGAACGAAACAGAATTACTCTAATGAATCATTCATACGTTATCACTTAAGGTTACGCGAGGTGTGGTATCAAAACGAAACTCTCAGTGCTAATTGGGTCTTCGAAAGATTTCGAAACCACCACGTCAACCAACCAACCAACCATACTATACATACCATTTGGTTTAGTATAAAAATTTTACCAATTTATATGAGAAATTGAAGATATAGGATTTGTCATTTGAGGGTATATTTCAAGAAGAAGAAAAAGTATACAAGTAGCTAATTTGCATATGATCACATTTATAATTTTAATGATAATTTACATATCAAATTTATTAATTTGCATATTAAATTTGATTTTTTATCAGGTCGAATATGATGTTGATATCAAAATGATATATCCTTTTAGGAAATAATTTTATTAATAAATTCGATCAAATATCCTAAATTTTCCAGTTTTCAAAATCATTTTTGTGATAAGAAATCATAATTCATAGCAAACAAAAATTACAACAAATTTATCTTCAATAGTATCAAATATTTTTGTACTTTACTATCGTATAGATATATTGTATACATCTATATTAGGATTGTTTGATAGTATCTACTTACATATACATATGTTGACGGTAACAAAAAAAAAAAAAAAACAAGGAGGTTATATACATGGCTGTCTTCAAATAACAACTTACATAATATCACTTTAATTATAAAAAAATATCCTTTTTCCTTATTACCCTTCATACTTTACCTCTATACATTTTTCAATGCAAAAGACCAAAAATATAGTTTATCACCGTACAAAAAAAGTGTATATGTATGTGTTTGAAAAAAAAATTTATAAATTTGGCACTTCTTTTTTTTGCTGAAGGAATAAATTGTATATAACAAAAACGCATGTGTGTAAGTATCTTGTTTTCTGCGCATGTTTTTCTAGTATAATACGAAACCTCAACTTTTTAAAATTCTGACTATACAATATGTATAATTGAAACGTAAAATGTCAACACATACATATATATTATTTACGATCATAGTATTCATATATATATGGTATTTAAAAATTTTTTTTTACTTTGTGTCTAAGTGGTAATTTTATGCTTTGTTGTTGCATTTTTTTCCCTTGTGTTTGATTGTGTGTATATTTTAAAGTAAAAATATATACATAGTACATATTCAGAACTAGCATTAGACATTTTATAATGTAAAAGAAAATAAAATAATATGCCTGTTGATTCTGATCTCCTTATTCATTACAGATAAAATTTTCGTATTTCCCAATGAAGATGAAAAAATTCACGAAAAAATTTATGGATATGGAAATTTATTAAAATATGAAAATATATTTTTAAAATTATTTTTAAACTTTGAAAAAAAAAAATATACATGTTCTGAAATACTATTTTAATGGATATGTATTTATTTTCTCAAACAGAAAATATATACATTACATATACATATGTACATATTGAAGGATCAGGTATAATTTTTTGTTTGAAACTAGAAAATAAATTTACAAGTTGGATATGTTTTTTAATATTTTTATGCGTATATTTTGGCTTGTGTTGAATTTAGTATTTACAGTAAATATTTTAATATATGTATTAAAAAAATTTTTAGAACGAATAATGGGAATTGGGAATTAGGTATATGTTCATATGAATGTATATGATTGTATATATTATATGAATAAAAATAATATTCTGTAACTGAGTAATAATGCGAAAGTTTTTTCATATATTTTTTCGTGAGAGATAGAAACTTTTCCTCTCACACTTCCCCGCACAGGTCAACAAATTTTTTGAATTATGCAGATATTTGTATATGATTGTTTATATTATATGAATAAAAATAATATTCTGTGAGTAACTGAGTAATAGAGGGCGGACAGTAGAAGAAGCGGTGTTGGTTTCTGATGCTGAAGGTCTCGAGTTCGAGTCCGCCTAAGTTCACTCAGCTTTGAATGAGTATCAATTCACTTGAGTTGGGTATAAGTGCTCTGTACTAAAGTAGTTTGGTGGCTCTGCTTAGAGACCATAAGCTAGTTCACAAACCAACTATAAGAACATATTAGTACCAGTCCTGTCATACGAATAAAATTCGTTCTCTACCAACGAATTTAGTGGTTCGCATTCCACTTTAAATTGTAGGTGCATGTATGACAGAAGGGGGCTCTACAACCCTCTGACTCGAGAACTAACTGCGAGGTGTGTGGTATCAAAACGGCACTCTCCGTGCTAATTGGGTTTTCAGAAGCTTCTGAGAACCGCCAGTTCAACCAACCAACCAACCAACCAACCAACCAACCAACTAAGTAATAATGCGAAAGTTTTCTCATATATTTTTTCGTGAGAGATAGAAACTTTTCCTCTCACACTTCCCCGCACTGTTTGCAAATAGGATGAAAGTAAACTCAGAGGCCCAAGGGTCCATTATGAATAATAATGTCTTAAACCTCTCCTAGTACATTTTCCTGTATACCAAGAGATAAGTCTTGTTTTAGAAGTGGACCATCTATGAAGTTTTTATTTTATACATACATAATATTTTTTACAAATTTTTTTACTTAGTATATTATCAAAAATATGGTATTTTATCAAAAAGTTAATATTTTTTTGCTCTTGAGTTATTAGCTCATATTAAAAATAGTGTTATTTAAGATAGAATGAGGACTATCTGTAATACTTACAACTTTAGAATGAACATTTTCATGTATCGAAGGTTATTTGCTTGGTTTTAATTACAAAGCAGAGCACTGTCAATAACCGTTTCAAAAAAGCTGTAGATATTGTCTTCCATGTACATATACCTTGAAACAACGTTTTTAAGAAAAATAAAATTTAAGTTTCTGATTTTTATTTTATTTCCAAGGATATGTGTGCATCAAAAACATATTTGTGATGGACACATCGACTGCCCTAGCGGAGACGATGAACAAAACTGTACTATTTCTACACATTGTCCAACAAATTCGCATTGTGAACAAATATGTACAAAATCTGCTAAAGAAAAAGACGAATGTAGTTGTCGTATTGGCTTTGTTCTACATCCAAATGGAAAAAAGTAAGTTCAAGGAATTTATAAACATTGCATAAATTATTTTTTTCATTATTACTTTCTACAGTTGTACCGACATTGATGAGTGTGAGCAATTAACAAATCCAGTTTGTTCACAAAAATGTCAAAACACCTACGGAAGTTTCATTTGTTCTTGTGAAATCGGTTATGTTTTGAGACCAGATTTACGAACATGTAAAGCTTTAGGTGGAGCAGTACAATTAGTTTTAGCAAATCGAGGAGATATACGAAAAACTACATTAAGTAATAACAAACATGTGGCAATAGTAAAAGGATTGCATAATGCCATAGCTTTAGATTATCATTTTAAGGACAATTTACTATTTTGGTCAGATATTTCAACAGATGTTATTAAAATGATCTTTTTGAATGGTACAAAACCCAGAGACGTCATTAAATGGGGGTTGGAATCTCCAGGAGGAGTTGCAGTAGATTGGATACATAATTTACTCTTTTGGACTGATTCTGGAACGCGACGAATAGAAGTATCGAACTTCCAAGGGAATATAAGAGTCGTTGTTGCAGCAAATGACCTTGACAAACCTAGAGCTATTGTGGTACACCCTGGAGAAGCATTAGTATTCTGGTCTGACTGGGGTAAATTTATATTATGTTATGTTATGTTGAAGTATTCTTAATAAAATTTATCTTGGGCTTCAGAAACGAACACGACAAGCTCGTATTACTTCATTAAAAAACCTCAGCGGGTATTCAATTACCTTATTAATCACAAAAACAAATATTATAAAAAAACACCTGTCAGCTAAAAAATGGAGATTTATTGCTCTTCCTCACTTACTATTTTTTACACAATCTTCACTTGAAGGAGCTCCTAACATTACTTATACTTATGACAGACCGGAGTTTAGAAACTGTATAAACCCGTTTAAATGGATAAACTCCTTGGTCTGTCAGCAAAATGTTCATAAGCTGTATTTCTCATAGAACTGGATTGAAGGCGTCAGAATAAAAATATCTTTACAGCGCTATATATTCTGTTTTACATTTTGCAGTAACTCTGTTGTCAAATAAATTTTGCTATATCGTTGGTCAAACTATTGAAATTGTTCTACATTTTTGAAATTAAAATTCATCTACACAAAAAAATATTTGTTTTCTGTTAGGATAACAATGAAGTAAAAATAAAAATTTTTTTAAAGTTTTAAAGACAACTAAACCAGTTTTGGACTGTCATTAAAATTTCTTAACTAAAAGCTCTTTTTTAACTAGTTTAGCTAAACCTCTGTCTGTCTTCACTATAACAGATACTCTCTAATCTAGAGTTCAAAATGCTTTATTTATACATTCAATGAAAGCTTTTTATTACTTTTAACATTTCTAGTCATGTTTATTTTTCTTTTATAGTTCAGAGAAAAACCGTTTTTAGCGATTTTGAGCCCGCTTAAAACTTTTAGCGGCACTTGGAACGATGGGGACTTTTGACATTTTATTTAGAACCACAATATCAAGGTTCATACCAAAACCAGCTTTCTGGAAATGTCTAATTTCTTTGGACTGTTAGCGTACCAACGTTTTCTTTGGTGAACGATCAACGAAATAGTATAATATACAGTTATAGCCAAAAAAATAAATACAACTATTACTCTTTACGATATTTCTGTTCCTCCTCGAAATAAAATTTAAAAAATGTATGATTACCATTATACTTCACTTATAGGTTGTATATTTTGATCAATGTAATTTATTCATATGTTGAGCTTCAGTTGAATTGTTCAACTTTTTGCGATAAAAAATATTTTAAAGGCAAATTTTTGTGGTCAAAAAAATAATTACAGTACTTGTACATTTATAATTCTTCCATAATTCATTATTTTCTTAACACTAACAATTAAAGGGTCTTAAAAATGAAGCATTCAACCCTAAGTACACCGGAAAAACTATTTAACATAGCGATGGTAGCATAATGGTATAGGGATGTCTTTCCTAGTATGGTGTTGGTCCTCTTTATCGTATAAGGGAGAATTTAACAAAAGAAAAATACTTTAAAATTTTCGAACGAAACATACTGCCAAGAAGACAACAAAATGGTTTCAGCACCATAAAATAAATGAATTTGTGGAAAGAAGTCAAAAGCAAATTGATACGGTTTATTATATATATGGATATTATAAAAATGGAGAGAAATTATGGGCAGCAGTTAAAGTTGCATGGAAGCAAATTCCTATTCAGACATGCAGAAACCTTATGAATTACATGCTAAGAAGATGCGAATAAGTTTTAAAAAATAAGGGATATTCTACGAAATATTAGTGTAATTTACTTTATTCTCTTTTTTATGGAATATTTCAGATTTTTTGCCGGTATTTACTTTTTTGACCATGTCTGTTTGGTTGACTTGGAACTCTTTATAAGTAAAAATTTGAAAAATTAACACCAATACAATTCTGAACGAAATGTTGTTACATCTATGGCTTTTCGCAAACTAACTCCATAGATAAACTGACATAACAGAAGAGATGCGTGTGTCTTTTTTATTTTAATTTCTTTAATGTGTCCTATGCTCCTCTAGAGACCACATTTCACCTAATTAATTGGGCATATTTATGTTTGATGGAGTGTCTTCAAATTCCTCGCTAATTATCTGAGATCTTCCAGCAGTTAAATTTATCTCATTTAATGGGTCAGTTGGTTTGGCGCTCAACAAATCTATTTCTTCTAATTAGATACAATTTCCCATACCACATTCTCTCAACTGATATCGAAAAAGGAGTTTCTTATATCGTGGATGTTTGGATTGTTGTTATTACCCAGTCTCATCCGAATAGAGAAAAAGAACATCTCAATATAAGTGATAATTTATCACGGTAGAGACCGATAGAGATAAATCTTTCATACAATATAAGTATAATCCTTGGAGCTCGCATCAAGGCAACACAACCAGTATTTTTTGAGCCTTTAACAACTAATGAGCCAAATCTATCTGAGAGTTTGGATATATGTATATATACTCTATTGCTTCCAGAATAGATAAATTTAGAAGTGGAAAATTATTTCTACATAAAGCTTTTTTCTGGTATTCATTTTCAGAAATTTTTCTACTATTCAGTATATCAAAAATTTCTTTAAAATTCGTATGAACTGTGTTGTAGGTTCAATACTCTCGAACTGATCAAGTTTAAGTCTGTAGCATCAGCTACAGACCTACTCAAAAGTTGTACAGCTAATTTCACTTTCATTTTCTGGCTTCCAAAATAAAAACGTCACCGGAAAATAAGCTAGTGGTATTTTCTAAGCTTGATTGACACAAACTGCTAAAATAACTAAAATTTGTGTGGCCAACGTGTTATTATACCTGCCATCACTAACATATACAGAGCCTATAGGTTTTTCACTATTTTAATCAATATGTTGTGTAGTATATATTTCATCGAAAACAATTTGAACAAATGTTTTTCGATTATCTTGTGCAGCAGCATTTACTACATTCTTAATTGCTGCGAAAGATTCTGTTGTAAATCCAGGATTACAATCCACTGTCTCATACCATCTTCCAAAGACCATATATAATTAGATGTTCAATTTTTCCGTTACTTGACTATTACATTTCAAATTTCTTAAATAATCAACAAAATTTGATCGTTATATTCCAACAGTAAAGCTCTTGAGTTTTTCAAGCTCTGCAAGTACAATTGTACAAGTATAAAGTTTTTTAAATATGTATTTCGAAATTTCGTAAATATCGTCGAAATCTACCATATGTTATTTTATTTTCTATTTCATTCACACACATTATTGTATTAATTGTTTTTGTATACCATATGATTTTTTTAAATTTTGTTTTGATTCTGATTGTATACATTTTTGAATATTTATATTTTGTTTCGAAAAACAAAAACAATACAATTGAGAATATGAATTATGGGTATTATGCATTTAACTAATAGATCAATTATTTATATAAGTTTTGAAAAATATGTATGTATTCGGAAATATATGTATGTACATAGGTATAATATGTAAGTAAATATGTACTAATAATTTTTAAAATATTTAAAACAAAGTGAACCAGAAGAAGAAAAAAATTAACTAAAAATATTGTTAATTTCGTGACAAATATCGTGTATAATGTAAATGTTTTGAAATTCATTTCCGTTATTAACAAAAAAAAAGTTATTTAAATTATTAGTTTTTAAATTACTTACAGCTGCTCTATTATTAGATCCTTGATCACAAACAATTGCGCGCACGCGAAGTTTCATTTTATTCATAATTTCGATATTCTGAAGCAAAACGTGTCGAAGATCAGAAGCCGGAAAATTACTGTCAGATGTAAAGTAATTTAAAACAAATTTAAAATTATCAAATATTCCGCGAATCATGAAAACCAAGACAGACTTTTCCAAAATATTCTTTCTTTCATTACCATTGTCAACAAATCCTTCTATTTGATCGCTGCGACTATTGTATTTTAAATCTTTTTTTATTAAAATTTCATCAAAAATAAGAACGAGATTTCTCGAGTGATCATTCAATGTTTGAATTTTACATTGAATTAACCTGATATTTTCTAAATTAAACCCGGAACAATATTTTTTAGCGGACGCCACCTATAAAGAGAAGAATAAGATGGTAATGGAAAATGTAAAACCTCCTTCATAAACCGAAAACATTTTGGAGATCTGAAATGAATACTTTGGCAAAGTACTTTCTCTTCTTCTGAATATCTTCCTTGATTCCATTTTGTCAAATATTACAAAAATTTTCAACATTTTCGTTCTTATATACCGATTTTTCCTCGTATAATTTTACCTTATTTTTTAATTCTTTAATTTCCCGTTTGGATTTTCGTAAAATTTTTAACAAATTTCTTTTTTCACTCGAAACGCGGTTAAAAATTCTTCCTAATCTAGAAATTCTTTTCGTGTAATAACAATTTTTTTTTGAATTATTCTCGCATTGACTGCATTTGAAAGTAATTTCTTCCCGAGAGGGTCTGACGATACTGGTTCCATCTGGCGTAGAAATGTATAATCCTCGATTATCTAAAAAGCTAGGAAACGAAAATTTTATATTTTCAATTGAAGATGCATTAGATCGCGCGGGTAATATTCGAATAGAAGACGATGGTACAAAAGTTGAAGGTTTTTCTAACTTTTTAGAAGTGTATGTATGAAGGGATGCATTCGAAGATTTAAAAATCGGGAGATTTTGATATAATTTTTTTTGTTTTGGGTAGTCTAACTTGAAATGCGATTGACAAATAATAAGCGCGCGCGAATTATAACAATTTTCGAGACCGCATAACTCAATCCATATCTTTCGTTCAGCTTCATCTTTTGGGAAAGAAAAAAAAACAATTTTACCGCCCTTAAATCTTTTATTTCCACAACCAGGCACGCAGCAACGTCCGTAACATTTTGCTTTAAGCATCTTTTGCACTGAAATTGAATTTTTTTAAAGTATAAATTGGTTTTAAATGAATGAAAATAGAAAAACGTCTCACAATACTTTGAAAAGGGTAAAGAGTTGCCTACAACATTTCGGAATAAAGACTCTAAAATTCAGAATAGCCTTAAAAATTTTTTTCAATACATATTTCGGCGGAAACATTAGTAAAAGGAAATCGTAGAAACACTTTTCATATTACAAAACTTTCTAAAATAAAAGACTTTGGAAAATATATAATTTTAAACTGTCCGATATAATAAGTAAATAAAGAAATATTTTTTGGTAAAGTAATCAGAATTGAGAAGAAAATTATTTGAAAGTTAAATAAGTTAAAAAACTTATTAATTATGATATGAAAGCAAAAAACATAAATTTATTAAAAAAATATATTTTTAAACACAATTTTTTCATAACATCAAATTTAAAAAATTCATCATTGTCGACCTTTAATTAGAATTAGCCGTATATAAAGGGATGTCTCTATTTATTTCCATAAAAAATTGCACCTATTTAAATAGAATAAAAAACACTAAGTCAAGGAAATACATACTTAAAAACTATGAGATCAACATGTAGGTCAAGGCGTAAGTGCTATATAAACCAGCAAATCACTTTTGGTGAATGCCATTGTACGGTATTTTGTCCATTTTACAATAGAAGTGAGAGACAATTTTACTATATTATGTAGTTTTAAATTTTTGTATTTTCTTTTTTTTATAAAGTATTAAAAAGATACTTACCCTCAAAAATCAGCAATACACACACACATATAATAATTATTATAAAACAATATAATAAAATTTAATTCACTTCACTAATATTTAATCACAATCTTAATTTCTAAAATAGAAAAAAACAGTTGTAAAAAATATACATATATGCATACTCATAACAATTCCATATAAGCATATTCTCACACATACATAATAATGATCATATGGGTAATAATGTAAACAAAATTGCAACATTATATGTATTATATAATATTATCGAATTTCGAAATCAACGAAAAAATTAAAATTTTAAATTCAAGAATGAGCTTTACTATTGGAATTATCTGGTTACGCCATTATAAATTTTTATAATTTCAAAAAAAGTTTAAAGTAGAATCTCTAATGCTTTTACATGCTTTTTGCTTACTGTTAGGTTAACAAGTGTTGAAAGTAGTTGTGATGTATTCATAAGCTTTCGGAGATATATATATAAAATAAGTATTTAGGGCGAAAGCACGAATTTCTAAACTATACTTTTTTTTGTTTTAAAATTTTATATTTGAATAGTTCATTTTCAAAAAATTTTCTTATTTACACATCTTATCAGAATAAGTACTTCATTAAATTCTTTAGGGCATATTATGACTTTTGTATAGTACCTCCCTACATAAAATCGCCTGTAACTTTTTCTTCACTGAATTAATCGAAATTTTTCTTTTTATTATCAATGGGTATTAAAATTACCTTTTATTTTGTGTATTACTTATTGTATGTAATAATTCCATTTTCAAGAAAAAGAAACTTTGTCTATTAATGTATACTAGCTCGCTTCAAGTTCAAAATTATACGTTAAACATATTTTTTATAGCTCTTATGCCCAGTTCCACAGTGAAAGCTTAAGTTAAGTTTAAATCTTAAACTAAGCTTAAGCATATTTTTTTAGTTTCAGAATTGAAGCTTAAGTGATAAATTAGGTATAAACTAGGTCGTAAGAACTGAGAGCCTAAACTCTATTTAAGGTTTAAGTCAAAGTCAAAAAGAAAAAAATGACAGCTGCCATTTATCTGTCTGTTTTGTCATTAAATTTATTATAAATTGAAATTTATGAGAAAAAAAGATAAAATTTCACAATAATTCCCACTGCCATCTAGCGACTTGTGTTTTATTATCATTGAGAAGTGATGATTCTGAGCTTCCTCACTTCCTCTCCGAGAAAGCACGTTTTTTGACATTAATTTTCCGTATTCGACAATAGAGGTTGCTACGAAAAATGTCAGTTATTCAGTGAAGAAGTGACGAAAAATTTTCTTTCATCATTCATCAGTTTCAGTTTACCAGCTGTTTCTAGTGTTAAAGTATCATATGAAATCGAAGTTCAGGGTTGTGTAGTGAATTTTAAATTCGTATTTTGTATTTTTTCTTTTATTGTTTTTTAATGTTGGATTTTTATTAGTGAAATTTGTTCAAGTATGTAATTTAATTTTTTGTCATGTTTTACTGGGTACTGAAAGTGAACGTATTTTCAAGAAGATGAGTGAGCTGAACAAAACTGTGATGACACTTCATCAGTTCTTATAAAACATAGCTATTAACTGTGTTTTACTGGAACTGAAGAACCGATATCTCATCACTTCAGTTTTGCTAAGCTCACTTATCTTCTTTTTGAAAATAGCTTCACTTTTAGCTCCTAGTAAAACATGTTTATTATTTTAGTACCAATTTCAAATTTTACCCGTTTATATTGTGCTCCCAATTTAATCCAAAATTCGGATTTAATTCGAATTATTTTTACGCTATAAACTAGTAATTTAACAGCCACCAAAATAGCTGGTAAACTGAAACTGATGAACACAAGGAAGAAAGAGAATTTTTCTTCAGTTCTTTAGTGAATAACCGAATTTTTCCGTAGCGACATCTATTGTCTAATAGAAAAAGTGTGTACCAAAAAAACGTAATTACTCAGTGACGAAGTGAAAAATATCAGATTTATCAGTTCTTCAGTTCCAGTAAAACACAGCTACCACGTCATGAAACCATAGAGGAAGAAAAAAAAGTTTACTTAGTATGATTGTATTATAGTTTTTATGAGTTCTAAATATTTCATTTAATAAATGTTTGTAAAATTATTATAGAAAAGAAATTAACACATTATTTAGAAGTAGGTATTAATGTAAAGTAAATTTTATATATTTTCAGGACCAAATACAAAAATCGAAAAAGCATACATGGATGGATCTGGAAGGAAGCCAATTATTTCCAGTGGTATTTTTTGGCCGAATGGACTTGCTATTGATTATCCATTGAAAAGAATTTATTGGGCTGATGCGAAGTACCATGTTTTAGAGAGTGCTAATTTTGATGGCTCGGAACGAGCAAAGGCATGTTACACTAATCGTGTTTTTTTAAACCTAATGAATTTATTTCTCATCACTTTAGTTTTGCTCAGATCACTTATCTTCTTTTTGTAAATAGCTTCACTTTCAGTACCCAGTAAAACATGACAAAAAATTAAATTACATACTTGAACAAATTTCACTAATAAAAACCCAACATTAAAAAACAATAAAAGAAAAAATACAAAATACGAATTACAAATTCACTACACAACCCTGAACTTCGATTTCATATGATACTTTGACACTAGAAACAGCTGGTAAACTGAAACTGATGAATGATTAAAGAAAATTGTTCATCAGTTAATCATTGACAAAAAGCATCAATTTATACAATAGAGGTTTAATGTAGCCGTTAAATCCAAATTTTTGAATTTTCATGTCTGTATGCTTGCAAAAATAATTTTATAATGGGAATATTTCGCTTCGAATAAGCTCATGATATGATTGGCTGTATAAGACTTCAAGAGGAGAAATGTGAAAAGAAGAAACATGTAAAATAAATTGAAGATAAAAAGAATAATGAAGAACACGCCCATATAACTCTAATATTGATTAGAGATTTTATAATTATTATAAAATTGATTATAACGATTACACAATGAATTTATTATTGCAAAAATCAGTGATTTAAATTAGGTGATGTACACATCAGCAGACTTTTATTTATTTACGAAGTGAGGAACAGAAGTAATGAATTGTATTTGAGATACAGTACCAGTTCAGTAATTTGAAACTCTTTATTTTCAACGCCTAAATTTATAAAATTAGCTAATAATGTTCTGTAATTTTCTAAAGTGGTTTTTTGTGATTTTTACTTTTCTTATTATCATTTTTTACATTCATAAAACAATAACATTTGATTTTTGATTTTTGTTACATTCAGTATAAATAGTGATAAAAGTTTATCTTTCTCTTTCGCAAGTATTGTATTTTCAGCAGCAAACTTCAAAGCTTTCTAAAATGGATTTAGCGTAAAACTACCGAAAAATCTTACTGAAGACAGTGAAATACACTGGAGTGCAATATCCTTCTATAGTTATTACGATCTTCGCTTATACTCAATTGTATTATTTTTATTTTTCGATAGAAAATGTAACATAAATATCCAAAAATGTATACAATCAGAATCAAAACCAAATTAAAAAATATCATGGTATACAAAAACAATTAAAGCATTTATAATCAAGATTAGAGTTATATGGGCGTGTTCTTCATTATTCTTTTTATCTTCAATTTACTTTACATGCTTCTTCTTTTCACATTTCTCCTCTTGAAGTCTTATACAGCCAATCATATCATGAGCTTATTCGAAGCGAAATATTCCCATTATAAAATTATTTTCGCAAACATACAGATATGAAAATTCAAAAATTTGGATTTAACGGCTACATTATTACATTATACATCTATTGTATAAATTGATGCTTTTTATTGAAAATCACATCACGCAATTAGATACGCAGTTTGAAAAGAAAGCTTTCACTACTTTTCGATGAAAAAATTTTAAACATTGTATTACCGCAACGTTGGCATTACCTTTTTATCAGTAACATTTTTCTTCATAACATCACTGAAAACATTGATGAAAATTTCATTTATCTATTAGAATTTGCGCTTGAATATGTGAATGTGTATTGTTAAACAACAAATTATCTCAAAATGAAAAGAAAAACATGTTTTTTATACAAAAAACATGAACAATCAACAAAAACTCGAGAGCAATCAAGCAGAAAAATCAAAGCCTCTGAGAAATTATACAAAATGAAAAGCCAAAGTAGCCCGATTACTTTCATGTGATTATATACGAAAAATACGAACTTTTTGTTTTAAAAAAAATAATTTTGGAGAAAATAGAATGGGAATTTTCTTTTTTTTTTAAAGAAATAATAATAAAAAATTTTGAATATATGTATTTAAATATTATCATTTCGTTTAAAAAAAGACAATTTTCATCATATTGTACAAAATTAATTTTTTAAAGTAAAATTTTCATTTTTCGTATGTATGTAATCACATGAATTTAGCTTGACTACTTTGACATTGCATGTGTGAGTAAATTTGTATTACTTTACTGTAGGGCTTGTATAGTATTTTTTCTCGGAGGCTTTGAGAAAAACAAATAAATATAAAAGTGGCTTTACACTACTATCGCCACGCATTTGTTTTCGCTTTTGTGTTTGTTTTTGTATCACACAACCAGTGTAAAGGAGTGAAAATTACGATATTGTTTTGGCAATTGTTAAAGCAAACAAGTTTTAAAATTATCGGTTTGGTTCTATTCTGTATGATTCAAACAATTGTATCGCGTGTATTCTGTTGTTGGGAAATTTATTTGGCTTACTGCGATGGTAAGTAAATTACTTTTATTTTTTTAAATACATACATATTAAGAAGTAAAGATGTGAAAATTATTTTAGCAAACTAAATATAAATATATAAAACTAAATATATAAAAAATGTACTAAAGAACAAATTATAAAGTTAAGTAATTTTTATGAAAGAAAACCTGAACTTTACATGCGCTATACTGAATCAAAAAACTTATCTATAAATGTGTCACGATAATAGTGTAAACCTCAGATATCGTAATCAGACTCAATTGCGCGAAATATTCAGTACAATAGCGAAAACAAAAACAAACACAAAAGCGAAAACAAATGCGTGGCGATAGTATTGTAAAGGCCTCTTTATTTTTTCAAAGAAACAGAATAGACCTTTTTTATTAGGAATATATAATTTTATTTTCTAACTTTGGTTCCTTCTGCACACATATGTAAGTACGTATAGGTATATACTGTACACAGTACAGCTTTTTCTATGGAATAGTAATATTCAGAATTAAAAATTGATTTGTAAATCAACAAAGTTTATAGAAGTTTTGTTTGTATAGAAGTTAAACAAAAGTTTCAACTTAGAAAAATATTGGTAGCTATTCTGTGTGTATTTAGCAGTTTCTGCTAATTTGACATTCTGCTAACTTTCATACAAAATTTTGACAGCTCTTAAAAAAATCTGCTAAGACAAAAATTGGTATTCTGCTTCAAAAAATTAACAGAAAAACCTGCTAACTTTTCTGCTAACTAGCAGGTGCTATTTTCGAGTTCGTTATCGTTTAAGTTTTCTGCTAACTTCTGTCATTTTTAAGTTTTGGTACATAAATACTAAATATAATAAAATGGATTATTTTTTTAATGTTAATTACACAAATCTATATAAATAAATATGAAGTAATTAACTTGATTTTCATTTTTTTTTTTCATTTTTATTTACAAATTTATTCAATTACAAAATGTAAACAACAGGTAGTGTATAAGCATTGGTGGTTGTAACAACTTCTGTAAACATGTTTATTTACATATTTTTATAACGGTTTAAATTACATCTGAAGTTGACTCGACCAATTGTAACTATAGTGTGAGTGTATTATCCTCTTGGTAAAGTTATTTTAGATGATTCTTATACCGAGCTGGGAAAAAAATATTCCAATATTTTAAAACGATCAACAAAAAAAAGAACTGGTTTAACTACCTAGTGTAGAAAAGCAAAAACTTTCTTTAAAGTGACATTTGTTAGCAGATTTCGAATTTCTGTTGACAGCTTCTTAAAGATTTCGAAAAATACTTGTGACCAGAATACGAATTTTTAAGAATCTGCTACCATCTCAACCTGCTAACTTTTTTAGCAGAAAAATTCGCTAACTAAAGAATGAGTACAGAATAGCTCTGATTATTAAGTAACTTTTTTTACAGATTCTTGGTAATAATTTACCTCATCCGTTCGCAATAACATTATTTGAGGATACAATTTATTGGACTGACTGGAATACAAAAAGCATTTCGGCAGCAAATAAAGTCACAGGGAAAGAGTTTCGTATAATTCACGATAAATTCCATTTTCCAATGGATATTCATGCGTATCATCCATCAAGACAACCAAATTTTACCGATCGATGTATAAAAGACAGACGTGGTTTGAGAGGAGGATGTTCACATTTGTGTCTTCCAACCAAAACAACACATTCTTGTAAATGTCCTATAGGGTTATCCCTAAAGGAAGACAAGTAATTTATAATAATACTAAAGATTATAAGTGATTAAAACCTTCAATTTTTTCTAGTAAAACTTGTAATGCACATCCTGGTAAAATATTAATTATTGCTAGGAAAAAAGATATACGTATACGACAAATAAATTTAAATGCTCTAACACTGGATGTCGATATGATTTTACCCTTTGATGGACTAAAATCTACAGTTGCCCTTGATTGGTGTGGTGAATCAGATTACATTTACTGGACGGATGTAGAAAAAAGTACAGTTAATCGAGCGTACATTAATGGCAGTCACCAAGAAAGTGTAGTATATACCAATCTTCTCTCGCCTGTTGGTTTGGCTTTTGATTGGGTAACTGACAAACTATATTGGACTGATGCTGGTACAAACAGAATAGAAGTAGCTTCAAGTAATGGCAGAATACGAGCTTTGTTGGTGTGGCAAAATATTGATAAACCAAGAGATATCACTGTAAATCCAATAGGTAGGCCTTTTGAAAAATGAATATTGCAAATTTCATATTCATTTATTTATTTATAATAATAATACAAGTTATGAACTTTTTAAAATGTATCTACTTACATGAGTTATTAAAATTGTGTAAAAGGGTGTACAAAATAAAATGATTAACGATTAATGATAATTACAATTACAGCACTAATGCCCAGTTTTATTATGGTTTTTGATATCTATCTTTCCGATAAAGTTACCCGACCGATAAGTACTAAGTTGGTTTTCTTTACTATTGAACTTATCGTCCCGACAGAAACACTAATGACAGCCCTGAAAATGTAAACGAAGCCAACCTCATGAGTACTTTTGAATGGTTTGAATTCTTAATGAAGCCAACTTCATGATTAATTTTGAACGATTTAAAAGTTTCAAGTTTGACGTTATTACTGAACCGTTTCATTATTAAAATAATTATCAGTGACCAGTGGAGTTATTATTTAAGTTGAAGTGAAAATTTAAAAAAAAAATGGACAAAAAAGTGAATATAATGAAGAGAAAAGAGAAGTGAATTTCACAAAAAGTGAAATAGTATTATTAATAAATATTTAATTTTAAAAAAAGAAATTATTGAAAGTAAAAAAACAGAAAGTGCTTTTTGGAAGGAAAATAATAGTGCGTGGGGCAAAAATAACAAAAGAATTCAATGCATGCTCAGGAAACTTTCCCAGAAGCTGTAAAACAATTAGATCAAAGTAGGGTAGTGGATCCATATACCGGATAGCTCTTATTACCGGACGTTATGAATTAAAAACGAAAATTTTTTTTACTTCTGTATTAACTGTTAGAAAGAAAAAAAATCTATAATGTGGCCAAAATCCTCTACTTCATTTTGATGTATTCACCATTTATCTATATATTGTCATTTGTCATTTATGTTCTGCATGATGATGAATGAAGACGTTCCCTGTCATAGTCTAAATTCTTATTTTTTTCTTAAGAAACAAAGGTTTGGAAAAAAAGCTTTGTAGTGTTTAAAAATAAAGTGTTGAAGATATTTTTATCAAAACAGTGATTAAGTGCAATATTTTAAGCAGAAAATTTAAAAAATAACTCAAAAATTTTAATTTTTCCAATAATATTATGGTGTCTGGTAAAAGGAGCATTCTTTTGTGCAATTTATTATTATCGGACACTGGTGTCCGGTATTAGGCTCCAGCAATTCATTTATCAGACACATACTATTATCCTTATTTCTATGTTCGAATTTTGCCTATTTTTCAGAAAATCATATCCTTAATTTTAAAAATGGAAAGAAAAAAACAAAACTATACCGAAGCCGATTTACAAAAAGCTATTTTTGATATAACAGAGATCAAAATAAAAAAGAACTACAAGATATAGGATGCGATTCTTGTCCTCGCTGGTATCATTTAAAATGTACTCATTTCAAAACCTATTTTTAGGCATCTATAGAAGTAGTTTCAAGTGCTTAATTTGCAAGAAACATTAAGACCTATATATATTTCATTTTTTATTAGTTTTATAATTATTATTATAGGTCCTTATTTATTTTAGGAGTGAATCCTACTTTTTGTTAATTTAAATTTAAGGGCCCTGTTGTGTAATTCGATCGAAATTCAATCGTATCGAATGAATATTTACAATACATATTTTATGTCATTCTCAAACAAATGCTATAATATATACGCTGTATGAATTTCATTTAAAAAATCTAGTGATCTATGATTTAAAATTTTTATTTAACAATTTCATTCGATCAGAAAGAAGATATCGAAATAATTTTCGGTAGCAATCGAATAAAACATTAAAAAGCATAGATTACTAGATATTTTAAATGAAATTTACATACACTTTATTCGATTAAGATACAAAATTTTGTGAATATTCATTCGATGCGATTGAAATTCCATCGAATTAACAATAATTCACCTGCCCGTTCAAAGTGAAATCAGTAAAAGAATAATGAAAAAAGAAGTAAATGAGTTGCTATCCAAATCAGAGTTATTAAAAATTTTAGCAAATTTCATATTATCATCTATCTTGTATTTATTTATTTATTCTCATATTTTTAAAGGTCTCAAGATCAGGAAAAAGATAATTTACCTAGTTGTTTACAACAAGAGTGCGTTCAAGTACAAAAGGAAAGCGTAAAAGATGTTGAAATTCAAACGGAGTATAATATGCATACTTTCACGTAATATAGTTCTTATTAACTTTAATTTTTTTTAGAGGAGATTTAGAGTGTGTTACTCTTCTCGAAGTATATAAATTACAACGAGAACTTAGTGAGGTGAAACAAAAAAGCATCCAGCTTAAAAACGAAAATCAAAAATTGAAAAATGATATGATTCAATTAGAAAATTCTTTAAAAAACATTTTTACCAAAACCGAAATAGAAAAACTAAAAAATCCTGGAAAACGTCGAAAGTGGTTACTAGAAGACATTTCAAAAGCAATTTGTCTTTATTCTGCAGGGCCAAGATCATATAGGTATTTATATAAACAGAAATATCCGTTGCCTTCTTTAAGTGTCCTAAAAAAGTGGGCAAAAAAAGTCACTGTACAACCAGGTATTCTTAAAGTCGTCCTCAGTTTAATGAAACATAAAGAATTAAAGGATAGACAAAAAATATGTGTAATCTCATTTGATGAAATGAGTATAAAATCTAGTTTTGAGTACGATAAAGCAAATGATGCTATCATCAGTCCACTTAAGAATGTACAAGTTGTTATGGCTAGAGGTCTTTTTGATAATTGGAAACAGATTATATTTTATAATTACGACAGTAAAATGACAAAAAAAGTTTTGGAAAATATTATAAGTGAATTAGATAAGATTAGCTTTACTGTTGTTGCGATAGTGTGTGATATGGGTGGAAGCAATCTTGGATTATGGCAAGAGCTTTCTATTGAAATCATGAAAACATGGTTCACTAATCCGGTTGATTCCAATAAAAAAATTTTCGTTTTTGCTGATACTCCACATCTTTTAAAATTGATAAGAAATCATTGAATCGATGATGGATTTATTCTTCATGGAAAACATATTACTGCTGAGCCTATAAAAGAATTGGTGAACATTCAAGATGCTGATGATTTAAAAATAATGCACAAGATTTCAGAAAGCCATTTCCCTAAAGATGGTTTAGTAAGACAGAAAGTAAAGTTAGCAGCACAGTTATTATCTCATTCTGTTTCTGCTTGTTTGAAACGTTGTTTTCAATTAGGAAAATTGAAAAGTAATAACGTTTTAGAATATGTAAATTTAGTAAAAAAAGTGAATGATTGGTTCGACATATTCAATTTGAAAACAATTCACATTGATAGCAGAGATAGAATGAAAGCATATGGCATTGAATCAGAAGAACAGAACAAAATACTGGATGAAGTAACTGAAATTATATCAAATATTAGAACACCGAACAGACATAGCTTGCTTCCTTTTCAAAAAGGAATTTTAATTAACAATAATTCCTTAAAAGGATTATTTAATTATTTGAAGAAAAGATATAAGGTTGAGTTTATTCTCACAAATCGTCTAAACCAGGATGTTCTTGAAAATTTTTTTAGTTCAATTCGAGGTAACAATGGTTTTCATGATCATCCCACAAGTTTAGACTTTCAATATCGCTTAAGGTCATAAGGATGTTAACAGAAGACATATTCAATAAAATTACTGTTGATCATAGTCTTGATAACGATAATGATTTTTTCCAAAATTTAGGAACTTTTAACATTGAGTTTGAAGAATTATATTCAGATGCACTAGAATACCTAGCAGGATACATTATTAAAAAATGTAGGTGTAACGTTGACTTAAGAAACTCAATCGATTTAAGTAATAGTAACTGGACGAGGGTAAACGAAATTTCTGAAGGGGAATTAATTAAGCGGTACAAACAATTTCTAAATTTGCTAAACAAATTAGAAATAATATTTGTTGAGCTAAAAAGTCAAATTTTTACTAAAAAAAAATCATAAAATCATTATTAGATTTAAGTAAAAATGTAGATTTAGATGATAAAGTTAAAACATTATTTTTTAAGTGTAGAATTTATTTTTTAATAAAAAAAGAAAATATAAATATTTCAAATTCTAAATTATTGAAAAGAAAAATTTTTAATAATAAAAAAATGAAGAAGTTGTAACGAAGTTACATTCTTGTCTCTATCAGCTGTTACTTATTTTTTTTAAAAATAAATATTTTTTAGAAAAAGGAAGAAAAAAAATAAAATTTAAGTAAAGCAAGGACTATAAAGTTTGACTATTTTTAAAGACATCACTACCATCTATTGGCTAATAAAAGAAACATAAATTTTGAATTTGGAAAAAACCGTTTAAAGGAAATTCTAGAAAAATTTAAAAATTGAAAGCTTAAAAATTGTAAATACGCAATTCCAAAAATGTATAAATAGAGATACAATTTTCATATTAAATATCAGTCGTGTGTGTTAATTCAAAGTAATTTTTAATAAATACAAGAAAGTGTTTAAAGTGAAAATTGGTAATCAGGTAAGCTTGTAAAAATAACAAAAGTATTAATTGAAAATTAGCAAGGAATAAAGATATTCTAGTCTATCTGAAGTCACTTTTTGAAGTTGAGGTTAATCCTCTTGTCTCAGAAAGTAGTTTAGATAAGTTGAAAATCTCAAACATTCTGCTAAAATCTTCAATATAATACATAAGTTATTATTTAAAAGCAAAAAAGTCAAAGGCTGGTATAACTACAGAGATTCTCGTCTACCTAGAATCACTTTTTGAAGTTGAGGTTAATCCTCTCGTCTCAGAAAGTAGTCTAGATAAGTTGAAACTCTAAAAGTTAAAAGTCAAAGACTAGTGGAACTACAGAGATTCTCGTCTATCTAGAATCACTTTTTGAAGTTGAGGTTAATCCTTTCGTCTCAGAAAGTAGTCTAGATAAGTTGAGAAATCCCAAAAGTATTCTACTGGGCTTCATTGACTAGATTCAAAGGAACCTGAGTTTTAAGGTTAAAAAGTATTGAAAGTTTAAAGGAACCTGAGTTTTAAGGTTAAAAAGTATTGAAAGTTTAAAGGAACCTGAGTTTTAAGGTTAAAAGTATTGAAAGTTTAAAGGAACCTGAGTTTCAAGGTTAAAAGTATTGAAAGTTTAAAGGAACCTGAGTTTAAGGTTAAAAGTATTGAAAGTTTAAAGGAACCTGAGTTTAAGGTTAAAAGTATTGAAAGTTTTAAGGAACCTTCGTTTCAAGGTTAAAAGTATTGAAAGTTTAAAGGAACCTGAGTTTAAGGTTAAAAGTATTGAAAGTTTAAAGGAACCTGAGTTTTAAGGTTAAAAGTATTGAAAGTTTAAAGATACCTGAGTTTTAAGGTTAAATGTATTGAAAGTTTAAAGGAACCTGAGTTTAAGGTTAAAAGTATTGAAAGTTTAAAGGAACCTGAGTTTTAAGGTTAAAAGTATTGAAAGTTTAAAGGAACCTGAGTTTTAAGGTTACAGAGTATTTTTGGAATTGTTAAAAATCAAAGTTTAAAGGAACTAAGTTTCCTGAGTTTTAAGAATAAAAAGTATTTTTGAATAATAGAATTAAGTATTTCAGGGAATATATTGTAAAGATTAGGTTTTATTATGAAATAATGAAAATAAATTTTATAGGATAAGTTGTTTAGAAAAGCAGAACTTTTATTTTCTTCATTAACGACGAAACCTGATCCTGGAACGGCGAGCTAACCCGTGCTAACTCCCAAAACGTCGTTATAAAGTTTTTAACTTGAAATTCAAAAAAGTTTTATTTTATTATTATTTTAACTACCCATAATCTATAATCGTCTAAAAGTGACGTCAACAAGAGTAATGGCGATTCTAAAAGAAGAAAGTAACAATAATGGTATAATTTTTTCCAACTTGGTACAATAAGAAATCATCTAAGATAATTTTAGCTTTACGGTTGTAATACTCTCGTTACAACTGGTCGTGCCACCTTCAGATGTAGTTTGAGCAGTTGTAAAAACAGGTTTTTAACCGGTTTGCGTCGTTGTAACAACAACCTAATGTGTTCATGCTAATTCTACGTACACAAGGTCCAACTTGGTTGTACAATCCGGTAGAGCTGGATTAAGATTGTATAATGTGTATGATGGTTGGCAGACCAATTTTGAAGTTTGTCGAACGATCGGTTTGAATTAAAAAGTTTGATTTTTTGGGGACGTGGCAAAATTTATAAAAACCAAGTTGAACCGTGTGTAGGTAGCATTATACAAAACACAATTTAAAATATAGCAAGATGCATAAGGAGATCTGCTTTTTTGAACTTATTTTTATTTCTATTAACAATTTACTTATCCGGATACAAACAGGATACAAGTTACAATTATATGTAAGCGTTGACCTTATATAAACATAAATTGATTGCAGTTATAAGGAGGAGCAGACAATTTTCACTTTAAAATAATAACTTTAAAAAACTAGAAGACTATTTTAATGCACTTTTGATTTAATAATTGTATACGTTTTTATTCGAATTATCATTTACATTATATTATTAATTATATTATAACATATTAAACATGTAAAGTTTTGTATATAAAAGGAGAAAAATTGGAAGGGAACTTCGATATTTATTCTTCAACAGCGATTCAAGCCTTTATTTTTACTTAGTAAGTCTTTCAAATCATAGATTACTAGATATTTTATATGAAATTCATATATGTAGCTTCTATTAGCATTTGTTTGAGAATGACACAAAATATTGTAAATATTTCATTTGATTTGATCGATTTGTGCAATCAGTACCGTTGTTTGAATAGTTACACGTAAACAAATTGTATTTTCGGTCAAGCTTTTAATCAAATTTCTTATTCCAGCGATTTCACTCAGGCTTACTACTTGAGTGATAAATAATACAGTCAAGAAAATATACGAATTTAGTATCTGGCAAATTACACAGATAAAGTATCTGGGAATTGTCCCGAACAACATCTCAAAGATCATACTAACTATAGACAACAATTTAAAGTTTAGTACTTTCAATACAATTAAGTTAAATAAAAACATTCGGCGTTAATATAATTGTTGAATACTCTAATGATCTTCATTTTGTTTTGTTGAAATTTTTTTAATATATTCTTTTATCAGAGGGATTGATGTTCTGGTCAGATTGGGGCAAAAGACCAATGATTGAACGTGCCAGAATGGATGGAACAGTCAGGAAAGTATTGGTATCAGAAAATATTTTATGGCCAAACGGGTTAGCAATTGATTACGACAGCAGAAAATTGTACTTTGTTGATGGAGGAACGAAGAGTTTGGAATATATTAATTTCGATGGCACTGGAAGAAATATCATATTAGGTAAACATCATTATTTATGTTTGTTCATTTATTATTTGAATTTGAAAATAAAAAAAAAAAACCAAATTCTATAGATACTGGATTAGAACATCCTTTTGGACTTGATATTAATGACAACAAGGTGTTTTGGACAGACTGGAAAACGCGAAATGTTGAAATGGCTGATAAAATAACCGGAAGAGATAGAAAAATTATTGTCAGTAATACGAGTGATCTAATGGACGTAAGTGTTTTTCATAGACTCCGACGTCATGTTCAAAGTCCATGCAATTTTTCGAATGGGAATTGTTCTCATCTATGTCTGCTTAGTTCAAAAGGACATTCATGTGCTTGCCCTGTAGGTGTAAGATTAATGGTAAGATTGTGAAACATTTAATTTTAAGTTAAATACAAACTTTCAATACATTTAGAAAGATTTGAAAACCTGCGAAGATGGACCATCAAAATACATATTATTAGCACACGGGGTTGATATCCGACAAATATCTCTCGACATTGAACCGCTAATAGATGTTGTTTTGCCATTATCTGGTATTATTTCTAATACGATGTCAGTAGACGTAGATCTTCAAAGTGGACAAATTTTTTGGTCTGACAACGTAGAAGATGTTATAATGGTGTCAACTCCAGATGGATTGAACGTTACAAAGATTGTTTCTGAGAGTATGGATAATGTAGATAGTCATGTAATCGATTCTGTAGGGAGAAAAGTAAGTAAATGTGTATATGTAACCATCACAACTGTATTTATCTAATTATATAAGCTATTTGTAATGGAAACTTTTATCTCACTTTTCTTATCATTTAAACTATTTCGACTTTCCTGAAAAATTATTGTCACTACAAATTTTTTTAAAATAATTATTGTAGGAATGAATTTGTTTTATTATTATTTTAAATCTTTCTTGTTTTAATTTACTTATTATTACAACTTATAACTTGCTTCTTATTTTAATAATTACAAACTACAAAGTATTAAATTAGAAATAAACATATCAAAATGGCATGACGCGTCTTCTTCCATCTATTTCTACTAACTCATTGTTTCTTTTAAGTCTTTTATTCACTGACTTGAAGTTTGCTTCCTTTTAGTTTTGTAGATTCTGTTGTATGTGGGATCTATTGGGATGTAGATAGTAGGTCACAAAATTCTAAACGCTCCCTACATTATGCTGGAAAAGTGCTAATGGAAATATTTTATTGAACTATATAGTAATGTGGTTTTAAACCCACATTTAATAATTTAAAATTAAAACTCAAATTATAACTTTGAGAAACTTTATTTAATTTTTCTTAGTAATGTGGCTTTGGACCCACATTTAATAATTTGAAATTAAAACTCAAATTATAACTTTAAGAAACTTTATTTAATTTTTCTTACTTCACTTTTTACAAGTTCAAATTCGACTGACTATGAACAGAACTAAAATTAGGAAAGAAAGTTCGCATTCGTACTTATGCGTATGATTATTCAACGTGATTAGTTAAACGTTTTAAGTTAACGTGACTTACCAGACGTAATATGAGAGTTTTGTTTAATTCAAAAATGTGGGAAAGTTGTTATGGACGAATTTAGTTCTCATGATGGGTTTTAAAGGTGTGAACTTTTTATATGTGACACCTCCCACCCTTAAACATTTGCAGTCCCTGCAAATGGGTCCGTATTACTTTTTTTGCTTTCGGGATACTAAGCGTTTTTTGTGTTAGTTCTACTTTCGTAATATTCTTAGTTCTGCTTTTACATTTCCATAATAATAAAAGTATAGCTGCAGTACATAGTATTACAAAATTAAATCCTATGGAAAAATAATTTGTTGATTTGTTCTTATATTATAGGTATTCTATTTGTTTCCTATTTATAATTGTATTTAAATGTAGACTTTGTAGTGTAAAATTCTTAACTTGCTTTGTAAAGTTGAAATAAGTTGTAGGTATTACCACGCTACTTCTATACTTATTTATTTTATTAGAAAATGAATGATCATTAATTGTCATTTTGCAATTACTAAATTTAATTAAGTTATTTCCTTTTAAGATTAAGTTTTGTTTCGTGCATGTTTGGTAAAGCTTTGTAATAGCTAAATTTTTTGTAATGACTAAGTCATCATTGATTCTTTCGATTGAAGTTGTGTTAGTAATTTTAAAAGTACATACAGCTAGCGACATAGAAAAGTGCGCTCTGATAATTTTTATACATTTTCAAAAACAAATGTCCTTTGTGTTTATTTTATGACTCCTAATGTTGGGTTTTTCTGCATTTATAATAGGATCTGTCCCCCTGCACCCTATATAAAGTCCCGCAAGATTTATTTTTTATTATTTAGCTAGTGAAATATGAAGAGTAAATTTTAATATCAAAAAAAGTGAAGTAAAATGAGTGGAAAAAAACAAATGTCAGTGGCGGTAAAAAGTTCGGTTCTCACTTTGTATGAGGAAAATATTTCTATAAAAGAAATATCAGGACGGGTAGGGTACGCAGAATCTTCCGTAATGAAATTTTTGAAAAATTTTTAAAATTTAGGGAATTTGGAGAGAAAAAAAAGTACTGGTGCTAAAAGAAAAACCACAGAAAAAGAAGACCGGGAATTAAAATTTAAGGTATTATAAACCCTTTTTTTTGCTACAAAATTGAAGAAGGAGTAAAAACTACAAACTATACTAACTTAAGTGTTCGTACAGTTGAAAAAAATAAAATAAACATGGTTTCAGGTGTAAGAGGCCCGAATAAAAACCACTCTGAAGTGAGAAAATGAAGGCTAATCGGCTTCAATAGGCTGAAAACCATTAGGAATGGACATTTGATGATTGGCCGCGAGTGACTCTTTCCGACAAACACAACTTCAATTTATTTGGACAAGAAGGAAAGCAGAGCGCTCGTCGAAAACAAAAAAAATAATTGGGCCTCATTGCATATTTACAATTGTACAACATTCACCGTGTGTTATGGTTTGTAGGTACATCACAGACTATGGAGTTTTCCCATTAAAAATAATAGATGGAATAATGAATTAAGAAAAATATGAAAAAATCATCTCAAATTATGTTTTTCCAACATTTGAGGACATGGCTCAATATACAGAAAATCCGATATTTCAGGATGATTCGGTTACATGTTACAGAACAAAGTTCGTAGGTATTCCTTTGAACTAGAATTCTGAATTATTTTTAAAATTGTTATTTCTACTGCAGATAACAAATTAAAAAGAAAATTTGTGGTTATATTCATTGTCCTGGCCAGAAAAAATTCCTGACATGAACATAATGCAGAATTTTTAGGGTCCACTCACATGAGACTCAATGAAAATAAACCGAAAACAGTGGAAGAATTGAAAAATTCTATATTAAATATTTGATATACTGCTTATCCTTATTAAATTATATCATTACATATTATAAAAATTAATTCCGCAGAGAGTCGATGTGGTCATTAAGGCAATAGGAGGAGCTATAAAATGTTAACTTTAATTAAAAACTTCAAAAAAAATGTAAATAATTATAAATATAAAGTTAAAGTTAACTAAAGTAGTTATACGATTTACAATGATGTTGAAAAAAACAATTCCAAAAAGTAAATTTCATTAAAACTTCAAAAAAAAATGTTTTTTTAATTTTTTATGTTATTATAATTATTTACTATTTTAGGGATAGGGTTCAGAAAGCAAAAAAAAATATTTGCAGGTAGACTAGCCTTCTTTTTATTATAAGTTTAACCTCTTACTGGATCAGTCTTATCATAGAAATAAAAATCCCAACATTAGGAGTCATAAAATGAACACAAAAAATATTTGTTTTTGAAAATGTATGAAAATTTGCAGAGCGCACTTTTCTATGTCGCTAGCTGTACGTTATTTTTGTTAAGTAAGTTTCTTATACAATAATTATTATGAACTTTCAAATTTTTTTTCAATACAACATTTTCATCATTATTGAAAACAAAATTTTCGCTTATTATTACTTCTACGTTCTCTGAATCTAATTGTTCGAATTCATTATTAGGGAACGGTATTACTATAGCATTGTAATATTTTTCATTAGTAAATTTAGGTATGCAGATAGCAAAAATTAATAACTCCTGTACGCTATTTTGTACGTATGACATCATTTCTATTGTAATATTGTATCTATCAATTTCTTCGTCTGTCAGTATGTCATGTGCTAGCACGTTTAGTCTACTAAGTAGTATAATGTCAGTTAGTTTTTCTATTTAATTATGTCATTGGTCCGATTGGTCATAGTCGCTAAAAACGTATTTAATTCCTGTTGTTATTTATTTAGATGTTTATTTACATCTGCCATATTTTTGATAAGGTTATTGTTAATTATAACTTGTTTGTTTAGTTCGTCAATTGCATTTTTCGTATTTAAATTAAGATTTTTTAGGTGTTCATAGATTTCTGTTGCGTCTTCTTCGTCCATAGTACCTGCTAAAGTTTTTAGGCCTGTACCAATAATATTTATTAGTGCGCCTTTATTTCTGTGATTTTTGTAAACTTGTGGTATTATTGTTTTATAGTTGTGTTTTAGTACATTAAGTTCTGTATTTATTAGTTTAAAATTGTCGTCATTTTCATTAAGATTTAATGAATTCACGTTACGTTCAATTAAATTTATCAGTTCGTGATATTCTGTTAAATTTACCATGTTAGTATTTTAAGGAATGATTCTACCATATGTCTTTCATTTAGCTTAAATAGTGCGTAGCCGTTATCTGTGTTAACAGGGGTAATTTCTATCATTTGAGCCGAAATTGCTGGTATTACAGCTAACAATAACAGAGATAGGGTGGTTGTCATTCTAAAAGAGAGAAAGAAAGGAGAAAAAAAAATTGTTTTAATTTTCGTGTTTATATTTACGCTTTAATTGAGTTTTGTAGTATTTTATTTTTCGTTTGTTACTAGTGTCTAGGAAATAATTATTGTCTTTTTTAAAGTTATTTAATCTTTTATATTTCGGTTTATTTTTAGCAATTTGTCTGTTAGCTACGACGTTTTCGTGCAAAGTTTAGTTTGTTTCTCTTTCTTTGTTTAGTTTATTTATTCTAATTATCTTTTCTTGTTCAAATTTTTCGCTCAATGTTTTTATGTCATTTTTATCATACTTTTTTATAAAAATGTCAATAGGTTTCAGTTTGGTCGTTGAATGTATGGTATTGTTGTAAATAATTATTATTTTGTGTATTTTTTCGTCAATTTCGGTTTCATTCTCATTTTTATCTGCTTCCATTATTCTTAAATGCTCATTTAATGTACCGTGTAACCTTTCTACATCCGAGTTACCGGTTTTACTTCCTGCAGTTGTAGTATGAGAAGTTATTTCATTTTCTTTTAGAAATAGCTCTACAGCGCTGTGTAACATACATCTATCATTGTCGTATACGAGTTTATCCATTTTACCTAAGAATTTAATTCTTTCTTCTAATGCTTTCAGAATAGAAATCCATGTTCTGTCATTCAATCTGTGTATAGTGGCATATTTTGTAAATTTATCTAGTGTTGTTAAATACATAACATTCCTGTATGGAAACCATATGTTGATGTGTACTATTTCATTAAATTTCCTTGCAGTTTCACTTATCTGGTAGGGTATTTTAACAGGATGACGATCGAATTTTGCTAATCGACATGTTTCGCAGTTATTTATAAACTTTATTATTAGTTTTAGCATATCTGGGAAGAAGTATTTTACCTTTAACTCTGAATAAACCTCGTTTATGCCTCTATGATTATTTTTTAAGTGTTCTTGTTTTATAATAGTAATAGTAATATTATCTGTTATATCAATAAGTTTTAAGTTTGATTTGTATAGTTTCAAGTTTTTGTTGTTAGAAAAGTATTTTACGTATAAGTCTTGGAATTGTATAAACAACTGTTCATTTTCGCAGTAGACGCACATTGTGCCTCTGTCAATGAGAATTTTCCTCATTAATTCTAATAAATTTGAATTATTGTCGATTGTAATGTAGTTTTTACACTTTTTATGCATGATTTTTGTCGAAAACTTTTCTTTTTCACCATAGTTTAAATAAATTTGATTTTTGTAAACGTTTACACATTTTTCTGTGATACTTATATGACTTGTGCTGTCTTCAATTCCACTGTGTATAGTACCTGTTGTAAACGTGACTTCAACGTCAATGCTACAATTGTCGGTATTATCGTCGTTTATTTCATTATTAAAAATAACTTCGTTTTCTTTGGTATTATCAATGCTTATTTCCTTATTGGTGTACCTACTGAGCCCATCGGCTACGTTATTTTCCTTACCTTTAACATAAGTTATTTCGAAATCATATTCGTTCAGCATAATTTTCCATCTTTGGAGCTTCATGTTTGGTTCTTTTATGTTATTCAACCAAATAAGTGGCTTGTGGTCAGTGCAGATTTGAAATTTTCTGCCGTATATGTATGTCCTAAAGTATTTTACGGACCACACTATCGCGAGTAGTTCTTTTTCGATTGTGGAGTACTTTACCTCGTGATCGTTTAGGGTTCGCGATGCGTAGCAAATGGGGTGGCCATTTTGGCTTAAAATAGCCCCAATAGCATAATTAGAGGCGTCGGTAGTTAAGGTGAACATTTTATTGAAATCTGGTCGTTTTAAAATTGGATCACTCTTTAAGAGTTTTTTCAGTTTATTGAATGCTGTAATGTATTGTTCATCCTTAGTGTTTATTTTTGCATTCTTTTTCAGATATCTTATCATTAGGTAGGCTACTTTTGCGTAATCTTTCATAAATTTTCTATAGTAGCCTGTAATCGCCAAAAATTGTTTTATTTCCTTAGTATTTGTTGGTAATTTCATTAATTTTATAGATTTTACTTTCTTAACATCAGGCTTAATTCCATTTTTTGTGATGATATGGCCTAGGTAGTTTGTAGATTCTTCTGCGAGATGGCATTTGTCGATTTGTATTTTTAGATTGCATTCTTTCAGCCTCTGAAATATTTTTTTCAATGAGTCGAGATGCTCTTCGAAACTAGTAGAAAAAATCAGATGTCGTTTAGATATACCACGCATATTTTGTTAATGAAATCTTTTAAAACATTGTTCATTAACCTTTGAAAGGTCGCCGGGGCATTTTTTAGTCCAAACGGCATTCTTGTGAATTCATAGTGACCACTTGTGGTCGAAAATGCGGTTTTTGCCCTATCGCGGGGATCAATTTCGATCTGGTGGAACCCTTTGCCTAAATCTAGGGCCGTGAAGAAATTACATTTTCCTAATTTGTCGAATAATTCGTCAATGTTTGGCATTGGGAATTTATCGTCGATTGTCTGCTCGTTTAGTCTCCTATAATCAATTACTATGCGCCATTTTTGTTTTTCACTATTATCTACTTTTTTTGGCACGACCCAAATGGGTGAGTTATAGGGAGTGTTACTAGGTGTTATTATTTTTTGTTGTAGCATTTCTGATATTTGTTTTTCTACTTCGTTTCGATGGATTTCTGGGTATTTGTATAATTTGGTGTAAACTGGGATATCGTTTTTTGTAATAATTCTGTGTTTTATTTCGTTTGTGAATGATAGGTTGTCGCCATCTTTGTAAAATAGGTCCTTATATGAGTTTATGAGAGATTTTAACTTGGAGATGTACTTATTGTGTAAGTGGTCTGCGAAAACGTTATCTAAAATTTCGTTTTTTGTTTTATTAGTAAATATTTCTATGGGTTCAAGGTCGTAACATGCTTTTGCATAAAATTCTTCATCTTCGTTGAGGTATATAGGGATGCACGCGTCATCTGTAATCAAACATCTATTTTTGTAATCAATTACAGGATTTAAATCTGCTAGAATGTTATTTCCTAATATTCAATCGAATTTATTGTGAAAAGGGTACTCTAAGAATTTTACGAAATAGTTTTCTTTATTGAATTCTTTAAACAGTGGAACTTCGTATTGAATATTTGTTTGTATATTGCGATTTAGTGCTTTTAAGGTGTATAATTTGGAATTTATTCTCCACTTTGGGCTACAAATGTTAGGATTTATTATGCTATATTCCGCGCCAGTATCTAAAATAAATTTTAATTTTTTTATTTTGGTTTGAATTACTAAATAGGGTAATTTCTTTGGCTGTCTAACTGAAAATTTGGTTGTATTTCGTTTTCATTCATGGAGACATCCATCGGTTCTGGCAAGTCATTATTACCATTATTATTATTGGTAGAGTTATTTCCATTTAAATGAGCGTTGTGATAGTTAAGCCTATTTCTAGAATTTTGTGAGAGTCTACTTTGACCGCTATTTCCAGAAAATTGTCTTGATTGAGGGGGTTGGTTTTGATTGAGAGAAGTGGAAGTATTATTATTAGTTCTACTGTTAGTATTATTATAATTGGTATTATTATTGTTACTATTAGTGTTGTTATTAGTATTTCTATTATTATGAAAGTTATTATTAGGATTGTAGTTATTACGATTGTTAAATTGTTTGGTATTTTGTTTATTAAGACTTCTATTTTTTTGAAAATTGGTATAATTTAAGTAACCGTTCGATTGGATTATTTCGTAGGCAGCTGTTAGCGACGTTGGATTTCTACTGATTATCACACTTTTTACTGGTTCTGGTAATCCAGATTTGAAGGCTTGTAGCACAATTCTTCTGTTACTTTCAATTTACGCATTATTAAGTCTGCATAGTAAAGTATTGAGTTTTTGATAAAAAATTGCAATAGTATTGTCGCATCCACAAGTTCTAATTTTGTCTATTAGCATGTCGATAGGTGTATTTTTCCCGTGATTTCTTATTAAAAGTGTTTTAAGGTCATTCCACGTTATTGTATTACCGTTCGTTAACAAAGTTCGTCTAGCGTCCCCGGTTATCTTGTCTTTTATTAGTCCTAATATTATTAGTTTATACTCGTTGCTGAATGCTTCGCAAATTGGAACTAAACTCTCTATATTGCTTATAAAATTTACTAATGAATTTTTATCGCCATCAAAGGTAGCTAAACTGCTTATGGCGTTAGTGACGATTTTGAATTTTTCTAATTGGCTTAATTCTTCCATTACTGTCACTTTTGTTTTAGGAAAATTTTGTTTTTATTTATTTGTGTAAAAATAAATAAATTTTTCTTATTACAATTCCAAAAAAAAGTACCTATTATTCGGAATTTTCCTTAACTCTTATTTCCTTTTTCTTCACTTACAATAAAATGTAAGGTTAGTAAATTTTATTTATGTATACTATTATTACTACTTATTTTTATTATTATTATTATTATGTTTTCACAGTAAAATTTAAAAAAAAATCAAGTATTATTTTGTTGCTTATCAAAAAAAAAAATTTCTTAGCTTATAAAAAAATTTGTAATGTTAGTATTAGTATTAGTATAAAAAAAAAAACATTTTGCTTGAATATGAGAAACAAGTTTCTGTCCTGTGGTTGTTGTTGTAATTGTTGAAAATATTCCTCAGCTCTTTGAAGCTGCCCTAGCATGCGTAGGTGTTCTATGAAATCCTGTGTGTCCTCGTTTTCAGAATCAACAGGTGTAAATGCTCTGGCTGTTTCCGATGGTAAAGCTGATGAATCAAGTTCTTCGGCAGTGTGCACTGAAGTTGTTTCTTCGGAATTATCTGTGATCATTTATTTATGTTTTCGTTATAATGTATTTTTTTTTTTTTTTTTTTTTTTTTTTTTTTTTTTTTTTTATATATATATATATATATATAATTGTTCAATTCAATTTATACACTTAAACTGTATAATTTGGTTATTTTATTTGTACACTTCAACTGTGTTAAGTATGTGAGTCGATTTTAATTATTTATACATTTAAACTGTATAGTTTAATTATTTTATTTGTGCACTTTAACTGTACTGTTTTAGTCAATTCGATTATTTATGCACTTAAACTGTATAAATTTTGGTTCGTACTTAGACTGCGCCAGTAATGTGGTTTTAGACCCACATTTAATAATTTAAAATTAAAACTCAAATTATAACTTTGAGAAACTTTATTTAATTTTTCTTAGTAATGTGGCTTTGGACCCACATTTAATAATTTGAAATTAAAACTCAAATTATAACTTTAAGAAACTTTATTTAATTTTTCTTACTTCACTTTTTACAAGTTCAAATTCGACTGACTATGAACAGAACTAAAATTAGGAAAGAAAGTTCGCATTCGTACTTATGCGTATGATTATTCAACGTGATTAGTTAAACGTTTTAAGTTAACGTGACTTACCAGACGTAATATGAGAATTTTGTTTATTTCAAAAATGTGGGAAAGTTGTTATGGACGAATTTAGTTCTCATGATGAGTTTTAAAGGTGTGAACTTTTTATATGTGACAATATTTTTTGAATAATTATTGCCGAGAACCGTACCATTCCTGAAATACGATTAACGCTCCCATTATTAAATACATAGAAATTATACTCTTCGTACAGACAAATTTAATTGTAGTTCAATATATTCCTCCGATTTACACTTCTTCTTCATAATATACATATTATAGTCATAGCTGAAGAACTATAGGTAAGCTCTAAAATGACAGTTCAATTTTATGACGTCACTTTTAGACGAGTGAAGTAAACAAATGAAAAGTGATTTTATTCAAGTTTTAAATTTTAATATTTTACTATCAATAAATTCTTTTTTAAATGGTGTATTGTAGTGTGAAAGATTGTAATAATAGTTCTAATAAAAGAGACAATGATGAACATATTAAATTTCATGGATTTCCGAAGGACTTGAACTTATCTAAAGAGTGGATGAGTGTTTGTGAAAAGCAAAATATAAATTTACAGCATGATAAAATTTGTTCGGTACATTTTAGTGAAAATAGCTATCGTCTTGTAGATAGACTTTTAGATGTTTCTCTTAAAAAGAAAAAAATTAGATTCAAATGCTGTGCCATATTTGCACCTGCCCATTTAAAGTGAAATCAGTAAAAGAATAATGAAGAAAGAAGTAAATGAGTTGCTATCCAAATCAGAGTTATTAAAAATTTTAGCAAATTTCATATTATCATCTATCTTGTACCTATTTATTTATTCTCATATTTTTAAAGGTCTCAAGATCAGGAAAAAGATAATTTACCTAGTTGTTTACAACAAGAGTGCGTTCAAGTACAAAAGGAAAGCGTAAAAGATGTTGAAATTCAAACGGAGTATAATATGCATACTTTCACGTAATATAGTTCTTATTAACTTTAATTTTTTTTAGAGGAGATTTAGAGTGTGTTACTCTTCTCGAAGTATATAAATTACAACGAGAACTTAGTGAGGTGAAACAAAAAAGCATCCAGCTTGAAAACGAAAATCAAAAATTGAAAAATGATATGATTCAATTAGAAAATTCTTTAAAAAACATTTTTACCAAAACCCAAATAGAAAAACTAAAAAATCCTGGAAAACGTCGAAAGTGGTTACTAGAAGACATTTCAAAAGCAATTTGTCTTTATTCTGCAGAGCCAAGATCATATAGGTATTTATATAAACAGAAATATCCGTTGCCTTCTTTAAGTCTTAAGTAATGGCGATTCAAGAAGAAGAAAGAGCGAACCTATAGCTCTTCAGCCATGCTTCAACTCTACCTCTACCGCCATATTGTAAAAAATGACAACTGATATTTATTTTCTTCATGAGTACTAGCAAACGCAAACAAAACGTACCAAACAGCAACGAATGCCTTCTTTTGCGTTTGTAATGCTGTACACACTTTGCAAACATCGTTCGTTTGCTAGCATTCGTTCGCTTTCGTTTGAAGGACGTCCATATATGATTGCAAACAGCAGCGAACGAAAGCAAACGACTGTAGCCACTCCCACCACATGTGCTACGATTTGCAGCTACCAGCGAACGGTACCAAACAGCAACGAATGCCTTTGTTTGTGTTTACTTTGCCGTACACACTTTGCTAACATCGTTCGTTTGCTAGCATTCGTTCGCTAAATCTGGACCCAGCTGAACATGCACAAGTGAATTACTAATTCATTGTGTACAACTGTCTCACAATTTCTTTGTGTACCACGAGATGATGATTATAACGAAGAATTTAAGTTAGTCAGTTTGGGTTCGAATTTTGTGATCGTCATTGAGTATAAATCACGTAGAACGGGAGATATAAAAAAAAAACTACAATGAAAATGTGTTGTAAATTTTAGAAAATTAAAAAAAAAAAAAACCGTACATATTTTGTATCTAATTGATTGCATTCCAAATAATAAATATACATACATATGTACAATATGAAGAATATTCATTTTTTTTAAAGCTTGAAAAATAGTGCATAACAAAATATAGTGTACAGTGTATATAACGAAGAAAAAAAAAATAGAGGAAAAGGGAAAAGAAAAACAGAAGCAAAATTAAAAGGGAAGAAGAAGGAAAAGAAAAGAAAGTGAGTAAAAATTTAATAAAATTTTTTCTTGGTAAAAATGGTACTTTTTTTAGTACCTAACTTTTTATAAGGCCACGCTAGGGTCATTCTTTTTTTGTAAAATTGTAAAGGACCTCTGTTTTTTTCCAACAACATCTTACATATTTCTGAATCTCTTACCGTTCAAAAGTTATAAGGCCTCGAATCCAAAATTTTGTCATTTTTTTGAAATCCACCCAGATTCAATTTCAAAAACAAAAAAAAACAAAAAAAAAGAAGAAGAAGATATTTAAAAGTTGTAATAACTAGATTATTTTATATAATTTTGCATTCATGTCATAACTTTTAAAATATAGTTAGGAAAAAATTGACTCAGTAATTTTGTTTACGTACATACATATAAAAAAAAAAAAAAGGAAAATTGTTTTTATTGAAAACAACAACACCAAATACATATATATGTATCTCCTCGTGGGGCATTATTTTCTACTATTAACAAGGATATGTCGCCTACGGGTCGGCCATAATATCAGACAACATGGTTCAACATACAGTTATGTAACATGCAATTTTTTTTGTATAATTTTCCTCTGTTTATTTTTAATTTTGTATTAGGCTAATATAACTTTTAAGTTTACAATATTATGTAAATAAAATAAAGATTTTTTTGAACCAAGGAATGTTATTTTCTTTTGGAAAAACCTACATTTTTTTGGATTTAATGTTAGACTATTTTCTAAAAATGAGTGGAGTATAACTTCCAATCTTTCTATTCCTTAATGAAATGATTTTACAGGAGTTAAGATATCATCTAGATACGTAATGTCAATACTACCTCTAAGTTGACTTGAGATTTTATTTATCATACGTTGAAAAGTACAATACTTGGTGCAATACTTATACCAAATGGCACTCTATTAAATTCATCTTGACCATCTGGGTTGATAAACGATGTTTTATATCGTGCATTTTCTTTTATCGGAATTTGATAATAACCGGAAGTCATGTCAAGAATCGTAAAATATTTGTATCCATAAAGCAAATCTAACGGATCATCTATACGAGGAAGAGGAAGTCTATCTTGCTTTATTTTTCGATTTAATTGTCTATAATCTATACACAAGCGGGATTCTCCGCTTTTCTTCTTTACCAGCAAAACTGAAGAAGGAATTACTTCACTACCTAATCTTGCTTGTGGTTGTGATCCTGAAGACATATGGATATGAGCTACACTCATAGCTAATGTTGTTACAATATTTGTAAGCTGAGCGATATTTTCAGATATTATATTTTGTTGTGTTCTATCTTGTACTCTTGTCTTTAGGCATCTTGAATACTATGCTCTTTAATAAAGATAATTAATCAAATCGAGAGACAATTTTCTGTGAAAGATATGTGAATACAGTGATGCTTACTAGTTAGAAGGAAAATTCCCACTTTGACCCCAAAAAATTCCCGAAATCGAACCAAAATTCCCGCCTTGTAATTTAGTCATTTTATGTCATTTATCGTACTACTGTATTATGTATTATATATTCAACTGTTTACAAATGTAAATTACAACTCAAATAATATTTATTTGAAATATTTTACAAATCATTTCATTTTATTTGTGCAAATTTTTGTGCTTTCAATTTTATTATTTTACTTTAAAAGACCAAAATACTTTTCTTTTTTATTTAAATTAAATTAAAATTTTTGAAATAAACTGTTTATTGATCTAAGGCTCCTAAACCTTGACCAGTTGCTGCCTGTATATACGGCTCTTGATACCGCTATACAAAATTCTTGTAGGAATTGGGTTATGTCACGATTAGTGCTTCAAGCAGACTCATTTGAAGATCCTAATAAAAGTCTTGGTTCACTGTCAGAAAATAACTCATAATTTAATGTTAATTTACATGGCCTTTTATACAAAAATTTTCATTACATTGCAAAATTACATACTAGAATAGAAAATGTTTAAAAAAAATAACAATAAAAAATTTACCTACTATTAATAATAAAAAATATTAAAAATATATTAAATGAACATTCATGCACGTAAAAATGTAAAAGCTCAGCAATTTTACTTTTCACATTTATAAATTCTCATAAAAATGTACTGGACCTAGTAAACAAAAGTATCAAATTTCGTCAGGCAATTTGTTCGTTAAAGTTACTTTTTGTTGATATAAACAAATTTAATAAGAATAAAAATTACAATATTTTATGAAAATAAAATTATGAACTAAATTTGAATTTTTGATAAGTAAAAATATGACATATAATTAATATGAAAATTATGATATTATTAAGTATGAAATCTCAACATTCTCCCCAGCGTTGAAGGCTTTGCATTCAACTAAATATCCTGATTATATGTGGTTTTGAAGGGTCCTGGTTGCTTCCGCTTTCTTCGTTAGAAGCTGCTGATTTCTCTTCTGATTGATGTAACTTATCGCATCTGGTGCATCGTGTTTTCCAAAGGAGGTAAATTGTTGAAAAAGCTATTAGCCCCAAGATTGAATATCCAAGAGCGTAATGATGGATGTGGTGTGAAGTTAAATTATTCGGCAATTTGGTGTCGATCTGCTGTAGATCCCTTTTAATTGCTTCCAAGTCACCTAACTGGGGGTAATAATGATTAGTGTACGGCGCAGCTGGTTTTATTTTCTCAGGCGTAGCGAAGTCTATTATGTCAATCGATGGAATATACGAGGTTCTACTGATTGTAGGATATATATTATGACCTTAATTAATATTAATATTATAGTTATTAAGGATTGCCTGACAATGCAGTCACTTTGGATATTAAGTATGCCGGTTTTTTGAAGGATGATTTGAGTCGTGCTGTCTCCGCATACTACATTAATACTAGTATTTTTGTCCAGAGATTAAATCCACTGATTGGGATTATGTAATTGTATCCAGTGAGCTCCTGATTCTACCTTTGTTATTGAGCAAGAGGATCCAGGTGCTAGATTGTTCAACAAATTAATTTCGCAAGAGCTGACTGATGATCCTCGACTATACAAAGGACCTTTTTGTTGACATATATGTCTTCCACTATAAATTGTCATACATCCTTTTAGGTCGTGCTCAGTTAGGGGGTAATACTGGTCCCGATGTAAACTTACTGTTAAGAAGGGAGATGAAGGCTATATTCCAATGAAGGAGTCGTTAACTTTTACTGGAACGGTGATTAGTTTGAAAAGCTCAAATTCTGGTATTGCTAGAAGAGGTAGCGTTAATTTAAAAATTATGTATTTTTCTGTAACTCTCCCATGTATGGACATTATACTGTAGAACTTTAAGATATCTGAGGGTGTACGGGCAGCTTTAGCGTAGCTGGGATACCTTCCTTAATCTCCAGTAGACTTTGCTCGAGTTGCTCAGGTGAAATCAAAAGTGGATTAATTTTCCCATGATGAGTATCAGTGAGGATATCAAGAAGATCGTTTTGAACTTGCTGGAAGTTTGATATAGCGAGCATGACTTGAATGGTTAAAAGTGTAAAAGTTTGTGCCGCCCTCTCTGCGTATAATTGTTGATGAGTAATGCTGAGCTGATGTGACGTTTCATTGAAAAGGTTTTCTATATGCTCAAATTCTTGCTCAATGGCCTTACGATCCTTTTTCATAACGTTGATGGTATTGTCTATGAATGAAGTTTGATTGCGTATCAAGGATGCCAAGTGCGCTTCATTGTGTGTTACCCTTTTAATGGTTTGTGACATTTTTTCTGCATATTCGGAATCCAAGATCCCAAACAGAGCATGAGCAACGTTACCCACAATGTTGAATGCACCTCTTTTAACTTTTGTCGTTTTCTTCGCCTTTAATATTTTATTGTTTTCTTGCAATTGATGAACGGCATGTTTAAGTTGTGCAAGAATTTTTGTACAAGGTTCTGGATGAGTTTGAATGGTCTTGCAGGTTTTTTCTAACATCGTGCTGCAATTAAGAAGTTTTTCGAAATCATTCCAATAAGGCTGGATGTTGTAGTAAGCAATCAAGTGCCATTCGCTAGTAATGATGTTGGCTGTTCCTAGATTTTCAAAGTATACTCCTGGATTAGTTCTGAAAGGTGTTACTTCAACCTTAGATGCGATAGCGACCGGTAGTAACAAACACGTTAGCAACAGTGATGCTACAGTTGACAATCGTATCTTTTTTCAAGGATTGGACGTAGCCGAATCGTCTGCAAGCTGATGTTCGTCTTCAGTTTCTTCAGGATTGTCGCCTATAGGTGATGATTCTGCTTCTTCTGTTGGCAACGGAGCTAAACGGTGTATTGGACGACGTATGATGCCTTTTGCAGTTTTTAACTTAACCACTCGTACTAAACCATCCTCTCCTTTGATCAATCTTATCACACGTCCTAAAGGCCATTTCATTGGAGGCAGGTTTTCGTCCTTGATTATAACAATCGTATTAGTTTTAATGTCTTGACATTTCTGCTTCCATTTATAGCGTTGTTGCAATTGATTTAAATATTCACACGACCATCTTCTCCAGAACTCATTTTTCAGGTGGCTCACAAGTTTCCACCGTTTCAAAGAACTAGCATGTAAAGGGCTGGCATGAGGATCTATGCTTACTGTGAGAGGCTCTCCGATGAGCAAATGTGCAGGCGTTAATGCACTCAAATCGTTTGGATTGGAAGAAAGAGCCGTGATTGGCCTGGAATTTAGAATGGCTTCAATTTCGATTATAATAGTTTCCATTTCTTCGTATGTTAGGGAAGCTGAGACTACTGTGCGTACGAGTAAATGCTTTGCTGATTTCACAGCAGCTTCCCAAAGCCCTCCAAAGTGGGGAGCCCTAGGTGGAATAAATTTGAATTCTGTTCCCTTTAAATGGCATTCGGATATTATTTTGTTCTTATCCCTTTCATCTTTAAACATGTTTGTCACTTCCTGCAGTTGATTCCTTGCACCCACGAAATTGGTTTCGTTATCGCAATAGATTGTCTGGCAACTACCACGTCTTGCCATGAATCGCCTCAAGGCACCTAGAAATGCATCAGATGTTAAATCGCTTACCAACTCCAAATGTACTGCTTTAGTGGCAAAGCAGCAGAACACGGCGATGTAAGCCTTTTGGGGCCGTTTTCCTCTTATTTTAAAGTGTGTCCACACAGGACCACAAAAATCTACACCAGAATTCACAAATGGGCGTGCAGGTTGTACTCGATGCATTAGCAAATTACCCATTAGTTGTGATAACAGCGTTGGGTTGGCTTTTGTACATCGGACACAGTGTTGTACAACTGAGCGTGCTAAAGTTTTTCCTTTGATTGGCCAAAAGCGTTGACGTGCTATTCCCAAGAGGGCTTGTGGCCCGATATGCAGATGTTCTTCATGTAGATCCTTAAGGGAAGGGAAGGAAGGAAGGGATTAAGGGAAGATGGTGGTGTATTGTCATTGTGGCGCTTTCGTAACCGGTTAATAAAGCGATGTACATAACCCAATATGCGCTGAAGGCGACGAAAAGAGTTATAATGGTTTATATTGCTAATAATGTTATCCGAATGCTGTGTTGCTACAAGAGTGTGTTGTTTAATTCTGCTTTCTAAGGTACATTCAATGAGTTCTTTGGAAACTTGGGCCAAATAGTTTCGTTGCCATGAAGAAAGCGGGGTCCATAGAACCACATCGTATTTTTCATTAACTCTTCGGGAGCTACCCCCTAGATAAAAGGTCAGCTGGATTCTGATCCGAGTTGACGTGTTTCCATTGTTTAGGCAGCGACAAGCGTTGAATGGCTGATATTCGATTTGCTACGAATGTATGAAAATTTGATGAGTTAGAATTGATCCACCCAAGTACAGCTGTTGAATCTGACCATAGGAATATTAATTCATTTTTCAAATGGAGGTCCTTTTTCAAGCTCTCTGCAAGTTCTGCTGCTAATTTCGCTGCACATAATTCAAGTCTGGGAAGAGTAATCTGCTTAACGGGTGCTACCTTCGATTTAGCGCATAGAAGACGAACTATTACAATGCCGTCTTTGTTAACTGATCTGACGTATGCGACCGTTCCATACGCCTTCTCCGATGCATCAGCAAAAATGTGAATTTGCATTTCCTTTTGAATCTGATTGGCAAAAACATGCCTTGGTATATGCATATCATTTAATGTTTTTAAGCCTTCCCTAAAGTTTTTCCATTGAGTGTGGAGCTCTTGAGGAAGGGCTGCATCCCAATCTAGTTTTAAGGTCCAAAGCCTTTGAAGGAATAGCTTGGCTGTTACTACTAATGGAGTCAGCAATCCCAGAGGATCAAAAATATGAGCTATATCTGAAAGTGCCGCTCTTTTGGTGATTCCTTGTCTCTCAATAACTGTTATTTTTATAGAGAAAGAGTCCTTTTTTGGTAGCCATACTAGACCCATAGTTTTAAGTTCAACTGCACTTCTTGGTCACTTGGTGGTATGTTCTGAAGTAATCTGGGGTGATTTGCACACCATTTGCGAAGATTAAAACCTGCTGATGATAATATAGTTTTTAATTGTGCTTGTATTTCAAGAGCAGTACTTAGTTGATCAGAGACTGAGAGGACATCATCAACGTAGAAATCTTGACTAAGAGCTTTGGCTCCTAGCGGGTAAGTGTTTTCTGTTTCTTCAGCCAATTTCTTGAGGCACCGCGTAGCTAAATATGATGCAGGAGTTGTTCCATATGTTACTGTTGAAAGTTGATAGCATTTGAGTGGTTGATTGGGATCCACTCTCCATATAATCAGCTGATATTTGCGGTCGGATGGCTAATCTGCCGATACATTTTTTCTATATCAGCTGTGAATGCGAATAGCGGCATTCGAAAAAGTAATAATATCGTAAAAACGTCGTCTTGTATAGCAGGACCTTTACACAAAATGTCATTTAAAGAGATGTTGGTTGCTGTTTTAGCTGAAGCATCAAAAACGACACGCAGCTTTGTTGTTGAACTTTCTGCCTTTAATACGCAATGGTGCGGTAAAAAATAGTATGGCCTTTGTAATTGGTCAAATGGAATTTCTTGCATGTGCCCAAGCGCTAGATATTCTTGCATAAATTTCACATACTGACTACGAAGTTCTTCATTTGCTAAGCTTTCTTTCAATGAATTTGAAACGTTGTAAGGCAATTTCTCTTGATTGGTCGCCACAAAAGGGTAGCCTTACAGTAAAGCGGCCATCAGAATCTCTGTATGTGGTTTGCAAAAAGTTGGCTTCACATCTCCTTTCTGCAGCTGTATACTTGTCATCTTGATTATTTATTTCTTCCAGGTGCCAAAATTTTTCTTTGTGTTGACTTAAAGCTTCATCTTCGCTGCATATACCACAAGTAACTGACATTAAGTCATCAGCTGCATTTGTGATTTTGCCTGCCACAGTCCACCCGAACAAAGTATTTTGTAAAATAGGCAAGTCGTCTGATAACTTTATCTGCCCTATGGATAATGCCGTATAAAATACCTCTGCGCCAATTAGAAGATCGATAGGACCTGGCTGATAAAAGTGCGGATCTGCCAGCGAAATATTGTTTGGAATGGACCATTTAGATATATTAATCTCTTGCGCGGGTTGTGGTGAAATTATTTTTGAAAGGATATGGGCTTCCATTCTGAATGAAAATCCATTTTGTTTTGAGTGTAATTCTAAATTTATTTTTCTTTGTGTTTTATGTTGATGTTGACCAATGCCTTCTATGCACAATGTGTCTGGTTTTCCCTTAAAACCAAGTTTTTGCAGTAAATTTTCAGTTATAAAGTTTAACTGCGACCCTGAGTCCAGAATCGCCCTGCAAGTTATCTTGGAGCCCCATTTGTCGGTGATTTGTACCAGTACTGTGCCAAGAAGTACATTGTGTAATTTTCTTGCACGCTGTGAGTGAGAGGCGAGAGAAATAGCCCCTGCACTTGGTTACTATTTGTTGAACTGGTTGGTTTGCTCGGTGTAATTGCTGTATCTGACGCTACTGAGTTAGTGGTTTGATTAGAAGGCTTCAAGTGCAGTAAAGTATTGTGTTTTCCTTGACAACTTCCTGATGAGCAGCCCTTTGCATTGTGGCCATGTTTGAGACAATTTACGCAATGTTTGAATTTTTGGACCAATTTGAGACGTTCTTTTGGCTGAAGTTTTAGGAATTTTTGGCAAGCATACAGTGGATGTCCACCTTTACAGGATATGCAGGGGTAGTTCGCTGCCGTAGTCAAAGCTAGTGCCCTAGATGGAGTTGAATTTTTATGCTGTGAGTCCTTCGGTGTAAGCTTGAAATCTTTCCCACCTAAAGCCTCCAATGACTGAAAACGAGTTTCTATAAATGAAAGAAATTCTTTTAATGAAGGTAAGATTTTTGGTTTTTTGAGAGACTGCTCCCAAAGCGTGTGTGTGTTCCGATCCAATTTTTTGAGTAAAATGTGTAGGAGTAGAGGATCCCAATTTGTGGTTTTCAAGACTCAGTATGCACTCTTGTGTTGTGTCATGAAGAGTTCTAATAAAAGAAGCATTTTCGTTTTGTATGGTTGGTTGGGATAATAATTTATTTAGTATCGCTGTAACCAATAGGCGAGAATTTTCATAGCGGTCGTTAATTACATTCCATGCAGTAATGTAATCGGCATTCGACACTGTAAAATGATGGATCAGCTTTGCTGCATCTCCAGTAAGGCTTGATTTGAGGTACCACATCTTTTGAGATGCTGGAATTTGTTGATTGTGTACCATTTCAGAAAAGAGATCCCAAAATTGCCTCCATCGTAGATAATCGCCATTGAATTTAGGTATCTAAATTTTAGGTAATTTCATAGAAATTGGTGAATTTGTGAGTAACTGTGGATGTTGTTGTGATACTGATAGATTTAATGATGAGAATGAAGCTAGACGTTCATGTAATGTAATTAAGGCACGTTGAATCTTTTCTTCTTTATCGATATAATCGGATAAATTGTAAACGAGGGGATCTGGTTGATCCATTAGGTCCCATATCTGTTGATGTAGCCTTTGTGCTGTTTCCCAATGTTGCTCGATTGATTTTATTTTAATCGAATAAAATTGAGAAGATTGTTCTGCATCATCTTGCATCAAAGGCCCTAATGTGGATAGAATTGTGTCTAGAATTACACTTTGTTTTTTGATTAATTTAGCCAGCTGGGAATCGTTGTTTTTGCACGATGCACCTGGATTGGGTTGTTTGGCAGCGGCTCCTGTTGAGGTGAACTGGTTATTAGTTTGTAATCCATTTCCACCTGTTGGAATTTTAGGTTGCTTTTCGGTAGATTTCAAAGGTTCTTTGGTTGTTAACATTTCAATTCTGCTTTGGATATCAGAATCTATAAATTCAAATTGTTGCCTTATGATGTCATAATACCCCTTTGCAAAGTAGGAATGGGCTAACTCTTGAGCATGATCTACTCGTATTTGAAGATCAACTTGCTCAAACGAATCCCAAAGCTGATGAATGTAGTTTGATTTTTTTTGCAGGTAATCAATTGTCTTACGAGATGATGCATCCTTTTTATAATTACTGACTACGCGTTGTATTTCAGTGCCAGTTTCTTCTTGCTGTGCTGCAAGTTTGTTAAGCTCCTCCATGACCAAAATGTATTAGATTGAAAAAAGTTTGTAAGAGGTTGAGAAATGGATAAAAGTAATAATAATAATAATATATATAATATATATATGCACGTGTATATAAAAGCGATGCTGAATTTGTATGCGACGGAATAAATCACGTCGGAGTCACCAAAAATGTTCAAAACTCCTTTGTTCTGAATAGGGTAAAATTTTTGAAATAAACTGTTTATTGATCTAAGGCTCCTAAACCTTGACCAGTTGCTGCCTGTATATACGGCTCTTGATACCGCTATACAAAATTCTTGTAGGAATTGGGTTATGTCACGATCAGTGCTTCAAGCAGACTCACTTGAAGATCCTAATAAAAGTCTTGGTTCACTGTCAGAAAATAACTCATAATTTATTGTTAATTTACATGGCCTTTTATACAAAAATTTTCATTACATTGCAAAATTACATACTAGAATAGAAAATGTTTAAAAAAAATAACAATAAAAATTTTACCTACTATTAATAATAAAAAATATTAAAAATATATTAAATGAACATTCATGCACGTAAAAATGTAAAAGCTCAGCAATTTTACTTTTCACATTTATAAATTCTCATAAAAATGTACTGGACCTAGTAAACAAAAGTATCAAATTTCGTCTGGCAATTTGTTCGTTTAAGTTACTTTTTTTTTATATAAACAAATTTAATAAGAATAAAAATTACAATATTTTATGAAAATAAAATTATGAACTAATTATGAATTTTTGATAAGTAAAAATATGAAATATAATTAATATGAAAATTATGATATTATTAAGTATGAAATCTCAACAGTAGCTTTGTCTCGATGGCACTTTACGTTTTCAATTCCTTTTTGAGGGAATTTACAAACTCGTTTCATCAGTTTACATAAGTGGTCAATTAAATCAAAAGGTAAGTTATGTTCCGCAAGAAAATTGCACAAAATAATTTCAATTTCTTTTGTATTGACTTCTAAAGAATGTGACTGCGAATGTGCCAAAGACTCATTTATCGTTTGCTGTTTTTGTAGTCTTACAGCATTGGTCATATGTTTTTCACTTTTTGAATGTTTAATTACCTCACTACGACCACCTTTTCTGCTACAGTCGCAAATTTTACAATAAAAATAACAGCTTCCTTTTTTACTTTTCGAAATCCATGAAGAAAATTCGGCTTCATTTTCCCATTTAAAGTTGTATTCTTTCACCTTAGAATACTTACTTCTTTCTTTTAACCTGAGTTCTTATTTTTTCTCGTGAGCTGCACGACCTTTCGGACCCGGGTGAAGACATTTCTTTATTGATTAAAAGGAAATAATAAAATTCCAGTTCAGTCTTCAGTCACAGTTGTTTTTAATGCATTGATTTTATACTTACTAAATTTATGTAAGAACTGTTGTATAATAGAAAAAAACTTTAGAAAATATGCACAAGACCAAATGTTCATCTGCAAAAATGTGGTCAAACCGTTTCAAATTATACTTACCCAATAGATCCAATTTATTTAAATTTAAAAATTAAATTAAAACTTTACAAAATACGAAGTCATATGTGAAGTTAAAAATTATAAAATCAGCTGTTACTGTTTGACGTTTGTTTGTTTTTATCATTCTGCTGAATTTGTCAAAGTTTTCAGTGTTTCCACTATCAATCGAAATATTACTTCCTTTTCCTTTATTGTTGAAAATTCCCTTTTTTCAGTGAAAATTACCGAATTCCCACTATGAAAGAAAATTATCGGATTTCGGTAAAATTCCCACCAGTTAGCATCACAGTGTGAATATGTCTTCAAAAGAGAACGGGTAACAAGCCATCTTTATTAGTATGTTTGACAAATCTTAATTTCTTTGTTTTCACTTTTATGGTAGAATATGCGTGCAGATTATAGAAGTATGTTCTCGTAAATAAAATACAGTTATTATTATTTTTATGTTAGAAGATAATTGGGAACACATCCCTAGTTAAAGAATAGAACAAATCCATTCATATAGGAAACTTTTGGGAATACATCCCATAGAAAGTGGAAGAAACTAATTCTTTAAATTTCTGTTTAGGTAAAAGGGAACACATCCCATTATTATAGAACACATCCATGTATAGCCCAAAACAGAACGAAACACATCTTTCTAGCGAGTCAGAATACATCCAACCCTAATTTATGAACAAAGGGAACACATCCCCGTACAGAACTCAGTAAAAAGGGAATGCGCGTCACTTATTTTATACTATATAATTTTACTTTACTAAAAATTATCATATTGTCACACAAACATTCAAAAACACTCATATTTATTATTGAACAATATTAATTATTATTAATTAAGTAATCAATTCACTCACCTTTAAAGTCTAATTTTATAACATTATATTATATTTAAATTTTAGACACCAAATGAATTGCGTAATTTAGTTTGCGCTTTTTTTATATTTATTTATTTTTTTACATTCTCTTTTAAAATATTTTCTTACTCACTGATTCTATTCAACAATGTGCAATACATACTTACGTATACATACATATGTACATATGTATGTATTTCGAAATAATACTATAATTTTTTTCATATGTCCATTTCACAATATTTATTCTTATTTTTTTTAATTATTTTCAATTCCCTAAAATGTAATCCAAATCTAGATTTACTGGACAGATGCTGGTAGACGGACAGTTGAAGTATGTGAGATGGATGGCAAAAGTAGGCATGTTCTTGCCTGGGAAGATTTGGATTCTCCACGGGGAATAACTTTAGATTATGATGAAGGCATTATGTTTTGGAGTGACTGGGGATCAAATCCGAAAATTGAACAAGCTCAAATGGATGGTTATAACAGACGTAAAATAATAACAACAAGTTTAGGCTGGCCTAATTGTCTGTCTGTAGACTCTGGAAATAAACTCTTATACTGGACTGATGCATATTTGAGGCACATTGAATCATGTGATTATACGGGTAACAAAAGAAAAGTAGTTTTTTCAAATTTGGAACATCCTTATGGAATATCAGTCTATGATGACTATATATATTGGACAGATTGGAAAACAAAAGCTTTACATATGGCACAAAAATATAATATATCTTCACAAAAGGTTGTTATAGGAAATATAGGTGGCCTAATGGATGTGAAAGTTATAAAGGTAATTGTTTTTAGTTATTTTATTTTTGGTTTATAGAAAAAAATGTTTTTCAATTTCAAATTACATACATATTTACATATTATCATTTTCTAAAATTAACTTTATAATTGTGATACAATACTTGTATTTTGATTTTCCACACTTTTTTGTTTTTTTTTGGAGAAAACTAAAAACAAAGTGCTTTTTTCATTTATATGATTATTATAAAGTTAATTTTAGAAAATTATTATATAAATATATGATAATTTAAAAAAAATTATAAAGGTGATTGATAGAATTTTGAACAATTTTGAAACAGAAATTTACAAAGTTTATTTTTATTTAGAAAACAACTACATTATCTCAAAATATTTGCGAAAAAAATAATGGCAATTGCTCACATTTGTGTCTTCGAAATCCAAGAGGGTTCTCTTGCAAGTGTCCTACTGGAATCAAGTTACAAAGAAAAAGTAGTACAGAATGTAATTCTCTTCCTGAGGTAATTTTATTAATTAGAATTGAAAAAATAGTTAAATACTAGATACTTAAGTCTAATGTGTGAAAAGATTTTTATTAAGACTAAGTCATTAGAAATCCTGTCTTTAGTACCACTTTTGCACAAAACTCTATATCTCCGAACATATTGTAGCTTTAGAACCACTAAAAAGCGTGTTTACCGAAAGTTTGTCAAGAAACCTTTTCCATAACTTTTTTTTTTAAGTTTCATGGTTTATTGAGGAATTTGAGCTGATAGTGCTTCACTATAATAAATTATAATCTACGAATTAGTTTTTTACGTGTTATCTCTATCTTCCATTATTGGGAAATACATCTAATAATAATATATTAAGTTATATTGTATGTCAGGGTAGTTCTTAAAAGGTTTGTGAAAGCATATCTGTGCACTTGTGGTCATATTTTTAAAGAAAAATTGAAAATGATATGCAAATGCAAATATGAACAATGGACGACTCAGTATGGCTTGCTTAAATATATCTACACCTTTTCACATTATTTTAAGCAAACGAAATCTTATGTGGGTAGTGGTTCCAGATATATTAATGTTACAATTATTTATGTTATTGCAAATATTTTAATCCCTCTTACAATAATATCGAACTTTTAGAATTATTTACTTATAGCTTTACGCTCAGGAATAGGCAGAATTTCACTAGATACACAAGATTTCCTGGATGTTGTACTCCCCATTTTTGGAGTTCATGGTGCTGTCGTTCTTGACTACCACTATAGGCAATCAAAACTGTTTTTTGCAGATGTTAATCTCGATATTATTCGGTGCGTTGATTTATTAAATTTTTCCAACACTGAGACTATTGTCTCCTCGGGATTGAAAACACCCAATGGTATAGCTGTTGATTGGTTGGCCAACAATCTGTATTGGTCAGACACGGATGCTAAAGTAATCGAAGTTGCACGTTTAGACGGCACTTGTCGTAAAGCATTAGTACAAAAAGATTTGGTGGATCCTAGATCTCTCATAATATATCCAAAGCGTGGGTAAGCATAATTATGTTTAAATATGTTTATTTTTTACTTTACATTTGGAAATATTAACGTTTACAGTTTACTATTTTGGTCTGACTGGGGTGGCCCACCACGTATTGGACGCTGTTTAATGGATGGTTCTCAACAAAAATTTATTGTAGATTCAAATCTTGGTTACCCATCTGGACTTGCCATTGATTTTAAGTAAGTAATGTTTAAAAATAAACTGAATGTGTTTTTCCAGTTTTTTCATTCTTTTCTTTCCTCTCCTTTGTTGTATTATAAATAATTAAAGTGTAATACTACATTTTTTAAATAATTATTTACTAAAAATAAGTCATAGGAGTGGGTGATCATCGTCATAATTATCATTATCTGTGATTCAGCAGCTCTGTGTGAGCCAAATCTGTTGAAGTTTATTTGACTTTAGTAGAATATATTACTATATTACGTGCACCTATAGTTTTTATAGATGGCACTAATATTTATGTTGTTGGTCTTCATTTACTCGCTTATGGTCAGTAAGCAGAGCCACCAATAAACTTATTTAGTAGCGAGCACTTATGCCCAATTTAAATGGTACTCATTTAAAACTAAGAGGAAGGATTAAAACTCAAGATTTCCAATTTCACAAGATAAGAAGACATCGGTAACTAAAAAATAAGCATTTCTAGCACCTACATATTTTCAATTTACACTGTAATAAAAGCACATTGAAACCATGAATTTCAAAGATTTGTCTTTTTCACTTTTTTCAAGTGCAAATATCTCGTAAACTATGGATTTAAAAAATGATGAAAACAAATTGATGCAAAATTTTCTGCAATAAAAAGTGGGGGTTCATTTAAGCTTTTTTTGAGAAAAACAGGGTTAAACACAAAAATTACTTATGAATTTCAATTGGACGTTTATTGTAATTTTGTTTAAAACTTTTGATTCACAAATCTTTACAAACATAGTTGTATTCCCAAAAGAAAAACAGCCCGAATAATCTAAACTAACCTTACCTTTACAACGAACTAAACAGTTCTTACATACTTTAGCTATGATTTTTATACTAAATTGTAAAAATAAAAATTAAACCACATAGTATATCATCATGAAAAATACAATAAATATATCTATTGAAATTTCGAAGTTTTACAATATCTTAATTTACCTATTTAATATCATACATTCTGGGTTCAATCAAAGTCATATTCGACATTTAAAAATAAAAACAAATCAAAAATAAATGGTGCTGGAATATACTAATTTTTTTCAGACGTCTTTACTTGTACTGGGCAGATGCACTTCAAGACCGAATAGAAATGGCAGATTTTGATGGCAAAGGAAGAAAAATAGTAGTTACTCATGCAGCGCATCCTTTTGGAATTACATTAGTAAGACTAGATATTATTAATTTAATGTGTTTTATTAATATGGTCATCTTATTGTAATTTCTAGTACAAGTCATCAATATATTGGACAGATTGGTACAATAAGTCAGTATTTCGTGGGTTCCTGCTTGGAAATCCTTTTATAAAAGAAATTCGACATTCTTTAAGAGGAGCTTTGGATATTCGATCTGTATCAGTTGAACGTCAGCCTATTGATTATAACCCCTGTGCATATAAAAATGGAGGTTGCTCTCACCTTTGTTTTTTTAAAGGAAAAAGCTATGTTTGTGATTGTCCTGATGAGCCAGATAATCGGGTTTGCAAAACAGAACCACAGTTTTCTATTCCACAACGAATAGAAGATTCTGCTGAGTATACTGACGAAAGTACATCTGAACTACCTTTCGAAAATAATTATAAATCCGACTACTATACTACTCAAGATATTGTTATAATTGCTAGTGGAATAGTTACAGTTTTACTGTTACTAGTACTTACTTCAATCTTAGGTAAGAAAATTTAAGTTGTATATATTAGTATAAGCATGAATACAAAATCTAGACTTCTACTTAAACGATAGAAAGGAATGAGATACAATTAATATAAATAAGGTTAATTTTTCTTGATAGTCTTTTGCATATGTGTTAATATCTTTATCTCGTTAAATAAGTTTGGTTGAAAATGTGAAGAAAGATGAGTACTCCCCTGGCCTAAAAATGTGAAGAATACGGAAGAATCGTATAAAAGTACTGAAAGATATTGATTTTAAAAGCAACACTCTTTTGAATCCTCTATGATTTCTTATTATAGGTATCAATAATTTCGAGCATTTTCGGGTTGTTGTAAATAGTGATCGTAGAATTGAAATAGACAATTATTGAATTGATTTTCAACAAGAATAGTTTAGCGAAAGAAAAAAATTAAAGTGAAGTGTAAAAGTAATTTAAAAAAACGTTTCAAAGATTCCCAGCATCTGTTTTTAGAAAATAAAAGTGATTTGTCCTGATTTTTGAAGTTTTTTTTAAGAATAACATCCACAAATACAAATTAACATTAATTGCGGGCTAATTCATATATTGGGAAAATTTGGTTGAAAGAAAAAGTAAGTTTTTTTAATTCATTCAACAAAATAGTGTTTGTCAACATATTGGTAATTACAGGCTGAAATGGTTTTTTCAATAATTTTTCTAAAGCCTTTTCTTATAAATTTTTTCTCAAGATGGCATCAAAAAGAATTCAGAAAAAACAACCAGGCTTAAGGGGATGTGGGTATTCCAATAAGCAAAAAAGCCAATCAAGTACGAGTTTATAGAAAATCAGTAGGAAGGTTGTGTGAAAAGTCATAAGGATAGATAAAAGACAAGTTAAGGAGTGGCCATTTTACAGTATTCTCACTTCAAAGACGAAAATAAAAAACATAGTTGAAAATAAACCAGAAGTTTGCAACCGGGCTTGATTTTAAAATTATCGTAGCTGGTAGAATCAGCAGCCGTGGAAAAACCAGATAGAAGATATTCAGTGCAGAATACTGATGGATATTTTCCTAGGGATTTGTATAGGCTCCTTTTTGGACCTACTACCCCTGCTCCAACCCCTAGTTCAGTTTTTGAACCATCTGTGTACCACACAGAGGCACTTCTATCGAAGGTTATTTTATTATTGCGCCAAGATTGTCGATCTGGAAACAGCACTTTGAACGGCTTTTCAAAGTTATAAACTATTTCTATTTCGTCAGTCACTTGACTGATTTGAAAATTCTTCAAGAATTTTAAGATTATGGGTGAGATTACCCGCTTTCAGTCCTCTATTTCTTTGAAATTTTAAAGCCCAATTTAGTGCCTTCTTCTCAATTTGTATATTAAGAGGTGGCAAGTTGAGCATGGCTTCCAATGCTGACGTTGAGGTGGCAAAGACAGGCTAGTTTTTGTATTTTATTGAGTCTATTCTGTACTGTTTTTTGCTTTGTCTTTGGCTACCATATGCCTGATGCATATGTTATCATGGGTCTTATGATGACTGTATAAGACCAATATACAATTTTTGGTCTTAGTCCACAAGTTTTGCCAAAGAGTCTGTTACAATTCCATAAAGCTAAGGTGGCTTTTTGTATGGAACTACTAATATGTTTGTTCCAAGTAAGTTTGCTATCCAGGATGACGAGGTATTATCAAATGCTTCCTCGATATCTATGAATATGCTGATCAACTATTTTCTTCATTGTTTTGAGGAGAAAAGAGCTTAGACTAATTGGTCTGTAAGACTTTGGTTGGGCATCTGGTCTTCTGCCCGCCTTAGGTATAAAAATGACTTTGGTCTTCCTCCATGGTTTGGAAATGTGTCCCATCTGAAGCTTGCTTTGAATAATTTTTCCAGGTTTGAGATGATCTGCTTAGCCCCTTTTTGCAGGAGCACTGGATATATACCATCACCTCCTGGTGCTTTGTATGGTTTAAAGTAATTTAGCACCCATAATATTTTTTCTTTCGTAAATATTTTGCTAGCAAGACTATATTCTCTCCCCGAGACTATGATGTGAGTCTCTTGCAAAGTAAAATCGCTTTCTAGTTTTGTTGAACCAGGAAAGTGTGTTCTTAGTAATAGTTCTAAGGTTTCCTCCTGATCCAGAGTGTATTCCCCATTAGGTTTTTCTGATAAGCCTATTCCATTGGAGTGTACTTTTGAAAGAATCCTGTGAAGTCTTGCCGTTTGAGGTAGTTCTGTTACACTCTCACAGAAGCTTCTCCAGGTATTTCTTTTTGATTTCCTAAGTGCTTTATTGTATTCTGTTAAGGCTTTTTTGTGCTCAGACCAATCCCTGGTACGTTTTGCCTTGTTAAATAACCTTCTTACCGAAGATCTTAATTTACTTAGCTCTTGATTCCACCAAGAAACGTCTCTATTGATCCGTTTTGGTTTCATCGGGCAGCTTTCTTTAAAAGAGCTTACCAGAGACTGTTATGATTTAGCTGCTGCTATATCCAGTTCATCTGGTGTCTATTGTGTACTCTTGATCTATACGACAGCTCAAGAGTTCTACATCTTATATGCATATGATCTGACATAGAAGTTTCGCTCGATACATGCCAATCAATAATTTTTTCACTAATAATTGGTGTAGATTAAGGTCAATTACTTCCTGCCTATTAATGTTTCTGAATGTGGGATTATTGCCTATATTATTTACTATAATACTATTACTATTAATAAACTCTAAAAGGCACTCACCTCTTTTGTTAATGTCCGAGCTTCCCCATATTATGTGGTGCGCATTAGAATCGCAGCCCAGAATCAGTTGTTTGTTTGTCTCCTTGCAGTACTGTACCAGTTTTAGTGTTGAGCAGGGTGGAGGTTCAGATAATGTGATGTCGAAGTAAGCTGAGGCTATTACAACCTTTTGCTTCCTCGACTGCGTTGGCACCTCCGCCAGTACTGCAACCAGATCTTGCGTTATAAATTCTGAAATTGGAGAAAAGTTAAGTGTGTTTTTCACTAACAAGGCTGTTCTAGGCCTGTTACATTTGTTATCATAGATAAGCTTACAATTCTGTTTATAAAGTCCTTTTATTTGTCCCTTTAATGTCCATGGTTCTTGTATTAGCCCCACGTCCATGTTGTCTTTAATAAACCTTCGGCAAAGCACATCTGTGGCTGCTTTGCAGTGGTGAAGGTTTATTTGTATGAATTTAATTTTTTAATCATCTAGGTAGACTTTTGGTTGGTGCTAGGACCTTCGCCCTTTGTCCCTGGGTTTACCTAGATGTTTTAAGTGAGGCTTAGCTCTTTTCTTTTTTGTTATTGGAGCGCTCGACGTTGAAGCAATCGGTACGGGTACTGTTACAGAAAATTTGAGTTCAAGACCGAGTTGTACAAAAATGGATTACTAAAGAGTGCAGAAATGCTGAATGGCAAAAGTAATACCGATGGGGTTCTTCAGGAGGATAAAGATTCGAAACATGTGATCTGTGTCAAAAAAGAAAAGAAAAAAATGGAATTAAAAGAATGGATCGGCCTTGACAGTCACTTATATAATAGAAAATGTGTTGGTACTGATGAAGCAAAAATTAGTGAGAAAATGTGAAGGTATAGAGAAGCTTCAATATGTGACTACAAAAAATATAGAAAAACCTGAAATGGGAGTACACTTTTTTATAATGAGAGTATTTGAGGGATGTGAGGCTATCAAAAGTTTTATATTTTCACAAGCTTCTCTATATTCTCTAACTACATTTATCAGCTGGAATTTTCAATTTATGTTTCGTTAATTTTTTGAAAATCTTTTCAAGAGAACTTAAATGTTCTTCTAAAGTAGTAGATTAGCATTAATCTTTCAACACGAGGGCCATCCTGACATACTCATAGCAATGACAATATAGTTTTTATAACATATTAGGATGTTTGATAGTATCCATATGTTGACGGTAACAAAAAAAAAAAACAACTTACATAATATCACTTTAATTATAAAAAAAATATCCTTTTTTCTTATTACCCTTCATACTTTATTTCTATACATTTTTCAATGCGAAAGACCAAAAATATAGTTAATCACCGTACAAAAAAAGTGTATATGTATGTGTTTGAAAAAAAAAAGTTTATAAATTTCGCACCTCCTTTTTTTTGAAGGAATAATTGTATACAATATGTTTAATTGAAACGTAAAAATGTCAACACATACATATGTATATATTATTTACGACGATATGTATTTACATATACAGGGTGTTTCACGGTTCGTGTGGCAAACTGAACATGGTGGTAGATCTCGATGAGGAATGAAAAAAATCGTATGGGAGGGGGGGTCTATTTTCAATGGTTACCGAGATATTCAAGGTCGAAGACAATTTTTTTCGAAAAGTAACCAGTTCCACTTTTTGCAACATATTTCAGTGCTCGCGCATTGTGTAGAACTAAATGAAAGTTATTTCTAAAGAGAACCTTCAGACCTTTGAAAAAATGTCTTTTATAAAGTTGTATGTAAAATGGTTCAGAAGTTATTGTAACTCAAAGTTAAAAATTTTTGAAAAAAATTCGTCATTTTTATGTTCAAGGTAGAATATCTCGAAAATAAATCCTCTAACTTGAGCCCATATCTTTTCTTCATGATTATATCATTTGACATTCGTTTGAATTTGAATTGAAGTGTCAGTTGTACAGAAAAGTGAAAATATATTAATTATTATTAATAATAATGGAAAATTCTGGTGAGTTTGTTTCATTTTTTGCATTTAAAATATAGACAATACGCATATTTTATGTGAATTTATTGTTAAGGTGCCGTTTAAAGTTCATTAAAAACTTTTCAAAAACCAAGTGACACCTTTTTGAATGCAATAAAAACTGTTCTTCAGTATTAGAATATAGAGTATAATTAACTCAAAGTGAAATTTTTAAAATTAATAATAGTAGTTCTTCCATTTTATTTATTATTTTATTATTTTTATTTTATTATAAATATTTTTATTTTTATTTGTCCCAGTAATTCGCTAGCTGTGTTTCTTCGCTTTGTTCACATAGTATGCCAAAATCTAATAAATACGATTATAGTATTAACATACCCCCTTATTCTAGATAAGAGTATCTCTTACTTCTCTAAACTTTTTATCATAAGAGATTCGTTAGCAGAAATTGGTATTCTATATAAGTAAAATTTTTAGAATTAATAAAAGTAGTTCTTCCATTTTATTTAATATTTTATTATTTTTATATTTTTTTTATTTTATAGTACTATTTTTATTTTATTATTACTATTTTTATTTTATATTAATATTTTTATTTTTATTAATTTTTATATAATATTTTTACTCTAAAATTAAAAACTTTCACTTCCACCCGATTACAACAAAATAATAGGACCTCGCCAATGACCTGCTGAGTTAGCAGACTTTCGAGGTTAGAAACGTCTCTTATCCTCTAATCCAGAATACCAAATTCTCTAAACTAAACTCACCACAAACTTTAAGAGATCAGCTGATTGCTGACTTTCATTACCTCTTACGCAGAATAGCTATTTCTGCTAAATGTCTGCTAATTGCACTTAAGAGGCTAAGAGGCTCTTAGTTTCTTATGTAGAATAGAGGGTAAGTTACTTTTTTATCAAATATAAATTACAGCAGTGTGAAATTCGCACAGAAACTCTCTTTTTAGAATTATTTGTAAAAAAAATTTAAAATGACTTTCGCATATATTGAAGCATCCCATTAAAAAGTATCTTTTTCAGGGTTAACAAGATATAATATTTAAAAAATTCCTACAAACATTTATATGTAAAGTTATCAGAAACCAATCGGGTACTGACTCCATAAGCACAATACTGTTGATTCTGATCTCCTGATTTATTAAAGATAAAATTTTCATATTTTCTAATGAAGGTGAACATCCGCGAAAAAATTTCTGGATATGGAAATTTAGGAAAATATGAAAATATATTTTTAAAATTATTTATAAACTTTGAAAAAAATATATATATATTGTAACGTTATAATATTCTTTATTTATAACTACAAAATATTCTTATGAAATTTGAAAATAGAGTAAAATTTATTCGTACGGACATTGCGTTTTATAGGATTTTTGTGACTGGAAATTGAAAATTCTTAGAGTGGGGATTTGGAATTGACAATACATATAATTTGACATAATACATCGTCTTCTTTAACGAATATCATGTGTATAAACCAGTGGCGTGCTACAGTCTCCCCCTCTAGTTCCTTAATCGTCTCGATGAGGTTCTAGTCTCTTTGTGGCACGACGCAGGTGTGATCTTCTTCTTAGCTGGCCGTCCTCTTCGCCTTATAGGAATTATCGGTGAGGTATTTTCTGTTGCGTTCTCTGCAAATGTGGAAAGCGCAGATGTATGATACCTTCCAATAGGTACATTCGGTGCACTCGTTGAAGCTATTTCATACGTTGATGACCCGATCTTCTTGATGACTATATAAGGTCCATCTTTTTTAGGATCCAATTTCGACGAAAACCCTTTCGACCCTTTGCTTTGAACATTTGACTTTACCCAGACTTTAGCGCCAATTACATAGCCAGGATACGGTCGTCTCTTCTTGTCACTATACTTTTGGTTTCTAGTCGTAATTCTGTCTTCAACATCTCGAACTTCTTTAAGTGTATTTATAAGTTTAAGCAAATGTGGTATAATTTGTGGTACAAAGTTTTCTGCTTCGATGATCGATCTAGGGTCACGAAAAACATCATCAGGAGTTCTCATTTCTCTACCAAATGTTAAGAAGGATGCCGTTTGTTGTGTGGACTCACAGCGTGCAGAATTCATGGCGAAGCGTATATAAGGTAATTTCTCAGGCCATGAACGTTGATCGTCTTTGACCAACATTCCTAACTGTGCTTTAAGATCTCTGTTTTTTCGTTCGACTGGATTAGCCTGTGGATGATATACTGGCGTTAACTCCTGTTGTATTCCTAAACAGTAGGTTAAATGCTGCATAACATTAGATATGAACTGTGTACCATTATCACTAAATAAGCGTCGAGGGAGTCCATATCGCAAAAAAACCTCATTTAGTAGGGTTTTCGCACAATTCTCAGCTGTAGCTTCGATGAGAGCGAGCAATTCTATCCATCGACTTGCTAAGTCCTCTACAATACGTATCCAACGATAGTCATCTGTCGATGCTGGCAATGGTCCACATAAATCAACCGCAACTATCTCGAACCGCTGTTTACTGGGTCGAGTTTGTATTAAACCAGCTGGTTTCAGATTTTCGCTTTTGTAGCGTTGACATTGATGACACTGTGATACATACTTTGCTATGTCCTGTCTCATACTTGACCAATAATATCGATTAGCTAATCGATGATAGGTTTTATAGAACCCGTAGGATCGTCATGATATGACTTTAATATTTCGTACCTTTCGCCTTTAGATATCACCATTTGCCCTTCATCATTATCAATATCTGGACAATACCTCTATAATATACCACGAGTCATCAGGTAACCTTTATTAGTCCACCTAGCAAATTTCTCGTCGTTATCAGAGCTCTCAAGACTGGTGATTATTTCTTTTAATTCATTATCTTCTAATTGTTTTTTCCGTATTTCATCAGCCTTCACCTTTAGCAAATCTACCTGTGCATAACAAACTTCACAGGATTTATTAATTTCCTCATTACAGGGTGGTCTGGACAGGCAATCTGCCACCGCATTTGATTTCCCTGGAGCATAAACAATTTGCAAATTATACGATTGGAGCAGTAATGCCCATTTTGCTAATCTTCCTGTGGGTGATTTGATTCCCATCAACCACCGCAATGGATGGTGATCAGTAATAATTTTAATTTCACATCCTTCTATATAACCGCGAAAACGGCTTACTGACCAAACTATTGCTAGAGCTTCTCGTTCAGTTGTACTATAGTTGCGCTCTGCTGAAGTTAACAGTCGGCTTGCATATTCGATTGGATGTTCGTCTGCTCCCTCCCCCTGGATTAGTACTGCTCCGATAGCATAGCTACTTGCATCTGACTTTATAATAAAAGGCAAATTTTCATTGGCTTGCTTCAGGATAGGTGCTGTTGTTAATAATATTTTCAGGTGTTCAAATGCTTCTTGTTGCTGTGCTGACCATACCCATTTAGCATTTTTCTATGTCAGTTGAGTAAGTGGCTGCGCTATTCTGGCAAATTCCGGTATAAATCGACGAAACCAGGAGCAAGTTTGTAAAAATGATATTAAATGTTCAAGTGTTTGTGGTGTAGACCACTGTGTTATTCCTTGAACTGTTTCAGGGTCAGGCGATATTCCATCTTTTGTCAAGATATTTCCCAAATATTTTACTTCAGAGCAACAAAACTTACATTTTGCCCTGTTAACTTTTAATTTAAATGAATGTAGCTTTGCAAAAACTGTCTTTAAATCTTTTATATACTGATCAAAACTTTGTGAACATATAATTAAATCGTCGAGATAGGTAAGCAAACGGACGGAGTTACAACTTAATCGAAAACGATCCATCAAACGCTGAAAAGTCGCTGGAGCATTACGTAGACCGAAAGGCATGCGTTTAAATTCATAAACACCAAGTGGACAGATAAATGCTGTCTTTTCCCTATCTGCTTCAGCAACAGCGATTTGCCAATATGATGAACGAAGATCAAGTGTTGTAAAAAATACTGCTTTAGCTCCATGAAGAAGATCATCCATTCGTGGCAACGGATATCGGTCTGGAACTGTTACAGCGTTGAGCTGTCGATAATCGACGCACGTTCGAAAGGAGCCATCCTTTTTCGTAACAAAAACTACTGGAGACGCCCATGCTGATTCGCTTGCTACGATGATGTCATCTTTCAACATCTTTTGGATTTCAAGCTTCCAAATTTTGTATTTCAACGGAGATAATCGATAAGGAGGTACAGCTGTAGGCGCACAATTATTAGTTCTAATATGATGTTTCACATATGGTGTCGTTTCAAGTGGTCCTTCAAATATTGCTGTGTACTCTTTTATCACCCGATTAAGCGAACTTCTTTCTGATTCCGTCAATTCAGATACTTCTTCGGAAGTAATACATCTGTCCTGTATGAGGATCTCGTCTTGGTGTCATACCAGAAGGAACAGTATCTCTAAATATATCCACTATTGACAATGGATCATAGCTGTTATCAATTAGTGGACGCTGAGGACGAGGAGGAGTCTCCATTTTAATTAACTTCCATTGGTTTTCTTTATTTTCTGCTGCTTCTTGTAGTGGAGAAGTGTCATAATCCAAATGCCATTCAAGAAAAGGTGATCTTTCTGGTGTTTTACACTTTAGTGTCCTTATATTTGGCTGAAGTGGTTGATCTTGCGCACTATCTTCATTTGAAGAGCTCGGTTTTTCATAAAATTTCGTATTCATTGCAGAATACGATAAAAATGTAAAAACATCATGTGGTTCATTAACAAAATACCATATTTGCTGGCCCAAACTTAATACGATTCCATGTTCTGTCATAAAATCAATTCCTATTAATGTTTGATTGTCAGTGGCATCTGGTAAAATGAGGAACTGTATCGGTAATGTTCTTTTACCTATCGAAATGTTTACTTTTGTTGTCAGGACCTTTCGTACTTTGCGGCTTCCATCAGCAAGCTTAACATCTTCATTAAGTTCCACGAAACTGAAGCCTTGTCGTTTTAGTCGCATGTACAATGTTCTACCAGCGATGCTAGTTTTTGCTGTCGTATCCAGTTGAACAACTTCATCATGTCCATCGATGATAACCTTTAAAGGTATGTCCTCGGTAATTGCAAAACGTACACCTCGACTTTTTCTTTTTCTGATGTACTTCTGATTCGTTTGTAGTACTAGGACCCTTTTTTCTACATTCCTCGCTTTATCTAGTAAATCAGAAAAAGTTGCAACGTTGTCTCTTGGGATTTTATCACGGATTTTAACATTTTGCAGACCATAAATAATATCTAATTGCGCGGCTTCATTATATCGAGCTAGTGGTAATTTTGAAAGCAAAGCACGTTTTTTGCAAATAAAACTATCAGTGGCAACTTTGTGACCTTGTTTTTCTTCAAAAATATCAAGGTATATTTGGTAAGCAGGTTTGCTGGGTGCAAATGTTTTCCTTATAAGTTCTATAGCTGAATCCCATGTCTGGACCTCATCCTTAATACACTGCCACCATGTAGCAGCATCATCCAGCAACAACAACGGTAACCGCTTTATCGCAAGTTCGTCAGTAATTTTTTTCGATTTCTTTAAAAATTGTGACTGTAGAAATAATATTTTCGACTTTCCCATCATCCCGTTTTCCTGCGAACCTAGCTGTGCAATTGTAAAGCTACCAGGTTTTCCTGCAACTGTTGTTGTACCACCACGTTGTGTAATAGTATCCAACAACTGCTTAAACTGATTCTCGCTCATCTCAATATTAGTCATTTTTGGGTTAAGTCTAGGACTTCTACGAACCGTAATATTAGTTTTAGAAGATATTTTGATGAAAGGTAAAATGGTTGATACAATAATCTCTTCACAAATTGTTTTTATTAATAATTACTAGCAAAGACAATATCAATGTCCTTTATTCAGGTACAATTGAATTGTCGAGTGCCAAAATCTTTAACTTTTTTTTTTTTTTTATAATTATTAATGTCCTTTCAGTGTTGTTTTAATAGCAAAGACAATATCAAAGTCTTTTAGAACGATTGAATTGTCGAGTGCTAAAGATTTTATTATTTATTTTCTAAAATTATTTTTTTTTATTATTATTATTATTATTATTTTTTTTTTACAAAATAATTATTAGTGTCTTTTCAGTGTTGTTTTAATAGCAAAGACAATATCAAAGTCCTTTAGAACGATTGAATTGTCGAGTGATAAAGATTTTATTATTTATTTTCTAAAATTATTTTATTTATTGTTTCTGAATTTAATAAAAAAATGCACAAAATATTTAAGTGTTTATAACTGTAAAAGAATACATGCAATGCTAGCTTTTTCAAACATGTTCAATATTGTCTGTTGTTTATACACCTTATATACATGTGATTGTTATATACATATATATACGTATATATATATTCTCTTAGCACAGCCGGTTGTCTCAGCGAATGAAAATTTGAATACATATATAACACGCATTTATATATTGTTTTGTTAGCAAAGCCAATTTGACCTAGCGAATGCCAACTAAAACATACACTACAGAATTTTACACATGTGCATATAAAGCATGCACATACATGTATATTGTATTATCTATTAGCAAAGCCAGTTGTCTTATAGTCTGAATTTTAAGAGTTGAGGTTTTTTTGCGCATGTTTTACATGTCTTTGTTATCTTTTTTGTGTAGATATACGAAAGAAGAAACGTGTTACAACAACAAAAACGCATGTGTGTAAGTATCTTTTTTTCTGCGCATGTTTTTCTAGTATAATACGAAACCTCAACTTTTAAAATTTTGACTATAGCGGGTGCTAATTCATGCGTACAACACTTACACAACACAACACAATATCCACAATATATTAGACGTGAATTTTTGTTTGTTTTTGTTCGTTTTATTTTTTATTATTTTTTTTCTTTTGTGTTTAAGCCTCTAGTTGGGCGCCAATGTAACGTTATAATATTCTTTATTTATAACTACAAAATATTCTTATGAAATTTGAAAATAGAGTAAAATCATAGACACTACCTAGATGAATCAGGCTCCTATAAAAATTTCAGTAGAAATGTACATAATAACACCCGACAATAACACCCGAGCTTTACACACACTACTATAAATCAGTAAGCTTTAAAGACTTTTGAACTTTTAAAGCTTTTTCTAAAAGCAGTCATATGTTTTGTGTATACTATGGGCATACATGCGCTTGCGTCGTTTTTTTTAAATTATTTGTTTGTGCTGTCAGTGGCAACGATCTTCGATCTTCACTCTTCACTCTTCATCAAAAAATTTTTCATGTAAAAATTCAAAAATATTGAATTTTTTTTATTTTTAATTTTTATGTGGAAAGATATGTGACTTTCTAACTTTGAACTCTTATACCTCAGGCTGTAATAGACCGATTTGAGTCAAATAAAATTCAATAGGTCAGAAAATAGTCGAAGAATTGAAGTGCATCATTTTTTTGAGCATCAGGGTACGAATTAAGAAGGGCCCCATATAAAGTAAAAAAAGTTTTTTGTCGAAAAATGACGTGTTTTGTATTTTGCCATAGTAAACGGATTTGCACAATTTAAAATTCACATAATATCTTGACCAATGAGAGAGATAATTGTGGTATTAATTGTTAATTATCTTTTTTCATTAATAACTAAATTTCTATTAATTTTATGATATAATAATGTTTGGGAAAAGTGTTTATTTGATAAAAATCTATATGTCTATAGAACATTATAATTTGATATTTTTAGTACTTTGGGAGATATCAGGGAAAATTTATTCTCTGTTTTTTGTTTCTTAATATTTATCACGTTTTTTCTTTCATTTACGTTGCTCATAGATATTTAATATATTCGGTGAAAATAAAGTTTAGGATTTTCTCTACATTTCATTAGAACATAATTTTCATGTAACTTTAATCACAAATTAGTTATAAGTGATTAAAAACAATAAGTTGTCATAATAACACTCCATTCAATTTTTGATCGTTTTCGTCAAAAGTCCGTTTTCAAAGTATATCTCGGGACCCTGCGGTCCGATTGACTTGAAATTTCTGCACAGTATTAGGCTCGTCATTTTCTACAAAACTTTCTTTGGCATTTAAAAGATCCCTGCATTAAAGCGCGAGTTACAGGGTGCTAAACAAAAAAGTCACACGAATCAATTTCAAGTATAAAAATGTTACATATTTTGACTTCCTATAAAAGTATGTTCCCGTGAGAATAGGTAGCTGAAATTTGATCAGGATATTTCTTGAAGGGTCTAACATTATGTGAATTTTGAATGGTGCAAATCCGTTTACTATGGCAAAAGTTATAGGGTAAAATACAAAACAAGTCATTTTTCGACAAAAAAACTTTTTTTTACTTTATATGGGGCCCTCCTTAATTCGTACCCTGATCCTCAAAAAAATGATGCACTTCAATTCTTCGACTATTTTCTGACCTATTGAATTTTATTTGACTTAAATCAGTCTATTGCAGCCTGAGGTATAAGAGTTCAAAGCTAGAAAGTCACATATCTTTCCACATAAAAATTAAAAATAAAAAAAATTCAATATTTTTGAATTTTTACATAAAAAATTTTTTTGTTGAAGAGTGAAGAGTGAAGATCGAAGATCGTTGACACTGACAGCACAAACGAATAATAAAAAAAAACGACGCAAGCGCATGTATGCACATAGTATACACAAAACATATGACTGCTTTTAGAAAAAGCTTTAAAAGTTCAAAAGTTTTTAAAGCTTACTGATTTATAGTAGTGTGTGTAAAGCTCGGGTGTTATGATTCAAACTTGGGTGTTATGATTTTAAATTCGTTTATACATGAAAAATTTTGTTAGAAGTGACAAATCTAGGTATTGTCTATGGTAAAATTTATTCGTACGGACATTGCGTTTTATAGGATTTTTGTGACTGGAAATTGAAAATTCTTAGAGTGGGGATTTGGAATTGACAATACATATAATTTGACATAATACATCGTCTTCTTTAACGAATATCATGCGTATAAACCAGTGGCGTGCTACAATATATATATATACGAGTATATGTACATATGTATATTTTTCTGAAATACTATTTTAAGGGATAAATGTATTTCTTTCTCAAATAGCAAAATACATATATTATATACATACATAATTATGTACATATTGAAGGAACAGGTATAATTCTTTATTTGAAACGAAAAAATAAAATTTAAAGTCGAATATGTATTTTAATATTTTGCAACGTATATTTTGGCTTGTGTTGAATTTACAGTAAATATTTCAATATATGCAGTAAAAAATATTTTAGAACGAATAATGGAAATGACAATATAGTTCTTAGAACTGCTCTGTGTTCATACAATGCTGGTGTTACAATTATACATATATTATACAATATAACAATTATTGCTAAAGAGTACTACTGCTACTTTTTCTGATTATACCTTGACTTTCCATGGTTTCATCTGCTTGCGCACTTCTTCTTCATGTTGGGGTGGGTAGCGATATAATTTAGAGTTTATTTCTTCATTGGTTGTTGTTCTGATCTAATGAACTATACTAGTAGTGCTAGTCAAGTTGTCCCCTTCCCTAAAGAATAATTTTTAATATATATCAAGTAATTTTAAAAGTACAGATTTTTCTTCTTTATTAGATCACTTTCTTCCAGTATATCTATTTCTTCTTCCAATGTTTTATAAAAAAATATAATTTTAACATATCTATCAATTGTACGTTATTTTCAATAAAATCTATACCTATTAAACGATTGTAAGGCTTTTTTAAATTTAATATTGTCTACTTCATTCTACCGTTTTGAAAAATTGTAAACTATTATTTCAATTATTGTTTTGTTGATACTGCCCTGAGTTATTATTATGTCGATTTTGGCCTAAATTACATTATTTGTTAGTATTGTTATTGTTTTGTCTATACTGTCCTCTATTGTCCTAACTGATTATTTGATTCTTTTAAGTTTTTTTCATTTAGTGTTCGTTAATTATGTTTTTCTTCTACAAATGAATTTATTTTGGAAAATTTCATATTACGACATAATTATCGTGACCGATATATTTACTAATTACTATTCTGATTTCTTCTAAGCTAAGTATATTTATTATATATTTCGCCTGCGAGTCGTTATGTCTTTAATTTCTAAAAAGGACATTAGATAGTTGTCTGGGCTTTTTGGTGCACCTCGACCTAACAAGATCTTGTGTGCCACCCTTGCTTCTCAAAGATTTAGGCTTTTGATAAATCCTAAAATTCTATGGGAAGGTGCATCCCAGATTTCTTCCAGTTTGAGGAAAATATTGCTCCATGTGTCGCACTCTTTTGGAGGCCAACGCCTCGCATTCACACAGAATTTGTTTTGAGGTCTCCTGGCCTCCTTGCAGAATTTGCATTTTTCATCCTCTTGTAGTCCAATCCTACTTAAATGATAATTAAGTGGACAGTGCCCGGTGAGGAGACCTGTGATGGTTAACTCATTTCTACTGAGGTTGAGTAGTTTTTTGGAGATGTTAGCTGAAACTCCTTCGCTTGCTGATTTCCGAGAGTTTTTTGCCAGTGGGAGATACATTTCTTCATTTTCCATTCCTTAATATTGTGTTTTGTGTGGGTTCTTGGTAGTCCACAGAATAGTTCTGGTGCGAGGAAATTTGAGTTGGCACCTTTCTTAGCCAAGGAGTCTGCCAGCTCGTTACCTCTGATACCTTCATGTCCTGGGACCCACATAAGGTAGACTTTGTTTGTTTTGGCAAGTCTTTTAACAGTTGTTAGGCAGTCCCAAACTAGCTTCGATACAACTTTATGTGAATTGAGAGCTTTAAGTGCTGCCTGATTGTCCGAGATTATATAGACTGTGGTCTTGTTGAATCCTTTTTTTGGCACTCAGTGGCGCACATGTCTATGGCATGTATTTCAGCTTGGAAAACCGATGTATGTTTGCCTAGGGATTTAAAAAGGCTTCTTTTTGGGCCTGTTACCCCTGCTTCCACTACTTGCTTGGTTTTTGAGCCATCTGTGTACCATATTGAGGCACTTTTTTCAAGGGTTATTTTGTTCTCGCGCCATGATTTACGATCTGGAAATAGTACTTTGAACGGCTTCTCAAAGTTTAATGTTGTTTCCATCTCGTCAGTCACTTGACTGATTTGGTAGTTCTTAAATTCTTCAAGAATTTTAAGATTGTGTGTGAGATTGCCCGGTTTGAGTTCTCTCTTTCTCTGAGATATTTCAAGGCCCAACTAAGTGTCTCTTTCTTGATTTGTATATTAAGAAGAGGCAGATTGAGCATGGCTTCTAGTGCTTGAAGACAAACAGGTGTACAATATGTGGATGACCTTTGAAAAGTGTTGGTAAGAGAGTCGACAGAGTTGGTAATGTGTGAAATGCAAGACGGTGGTAGTTTTTATGAGAGAGAAAAAAAGAAAGATGTACCTATGAAATTCTTTGTAAATACTCCTAAAAACTGTGATCGTGTTTTTGTTTAACGGTGATTATGTAAAGTGAACAGTAAACAATGGATCAAGTGCTTGACCCTGTGAGAATTAAAAAATTTGTCAATGTGCTAATTGAAAAGGGTGTTTAAGATTTTTTAAAAATTTATTTCTAATGAAGAAAGTTACAAAAAATAAATGAAATCGTCTTGACCTGCGAAAATTATATGATTATCGACGGCCTGGTTCAGTTCGTTTATTTTGCTCTGGTTGTTGATTTGTTCTAAGAAGCGATGTAGCAGGAAAGTGTATGTTTTGTTATCAAAATGAACGGTGATCCGCATATCGTACTTGGTTTTGATGATTTTAAAACATTTGATTTTGTACTTTTTATTGATTTCTGCTACCGGTTTAAGAAAATCGAAAGTACTCTAGAAAAAAGAATATTATGATATATAAATTAACAACATTCTTTCCCATAAACCCTATTGTAACAAAATGCCAGCTTCGCACTTTCTCACGAATGCAAGTATTTACGCACAACGTGACTTAGAAAATTTTTGCTTACGCAATGTCTATTAGAATCATTTTTTCAAATTTTTGTAAAGAATATTTTTGTAAGAATTTTATTGTAAATCACTTTTAGTTTGATCGTGGAATAAAGTAGAAGTGTTAAAATTGAACAAGTTGTTTTTTTTTCTTAATTAACGAAAATAAATTATTAACTTATATATAATATATATATTTTTGAAAAATGTAAAACTTACCATTGGAAAAATCTTTTTTTTTTAGAATTGAAACTACTTATTCTTGGTGCATGAAACAAAATAGTAAATTTCATATAAAATTATATTATATTATGTACAAACTCAAATTTTGAATACTGTTTTTGTATTACTTGTTGTCTATATGGTCCACATTCATCCTTCCCATTAACATAAAAACAATTTGGGGAAGGGCGTAAATGTTCTGCTTTCACTTCGGTAGGGAATTAAATTCACTTAATTCTAGTGAACAGAAGTAGCACTTTAAATAATCTTTTCGATTAGTATAAAAAAATCCACTTCTGGCGAATTTTTGTGCTTTTGTTTCGTTAACATTCAGGTTTTTAAAGGTTTCAAAATAATCATATTCTTGTTTTAAATTCAACATTGTAGCTGCAGAAAGGTAATTTGTACTTATCCAAGAAATATGTTTAGATGGAAAGCCAAGCCATTTTACAAAAACATTATTTCCTTTTCTTTTTAAAATTTTTTCTACCAAGTTAATATCTGCGTATTAAACTGATGCTAGTTCTTTTTCTTTTAGTTTTAACTCCTTTTATTTTAAATATTTCTGTGGACCAGTTTGCTGTATAGCTTTTTTTTCAAATACATGTTTATATTTACTTATGCGTACATTATCTCCTTTTACAAATTTTGGTTTAGATTTTACTTTTTCTTTTTTGTTCACATTAGATAGTAAATGTGTATTTCATTCGAAGGATCGACATCTATAGGACGCATGTTAATTGTGTGATGTTTTGTTTTATTGTACTTTTCTAGTAAATTTTACAATAAAGTGATCCACCGATAGTTTCCATTCATGCTAAATTCTTTCCACATCATGTTTTTTAAAGATTTTTTGAATCTTTCTACGATTGATGCTTTTAATTTACTAATTGATTGATATCGTACTTTTTCATTAATTTTTTAAATGTGTTGTTAAAAAACTCATCTGTTTGTAAATTTCTTCGAATACGATTTGTGTTTAAAAGAGATTGCATCACTTTAGTAACTTCTTCTCCACTTTTGTTTTTGACCTGATATACCTATACGTACTTGGAGAAAGTATCAATTACTGTCAAGAGTTAACGGAATCCTCGACTTTTAGCTGAATAAGCACTCATATCTACTAAATCTGCTTCCTACAAATCATCTATGGGAGCTGATTTATGTAGTTCGTTAATATTCTTTATTCTACTCATTCTACTAGAAATTGTACATATATTAGTTTAAAGATAAAAATAAAAATCACAGAAATATCAAAACGAAAATGGTATTCACACACCTCTTTACAATGATGGTCTCTGGAACTTCAGGGTGTGGTAAAACAAGATTTATAGAGAAAGTAATAACACATCGTTAATATAACCTCAAGTAAAAAAAGTTTTATGGTGTAATGCTGAGCGACATGTTTTATCATCACATATATCATTTAAAAACATCGAGTATTTAGATACCTGACGAATTCGCGAATAGTACGAATCAACCTACATTGATTGTATTAGACGATATGATGTTGAATGCATTTTCTAAACAAGTACGTGAATTCTTTACAAAGCGATCACATCATAGAAACTTTTCGGTGGATCTTGTAATACAAAATATTTAGCAGTTTTTAAGTACCCACGAGATAAAAGTCAGTTCATTCATCTGGCAAAACTAGTCAGTCCTGAAAATAGTGCAGAGTTATTAAAAATATATAAGGATGTTACACGAAAACCAATCAGTTATTTGTTAATAAATTTGACTCAAGCTAACGAAGTTTTGAGATTTCGGACAGACATTTTTAATGAACACATTGTAACTCCACGGTGTAAGTGATTCACAAATTGAAAGATATGTATATGTATGTATATGTATGTATATGTATGTATGTGTATGTATAGAAATAATTTACTCAACAAAATGTTACTTCTGTCTCCAGAAGTATACCAAAAGTTAAAAAATAATATGGAAGATTCAAATAACCAGTCTTTATTTGACAACAAAATGAATAGAATATTGAAAAACAAGGACTTGTCGGATAAAAAAAGTGCCACAAATACAGAAATGAGTTAAAAAATTATTTGAATGTAAGACGAAAACGTAGACATATGGAAGAAAGACAAAAAGATATTTCGTAATTGCAAGAAAAAGTGAACAAACATAAAAGTTTACGTGATAGTGGATCACAAAAAAAATGCATACTTAAAAAAGATAACGCACTAAGAATTTCTCCTACAAAAAACGAGTTGTATGGAATAGATCAAAATAATCTTTTTGAACCAGATGAAGAACTCTTTGAAAGTGATGAAACAACACCACTAAGAAAAACTATCACCTGCTACTAAACGACGATTATCAGCAAGTGGAATAGCAAAATTCTCAAACCACCACCAAAATTGCAGAAAACTTCAGAAGATCGAAAAAAAGACTATAAAGTGGTAACTGCTGATGACGGTATAGCACAATATACTGTACCCCTTGATATGAGTACTGATAAAGTCACCAGTATTATTGAGGAATTAAAACAAGAAGAAAGTGCCAGCAGTTCAAAACAAAAGTCAGCTGTTAAGCAATCTACTATATATTAAGACCTTCAAAATTGGATCCTAACCGAGTGTATCGTATTGCGTTTCCTATAAGAAAAAACGAACGTCAAAGTAAATGCTTACAAGAAAAAGGACGAGCTGCAAGTGAAATTGTATGAAAACTGGTATGTTCGAATAACTGAAATTGCTGTATCCAATTTCGATACGAAAAAATATTTGAAAAGAGGAATAAAACGACAACAATCTTATGATTCAGATGAAAATAGAATTAAAAGAATGAATCGTAATGAGATGAATGATCAATTACAACAGGGAAAAAATAAAACTAGTATTAAAATGAAGATGGTAAACTAGAATGGACATATGATACTCTTAAGCAAGCAAGTTTCAGACAAGTTCATTCTTACTAATATTTTACAATGCTATTATACCTTCATGGTACACTATGTACTTGAAAAATATTTAAAAAAGATTTGGGATCGGTTAGAAACTGATTTTTTTGACGAAGTCATTCCTGAAGTTAGTTATAAACAGGAACCAGAAGAGTTTATTTTACACATATACGAGGGTAGAAAGACTTCAGAAAATGTTGTTTCAAAATATAAAGATTATGAATCTGTTGAAGCTTTCGCAGATGACGTATTCGGTCAAATTCCTAGAAGAAACAGAAAACATGCTGTTATTCAAGATGCAATAGGTAAAACTCTTTCTGAACAAGAAAAGCAGAAAAAAATATTCAAATTAGATACAAATATAGGCAATCTATCTAGTTTTCTTACTGATACATTTTTTCAAACACTACAAGACAATAACGTAATATTGATGTGTTTCTAACAGAAATAAAAGAATCATTTGATGAATCTGGATTACGTCAGGAACTTATCAACATAATAGATAAAATTGATAGTGTAGAAAAACTAGTTGATGAGGTTTCGAAGATAATATCACCAGAGTTTTAAAAACTAACAGCAGAATGTTACAAAATAAACATATTTTATGTCTACACTGATATTATTCAATCTCGAATTATTGGTAATAAATTAGTAAGATATATGTACAATATGTGCCTTTGAAAGAGTGTGAAAATATATTAAGATTTGAACATATAGAATACTGACCAAACCGATGAAAATAAATAATGTAATTAGCTATATTACCTATAATAAGATTTTAAGAGACGTGAAAACATTTTAGGCATTAAAGGAAATTGTAAAACTTTTAATCATTTATCAATTTGTAATCAAAATAGTGTTTTAGATATAAGTAACTCTACCTGTTTACCAAATCTTCTAAAAAGTCTCAACTCAACATGCGACAAGATCAATAATCAGCACATACCTACTGTCGAAGGAATTAAACTATTAAACCATTGTAACGGTTTATCAACATTGAAAACATCTCACATAGTCTCAATGGAACATTTTTAATTAAATTTCATAATACAACAGTAACAATAAAAAATAGATCATTCATATCAAAGGAAGTGTCGACCTATCAAATATTACCAGCTATTTTACAACCAACCCCTCAAGAGAAGAAATATCGAGAACTTCTATCCTTAGAGATGATGAAAGAAATCCAAATTAACAACACCAACCAGATCAAACAGCTACGAACTGAAAAAGAAATGTATCAATTCTTCAATTTCGGCCTAACTATCGCAGTTGCAATCTTACTTTTAATTGCATTCATACTTAAAACAAGAAACAAGAACATCATAGAAATCGTTAATCAAACGAAAGAAAAGAAAGCTATAGAAACTGAATTACCATAGATAACTCCAGAAATTACTACAGACAAGATAGAGCAAGTAATAAAATAAAATATATAAAAAAACCTTTTAAAATAAATAACTTTTATAAATAAAATGCACTAAAAATTAAAAAATAATTTTTTTTCTCAGTGACATAATAAAAGTTTGGGCATCCATAATTATAATCACAATTGTCTAACTGCAACTCATGCCCAAACTTTTATTATATCACTGAGAAAAAAAAATTATTTTTTAATTTTTAGTGCATTTTATTTATAAAATCTACTTTTTAGTTATAACTATAAATAATAATTTACAAATTTTTAAATTGATAAATTTTAAAATGCACGAGATATGAAATATGCCATTTAATAGCACTCAGCAAGAGCTTCAATTTGATATCACATACGGCCCAAATTGGACAATACCAAGGAGGGTATAGTTTTCACCCAACCCCCACCCAAAAAAAACGTGAATTTTTTTTTACTTTATCGGAAAAACTCATTTATTACATTCACTCATTTTAAATCAAAAAACCTACATAAATCATATTTCATTTAAAATATCTAGTAGTCTATGTTTTTTAATGTTTTAATAAATAATGTAGTAGTCTATTCGTCGCCATTAGTCCCAAAGTTATTTAGTCAAGGGTTAGTAAGTTGATAAAAGTTATTTAAAAAAACATTAGCAACAACAAATCAACATCAAACAATAAACAGATGAAAATTCTACGAAACACAATTTTTTTAGATCTTCAAAATAAACACATCGGCAAATGAGGACATTTGCACTTAAGAGGGGAAGAGTTAACAACAGCAGTTTTCAGTTTTCACGTTAAGAAAACATACGCACTGGATAATATTACTTTTTGTAAATTACAAAGTTCTCATGAAAATACTGCTGATGCTGCGTCTGGTAATAGGTAGAATAATTAGAAATAATATTGTAATAATAAGAATTATTTTTGTAAAAATTAGTTTTAATTCAGAGTTCAATAAAGTTGGTCAGCTAGCCTGACTTAAAAATATTTTTTTTGTCTTTTTATAAAAGTAAATTTTTAACTTATACACGCAGAGTCGTTTTTTCTATTATTTGTTTGTGCTGTCTGTGTCTTCGATCTTCGATTTTCAATTTTCAGTCTTTAGCACAGCGACAATGATAACTGCATGTGTTTGTTATATAAGTAAAATAATAAAAGTTGAGGTTTTTTCACGCATGGTTTACATGGCGTAGTGATCTTCTTTGTGTACATATACGAAAGAAGAAACTTGTTACAACAACAAAAACGCATGTGTTAAGTATCATTTTTTCTGCGCATGTTTTTCTAGTATAATACGATGCCTATAATACATATAATAAAATTAATCTTTGTGAATAAAATAAAAATTGTATTTTTTTTTAATAATTTTTTTTGTTCTTAAAAATTAAATATATTTTTGAACATCATTATAGTATATAGGTATGTATATTGTACAATAAAACATTTTTTTCTTATTAGCAAAAATTGTCAAAATACGAATTTCTTTTTATGTTGATGTTTTTTTTGTAAACTTATCATTGCATCAGGATTTGTGATTTTACATTTTTTGTTTTTGTATAACTTGTGATTGAATTTCTTTTGTTTTCCACAAGCAATTTCTCCTTAAAAGTACTAACAGCATAAAATTTAGAATTTGCTTGCGATGTTCATAGCAAGGGCTATTTTCATTCAACAAACATCAGAAATAGTTTATCTTGTGTTTGGTATAGCCAAATTATCTTTAAATATTTTTTTATATATTTATTGAATATGTAATTCAAGTTCGAGTTATAAGTTGAATAGTCTTTTCCCAGTATAAGACATTCACTCTGTAAGGACACCTTTTCCTTGTCTTTTATCATAACATTTTTGCATTCAGTACAATTGATTTTTTTTTAATATATTCAAAATAACATAACCAACAAAAAAACGTCTCGCGTTTGTTTCTAATAAAAACTCTGAGGAAGGATTCAGCTGGTATGTCATGTTTGGGTCTACAGTTTTCTCAATTTCATACAAAATTTCCAAAACATTTTTATCGTATTCAGAAACGTTTTTCTCATCTTCAATACTTTGTTCAGTTGTTGTTTTAATTTCATTTTCAGATTCAGACCAATGAAGAAGCTCATCTTCATCGTTTTCACAATTATTTTTACTAGAGGCAGTAATTACCTCTTTTTGTACACATTATTTTCGCGATGAAATGACGAAATTCATATACAGATGGATTTTTAATATTTCCTCCTTTTGATCTGATAAGTTTTCGATTGGATCCTGATTTAGTCTAGAAGTTAACAAATATGTCAATTTTACATCACTTTTGAATAACTCTTCAGAAAGTAATAATATAGCTTCAATTGAGAGCATCAATCCATTAATGCAGTACACAGTTGTTTTTGATACTAATTTGAGATTTTTCAAATAATGTACAATAGTTGAAAGAAATTTCCTTACCTCGTTTTCTTTTTTTAATGGAGCTCTAAACCAAATTTGTCATTCAAATGTCTGCTATTCAAACAATCGAAAATTTTGTCCATGTTTTCTACAAATTGTTCAGTAGCTTCTGCTTTTTCTAATAAATCTGGAGAAAGTTTATTCAACCTCACACAATTTCAGCTGCTGTACTTCTACTAAAAAGTTGAGTTGCATACATATGTATATGCCAAAAATCTTTTTTTTGCTCGAAATTAAAAATGGGTTTTTCTCGAGTAATATGTAGTAGTTTGAAACAACATCTATTATTGGAACCTTGGTCACAAATAATTACTCTCACATTTAAACCAATACCAAACGCTGACTGCAAATTTTGTCTAACAATTTCTTCTAGTTTTTTTCCTTTCATCGAATCATCAGAAACATGCCCAAGGAACGAATGAAATTTTTATTTCGAGTTTGATTCGTTCACGAACGAATGGAATAATTTTAAAAAATTCCATTCGCGAATGAAAAAGAATCAAAAACGAATCATTCGCGAATGATTCGCGTCTTATACTAGACAAAGTACAAGTACAGTGTTCATTACATGAAAAAGAGTAGAAAATTTCTTAATTTTTTTTGTGATTTTTTATACATACCTCTAGTAAATTAAAAAAAAAATATTTTTGAAAATATAGATAAAGCAAAAATATTTGATTCTTCAAAATATGTGTAGTATGACAAAGAATTGAATATTTAGTTATTAAAAAAAAATAAAATAAAAAAAAAAAAAAAATTTGCTTACGAATGATTCTTTTTGATTCCTTTTTTGATTCGCTCACGAATTATATTTTTTGATTCCTTTTTAATTCGATTCGCTCACGAATGATTCTTTTTGATTCCTTTTTTTTTCGATTCGCTCACGAATTATATTTTTTGATTCCTTTTTTATTCGATTCGCCGCGAATGAATCATATTTTGAAAGGGAACTTAATTTTTAAATTCGTGAGCGAATCAAAAATAAAATTCTCCTGCGATTCATTCACTTGTGAGCGAATCATATTTTATCGATCTTCCTACCCTGCTTTTTGTTTTGTTTAAAAAATTATTCTTATTTCGAGTGTAAAAATTTCAAAATCCAATAAATTTCGCATATAATTACGATTCTAAAATTATATTTATTATAACTTTATTTTTCTCTGCCAAATACATTTATTAATGTTGAAATTTTAAACTTTAATTCATTGATCCTATACCTATTTATGCATTTTGTTCATTTGAAAAAAAAAAAAAAACAAAAATTGAATTGATTTTCTTAAAATGATTAAAAAAAACGGTTTCAATTTGACCTTTATCAGGCTGAATAGTTTTTTTTTTTCCTTTTTTTTTTTTTTTTGATTCTAAAATTGTAATTATTATAATTTTAATTTTTTCTCTACCAAATATAATTCTTAAGGTTGAAATTTTAACTTCAATTCATTGATCCTTTACAAATTTTTCTACACTTTTGTCCTCACTTTTTTTTGTATTAAGTTTTTTTTCTTTACTCATTTTTTTTCTCTTTATTTTAAAGAATTACAAGGAAAAGGAATATATTATTTTTTATTTTTTTTTCATTAAATTACAGAATTAACATTAAAGACGAAAGAAATTTTAATACAAAAGACAAAAAAAAATTCTAAATTTTATATGGCCTGCATTCATAAAAAAAAAACTAATAATGACAATAAAAAAAAATTAATTTCGATTTATCTAAGACCCCGAAAACTGGTAGGTGAAATGATGTGGAATCCTGGGCGCCGATCTGGCCAGATGACGATGATCAGGTTTCGGTGGTACACCTTGACTCCTGTGCCTTATCCTTATGCTGTTGTTTGATGTTGTTGTTTTTTTTTTTTTGTTTTTTTTTTCAATATTATTCTTACAACTTTAATTTTTTTTTTCTTCTTTTTAATTATTATTATTATTTTTTTTTTCTTCATACACAAATTTTTTTTAATTTTTATTTAATATTTTTTTTTTATTTTTCATTTTTAGTTTTTGCTTTTACAATTTTTTTTTTAAATTTTTTTAAATTTTCATTTTTGTTTTTTTTTTTTTTTCATATATGTATACTTTTTTTTTCTCTTATTTTTAAAAATATTGTCATCATAATGATAAACATCATAAAATTTGATTACAAATCGAAAAAATACTGAACGTTTCACAAGCAATATCTGATGTTATTTCAAAATCAAATTTATTTTAAAATCCTTTCTCATACAATTAGTTTCATTTTATAAGAAGATAACCATTTTTATAAAAATCACATTAAATTAATGCAATAAAAAAAATTATACTTTATTTACATGAAGCATAAAAGGAATAGGTATGATATTACATATTTTGTTTTATTGTTGGCACGTTTCATTTTAATACACCCAGTAAATTTTGCAATTTTTTTATTTGGTTTGTTTCTGTCTTTTAATTAATTTTTTTTTTTTTTTTTTTTTTTCAATTATTATTTTTTCAATTCTTTCATAATTAAAAATTTTATACAATTGTATTTTATGATTATTTATTTATTTATTTAAATTTATATTTGTATCTTTTAACATATTTTAATCTTTGTTGCCATTATTCACTTTTGATTATATCTTATTTATTTCAATTGATTTTTATATAATTTCCAAAATCACATGGAATTAAGTAAACCACAAAATAAAGAATTTGATTATTTATATAATATTTAGAACAAATTCAACGAAAAAAAATTCACATTACTTTTTTTCTTATTATTTTTTTTTTTTTACAACTACTGATCTAATTTTGATCTTTTTGTTTTTCTTCACCAAACTTTTAAATTTCATATGAATAATTACATTTTTTTTTTGAATTTTATTATATTGGCAATAAAGCCAAGATGGCTAAAAAGCTGAAAAATAAAACTTTAATTACTACATTTACTACATCATCACGCCCGATAGTAGATTCAAAACAACAACAAAAAAGAAAAAAGAGCCTCTACAGAAAAAGAAAAAAACTATACTTGTATCGACTACATGTTGAAAGAAGTCCGGAACTAAAACTCAAAAAAAAAAAAAAAAAGAAACCTCTGTCCCTGTGATAATATTTATCTCGCTTATATAGCAAGGTTTTGAGTTAATCACATTACTCATTTATTACATAAATACACTGAGATAATTAAGAGAAAAATTTAAGAGGTCATTACATATTACATATTATTAATGCGAAGGGCAGGTATATGAATTATCATTTTCGAGACTATTCCATATATTATTTAATGAGTAATATCAAAGAAACTTAAATACTTACATATAGATTTTTCAACCACGTACTAAAGCAAGAAATAATTTTTCTCGCATCGACTATCAGTGATGCATCCCATAAGCTTTTAATTTTTATTCGTTACTTTATTTTCGATAAAGAACATTTTAAAATTTAAAATAAATTTCGAATGTTTATATTCATTTTCGAAACCATTATGTTTTTTTATTATTCATCGGACATAATATGATTAACCATTGATACGCATTTGTTGTTGCTTTTTAATGTAAAAAACTGCACAGTCACAACAATAATCAGTATTATATTGTATAAGTTGTATATGCGCGAATATGTATACATATATATGATAGGGTATTGTAGCGAGTATATGTACGTACATACCAAAAAGCATCAAGTATATAGAGGTTTATTGTAGCCGTTAAATTCAAATTTTTGAATTTTCATGTCTGTATGTTTGCAAAAATAATATAAAAAGGGGAATAATTTTGCTTCGAATAAGCTCATGATATGATTGGCTGTATAAGATTTCAAGAGGAGAAATGTGAAAAGAAGAAGCATGTAAAGTAAATTTAAGAAATAAAAAATAATGAAAAACACGCCCATAATTATAATATTCATTATAAATGCTTTATTTGTTTTTGTATACCATATGATATTTTTAAATTTTGTTTTGATTCTTATTGTATACATTTTTGGATATTTATATTTTGTTTCGAAAAACAAAAATATAATAATACAACTGTGTACAATTATTGTTGATGATATTAATTATCACGTTTTTTTGTGATATGTGAGAAATGAAAAAATATTTTTAATTTTCATGTTTTTTAAAATATACTGCTTCTTGTTCATTTTCATATTGCATTTTATAGTTCTTATTAAATAATGATAATTCATTCATTCGCATGATGATTTTTTTTTCTTTTTTGTCAAATTTCAAGATTTTTAGTTATTTGGTAACAATAAAATCTTTTTTATTTCACTTAAAATTTTTTTTTAAAATATTTTACAAATTTTATTTACATACGTAAAATAATTTGTATGGAAAATTTGTCATGTAACCCTGGGATTGGCTGATCTTATACAAATGTATACATTCGGACTTTGAGTCTTAATTTAAATATGATCCCTTCGAGCTAGGAAAACATGAAACTTCACCAATTCCTCCATTGGAAGGTCCTCACTATACATCCCAATTTTCAACGTCCTAGCTCAAAATTGGTAGAACAAAATATTTCTTTTTACCTATGCAAAAACACGAATTTGGTCGTGCGTATACAAATGTATACCATACATTTTATATGGAGATTTTGAAATTTTTTTTTCAAAAAACGATATCTCAGCATCCCGTGGACCAAAAACCGTAATTTTTTTACCCTAATATTTGTTGAAAAGTCCTTTTTAATCAACCCATGCGATTTTGTACTATTTTTACTTATCGAAATTTTCATACATATACAAATTCAAACATAATTAAGACTTCAATTTGACTTTGAAGGTCTGTATCTCAGCATCCTCTGAATCAAAAACTATTATTTTTGGATTAAAATATTCAATATGAAAATATTAGTTTTTTGTCCACGGGATGCTGAGATATCGTTTTTTGAAAAAAAAATTTCAAAATCTCCATATAAAATGTACATATGGTATACATTTGTATACGCACGACCAAATTCGTGTTTCTGCATTTAAGACTCAAAGTCCGAATGTATACATTTGTATACGATCAGCCAATCCCAGGGTTACATGACAAATTTTCCATACAAATTATTTTACGTACATAAAATTTGTAAAATATTTAAAAAAAATTTAAAGTGAAACAAAAAAGAATTTATTGTTACCAAATAACATTTTTATGTCATGTATTTTGAAGCACAACCACAATAACATTTCATAAAACTTGCAACAATGATTTTCAATGATTTTCAATATTCATTCAATAGAAAATAAGTAGAAATTATACCTAACAGTGTAAACTCGATAATTTGAACTAATTTAAACTGATCTTGTTAAAATTTTAGAACAGTTGAAAAAATTGCACACAAAAACAAATTTACACTTTCAACACTATTTTAAACAAAAATACCAAATAGTGTTGTAATAAATTCATTTGTATTTTTAAAAAAATAATTACAAAATTGAATATGACGATTATAAAGTGAATTTTAAATCAGGTGATATGTACATATTTAACTTGTTTTTATTTCATCAGTATAAATCAGAAAAACCCCTTTACAAAATTACATAACATTATTAGCTAATTTTAGAAATTTAGGCGTTGAAAATAAAGAGGTTCAAATTACTGAGCTTATACTGTATCTATATTTAAGTAAAATTAAAGTAAAAAAAAAAATTAAAAAAAAAAGAAAAAACATTATTTCAAAAAACATTTATACAATTATAATTCATATTGATCTTCTGTCTTTGTCTATCTTCAAATGATCGATATGCGTTTATAATTTGTATTATTCTTTTTGCGTATTTTCTTAATCCTTCCTACTTTTGTTATCTACTTCGAAAATAAACCAAAGTCAGCTGATGTACATTAGTGTATTCAAAAAAAAAAAAAATAATAGAAATGAAATTTTTAAGAAAAATACAATTTAAAAAGAACTAGGGTAGAATACCCAGTAACGAGCACTCCGGCAGTAACGAGCCCTTGGCTTTATTTTATTCTATAACTAAGATATTTTTATAAAAATACAGGTGAATATTTGCTATATATTATGTACTTAGAAAAATATATTATCCTTGCAATGCGTGGATGGTTTATCATTACAAACTCTTATTTTAAATATAATTCTAATAAATATAAAGTGCTACTCAAAATGGCATTTTTCTTAACATTTTCGTTAAGGAGATGAATATTTATTTCCTTTATATTTTACTAAAAAAAAGCGATAAATAGCTAATTTTTTTGAAATTACATTTAAATTAGTTAAAACTTAATTTCTAGCACTTTATAACACTTTTATTATTAAAATATTTTATTTTTGGCACTGCTCGTTACTATCTCTTTTCATGGGCTCGTTACTGGCGAAGAGGGGGCTCGTTACTGGTCTTCACGAATTTTGAGTTTTTTTCATAATTTTAATAATTTTACTGAAATAAAAACATATTTTTTGCGTTAAATTGCAAATCTAGACCCTTCAGAAAATTTATTTTACTCTTGATTGGAATTATTTATCAAATACTTTAACCGTGGTATAAGGAAAAAGTCCAAAATTTTCCTTAAGGGTGCTCGTTACTGGGTATTTTCCCCTATTCATAATTAGTAAACAAAAACTATGGGGAAAATTAATTGTTGTATGAAAAAAACGCTTAGACAGGGTTTATACGCTAACTTTTTTACCCTATGTAGAACGTAAAAACCGGTTTTATATGGAAAAGAAGTAGGAAGTATGCGGTGGGAAGTCACTCACAGGTTAATCAATCTTTTTCTTCGATCACGGCTGTTCCTTTTTCTGCTATATTCGTTACTTTGATATTTTTTCTCATATTATCGCAATTTCTTCAGTTAACCATATGAGTATATATCCTTATTACCATACAAATTACCAAGCAAGAAATAAGTATAAAAGAGAATGAAGAGAATTTTAGATAGGGTAAAAAAGTGACCATGTAAACGTACGTACGTCATTTTCGTAATTTATCAAAGCGTAATGGATGATAAGGTCGTGCAAAAAACCGTACGTATAAACCCGGTCTTATAATATTAAATATTTTAGTTTTCTAAAAAAAATTTTCTAGGCGATCCACAAATAATTTTTATTTTTCATATAATTATTTTAAATAAATTAATAAAATATTTGAAAAAAAAGTAAACAAAAATAATTCATCATTACAAAAAAAAATATTCATACAATTATAATTCATATTTATCTTCTGTCTTTGTCTTTCTTCAAATAATCGCTATGTATTTATAATTTTTATTATTTTTTTTGAGGATTTATTCTTATAGTCTACTTCGAAAATAAACAAAACAGCTGATTTATAGTACAAAATTCAAATAAAAACGGAAAATATTTAAATTGAGTTCGAATGTTTCAAAAGCTATATTTAAAAATTTTTCGAAGCAAAATATTTATGTATGTTTGCATGTTCTTGATTTTTGAAAGAGCTTGAGATTAATCCTCTATTGTATAAATTGATGCTTTTTGTACATACATACTCGTGTGTGGTATGCAGGTAAAAATCAATTGAATAATTTATACCTATAACATGAGAGAAAATTTTTATTTCATTTTTTTGTAATCTTTGTTATTTTTTACATTGTATTATTATTAAACATTTTGTTTTAATTTTTATATATGTACATAATATGTATGTATTTACATATTTTCAAGCATTTGTAAATACCTCTAGTGTCGTAGTGATATTGGGACTTTAATTTCAGATGGTTTCATTAAATGATTCATTGAAAAATGAAAAAATAATATAAAAAGAAACCTTCAATGTATGAAAATTCTACAATTTTTTCCACGTTGTTCATTCATGTTTTTTTTTAAGGAGAAAGTAAAAAAATGTGTAAATGACAAGTAATTCATTTTCTTCAAAAAATTGGCAAAGATGATTTAAAAAATGAAAGTTTGAATGTAAAATTTGACTTTTAATTTGAAAAATAAAACAATATCTTTCCAATCTAATTATGATTTAAAATATTTAATTTAGGATTTTTAAAAAATGCTGTAGAATTTTCTTTGATGCTATTATTTTTCCACAAACAGTTTTTTCTGAGCAAAACTAAAACAAAATAATCTAAAATTTTAATGTGATGGTCATAGCAGGGATTATTTTCGGCAAAAATATTTTGAAGCTCATCATTTGTTTTTATTTTTTTAATGCATTCTAATTTAATAAGATTTTTTATGGAAAGTTTGCTAGGTTGTTCGTTAAAAATTTTCCGAAAAGAGCATGAATAGATTTTGCATATTTTAAAGAAAAATTCTGTAGGTGCATAAAGGCTTCCAAAATCAGTATTTGCTGAAAAATTTTTATGAAAAATAAAAAGTTCAGATGGGTCTTCTAATACTATTACATTTCCTCCTTTTTTTAAAACTTGTTCACAAAGTGAACACTTTATTTTTCCTAAAGTTCTAAAAAGAACAAACCCAGCAAAATATCTCAGTGAAGATTCTTCAACAACAAAATTCATACTATTATCTTCTAAATTTAGTAGTTGCAAGTCTTCTTCATTTGGAATATCAGTTTCCTTTTCTAAATTATTCAAAATTTTTGAAATCTCATCACTTTGTGAAATATTTGTTTTATTACATAGTTCTTGCATTCCCGGAAATCAGCAAGCGAAGGAATTTATTAAACCTTCAGCTAACATTTCTAAAAAACTACTCAACCTCAATAGGAATGAGTTAAGAATCATTACAGGTCTTCTCACCGGGCACTGTCCACTTAATTACCATTTAAGTAGGATTGGGCTAGAAGAGGATGACAAATGCAGATTCTGCAAGGAGGCCAAGGAGACCTCAAAACACATTCTATGTGAATGTGAGGCGCTGGCCTCTAAAAGGGTGCGACACATGGAGCAGGTTTTCCTTAAACCGGAAGAAATTTGGTGTGCACCTTCTCATAAAGTCTTAGGATTCATTAAAAGCCTAAATCTTTGAGAAGTAAGGGCGGCACAAAAGATCTTGTTAGGTCGAGGTGCACCGAATAGCCCAAATACTATCTATCTATCTATCTAGTTCTTGCATTTCATTATTTTCAATTTCTTGCAAACAATTGCTTGTTGTTGGTATGTAGAACAGAAATTTATTTTCAATAATTTTTTGCAATGTATTTCCAAACTCGTACACAGAAGGATTTTTTTTATATCCACCTCTGCCTCTTATTAAAGCGAATAAATTTTCAATACAATCTTGATTTAATTTTTTTGTGAGAACAAATAAAATATGTGGATGCTTTTCGAATATGGTTGAAGAATATTCTAGAACTGCTTTAATTGTTTGAATAAGGCCTTTAAAACAATAAATTTTAGAAAAATTATTTTTATTTTGAATGTCATTTAGAAGGTGAGAAGATTCTTCTAGAAATTTTCTGACACTGTTGTTTCGACGTAGTCCTCGTTTATAAAGACTTCGGTGATAAGGAGATTTAGAATTCAAACAATCTAAACATTTATTTAAAAAATCTAAAAATTTTGCTGTTGGTATGGCTTTTTCTGCTGCATTATTTGAAAATAAGTTTTTATCGTAAGCTGTAGAAATTGCGGCGCTACAGGTATGGCTAAACACTTGGGTAGCGTAAGAGACTCTCATTTTTTGCCACGTATTTGGGTATATGTGTTTAGAGGTTAATTTCGTTCCCATTTTTGTTGTATTATTTTTTTCTAAATGGTATAATTCCTCTATACACTTCCAAGAGACGGTTCCATTGTTTGTGTTTATATCTTTTTTTATTAAAGTGGTTCTCACTGATTTAATTAAATGAGGTGCGTCGTATGCAGCATATATTTTTTTATCATTAAATATGAAATAAGGTTTTTCACAACTTACATTTAGCATTTTCATACATTTTCTATTTTTAGAACCCTGGTCACAAACAATGAAACCAACATTTAAACCTATAGACTCACACACAGAAATATTTTCTTCTACTTTAACTTTTAGTTGCTCTCCACTAATTGTTTTCTCCGTAACAAAGTAGCTTAAAATGTATGTCCAGTGAGAAAGCGTGCCTCGAATCATAAAAACTGTAATATATTTCCCAAATTTATTACTTTTGTGGTCTCCTAAATCCTCGAAACCAACTATTCTATCTAGTGTTTTATCATACGTTATATCTGATCTAATTGATATTTCATCGAAAATTAAAATACACTCTTTCAAAACATTCGTCCATTCAGGCACACTGCTCGCCAAATAGCTTAAACTTTCCTGGTAAAATCCTGGTGTCATATTCTTAAATAATGACCAACGATACAAGGACACATATGATGGAATTGACAAATTCAGTTTTTCTTTCATGAATCTATAGCACGATCCCGATTTGTAGTTAATTGTTTGAGCTAATTTTTTTTCTTCATCTGTCCATGGAGAGTTATTTTGGCGTATTTTAATTAACATTTTTGCTAGAACTTTTCCTTGAGTGCTCACATGTTCTAAGGTATCGATTTCGTGTAGAATTTTCTTTTCAGGAATTTTTTGATTTTCTTGTTTAATAGTTTTCTTTTTAAGACGAAACTTTTGTGCAGACAAATTTTTGGAATAAGTTTTTAATTTTGACTTAATAATTCGGTATTTTCTTAAAACAGTGGAGTAAAGTTTCCTGTAATATTGAACTGCCTTTGTAGACTTTTTGCACGCCTCACATTTACCCATGATTGATGAATCTTCTTCCTTGTATTCATAAGGATCCATTTTTGCAAATTCTTCAAATGTAAGATCATCATTTCTTTTATTCGAATACGTTTTTCGAGAGAAATTCACCACTATTGCTGAACTTTCTGACGAAATTCTATTAGAATTTTCCACGGAATTACCTTGATTTTCTTCAACAATAGGAGATAAATTTAAGGAAGGAATTACATTTTTTCTTTTTCGGTTATTGAAAGTACCAGCAGCAAAATGATTTTCACATAGGTATGCATTTTTAGCTTTTGGTGGTGTAGAAAGACCCAAAATATTCATCCATTTTTCAAAGATATCTGTATTTCTAGGAGGAAACTTCAAAAATTTCATTGATGGAAATTTCCTTTTAGTATTTCCGCAAAATGATAATTCACATTTCACACCCCATACCCTTTTATCAGATTTTTTACTATTCATATTTTTTTATTTAAAAAAATTGAATAGTTTTTTAAAAAATGTATATATGTATATTCAATAATTTTGAATCTAAGTCTGATGTAGTTATGAAAATAACTGATTTGTGTCAACAAAAAGAATAAGAAGTACCTATCTTGAAAATTACAAACAAAATTTGTAATAATTGAAAATAGTTATGAAAATAACTGATACTCCTAAGAAAATTTAGAAATAAAAAAAAATCTCAAAAATGTATTTAGCTATATTACGAGAGTGGTGGGAAAAGTTGTTGCTTCACTATTGAACACTAAACAAAAATTAAATTTTGCTTTGCTGAATAATTTTTAGAATTGCATAAACACAATGATGAATGAATGTGTATATACCTACTTGGTAAAAAACCCTAAAAAAAAAATTACAGTTGCTGTAGCAAAAACAACAACTAAATAATATAGGTATGATAACTAATTGTACAGGCTACACACGAGTATTTACGTATACTCGCTACAATACCCGTGAAATTGAAATTTCATTATGGTACTTACATAAGTAAATAGGGCATAATGAAATTATATGGGACAAATGATATACATATATTATATATATATATATTTTTTTTTTGTAATTTATATGGGGAACAATCCACATTGTATGAAAATAAAATTTGATTTTAAACCTATACCAAAAATTTGAAATTTTATTGAGAGCAGCAAAATTATAAATTGAAAATTGGAGAATTCTTAATATCTCTAACAAAAATTGAGGATTCTCATGCATTTTCTAGAAATCATGTGATTTCTAATATAAAAGAAAATCATGCCATATCCAGAACAATGCAAGAGATTAGAAATTTTGTTGCGCGTATGCAACGGATTTTGATTACAGTTCAATTATTGGAATTTTAAGTTGCAATTGCATGCAAAATTTTCCAATATGAACTGTATGAAGAAATTTTAATGTACATCCAACTGTAATTGTACAGTGGTCTACAAAAAAAAGTGACTAAAAAAAATGAAATTTGTTGTCGCAACAAACACTATACCTTTTCTATGAATAAAATTATATTAGATGAATATAAAATATTTAATGTTTTTTAAATGTGCTAATTAAAGAATTTTAAATCTCAATAAATTGATGAAAGTGATGATACTGCTCTAACAATCATATGTATACTCTCAACTCTAAACAAATTTATTGTCACATTAAATTGTTTTGTTTTTTTCTTTACTTTTACCTAAAATAAAAATATAAAAAATTATTTTCTTTTCTTATATTCACATGCAAAATTTGACCTGATATATTTGCTTGGATGATTTTTTGATCATTCCATTAAGTATCATGTTCGCCTGCGAACAAATTTGCCAGAAGTTGATTTCCGCAATCAATTTTGCAAGTAAATATAAGTGTATAAAAAATTTTTAAAATCTAAAAATAAACTTTTCAATCACTTTAGTTATTGCAAATATGATCGGAAGTTGATCTGTCTTCCTAAATCGCATTAATAGTCTTTTTTGATATTTTCAGTTACGTTAGAACTCTTATAAGATACTTTTGTAGAAATCTTGATTTCTATGTAGTTGCTCAGTACCTTTTGTATGTATAGGACATATTGTTCTCTTATTTATTTTTCGCGTTTATCATTCCAAGTACATTAATTTTAGTTTTCTTGTTTTTCTTCTTTTACTCCCCGAAAGATTATGCTTATTGTTTTTTAAAGAGGACATGATCAATTTCGCTCTTTTTATCCATAAATACATAGTTTTTATTTGCATATATCCGAAATCTAGTCGCGAAGTACTTCTTCTTAGTTTTACTGCAACCTTCCCGTCGTCTTTTCTTCAAAGCAACATTCTGCATTTTATTTATTCACCTACAATTCCGTTTATTATACCTGTATGCTCTTATGCTCCATATACCTGCTTTAAAGTCGTGGGCTTTCAAATATTTGAATTCTCTGATGCTTTGCATTATTTTCCATAACAGCAAGGTTGTTTACCTTATTTAACTTAGTTCTTCAAAAACCTACTTCCTGGGAGACCTCGGGTTGTAACCGTAAAACCATCTCTCTTTTTTATCTAAACTTGACCAGCTGTGAAAAATTTTGCATTGAAACATTAATAAGAATAAAACACAAAATTTGTACGTATATATGTTAATTTATTGTCTAGTTTTGTAATACATTACTCATACAAAACGTCGATATACGTTTATTTAAAAGTTTAATGTACATATTTTCTTCCGCAGTGCTTGTAATTAATTCTAAAAGGAAGAGTGTGGAAAGATCCTCCAGAGGTTCAAGTCGATCAGTTCTTACATTTTCAAATCCTAATTACAATACTACAGACGGATTACAAACAGAACCAAAAACAAAAATTTGGAAGCGTCTGAAGTCTGAAAAACATCAGGTAAGTGAACATTGAAAACTTTAATATCATAATAATAAGGTAATTGAGGTTTTCAATTCAGAAAAACTATTTGAATTCTCATTCCCAAGATATTAATTTTTTCTTAACTGGTTTATGGTTACTTGAATACTGTGGTATTTTATTTTTATAAGTGCGTTTCTTTTATTTGTTAGCCCGTGAATTTTTATGTCACAAAAATTAGTTTATTTGTGATATAAAACTGTGTCAGTGAAAAGAACAATGTCATGTAAATATTTTTATGATTGTGGTGAAATAACTTTTTCAAGTCAAAAGCGACAAATAACATCGCCTGTGAAGACCGCATATTTTCAATATTTTGGCAGAAAGGTCACAAATCAAAATAAACCTTCACATGAAAGGAACGTATGAAAATATGCAATTTTTTTAATGCTTTTTCGTACAACTGATATATGTACATATGTATATAATAAATATGTGTTGACCTTAAACTAATTGCAATTCTACTGGGCATGCAATTAGGGTTTACTAGGTACTGCTGCTTTCGTCTGATATGGAACAGTAGAAATGAAGCTTTGCACTACACCAAAAAAGATTAGCCTCTAAGGAAAAATTTAAAAGCCGGTCAAAAAAAATTTACGCCTTTATTTGATTCCAGTAAACTTTTAGAAAATCATCAAGAATGCAGCAAGTATAAGAAAATCGCACGTTACAGAACTGTATGGCGTTTTTTAAACGACATTAGATGACAAGGAAGCCAAGAATAATTGATTTCGAAAAGTGACAACCTTATTTACTCAGGCAACGTGAAATAAAACTGAAATGGTGTTGCCAATATTATTACAAAAGAGACTAGTTTTACTGCAATACTCGTATTTATTTATCTTTACAACATCAATTTTATTCTTTTTAAGTCTAATTTAGGATAAATAATACAACTATGTATGAAATCACTAGTGAACTTCGTTTTCACTAATCTAATCGGACTTTGATAGATAGTAAATGTGCATATAACCACAATTTCCTTAAGCTAGAGTATATTTTGCTTAAATTAGAGTTAACATACTCGCAACAGTTCATAGCACTCTAAAATTTTCTGTTTTGGTTGTATAAGTTTGGTTGGTTGGTGTACATGGTGATTTTTGTAAGCTAACAAAAATACAATTAGCACTAATACTATTGACAGACATTATGGTTAACCAAGCAGCTGTTTAGTTCCGTACGTACGTAAGTACTTTCCAATGAACAAACTTCAAACTTTCTAGTTACTTGTCATTTTTGATCATAGGTTACTTAAATTAAATGAATTAAATAAATTAAATAAATTAAATAAATTAAATTAATTAAATAAATTAAATAAACAAACAAATGTCAAAATAAACCAGCTGTTATTATGTCTGTCACTTATTTTGGTTCCAAACTTGGTTAAATCGAAGAGTTGGTAAACCAACCTATGTCTGTCAATAGTATGTATAAGTGTGCGGTTCTGATACTCATGGGACGTGTCTTAATATATTGATATATAATATAGTGATATTCATACTATAGTATTCGAATATACCACATGTCTGTCACTCAATACTAGTTTCATACTAGCTGGACAATGTAGTATGACCCTGGTATTGAAACACACCGTAGCACCATTTCGAAATAGCGGACATTTTTGGAACTTGATTTGATATTGGTAATATGTGGTTATGTTATTCATACATTTTTTTAAATTATTAATATGTAATAATTAAACCTAATAAAAGAAAATATTAAGCGTATTTCATTTTCAATAATAAAACTAAAATAAAAAAATGTATTTTTAACAACAACAAAAATAATAATAATAAAACAAAGCGTATTCGATACAAAAACTGCTGTCGAGCTACTATTATCAAGCATGCGATATCGAATACTCGAATGATCGAGTTTCATGATCCTAATTTTAAAGTAGAAGTTAAATTTTGCTCGATATCGAAGTACATAATTCCGCTCCAGAAATCGCACCATATTCCCAATTCTTACATTTTCAATGTCATTTAGGACCTTGAACACGAAATTTTTAATTGTTCGATACCTCATTCTAGCTAGTGCTATATAGATACAGATATAGTGAATGGGTTTTTCTCTCTCATTGACCTCGCTGAAGCCGAGGCAATTAGCATTAATCGGCTATCAGTGAAAATAACTATATTTCTGTCTGCGTTGGTAATGGTTCTACATAACCTGCAGGCCTTGAGAATAGCAAGTGTTTTTGGTTGGAATACTCCCCCTTCTGACTATTCGTTCGTCTTGGATTTGTGCGTAAAAATTGTGATATCGTGATTTTCACCTAGTTTGAAGATATTATACTTGCCGTAAATTAATTTAAACAAAATATTTTGTTTAAATACAAAATTTTGATATTCGTTATTTGCCAATATTTGTTTTATTTATATTATAAAATCGTCTAGTTTTTGTGCCTGAGTTCTTAGTACCAACAACACATAATATGTATACAATATCTCCTAAGCATGTCAACTCATCTGTGTGCTTTTTCGATGTTTTACTTCGAATTTGAGTTCCGGCATAGATAGAATCTAACGACTTACAGCTACAGATAAATCTTTCTTATTAATTAATAAGTCAATTGACTGCTTGAAAGCTTCGCAGTCAGAAAGTAACTCGGTGAACTCGGTACCTAACAAATATATTCTAAATTTTTTCATTGCTAAATAAACCGCTTTTACTTATAACTTTTGTTCAGCTGCAGAACGGACTGTGCCTTTTTCTTTCACTTGACCTAAAAATTACATTTAGATAATTTGATTAGTAAACCATTTTCAGCTACTGTTTTTAATGCAATTTTCAACTTATTAATATTCTCATCTACTGTTTCTGCCTGTATAATCAAATTGTCGATATATCCCCCCCTATTCTACATAAGAGACTCTTAGCCTCTTAAGTGCAATTAGCAGACATTTAGCAGAAATAGCTATTCTGCGTAAGAGGTAATGAAAGTCAGCAATCAGCTGATCTCTTAAAGTTTGTGGTGAGTTTAGTTTAGAGAATTTGGTATTCTGGATTAGAGGATAAGAGACGTTTCTAACCTCGAAAGTCTGCTAACTCAGCAGGTCATTGGCGAGGTCCTCTTATTTTGTTGTAATCGGGTGGAAGTGAAAGTTTTTAATTTTAGAGTAAAAATATTATATAAAAATTAATAAAAATAAAAATATTAATATAAAATAAAAATAGTAATAATAAAATAAAAATAGTACTATAAAATAAAAAAAATATAAAAATAATAAAATATTAAATAAAATGGAAGAACTACTTTTATTAATTCTAAAAATTTTACTTATATAGAATACCAATTTCTGCTAACGAATCTCTTATGATAAAAAGTTTAGAGAAGTAAGAGATACTCTTATCTAGAATAAGGGGGTATGTTAATACTATAATCGTATTTATTAGATTTTGGCATACTATGTGAACAAAGCGAAGAAACAAAGCTAGCGAATTACTGGGACAAATAGTGCCTTCTTAAATTCGAAATGGCCTTCTGCTGTTAAACATTCATACAAACTTATCATTAAATATTGTTTTTTTACATTGGGCTAAGGCAATCGCATTAAAGAATATCAATGCAGATTATAACAACGGACCAAGGTACTCAATTTGAGTCGACTACATTCAAAGAAATTATAAACATATTAAAAAGTCAATAAGTTAGGACCACTCCTACCACCCACAATCCAATGGTTCCACCGTCAATTGAAAGCGGCAATTCGAACCACGAAGAGTTGCAAAACTGTCTCTTGCAAATACAGCCAAAAGCTATAACTGAAAACGTAAACAACAACCTTGTAATTTTAATTTATACTTACCGTTGAGATCTCATAATTCTCACCAACATACAAGCTATTAATTGAAGAGCTTGTTGTTGAGAAGAATTATAAATTATAATAACTTCATATTATGTTATCATTAAATGCAGTAATGATAAAGAGATGACGACAGAAAATCAATAAAGTAATTATCAGTGCCTACCTGCATCGCAACTCAGATAAGTTTAAATTAATTTTAACACATGTATTTATAAAAATTTTGGTCATTGTAATATTAAGATCTTTTGAATTGTAACCAGTTAAATCCAAAATTCAAAATTAGCCTAGAATTAAAATACAAACAGGGCTATCAGAAACAGCAGTACTTGACATACTTCATAATCATCTTGTTATGTCTAAGGTATCATCAAGATGGGTCCCAAGATTATTATCAGCAAATGAAAAACGTCGCGGGTAGAAACCAGCAATAAGTTTTTATCTCTTTGCCACGATGATCCTGATAAAATTCTTCGCCGTGTTGTTACTGGAGATGAAATATTCAAAAGCGTGGGTACGAAAAGGATCAGCGCCCCCTAGAAAGGCCAGGGTACAACTATTAGCTGGGAAATTAATGGGTACGATCTTTTGGGGTTCAAAAGGAATGCTGTTAATAGATTATAAAGAGAAAAATATTAAAATAACAGGAGAGTATTATGCTGAATTATGGAAAAACTTCGGGACTCTATCAAGCAAAAAAGTCAAGGAATGTTAACGGATGGTGTGTTGCTTCTTCGTGATAATGCGCCAGCTCACAGGTCTCAGACTGCTATTGCTGCTGTTATGGCATGTGGGTTCACAGAAATTAGTCGTCCTGCCTACAGTCCAGATCTCGCTCCAAGCGATTTTTATCTATTTAAAAACTTGAAAAAATATTTTAGGGGAAAAATGTTTGGAGATAATAAAGAATTAAAGTCAGCAGTAGAAAGTTGTTTTGCAGAACAAGAAGAAATATATTATCATAACGGTTTGAAATAATTATTAGAAAGATGAAAAAGTGTGTTGAAAATAAAGCGATTATAATGAAAAATAAAAGTGTTGTTTTAAATCCATCTTCTTTCTTTCACACCGAACGACAGAACTTTTTAACCCCCCTTCGTACATATGTATGTATGTACGTAAAATCAAAGCCTATCTGTCAGGAAATTTTTACTAAGTAGATCTCGCTTTGTATTTATTTTTGAAAAATTCTTTTTAGGTCTCAAATGTAATCTAAATAGGTACAATTAATTATAATAATTATATTTTTTTTTAAACTGAAAAAAGTTATTCTGAATGATGAGTTTATTAAAATATTTTTTAGGTACCATCTAGCGAGGAAAGGTGTTTAACAAATGATAATGAAACAGCGTCTACGCATATATTTGTAGTTACTGCATCACCAGTTGTAACACTAGCACCTCTGTCTTCCGTAACATAAAACAACTTTTTCAACCAAACTAGATGTTTTCGCTACTAAAACGAATAAAATTGCATCCAATCCACATGGTTGTGTGAAAGCAGAAAAATTATATTTTTAGTAGAATAACAAAATCTAAAGTTTATAAAATTCAGTATAGATAAGATATATTTATATGTTGGTTAATTCATTTCAGTTGTAAAATAATTAATAAAAAAGAATAACATGCATATTTTAAACGTTTTTTAATTTTGAAATAATTTCAAGAAGTTTCTGTCGTTATGGCTTTGTAATTAATGGTTTCTAACACCTAAAACTACGGAATTTTAAAGCACACATATTAATTTGGTTCTATAACAATTGATATGTTATTAATTTTGTATTGTATTTAAATTGTCCTTTACTAACTACTCGTACATATGTCAATTATATTATATTGTAGATTTAATAAATGAACAAACAATATAACATATAATATTCTTTGCTATGTCCAAGTGAATGAAAAAATTTACAGCATAAACTGCAAAATTGTAAGACTATGAAATTTGACACATAAATAAGTCAGACCATGTAATCAAAGGGAAAAATTACAAACCACAAAAAACCCACTCTCTTCACCTTCTTCTATATTGTAGAATCTTATTACAAAAGAAATAAAACAGAAACTCACAGCGATTTGTGCATTTTTATTCAATTGTATTTTACAAATTTTTTTTTTCTACTTTTCAATCTGGATGTTTGAAAAATTAATTCCCTTTAGTTAAACAAACGTTTTGTTACATTTTAACGTCAGTTTTTTGAAAAGCTATATAAAAAAATCTGTAACGACAACAATTCGAAAGCACTTTTTTTTCGAAATTTATTTATTTTTAAATAAAACATTTCGAAGTATTCAAAAACGCTAATTGTTGACGGCTCTTGTTATTACAAAAAGGGTAATTTTAGTTTCATTCAGTGACAATTTAGCAAAAACAGAAAAAGATAAATAATTATTTTTATTAAAAATTATTTAACACTCTACAACAAAATTTAACAACATTTAAAAGAAACACATTTTTAAAGAGTTGTTAAGACAGTTTTTGATTACTAGAAATTTTTGCAGAACTTAATACCTAGAAAAACAATAAAGCAAAATGTAGGAGTGTGAACTAAAGCAAATTTCATAAAAATTACTTGAAACAAACAGTTTTTTATTGCACTTCTGTGTAAAAATAAGAGTTGATAATAAAATTGTATGTATGACAGAAAAATTGATCAGGAAAACTCAAGCTAACTTGAGTAGGCCAAGGTATTAAACGGAATGTAGCGCTATGAACAATGAAAAATTACACACATTTGTTTATTTAATTGTGTACCAATTTCTGTAAGTGGAAATTTAAAAAAAACTCTCCAAAATCAAATGAAAATTTTTGGTTGTAAATAGAATAGGTGAAAACATATCTCTTAAATATGTATCACCTTTTTTAATTAAAAACGTAATCAACGGAGTGGCTGAAAGTGAAGTTGAAAAATGTAACAAAACACGAGATGGCAAACTTATACTTAAAACAAATACCTTACTACATGCACAAAAATTAAATACAAATAACCTCATTTATACGAAATATCAACGTCAAGGCAGAAAAACATGAAACGCTAAAATATGAAGCTAGTGGAACAATCTAGCGACCATTAGCATGTCTTTCGCTTAAACCTTCTATGGGCGCAGCCATTAGCCTGTCTTTTGTTTGAACCTCTTGGGTGGGGCAGGAACCAAGATAATAAAAAAACAAAACTACCTTTCAATCACTGGACGTATCGTGGCCACGCTCACACATTATATGACGTCCTGTGATGCGGTTATCAGCCTGTCTTTTGTTCAAGCCTTCTAAGTTTCACAGGAGCCAGAATAATTAAAAAAAAGAAACACTTTTAAACCATTGGACGTATCGACGCCACGCCCACACCATATGACGTCTTGTAATGCGGCCACTACTCTATCTTTTTTTTGACCCTCCTTGGTAACGCACGAGAGGAGATATTTAACAAAACGGAAGCACTTTCAAACAACTAGACGTATCGAAGCCACGCTTACATCATATGACGTCCTGTAACGCGGCCTTTATTCGTCTTTTGTTTGGAACTCCTTAGTGGCGCAGGAGCCCGGGTATTTGAATAAAATGGAATCACTTTTAAATCACTGGACTTATCGAAGCCGGGCGAGTTAAATGTTTTATTAAACTTTGCAATAAAAAAAAAACAAATTTAGATTTGTTTTACTTAAACACTTTACTTAAACACTTTTAAATTTATTAAACTTTAAGAATAGCTTAGGCTATGTCTTATGAGTAGAAAGTTTTAACTTCGACTGACTTAATGATAATTTCTTAAATATAATTAAAACTCTTATTTTGAAGTTTTCTTACTTAAAATTTGTTTCTTATGGATCAAAATTCAGTTGTAATATGAGACTTTTGTTTTTCACAAAAATTACATAAAATCAAAAGTCTCGTACAATTCGTGAGAAAGAACATTTTTGCAAACACATCAAAATTAAAATATGGGAAAGTATAGAATATTCTGATTTTCTAATTTGTTTTTCTATATTATTGTTTTTTATAAAATACTCAGAAATATGGGAAAGTGGAATATCTAGTTTCCCTGCCTATACTTTGTTACAATTTCCTTGAAGTCTAATTTTTTTATATCGTTAGATTTATGTAAGTATCTAACTCCTCCCCCCTTTGTCTGAGGATTCTCATGAATCCTATTTACAATTTTAAATTTTATCTGTTTTCTTTTAAAAATTACATAAATTATTATTATAAAAATTAATATGACAATTAATGCTGAGTTTAGACTGTAACTTACAGTTTTATGATATTCTAACTCTTTTATTTTTTTGATATTACTTTCTTGATTAAATACAATTTTATCAAATGTTACATTATCTTTAATAAATGCAAATTTTTTGTTTTCTGGAATTACAAATTTTTTTGTAAATATCTTTATGTTATTGCTAAATTCTCTATTATTAATTTTGATAGTACAATTATTGAATGTTATAAAATAATATCCTTTAAGTAACAATTGTCTCACATCGCAGCTACTTGTCAAGTTTCTCGATTTTATGTTATAATATATTTTCCTCAATTAATGAAACTTCTTCTTCAAATTTTCTGATAAACTTATGTACATGTTTTTAAACTTATGCAGTTTTTACTTTTAATTAATTCTTTTAATGCTTTACCTTCGCAGTAGGTATAAATTTGATTATTGTATCGTATGACGTATTCGGTATCAGTATCGACTTGAAGATTCTGTGAATTTGTGATTGGGGTGAGTATGTTCTTGCTAGTTAGTATATAATGGGTTGGAATTTTAATAGCGAAAATTATTGAACTGTCTGTGTGTTTTGCAATGCCTAGCCGAATCATCGATAATTTATTAAAGTCTATATTGTACGTATTAATTTCTTCTTCGGTAAGTGTATTGGGATGTAAAAGGCCCAAGTGTGCCGACGCAATGTAATCTTGAAGATGTTCAATTTGTTTTTCTATACAATCTATTTTGAACATCTGTTCTAGAAAGGCATTTTCAGAAAGGATTTTCATTTCAGTGGATTTAAGTTTGTTCAGACTATGTAACATTTTTGTCCTGTCTTTCTCGATAATGTTTTTAATTTGGTTAAATGTTTCATTAAAATTTTCATTAATTTTTATTTGTTGGTTTGAGTTTTTTATTAACTCATGATTATTTCTAAATTGTTTAAGTGATTTTTATTGTCTTGTCGGTCGTCATTGTCTATTGTCCCAAAAACCCAATTAAGGACAGTTCCTCCTAAATTAATTAGTCCTCTTTTGTGTCTGTATGGTAAAAGCGTTTTCAGTTTGCTTTTAATTCCATTGATTTTGGTTTGAACTAAGTCTTTGTCCAGGTTCAATGTCTGTATTGTTGATTCCAAATTGCAGACAAAGTTTAATATTTCGTTTGGGTATACTCTATGTAGGATTATCTCGAATTTATCAGCTACTTCAACTGTACCTACATACTTTTATTTCTGTATATCCCAGTTCTGTTTTGATTTTTTCAATTACCATTGTCTGACTGGTCATTTTGGGTGTCAGTAGTAGTAGTATCCTTAGGAGTAGTGTCTTGTTTTTGATTGTCCTGACCTGTAAATTTAAGTTTGCGTTTAATATTGTTTTGCATGAACGTGCTAAGTCATATTTTCTAAATTTTGGCTCCTCTTTATGCCTAACAGATTTGTAGTTTTTTATAAAGCCAACTTTTCGGCGTTCTTCATAATCCTCCCTGTCTTGGTTTCTTTTATTAATAACTTTTTCTTTTGATTTTGTCAGCCTATCATATATAATACCGAAGTCTACCTCCCTATTTTGGACAGTCAAAGGTGTAGTTTTTATTGTGGTATGGTAAGATCTATTGTAGATTTCGATTGCTTTAAGAATTTGTACTCTAATTGGTAGTTTCCCCTCTAAATTTAATGCCATAATTTCTTCGGTTATTGTTCCATTTAGCCTTTCAATATCGGCATTTCCAGTATGATTATCAGGTTTAGTTATATGATACTCTATGTTTTCTTTTTCACAAAGTCTTTTATGTGTTTTGAACCGAATTCATTATCAAAAATTAATTCCCTCATTTTACCTCTGATTGCGATGATTTGCCTTATTTTTTCTAATATAGTTATATGACTTTTATCTTCTAAATGTAAGCTAACAGCATGTTTTGAAAATTTGTCGATAATGTTAATAAAATTGTGTTTGCTATTTGTATAAATATCTATATGTGCTATTTCATTGATAGTTTTAGGGTTTAGGGTTTCTGTAATTTCAAATTTTTTTCTTAATAGGTTTCCTGTCATACTTGGCACCTGTACAAATATCGCAATTATTTAATACTTCATGAATGATTAATTTCAATTTAGGATGATAGATTTTGCTTTTTAGGCCCTCATAGGTAGCTACTATTACACAATGTTCAGATTCTACTTTATGGAATAATGATATTTGTTTCTTAAGTTCATCATCATTGTCGATATCTTTTGCAAAGAAGCTGCATTTGATAAATTTCACGACATCCCTACTTGGGAATAATTCTATCAATTTTTTTTGTAGTACGTTGTAGACTCGATCACTTAGTTGCGAATAAATACCTACATATCTTACCTTTTGTAATATATTTTTTGAATATATCTGTTTTTTGCTCTAAATCATTTTTGTCAATAAATATTCTTCTGTTACTGAATATTTGTTCGAACTCTTTTTATTTCCTTTCAACTAGAATAATTTACGTTCTGAATCTATTGACTACTGTCTCAAGTATTGGGATATGGTCATTAAGGTCTTCTACTTAGGAATGGATGGTTTCTATTTCAATCGAATCCCGAGAGGAAGTACTTTAATTCTCAATATCAGCTTGAGATTCTGAGTTTTCTTCTAATTGATTAGTAGTAATTTCGTTTTCATGTTCTTGTGGTTCCGAATTACCTGTTTCAAGTATGTTAATTTCGTTTATATCTGAATTTATTCGGCTTAAGAAGTCAGCAACTTTGTTCTCTTTACCCTTAATATAATCTATTTTTATGTCATACTCGCCTAATTGAATTAACCATCTCTGGAGACGCGGATTGATATTTTTACCAGTATATTTTGACTGTAGCCATTTGGTTGGCTGATGATCTGTTTGCAGATCAAATTCTTTGCCAAACAAATATGGTGGAAAATATTTGGTTTCCCATACTACCGCTAAAAGTTCCTTTTCGATAGTGGAATAATTCTTTTCATGATCGTTAAGCGTTCTTGATGCATAGCATATAACCTTCTTGAGTGAGGACGGGTCCTAATGCTAGATTACTGGCATCTGTGATGTGTTTGAATCTTTTGTTAAAATTGGGGTATCTGAGTATGGGGTAGCTTATGATGATTTTTTTGAGCTTTTCGAAAGCTGTTATGTAGCTAGGATCATTTAAATTGATTTGTCCTACATTCTTTTTTAAATATCTTACTATGGGACTTGTAATCTTCGCATAGTCCTTAACGAACTTTCGGTAATATCCCGTTATTTCTAAAAAGGATTTTATCTGCTTTTGAGTGGTGGGTAATTTGAGGTCTTGGATCACTTTTATTTTATTGGGATTTGGTCTAATACCCTCTGATGTCAAAATATGCCCTAAAATTCCGTTTCTCAGTTCCAGAAGTTACACTTATCTATATGAACTTTTAGACCGGCTTGTTTTAATTTATCAAATATTTTCTTTAAATTTGTCAAATGTTCCTCTAGTGAGGTACTAAAAACAAGTACATATATCATCTAGATAAACTACACATAATTTATTTATATATTCCCGCAATACTGCGTTCATCAACCTTTGAAAGGTTGATGAAGCATTCTTCAGGCTTAAGGGCATTCTCAAATATTCATAATGCCCAAAAGGGTTTGAGAATGCTGTTTTCTTTCGATCAGATTTTTTCATCAAGATCTGATGAAAGCCCTTAGTAAGGTCAAGGGTAGTGAAGTATTGTACCCTCCCAAGTTTGTTTAATATATTTTCAATGTTGGGAATCGGAAATTTATCGTCTACAGTTACCTCATTTAACTTCCTGTAGTCGATAACGATTCTCCATTTTTTCTGACCTGAATTATCTGTTTTTTGGGAACAATCCATAAAGGACTGTTATAAGAAGAATTCCTTTCTTTTATAATGCCTTGTTCAAGCATTTCACTAATTTGACATTCAATTTCTTTCTCGTAAACATGAGGATACCTGTATATTTTAGAATATATTGGTTTTTCTGTAGTAGTTACGATTTCATGTTTCACTTCATGTGTTGAGCTTAACTTATCCCCTTCTTTGAAAAATAAGTCGTCGTAGTTTCTTATTAATTTGGTAATTTCGGTTTTTTCTTCTACATTTAAGTGATCAAGTTTAAGTTTTTCTAAAAGGTTACCATCAATATTGTCTAGTGTAGAGATTTCGCTAATAATAAAAGGGCAATTGTTTTCTTCGAATAAAATTTTATTATTATTTATTTCTATATATTTATATTCTAGATTTATTGTTGTCTTAAAAGGTACTAAGAAATTCTGATCCATGATTGCATCATAATTTCTACCTCTTAAGTCAATTATTCTCCAAGTAACAGTTCCAAGAAATTTGAATTTCTTTGGAATTGGAGTTACTATTTTATTGGTAATTTTGTTTATACCGTTAATGGTGGATAGTAAACAGGTTCACTTAGAGCTTCATCCGAATATTCCTTAAGAATATTAGGTTTGATGACACTAGTTGCTGAACCTGTATCAATCAGACATCTAATCTTTTGATGACCGATTGTTATAACTACTATGGGGATTTTTGGCTCGGAGGTTCTTCTTGAAAATTTACATCCTCATCCTTGTTTAAATTACCAATTTCCATTGATTCGGGGACAGGGTTGCTCTTTATTTTTACAGAGTTTTGTCCTGATTGGTATGGTCGATAGCGATACTGACCGGAATTGCTATTAGGGTTCTTATTATTGTTACTAAAATTGTTAATATGACCAGGGTTGTTTTGACTACCTTTATAATGATTGGTTTTTTTAATTGTTGTTTCTATTATTAGCGTTTGTATTGAGAGGGGTTTTATTGGGGAGGTCATTATTGGGATTGTTGGTGTTGCTATTCTTATTGATTTTAGAATTTAAAGAATTTTCAAATCTATTACCGTTATTTTTATGAGAAGCAAATTTATTTTTTCTACTCCGAATATCTATCGCATCTTTGTCATCTAATAATTTCAATTTATCAAATTTATTGTAAACCTCAATAATTGTACTATTTTCGGGTATGTTTCCTCTTAAAAAACTATGTATCTTACTACTAACTATGTCTACTAAATATTTGTCATTATTTCTCGGATGGATTTGATTCATCAAACACGTACAGTTCATTTAATTTATAGTTTATTTTTTTTACATTTTCGAAAAGTTCTCTTAGAGTGCTTACCTTTAAGGATCGGCAATGATTTAATAACTCAGAATAATCCTGTCGGGGCCTGAAATGTAGTTTTAATTCTTGTTTTACCTCCTCCCAGTTATTTCCTGCGATGTTACCTAAACGCTGGATTCATCTTTTGGCTTCGCCCTGGATCTTGTCATTAATGACGATACTCAAAGCGTAGTCCCTGAGTCCCAGTATTTTTGGACAAAGTTGGAATGTTCTTTCTACCATGCTTAAAAATTCTTGCACTATATATTCGTCCTTACCATTAAATTTTGCCAATTTATTCACATAATTGAGAAATTGTTCAGGATTTAGCGGAAAATTGTTTTGTTGAATTTGTTGTGGTTGTTGTCCTGCTACAAGTTGTTCGATTCTAGCTTGAAGTGCCGCAATCTGAGCTTCTTGCTGCTCAATTATGTTTCTTGCTTGTTCATCGACCTGTTGCTCCATTTCTAGCTGATTGATTCTCCGAATAATATAAAAAGTGTTCTGTCTTATTCTTCTCATACACTTTCACTAGCAAGAATTTTCTTATGTACAAGAATACCAAGTTTTATGCACAGAATTTGTATTTATTTATTTATTTATTTTTGTTTATTAAAAAAAAAAACATATTTTGTGCCCCCCCTTTTTTTTTTCTTTTTAACTCGGATTGGTTTTTTAGATTCCTTTTTTAGTAAAAATATTGCGAAATCTTCAAAATCGACGTCTTCAACGAAAGGATCAATATATTCGGCTCCTATGCCGATTTGATAACCGTTTTCTAAAATAAGAATCAATTAATGACTTGAAGCCATGGAAAGGAGCAGAGCTGGTTGTGGAGGAGGCAAAGGACATTCCTCGATCACAAATACTAGTTGAACACTTCCCCAACAGTGCTAAGGATAAGAATGAGGACATCATGGGACTCATCAAAGGGCAGAATGAGTATAACGTGGATGATTGGAGAATCATTAGAAGATCCAATGATAAAACGTCCGCATTTTTCACTCTGTAAATAGATCACAGATCTTTAGCTTCTTTGAAAGAAAATCAATTCAAGGTAAGCCTCAAATTTGGTGAGGTGAAGCTCAGACGAAGGGGCGAAAGCGAAAAGAAGAAATCGGCAGAAGGAGAGGACAATAAGGTTCTCTCTGAACCGATTCCTTCAACGTCGAGCGCTCCAATAACAAAAAAGAAAAGAGCTAAGCCTCACTCAAAACATCTAGGTAAACCCAAGGTAGGGACAAAGGGCGAAGGTCCTAGCACCAACCAAAAGTCTACCTAGATGATTAAAAAAATTAAATTCATACAAATAAAAATTCATCAAAAAAAAAAATATTAAAGACAATATGGATGTGGGGCTAATACAAGAACCATGGATATTAAAGGGACAAATAAAAGGACTTTATAAACAGAATTGTAAGCTTATCTATGATAACAAATGTAAAAGGCCTAGAACAGCCTTGTTAGTGAAAAACACACTTAACTTTACTCCAATTCCAGAATTTATAACGCAAGATCTGGTTGCAGTACTGGCGGAGGTGCCAACGCAGTCGAGGAAGCAAAAGGTTGTAATAGCCTCAGCTTAATTCGACATCACATTATCTGAACCTCCACCCTGCTCAACACTAAAACTGGTACAGTACTGCAAGGAGACAAACAAACAACTGATTCTGGGCTGCGATTCTAATGCGCACCACATAATATGGGGAAGCTCGGACATTAACAAAAGAGGTGAGTGCCTTTTAGAGTTTATTAATAGTAATAGTATTATAGTAAATAATATAGGCAATAATCCCACATTCAGAAACATTAATAGGCAGGAAGTAATTGACCTTAATCTACACCAATTATTAGTGAAAAAATTATTGATTGGCATGTATCGAGCGAAACTTCTATGTCAGATCATATTCATATAAGATTTGACATAAAAGCCGATATCTCACGCATCCAATTCAATCAAAACCCCAAATGTGCCAATTGGGCACTCTATGTAGAACTCTTGAGCTGTCGTATAGATCAAGAGTACACAATAGACACCAGAGATGAACTGGATATAGCAGCAGCTAAATCATAACAGTCTCTGGTAAGCTCTTTTAACGAAGCTGCCCGATGAAACCAAAACGGATCAATAGAGACGTTCCTTGGTGGAATCAAGAGCTAAGTAAATTAAGATCTTCGGTAAGAAGGTTATTTAACAGGGCAAAACGTACCGGGGATTGGTCTGAGTACAAAAAAGCCTTAACAGAATACAATAAAACACTGAGGAAATCAAAAAGAAACACCTGGAGAAGCTTCTGTGAGAGTGTAACAGAACTACCTCAAACAGCAAGACTTCACAGGATTCTTTCAAAAGTACACTCCAATGGAATAGGGTTATTAGAAAAACCTAATGGGGAATACGCTCTGGATCAGGAGGAAACCTTAGAACCTAAGAACACACTTTCCTGGTTCAACAAAACTAGAAAGCGATTTTACTTTGCAAGAGACTCACATCATAGTCTCGGGGAGAGAATATAGTCTTGCTAGCAAAATATTCACGAAAGAAAAAATATTATGGGCTCTAAATTACTTTAAACCATACAAAGCACCAGGAGGTGATGGTATATACCCATTGCTCCTGCAAAAAGGGGCTAAGCAGATCATCTCAAACCTGGAAAAACTATTCAAAGCAAGCTTCAGATTGGGACACATTCCCAAACCATGGAGGAAGACGAAAGTCATTTTTATACCTAAGGCAGAAGACCAGATGCCCAACCAAAGTCTTACAGACCAATTAGTCTAAGCTCTTTTCTCCTCAAAACAATAGAGATAGCGTATTAATTAAAAAGCCTCTGAATGCCAATCAACATGCTTATCAAGCAGGAAAATCAACACTTACTGCTCTCCATAGTTTAATGCATAAGCTGAACAAGACTACAAAACAGATTGCGCTAAGCGCATTCATAGATATCGAGGGAGCATTTGATAATACCTCGTTCACATCAAAATCAAAGAGAAATTGAAGCTACGTTGGGAGATATATCAGTGACTGTTAAATTCATCAAAGGATGCCCTCAAGGTGGGGTACTATCACCTTTGCTATGGTCTATAGTCATTGACGATCTACTATACGAGCTCAACTCTCTAGGATTTGAAGCACAGGAATATGCAGATAACCTGGTGGTGATGGCTAGAGGCATGGACGATGAAACAATCTCCATGCAACTACAACAAGCATTAATTCATATTAACAACTGGTGCTGGATTATCCATTAATCCTCAAAAAACAGTTATAGTTCCTTTCACAAGAAGAAGGAAACTCAACCTGAAGAAACCTTCTCTTAAAGGAACACAAATTCATTTTTCGAGTGAAAACAAATATCTAGTAGTCATCCTGGATAGCAAACTTACTTGGAACAAACATATTAATAGTTCCATACAAAAAGCCACCTTAGCTTTATGGAATTGTAACAGACTCTTTGGCAAAACTTGGGGACTAAGACCAAAAATTGTATATTGGTCTTATACAGCCATCATAAGACCCATGGTAACATATGCATCAAGCATATGATAGCCAAACACAAAGCAAAAAACAGTACAGAATAGACTCAATAAAATACAAAGACTAGCCTGTCTTAGTATTACAGGAGCTTTAAAAACCACCTCAACGGCAGCATTGGAAGCCATGCTCAACTTGCCACCTCTTAATATAAGTTAATAAATTTTATTTTATTGATAATAAAAAAAACAAGTTTCTAACTTTAAAAATTTATAATTTTATTTTTTCAACTTGTTCCTCTGAATTCTAGATTACAACTGATTTCTTACATTCTATTCTAAATTCAAAAATTAAAAATTTCAAAAATTCTTATTTTCAAAAATATAAATTTTCTCATAATTAAAATTGTTAATTCCCATGAATATTGCTAGACGCAACATCAGCAAAAATTGTGAGAAAGGAAATTGCAACGTGACTTTGTGTGAAGAAAAAATGTGTTGCTAAATATGTTGCGTGAATTAACTTAAATATGTTGCGTGAAATAACTCTTCTCCTCTTAAATACGGATGTCCTCATTCGTTTTTTTCTTTTTTCTTAAAAAAAGGATGTGTCATAAAATTTTATTCTTTTAGGCACTGGAATAGTTGCTGTTGGTATGTTGATACTGTTTTTTTGATCTTTATCTTTCTTCCTAGTTTCGGTATTTTCTACAGCTATTGATGAAATTGGTTGTGGATCTACTGTTGGTGTAATTTCTCTTGTATTATTAATAATCTTTAATGTTCTTCTATTTTTGCACTTAAGCACTACATAGGTGGTTAAGAACAACATTCCAAATGAGATGAAACTAAAATTCATATATTGATGAATTGTTTTATCCGTTCGCAGCAGCTCGACCTGATTTGTATTATTAATATGAATCAGTTTAAGCATTTGTAAGGAAAAAAATTCCTTAAATTGTTTTTCGTCTGGTGTTGGTTGCAAAATAGCCGGAAGAATTTTTGTTGAGGATTTTGCCTTAGAAATAAAGTTTCTGTCGTTGATGGTTACCGATGAGTTGTGAAATTTTACCAGATAAGTACCATTCAAGTGATGAATTTCATTTTCTATGGTCACATTTCCGTTGAATTGATTTAACAATATAACACCTTCGGATATTTCTTCGATTTCATGTTTATTAATTCTTCTTTAATTAGTTTTAACTTATATTGGATGTTCAAAATTAATTGATCATTGATTGTATTTTCTTTATTTATTGAGTTAATTATTTGATTTGCCATCTTTGTTATATTATTAATCCTTTTGTTATATAATTGGTTAATTATGACCTGTTTACTGTTGTTTTCCAAGACATTATTCATTTTGTTTTTAATTATTTCGAAATCATCATGATCAGGGTTTCCAGCTATCCACTTCCATGCACTACCTATACATAAAGTTTAATGATCTCTTGTTCTTATGGGGTTGTAAGCTTTCTAATAAGGACTGAATTTGTATTAACTCGTGGTTGAGGTATGGGTAGAAGGGATGTTTGAACGTTATTTGGTCATTGAAAGTTTTATTCATAGTGTTTAAATGCACATCTGCTTAATTTTATTGTAAGTACAGTAATTAATAAGAAATGCTTATTTAGCACATTCTTTGTATTATGATAAAAATATTACACCTGTTAATCAGAAATGTAAAAATTATTGTAGGTCAAGAATTACTGCTTACTAAAGTAATTTCATTATGTAAAGTACTATTTTGTTTAGAATGAATAATTGTTTACATTTAAAATATAATGACAATATAAAACTTTATAAACAATTAGATTAAGTTTTTTACGGAAATAAATTTATGTAATAGCATTAAGTGGGAACTAAATTTTATGTATAAATAGATAACGATAATTAATAAATGTTCAGTAGCAGTTGTCTCAAAATAATCAAAGCCTTTTTTTTCTTATCTTGGTGAGGCTGCCAAGATCCCTTTTTTGCAATTGTTACTCTCGACGGGGTGTTCAGATTAAGTATTTGAACATTCTCAAATAATCGACTGAGTACTCAGGTGTTGTACTTGAATACTCTAATCACCCTTTGTTGTATCGTATTATAACGAAATATTCAAATCCTGTATTTGAATATAATATTATTCTGACAACAGATTGTTCAAGTATAGAACTTGAATAGTCGCGACAATTAAAAGCCTTTGTCGTAACATTTGGTGACCCCGACGTGATCTCAATTCTGACAAGGATGACGGATCAATTATTTTTAAGACAACAGGAGCTAGGAGAAGAACTGGAAAGGTCATACACCAATTTTAAAAAGGATTCAAGTAACAGGAAAACTAAGGACTATCTAGTTACACGGCTACAACGCCTTGAAGTATTGTGGAAGGAATTGTATGCTAACGATCAGACACTTCTGACGTTGGCAGTTAGTCACTCGACTCACAATTATTTCAAAAATAAATACTTTGAGCAGGCAAATAAAATATATGACGATTTTAAGGAAAAATTAACAGGTTTGTTAGGTACGAATGCTGATCACGCTTCCGATGACATAGAAGTTAAAACAGCAACCAATGTAACGGGGCAAGCGGGAACCATATCAGAAGACGCAATCATAGAAAATCATGCAGGCGATGATATAGACCACCAATTAACACGACTAGTGCGAAGACAAAAGGCACTAATAAAGACTATAGTGCACATAATTCAAGAAATTAAATTAAAATTAAACACTCATTGTTCCAAGGCATATTTTAGTATAAAAATACAGGCCTTGCGAACGTTTGAATCTGAAATGATGAATAACCATCACTTGATTTCAGAACTAAGTGACAATCCTCCAGCAGAATATGATACAAATCATTATTTTGAAATGCAATCGTGGGTACAAGACACAATTATTTCGCTAAATGAAAAATTGAGTCACGACAATTCAGATGGAGGTAACAGCTCCATTCATATGAAGTTGCCGAAGATTACGTTGCCTAAATTTGAAGGTCACTATCTTCAGTGGGTCCAATTTCGTGATCTGTATACGCAACTGATTCATGATCGATGTCTTAATGAAACTGAAAAAATGTTTTATCTCACAAGCAACTTAGCGGGTGAAGCACGGAGATTGATTCAGCACTTACCTATAACACGAGAAAATTACGCTGCCGCTTGGGAAATTCTCTGTAATAGGTACGATAATAAACGACTGTTGGTAAACGCGTTGCTGCAGAAGCTATTGGCTCAACCAATGGTCCAAGTAGAATCTAGTAGTGCGATTAAGTCACTACATGACGTCACAAAAGAGTGTATTATGGGTCTTAATAGCTTAGGGATCTCAACTGAGTCTTGGGATCCATTCTTGGTGTTTTTACTTACAAAACGATTTGATAGATCTACGCTCGTTTTATACGAGCAGTCTATGACATGTCCAAGAGACTTACCGTCTCTACAAAAGGTTTTGGCGTTCTTAGAAACCAGATTTCAGTCGCTAGAAGCCTTAGGTGCAAGACAAAAAACGCAGGGGCTTCCGAAAACAATTAATTCACTAGGAACTACTAGTAAACTTTGTGTTGCTTGTAAGCAGCAACATCCGTTGTATGTTTGTAAAGTGTTTAGTGCAAAATCAATAAGTGATCGCCGCGAGTTAGTGAAGCGAAACAGTTTGTGTTTTAACTGCATGAGACCTGGTCATGCGGCTACAGAGTGTCAATCGCGATCGTGTGCTAAATGTGAAAAAAGGCATCATACATTGCTACATCGTCAAGAGCAGGGCAGTTATCAACCTATGAAGTCATCAGGTGCTGCAAAGCAAAACAGTCAAGTAAAGGGTCAACCTGTAAAAGAGGAACACACGAAGCCTACGCAAGCTCCTCGAGAGACTATCAATCTTGCTGCCCAGAATAGTGACATCAGAGATGGATATGTGTTGCTGAGCACGGTCACATTAAAGGTACAAGCTCATGATGGACGAGAAATAGAATGCAGAGCTATACTTGACTCAGGATCTCAAATGAACTTCATCACGGAAAGATTGGCAGGAAGATTGCTCCTTCCAGAAGAACAAGATCATTTGAGTATTCACGGATTAGGTGATGGTAGACAACACACGCATCGTAAAGTTTCAGTATGTATAAAATCCAACACGACATCTTATTCCACTCACATGTATACACACATCATACCTCAAATTACAAAATTACACCCTACTTCAATGTTCGACATCAGCCGATGGAAGATTCCTAAAAACATACAGTTGGCCGATGCAACATTTTATCAACCAGGGCGGATCGATCTACTCATCGGTGCTGAACAGTTCTACCAATTGTTATCCATAGGACAAATTTCATTGGGTAATAACTTACCAACACTACAAAATACGGTGTTTGGATGGGTCATTTCAGGAAAAATACAGGATTCTCTTGACTCAGATGCATTTTGTGGCATATGCAACCACGTTGAAGATAAGCTTGAAGCACAAATTGAGAAATTTTGGTTGTTAGAAGAACCAGAGAGGATGGTATACAAACTGAGCAGTACTGATCAAGAATGTGAAAACATTTTCAACACAACTACGCAGCGAACAAAAGATGGAAGAATTGTTGTACGCCTTCCTTTTGCACATAGCGCAACGGCATTAGGAAATTCACAGGAGATGGCAGTATCCCGTTTTTATGCGATAGAAAGAAAATTAAGAAAACATCCTGAGCTAAAACAACAATATACTGATTTTATTAAGGAATATGTACAACTAAAGCATATGGAACTTATCAGTCATAATGATATTCCAAAATCATGTTATTTTTTGCCTCATCATTGTGTGCTGAAACCTGACAGCACCACGACAAAGCTTCGAGTAGTTTTCGATGCATCGGCGAAGACGTCCACAGGCGTGTCACTTAACGATATTCTTCATACTGGCCCAAAAATACAAGCTGATTTATTTTCAATTTTAATTAGATTCCGACTTCCTAGATATGTTTTTACAGCTGACATCGAGAAAATGTATCGCCAGATCTTGGTACATCCGGAGGATCAAAATTACCAACTCATAGTTTGGAGGGACCACGAAGACCAGTATCTCAAATATTTTCGATTACGTACAGTTACGTATGGTGTAACTTCGGCACCATACTTAGCTATAAAAAGTTTACAGCAGCTAGCACAGCAAAACTTTGACCAATATCCATTAGGGGCAACGTGCATAATGGAAAATTTATATGTCGATGATGCAATGGCAGGCAGTGATAATTTGCCTGAAGCTTTTGACAAACGAAATCAACTTGATGAATTATTAAAATCAGCAGGTTTTAATCTACGTAAGTGGTGTACAAATCATCCTAAGTTGTGGCAGGATATTGCACTTGAAAATCGAGCATCACAGTTGGATGTCCATGAGGATGACCAATACCATGTGAAGACTTTAGGCATGAGTTGGTTTCCTAAGGCTGATGAATTTCGAATTTCAGTACATAACCAAGAATATACTTCAGCTGTTACGAAAAGGAGAATTTTAGCAGAAATTGCACATTTATTCGATCCACTTGGGATCTTGAATCCAATAATAGTAACAGCCAAGCTGATTTTACAAAGATTATGGGAACTAAAACTTGACTGGGATGCCGCTGTGCCTACCGAAATATATACAAGATGGAATAAATTTAGGAATGAGCTACAATTTATGAAGGATATTCGAGTTCCAAGACACATTTTTAACCACCAATCATACTGCTCACTACAAATGCACGTATTTTGTGATGCATCTGAACAAGCATATGGAGCTGCAATCTACATTCGTGCAGTTTTGAATAACGGAAGGATCAGCATGCAGTTACTATGCGCAAAATCGAGGCTTGCGCCATTGAAAAAATGTACATTGCCTCGATTAGAACTGTGTGCTGCTAAATTAGGTGCAGAGTTGTCACATCGAGTGAAACAAGATCTGAAATGGAGCAACCAAAGTTACTATTGGTCAGATTCAAAAATCGTACTAGCATGGATTAATAATTCTCCATCAATTTATCATACATTCGTGGCAAACCGAATTGCAGCCATCCAGAAGCTTACTATGTCTGATCAATGGAATCATGTTGCGTCAGAAGATAACCCAGCTGATTTAGTATCTCGTGGAATTTCACCTCAAAAGTTGAAGGATTGTCATTTGTGGTTCAACGGACCGTTATTCCTTTTTGGCTCTGAGGAACGGTGGATCAAGGAGCACGAAATTGAAGACACTGAGTTGGAGAGAAAACCATCAAAAGTAGTATTACTTAATTGTGTGTCACCAGCAATTCAATTAGACAAGATAAATCATAAAAATTCATTTCCACGACTTCAACGAATAATAGCGTATGTTTATCGGTTTATTAGTAACAAGATATTGAAAAAACAGTGTTCCGGGCCTCTATCGGTCGGGGAATTAAATAAAGCAACAGACATTATTGTAAAAACGATTCAAACTCAAGAGTTTCAAGAAGATTATATTCAATTGAAAAAATGTGGCAATGTTAGTACACATAGTTCTTTGTCAAGTTTGTGTCCATTTTTAGATAAAGCTGGCATTATCAGGGTAGGTGGAAGACTAAGTGAGGCTAACATTCCGTATGATGCTAAACATCCAATGCTGATCCCATATGCTCATCCAGTCACCAGAATGTTATTCACGCATATACATAATACTCAGTTGCATGCAGGACCTCAAGCATTACTCGCAGCAGTTCGTCAACGATTCTGGCCAATCAAGGGTAAAACACTTGCTAGATCAGTGGTACAACATTGCGTACGATGCTGTCGATCTAGGCCTAAGCTGTTAGGTCAATTGATGGGCCAGTTACCAGCCTCCAGAATTCATCCAGCAAGACCATTTCTCAATTCAGGAGTAGATTTTTGTGGACCTTTCTTTGTACACAGCAAGGGTAGAGGTAGTCGAACAACAAAAGCATACGTAGCGATATTTTGCTGTTTTTGTACAAAGGCAGTGCATATAGAAGTAGTGAGTGATCTTACCACCGAAGCTTTTATAGGTGCTCTAAAAAGATTTATCGGCCGACGTGGTCATTGTAAAAATTTATATTGTGATAATGCCACTAATTTTGTAGGGGCCAACAATCAGCTGCAAAAACTTCAAATAACGATATACAGTGATGAGGCATACCACAAAATTGCAGAATTTTGTGGAACAAAACATATTGATTTTCATTTTATACCTCCACGAGCTCCACACTTTGGTGGGTTGTGGGAGGCTGCTCTAAAATCAGCAAAGCAGTTATTTCTCCGAAGTGTAGCATCAGCACCGCTTACATATGAAGAGTTAACCACAATAATGGTCGAAATTGAAGCTATATTAAATTCAAGGCCTATCACACCTTTGTCTAGTGACCCAAATGACATGCATGCATTAACACCAGGACATTTCCTCGTAGGAGAACCACTTACAACTATTGTTGACCCACACGCTAGTCCAGTAAAAGGCAATCTATTATATCGGTGGAAGCTGGTGGCAAGTTTAAAACGTGAATTTTGGGAGAGATGGTCCAAAGAGTATCTCATTGAACTTCAGCATCGCTACTAGTGGAAACAAAAACAAATTAATGTACAACCTGGTATGATGGTAATTTTAAAAGAAGATAATTTACCTGTTCTTTCGTGGCCTTTGGGTCGAGTCGTCGAAACTACAACTGGTCCTGACGGCGTTGTAAGGGTTGTCACGGTGAAAACATCAGCTGGGCTACTGAAGAGACCTATTCACAGGTTAGCCCCATTACCAATACAGCAGGACAAAATAGAAGATTCAGATCCAGTTGGAGTAGCTGAAAAACGGATTGCAGGAGATACTACTGAGGATACAGGTCAAATTTCAATTCTTCACGATAATAATGATGTATCTCAACAAAATTTGAAGAAGAAATGTAAACGTCGTCGGGTTAATAATGGTCTATTTTTACTCACTTGTCTTATGATGCCACTACTCGCATTAGCTGATATATCAATTAAACCTTTTAAATCACACCCTGGGCTTTATTTTGAAGGTATGGGCTCTGCACAACTCATAACTGATGAATGGAAGCTTATAGTTTTTTTCAACATGACGTCATATTGGTCAGAGTTGATGAGTATCACCAGCGGTGTTGAGCAATTACATAACATTTGTACTAACCTGACACAACATCACGCTTGCAGCCTTACTGTATCACAGTTTGAGCAAATCTTATTGGAAATACACAATAATAATAATTTATTATCTCCTCAGAAACAACCTAGACGTAGTCGATCTCCTTTTAATTTCGTTGGTAACATCGCACATTCATTTTTTGGGGTGTTAGATTCAAGTTATGAAGACAAAATGTCCAACATTATAAACGGAGTTGAAAATAATCAGCAGCATTTATTAAGTTTACTAAAAAATCAGACTTCGATTGTGGATTCAACAATGAACATTATGAAGAAATCACAAGAAGATACGAACAAACAACTACAAGAATTTACTCGATATTTGAATCGAACATCTATTTTAATTAACAGCATACAAAATGTATTTCATGATGACCAATTATCAAAAATTTTTGATGCACTAGCTTTACGCCTGATACTCATCATTACTAATTATCAGCGAATGCAAGCTGCTTTAATTGATGTTATGATTGATACTCATCATGGAAAGCTGAATCCCTTACTTTTAACTCCAGCTCAGTTACAAGTACAATTGACAATAATTACTGAAAATTTACCATCAAATGTACAATTACCGACAATAACACAAAATTTATTAGAACTTTACAGGTTTATGTCAATTAAGGGTCAACTCTCATCAAACCAAATTATTTTTGAAATTAGCTTGCCATTAGTCACTCCAGAACACTTTGAATTACTGTGGATAACACCAGTTCCAGCATTTATTAATAACACGTATATATCGATTGAACCAATTTCAAGATATATACTAGTTAACCTTCAAAAGGATTTGTATTATACTATTACTGAATTAGAATTGGACAAATGTTCTAAAACAAAAGAGTCAACATACCTATGTAAGCAACAGCATCCACTACATCACCAAGGCAGTACACAAGGCGCATGTGAAATCAGCATATTAACGCAAACTATATTACCATCATCTTGTAGGATTACTAACTCACCAGAAGTCCCAACATGGACACAATTAAAGTCACAAAATCAATGGATGTATACTACAGGAGAACAAATCACCATTCAAATCTGCTGTGGACATCACATATCGCAAAAAACTTTATCTGGCTCAGGAATAATAAAGGTTCAAAACGGATGCCTGATAAGAGATAGGTCAACTACACTTCAAGCTCATAATATTTATTCAACTGCTATTAATTCATCTATTGTCATGCCAGTTAACTTCACTGATTTTCTTCAACCATCAACATTAGTAAATCTTCAGTATACACCAATTTCAACACACTCGCTAATCACCAACCTAACTCAATTACATCAACAATTGAATTATCTACAAGGTCAAGAACATTTAATTACACTCAAATCAAAATACGATTTTCATCATTTTTCACTAGGTTACTTTACATTAGCATTAATTTTACTAGTAATATGTTACATAATTTTTAAAAATTGTCATAAGCAAAAAACAATTAATATAAAAACAAATTCATTATCAGAAGTTCAAAAACCTGATGACAATGCATTTCAGTTTAAAACAACTGTAGGTTGAACTACTAGTTCAACGGCGGGGAGAATGTTTAAATGCACATCTGCTTAATTTTATTGTAAGTACAGTAATTAATAAGAAATGCTTATTTAGCACATTCTTTGTATTATGATAAAAATATTACACCTGTTAATCAGAAATGTAAAAATTATTGTAGGTCAAGAATTACTGCTTACTAAAGTAATTTCATTATGTAAAGTACTATTTTGTTTAGAATGAATAATTGTTTACATTTAAAATATAATGACAATATAAAACTTTATAAACAATTAGATTAAGTTTTTTACGGAAATAAATTTATGTAATAGCATTAAGTGGGAACTAAATTTTATGTATAAATAGATAACGATAATTAATAAATGTTCAGTAGCAGTTGTCTCAAAATAATCAAAGCCTTTTTTTTCTTATCTTGGTGAGGCTGCCAAGATCCCTTTTTTGCAATTGTTACTCTCGACGGGGTGTTCAGATTAAGTATTTGAACATTCTCAAATAATCGACTGAGTACTCAGGTGTTGTACTTGAATACTCTAATCACCCTTTGTTGTATCGTATTATAACGAAATATTCAAATCCTGTATTTGAATATAATATTATTCTGACAACAGATTGTTCAAGTATAGAACTTGAATAGTCGCGACAATTAAAAGCCTTTGTCGTAACACATAGTTTCTATAAATTTACGATAATTTTCTAATTCAATGACGTGGATTAATTTAAAATTACCATCTTGAATTTTTGCTATGCCAGTGCTTATGGAAATAATTTAAGAATTCGAGTAGTCCAGTATTTGAAATTCGCAGAGTACAGTGCATAGCGCACTTCTGAAAATATAATAGAGATAGAGGAAAAATAGTATTTTAGTTTCTAATATTACTTTTATGGATAGTTTTGCCTGATTTTGTAATGACTACGGTATTTTTATTTTCTTTGACTACCTCTGGTTTGTACCTGACTGTAAGTTTGGATCTTAATCTTTTGTTGTGTTTCACATAAATGATTTGTCCTACCTCGTAATTTTTAATAGGTTTACGTTTCTTATTGTGGAACCTAATATCTTTTTGTTGTTTTTGTTTTAAATTTTCTATGTTGGTTAGTCGAATTTTTTCAAAATCTTCGGGATTAACATTTGGACTGCGACCGTAAAATAATTCAACAGGTTTTTTTTTTCCGGTAGTAGAATGGACTGAATGGTTGTACTCGTTGACGGCTCTTTCTAATAATTCTTCAAAGGATCTTTTTATTCCATCTGAATTGAGACATCTCATAATTTCTGAAAGAGTAGAATGGATTCTTTCGATCTGGCCATTGACTTCACTTTTGTATGGTGGTGATCTGAAGATCTTAATTTTAAGGCCATCTTCCATCATGGAAACAATGGAGGCAGAACTAAGAGATTTTTCGTTATCTATGACAACACACTCAGGGACATTTAATGAAAAATAGGATATCACGTAATGGTTGTTTGATATGCTCGACTGCTCTAGATTTGATTGGTTTTGCAAATGCAAGCTGTAAGGACTAATTTATTTTGTGTGGAATAGATATCAATGTGCAGGGTATGACCAGGATAATTTGGAATAGGGGTAGGAGATATAATTTGGTTATTAGGGTGCCTACCGTATTTGTTTTTTTTGCAGGTGATACATTGCTTCACATGGGATTTAATTTTTTTTGACATTTTGTGAAAATAATATTTTTCTAAAATTTGAATTCTGTTTTCTTCTGAGTTACGATGAGCTCGTTTATGAACAGATGCTATTAGGTCCTGTTGTTCAGCTTCGTTTATAATGTCTTCAACCTTTAGTTGTGTGAAACGGATTTTATAATTTTGGAAATGAAAGGGGTAAATTTCTTGAATTCTGCCCATGATAAATTCTTCGGTTTTTAGCCCATTGATAGTATTAGGATTGAGGTATCGTTTAAAAATGTCAATAATATCTGCGTTTGAATAATCTGATTTAGTGAGGATATGTCGAGTGTAACCAGGAAAAGGATTTTGTCTTCTTCGCCTATAAGTTGAAGTATAAGTTGGTTCCTGAAAACATTTACGGGGTTTTTCTACAGTGGGTATTAAATTGTGAGAAGAGCTGTCGTCGCTATACTGTGTAACAGATAGTGCATTAACTTCATTATTTTGAGGAATACGTGAAAGGGCATCTGCGACAACGTTGGTGGTTCCAGGTTTGTAATGAAGTTCATAGTTATACTCCTCCAAAATTACTTTCCACCTCTTCATCTTCGCATTAGTCTTTTTGCTACTGAGAGCGTAAGTGAGAGGTTGGTGGTCAGTATAAATTTTTACCTTTTTGGAACCATACAGAAAATTTCTAAGGGAGTTAAGAGCCCATATTATGGCCAACATTTCTTTTTCGTTAGCGGCGTAGTTTTCTTCAGCTTTATGGAGCGTACGCGATAGAAACGTTATTGGCTTTTTGTTTTGGGATAGAACTGCACCAAGTGCGCAGTTGGAAGCATCAGTGGTCAATTCAAAATCTTTTTCAAAGTCTGGGTAGTTTAGAGTGACCTCTTTTGAAACCAGGGTGTTTTTAAGTTTCTGAAAGGCATCGAGGGCAGCGTTATCTAAATGAATTAATTTTTTCTTTGATTCATTTCTGGACACATTTCCATCTTCCCCCCTTAAAAGTGCTGTTAATGACTTGTTGAGTTTTGCATAGTCTTGAATGAATCTACAATAATATCCCGCCATACCAAGGAATGAGCGAAGATCTTTGACTTTTTTGGGTACAGGATATTCGGCTATGGCCTTTACTTTCTTCGGATTGGTTTTAATACCATCTTTTGAAATAATGAAGCCCAAGAATTCAACTTGACTTTGAAGAAATTCGCTTTTGTCTAGTTGCACCTTCATTTTAGCGTCTTCAAAAGTTTTGAATACCAGTTCGAGATTATTGAAGTGCTCCGCTTCTGTAACAACGTTTGCCAATGTGGTCTCTAAGGATGTCATCAAGTGCGCGTTGGAAAATTGATGGTGCGTTTCTAAGGCCAAAGGCAAGTCTTGTGAACTCGTATTTTCCATTGTTCACCGAAAACGCGGTCTTCTCAATATCAGATTCCTTTAAAGGAATTTGGTGAAAACCACTTTTCAGATCAATAGCAGTGAAAAATTCATTCTGTCCTAAATTGGCTAAAACTTCATTTATTTCCGGTATTGGGTACTTATCCGTAACGGTCACTGAGTTGAGTTTACGATAATCGATTACCATTCTATTTTTTTTCTCGTGAGAGGCGTCTTTCTTTTTCGGAACTATCCAAACAGGTGAATTGTATGGTGATTTAGAAAGCCTAATTATCCCGTCTCTTAGTAATTTTTGAATTTCTTTTTCAACTTCATCTTTAAGAGGCATGGGGTAAGGATACGATTTTGAATAAACAGGTTCCGTATTGAATGTTTTAATTTCACCTACTACCATTGTGGTATAAGTTAATTTTTCGTCAGGATCTGCGAATAATTTGGGGCAACTTTTTATAACTTTATCTAATTTTAGTTTTTGTTGTTCTGAGAGATGTGAAATTCTGAGATTTATGACGTTGACTGCTTCTGAAAAATGTTGTTTTTAGGGAATATTGTCATGTAACCTTTGTCTACGTGGATGGTGGTTTGAAGCTCCTTGAGACTATCATTACCAATAATTCCGTCAAAAGATTTTAGGCTAGGCAAAATAAAGAATTTTAGCTTTCTATCGGGACCGAAGAGGTCTATCATCGCATGATGAGTAATTTCGATACTACCTGCAACTGAGTTTTCAAAAAAAATTTCTGTCGTTAGGAATTGGATTGCGGATATACTGTGGTTGAATGTAATTTTTATTAGAGCCAGTGTCGATAAGAAATTTAAGAATTTTGCCGCTCTTCGCGTATTCTAGATAAGGAAGCGAAGAGCTCCTTACTCTAAAAAATGAATGTCATCTAAGGCTTCGGATTGTGGATTTGAATATTCTTCCAACGACTGATCGTAATACTCATCGTAGTTGGTAAGAGTTTCTTGTTCAGCATGAAAGATTTTTTGAGCTTTTACTGGCTGGTGTATTTGATTAGACTGAAGTCTTTTAAATGCAGTTGTATTGAATCGGGGCCTATTCTGGTAGTTAATTTGACGTGAATACATCGTTCTATCGACATCCATTGGTTCCGATTTTGGCAGAGGCTTTTGAGAGGCTTGAAGAAATTGATTTGGTTTGGGATAGGCGTAAGGATTTTGTACTGGCCTGTATTGTTGTGGTCTAGCGTATGTTTGAACGGTTTGTGGATTGTAAAATAACTCAGGTTGAAAATTTGTTTTTGAAAATGATTGTGGACGTTGTTGTGGTGTAACTAATTTTTTTGGTGCTTATAGGAGGTGATTGAGAGAAGTTTGAAGCACGAATATTTCCATGGCTATGCTGCATGCGATATTGTACGTTTTCTAATTTTAAGCAAAGATGAAGAGCCTGTGGTAGGTCTTGTGGTTCCTTCATGCTTAAAAGTCTTGGTAGGTCTCCTTTTAATCCCCTAACAAAAGTGTATAAAGCCTTATCCCTATAGGCTTTGACCATAATATCAAGGGATTCTTGACTGAGATCCATTGCTGAGAGTTTATTAAGGATAAGAGAGAGATGATAGTAAACTTCATGGTGAAATTCTGGAATTGAAGTATTTTTTTGTACCAATGTGGTCATTTGGTATTCAAGGGTACCCAAATCTTTTTTGTCTGCATAATGCAATGATAAACACTTAGAGATTGCGTCTCAATTTAAAGGGGTGTTGTAGGATTCTAGTGCGATATCTGCACCACCTTTAATTTTATTTCGAATCACACTAAGGATTCCATAATATTTGGGTGTTCCTTTTGAATTATCGTAGATTTTTAGTATGCGCTCAACACTCTTTTTCCATGAACCAAATTCTCCAGGTTCACGAGAGAATTCCCTTAGACTTTTAACAACATCAGCAATTCGGTCCATGTCATTTAGATTCGATTGATATTGAGAATCGATGGTTTGATCAGAAATGTTATTATTAGTAGAAGTGGGAATAGCCATTCGTGCAAGAATTGTCTGATTTTCTGTTCTCACTATTTGCGTAATAAGTTGGCTTAGTAAATTCAAATCGAATGGGGTAGCCATGTGAGCAGACGACCCTTGTGCCTGATTATCGTTATTTGCAGAAGAATTGGAAGGATTACCTAACACGGGAGGTTTAATAATATTATTATTTCCATTAACCATTTTAACCTTTCTTCAAAAATTTAATTTTTCACGAACAGACTCACAAAATAAGTAGCTTTTAGAAGGATATTTACTTAAATGACACGAAAAGTCGTAGCCGAGCTTTTATAATAAAACCTTTTATAAAATATTCTCACGTTTAAATTAAACAATTAATTTGCACTCTCCTTAATTAACTCAATAAAGGGCAAGTTTTCCCTAAAAATTTAGTTTAAAAGATCAGTAAAGAATCGTTAGATTTAGAAAAATTTCTTTAACAGTAAAACTTTTTATTAGTTTTTTTTGATTAATGTTCCATTAAATTTTCTTTAGTTTACTCAAAAATCATCAGGTTTAAAAAGCAAAAAAATTTCTTTTGTAAAGCAGAACAAAACTAAAATTTATTCTCTTTTAATTGCGATGAAAGTGATAAAATTTTTGTTAAACTTAATTTTAATTTTCACCGGGATTATTTTAAAAAAAATTTTACTAAATTATGATTCTTCTATTTTATTCGAGAACGACCTCATAGAATTTCTGCATAAATTATTTTTCACAAAAACTTTATCACTTTAAAAAAAAAATTTTAAATTCTCCCCTTTTTTTTAAAAATACAATCTTGATAAATTAAGTATTTTTCACAGAATATTAATTTTTCACGAAAATATTGTTGAATTTGTTTAAATTTAATAAATGATTTTATTTTCTTTTATCCTCAATAATAATTTATTTACTAAAGTTAAAACTGATTTCAATTTATTTTATTTTTTTAAAAATTTTCTTTATCTTTAAAATATTTTATCTAGTTAATATAGGAAAAAATTATTTTTTTGAAAATTTCTTCACAAATTTTTATCAATTTAAATCAACTTACGTTAAGATCAACAAATGTGAGGTTAAAATCTGGAGTTGCAATCGAAAAAAATGGGTAGTCGTATGTCACTTACTCTGGGACGGTATTTGGTCTTTTTTTTTCAACAAATCAGGCGGCTGCTGGTAAATATTTTCAAGATAACACGTGATTATTCCTAACTTGTATTTATCAGCTCCATTTTATCCTTTACGGTGACTCCGGGGCCTCGTTTCCTAATATTATGTGTTGAAAAAATTTCGCAGGATTTTAACCCTGTTAATTGCCTCAATAATGATACGTTGCGTCACTTTTTTTTCGTATTTTATTGATTAAAAATACGAATACGGATAATTTAAAGCACTTTCATTAAAGACACTGTGATTGATTACACTTAATTGATTTTAGAAAAATTTTAGTCTTAAAATTGTTTTATCTTTAATTTTATTTTTTTTTAATTTTATTTCTACTTTAAATTTCCTTTAACTTGACTTTAACAATCATCCAACGATCTCTGCTCGGGCGCCAGTTAATAAATTTTACTTTATTGATAATAAAAAAAAACAAGTTTCTAACTTTAAAAATTTATAATTTTATTTTTCCAACTTGTTCCTCTGAATTCTAGATTACAACTGATTTCTTACATTCTATTCTAAATTCAAAAAATAAAAATTTTAAAAATTCTTATTTTCAAAAATATAAATTTTCTCATAATTAAAATTGTTAATTCCTATGAATATTGCTAGACGCAACATCAGCAAAAATTGTGAGAAAGGAATTTGCAACGTGACTTTGGGTGAAGAAAAAATGTGTTGCTAAATATGTTGCGTGAATTAACTTAAATATGTTGCGTGAATTAACTTATACAATTTGAAAAGGGGGCACTACATTGGGCTTTAAAATTTCAAAGAAATAGAGAACTGAAAGCGGGTAATCTCACCCATAATCTTAAAATTCTTGAAGAATTTTCAAATCAGTCAAGTGACTGACGAAATAGAAACAGTTTATAACTTTGAAAAGCCGTTCAAAGTGCTGTTTCCAGATCGACAATCTTGGCGCAATAACACAATAACCTTCGATAGAAGTGCCTCTGTGTGGTACACAGATGATTCAAAAACTGAACTAGGGGTTGCGGCAGGGGTAGTAGGTCAGTTGTTCAAGCTGAAATTTTCGCTATTGAAATGTGTGCTATTGAGTGCCTAAAGAAAAGCTTCAATAAAGCCACAGTATACATAATTTCAGACAGTCGGGCAGCACTTAAAGCCATAAACTCACACAAAATTGTGTTTGGACTGGTTTTAGAATGCCTAAAAACTGATAAAACACTAGGACAAACAAAGTATACCTAATGTGGATCCCAGGACACGAAGTCTTCAAAGGAAATGAGTTGGCGGACTCCCTAGCAAAAAAAGGTGCCGACTCAAATTTCCTTGGACCAGAACCCTTCTGCGGTCTGCCTAGGAGCCACACAAAAAACAATATAAATAAATGGGTAATGGCAAAATGCATCTCCCGATGGAAAGAAACTCCTGGAAATATACAAGCATTGGAGTTCACTTCGCCTTCAGCTGACATTTCCAGGAAACTACTCAACCTCAATAGAAAGGAGCTAAGGACCATCACAGGTCTCCTTACCGGACACTGTCCACTAAATTACCATCTAAGCAGGATAGGTCTACAAGAGGATGAGAAATGCAGATTCTGCAAGGAGGACAAGGAAACCTCAAAACACATTCTGTGTGAATGTGAGGCATTGGCCTCCAAAAGAATGTGCTACATGCATCACCCTTTTCTCAAACCTGAGGAAACCTGGTGCGCACCTTCTAATATCAAAAGCCTAGATCTATAAGAAGTACGGGCGGTACAAAAGATCTCTATTGGTCGAAGTGCAATAATAGCCCCTTATAATCTAATCTAATCTAACTCGCGTACACCATACGACATTCTGTGACGCGACCATTAGCATGTCTTTTATTTGAGCCTTCTGGGTGGCGCAGGAGCTGAGATATCTAGAAAAACCAAACTATTTTTAAACCAATGGACGTATCGAAGCCACGCTTACATCATATGACGTCCCGTAACGCGGTCTTTATTCATTTTTTGTTTGAAACTCCTAGGTGGCTCCGGAGCCGGGGTATTTGAATAAAAGCCGAGATATCCAGAAAAACGTAAGCACTTTTAAACCACTGGACGTATCGAAGCCACGCCCACACCATATGACGTCTTGTGATGCGTCCATTACCCTGTCTTTTGTTTGCATCTTTTAGGTGGGGCAGGAGCCGAGATATTTAACATAAACGGAATCACTTTCAAAATACTGGATGTATCGAAGCCACGCCCACACCATATGACGTCCTGTGACCCGGCCACTTTCCTGTCTTTTGTTTGAAAGTTCTAGAAGGCGCAGGAGCCGAAATAATACATAAAAAACAGTTTTAAATTACTGGACGTATCGAAGTCACGCTCACACCTAAAGCCGTCCTGTGATGCGGCCATTAGCCATTCTTTTTTTGAGCCTTCTAGGTGGCGTAGTAGCCGAGATAATTAAAAACACGGAACCACTTTCAAAATACTGGACGTAACGAAGCCAGACCCATGCGATATGACGTCTTGTATTGCAAGTTATACCTGTTTATTATAGGTATTTGAAAAAACAAAATTTTTAATGTTTGTTAGATACTTTGTTGAACTTTTATTTTTCTAAGCTTTTACAAACTATTTGAAGACCGATTAAAATTTTGGTAATTAACAGATTGATGGTAAAAGTCAGACTGAAATACTAATTAGAATTTCAATAATTTTTAACTTCTTAATTTCATATACATATAATAATTTATTTATTAAAATTTCTCATGAAAAACTTTCTCATAATGTAATTGTTAACCTATTACTTAAATGTAACAAGTAAGGTGTTTTATTACAGGTGGAAAATCGTATCCTAGATAGTTTTCATCAAAAATGATGATTTGTTTATGATCATTTATATAAAGTATATAATGAATGTAAGGTGAAATGTAACATATGTGAACCATCAGAAGAGTCGCTAGCGGACGTCATCAATTTTCTACATTCTGCTCAAATGGGAGCGTTTTGGTTTGAATCTTAGTACTGGTAGTTGATTTTGATTGCGAGTGATCTTTTTGTTTTGTTATAATGTTTGTTAACGCATAATTTGGTTAAAACATAATATATTAATAAAAATCTAAAATAAAATATTATTATAATTAAATTAAATTTGAAAAATGTAAAAAATCTAAGTTCACTTAAGTTCATTTAAAATTAAATATGATTAACTTGTAATTTGTTCACGTAAACTCAATTGTATGCAAACCAACATATTATACTGCTTACGATGCATTTCATAATACATAACTAAATTGTTAGCTAATTGTCACATATTCATATACTATGAGTTAGTTACCTAAGAAAAACTGATTACTTGCATTTAGTACTGACCTATATAAATTATAATGAAATTTTTAATAATAATAATAAATTCTTAAATTTAATAAGAATAACATTTAAGTGAACTTTGATTTGACCATTCCCACCAACATATCATTATTTACATACCATAACTTTGTATATAAACAGTAAGATTTTAATTAATAAAGTTAGTTAGTAATTTCGTACCTTTTGTGTTTTAATTACTGGCATCATTTACTAGAATTAGAGATTCCTAATTTTAATACTTTTCTTCAAGTATTTAGAACTAGCAATTTCTAGTTGTAAATACAATTCAGGTTAGAGGTTCCTAATCTGACATGCAAACTACAAAATCAATGTTTTTGAATTTTTTGATGCAGTTTATCGTGACTATAGCTGTGATTCTAATGCAACAGCATATTAGTAGGATCCAGTTGTAACTAAAACTCTCCGGAAAGCTCCTTAGACTAACTTCTTGTATTGTTTGTTGTTCCTTATATATCTGGTGTAATTGATCTAGCGACAAGTTATTCAAAATAAGTTTTTGAGTGCTTTTGATTGTTGATTTTGATGTTTTGATTTGTGGAAGGAGTAAAGGTTGACTTTTAATATCGTTTTCGTTGTTGAAATATGTGCATTCTGCCGTCTGGAAACTACAATTTGAGGGTAGTTCTATTAGGTATGTGCCGCGGACTGTTGTAAAACCGGAAGTTTTGCATTCCAGTTGTATTTTTGTATTGTTGGGGAATATTCCAATATATAATAATAGCTTGATGAAATTGGTTCGTTTAGCTACAAAATCATTGGTGACCCCGACGTGATTGGTGACCTCGACGTGATTATTTTGCAGCAAAGGCAAAATAATCAAGCAAAAACTTCACATTGTTCAATTAATTTTCAATATTCATTCAAATTTTAAATTTTAAAAACCAATTGGAAACAATCAAATTTATAAAGCAGTATTTTAATTACATTGATCATGGACACTTTAGCTTCAAGTCAAGTTTACATTGGCAGGGAAATTCAGGCTCTAAACAATAAGTACTGTAACGATGCACCAGAGAAAAAAAAGGTTGCTTATTTAGAAAATTATATTCAACATTTGAACGAATTGTGGAATCAATTCGAAGCAAAGAATCAACACATTAATCTGATTCAACCTACGCCAACAACTCACTTGTATTTTCAAAAAAATTATTATGAATCAGTAAAAACTGGTTATGAATGTTTTTTAGAGGAGTTTAAGGATCTTTTAGATTGTCAGAAGCAGTCTCAAAATTTAAAACAACAACCTAATAAGTCCAACAACATTGATATGGCATCAACTTCAAAGGTGACAATAATGAATCACCAAAATTAGTTCGAAGGCAATTGACATTAATAAAATCGATACAAAACATCATTGATGGAATAAACATTAATCAAATTCATTCAAAGTCCTATTACGAGTTAAAACTGGAAACAATTAAAAAATATTGATCTCAAATTGAAGATCAACACAATTCCATCTTTGAACAATTATCAAATCTATCAAATTATGGCTACACTGAACAAGGTTATTTTGAATTAGAAAACAAAATTCAAGAAATAATATTATATCTATTGCAAGGGTTGGAAACATTCCAACAATCACAATCATTATTTCAAACACATTCATCAGTACAAATGAACAAATAATTAGAAATCAAGAAACTTCACAACTTGGACAATCACTGATGAAATTACCTAAAATTATCATTCCAAAGTTTAATGGTAATTATTTAAATTGGCGACAATTTCATGCTTTATACACACAAATGGTCCACAACCAGACATTGAGTAATGCCCAAAAAATGTGGTACCTAACATCAAACCTTACAGGTGAGGCCGAAAAATTAATTAAACATTTAAGTATATCTGATGAGAATTATACCACCGCATGGGAAATTCTCATTCAACGGTATAACAATAAAAAATTAATAGTAACAACATTAATTGACAAACTACTATCGCAACCAACAATTGTAACTGAGTCATCAGTAGCAATAAAAAACCTTCACGAATCAACAAAGGAATGTTTTCTCAGCTTAGAGAATTTAGGGCTGAAGATTATTACTTATTGGGATCCTTTTATTGTATGTACACCTTATATGCAAAAAATTGGATAGAACAACACATAATTTATACGAACAGTCCTTAAAGGCACCAAGAAAATTGCAATCCATCAACGAGCTTCTCACGTTTCTAGTAACTCGCTTTCAATCACTTGAAGCACTAGGAAATAAAATTGCAATTAAAGGCAATGACAATAATCATAAGGGTACAGCTGTAAACTCGAACTCAACCAATCCAGTTAAGTGTATCAATTGCAAGGCAAGTCACGCTATTTACAATTGTACTAAATTCTTAAAATTGACACCACAAGATCGACAAAAAAGAGCATCTCAATTACAAATCAGCTTAAATTGTTAAAAACATGAACACAATGCATCAAAATGCATGTCACGAAGTTGCTTAAAATGCAACAAAAAACACAATACGCTATTATATTTTACCACAGCCGTTGAAAAAATGAACCAACAAAAATCTGACAAGAACAACATAACACCAACTCAAACAACATTGACATCAAATAAACAAGATATAACATCTAAAAGTTATGTTTTTCTTGGAACAGCGCTAGCAGCTGTTAAGGATAGAGATGGAAACAACATAAAATGTCAAGTTTTATTGGATTCTGGATCTCAACTCAAGTTTATTACCGAAAAGTTAAGACGAAGATTAAAATTAGCAAATATTGAATTACCCACCGCCATTCAAAGTATCGAGAAATCAAAATTAAGGGTCAATAGCCGTATCAATATAACTGTCAGTTTAAATCACAGCAATTACAGTAGCCAGTTAGAGGCATACGTCATTGTTGCGACAGCAAAATTCCAATTTTTTTTTGTAGAACATTTTTTTGTACACCACTGTACAATCACAGATGGTTGTACATTAAACTTTCATATTTTTAGTTCATATTGGAAATTTTAGATGCAGTTCCAAAAATTGCAACTTAAAATTCCAATAAATGAACTGTACATCTAAAACAGTAATACACACGTAGCAAAAAACCCCTTTGTTCATAGTCATGTGCCCGGAACAAGTGAAGTATCTGTCGGATAGAACCCTTATTTTTATCATATACACTCATTTTTCCCCTTATTTTATGGTACTTTTTTACCTGGTACTGCCATGAATTTTCTTCGTCAAAACTGTAAATTTCAATTAAACGATGGTTACGCCACTTGTTATTTATATATAAAAGATTTCGAATTTGTTTAAATTATGTTCGTTATTTTACTTTATTACGAAACACGCGATACTGTCATATTTGTAAAAAAAACACAAATAAAGGAAGGACAGAAAGAAGGTATTTACTATTTTGCAAAGTAAAATAATAAACTGAATTTGAAAAGCAAGCTAGCGAATCATCCATATCTTCATAAATTTCATGTTAGTATTTAATTAAAATATCTAGCATTGTAAAAGATTATGAAGTACCTGAAGATGTTCATCTTAGGTAAGAAAAAACAGTAAAATTAAAATCAAATTCATGAAATAATTTTTTTTAGATACTGCTGAAGAAAAAGTGTTTCTATGGAAAAATTTGTTTTTTAAATGTGCTATTAAAAAATGTTAAAACCCAACAGACTTATATATTTGGTAGTCCGATTTTTTTTTCTTTTTGACGTGTTCGCCTTTATCCTTCTTCTTCTTGTGCAAGGTCATCCTTCGTGAACTTATAGTTCCTGCAAAGAAAAAAAGTAGAAAAGTTTATTTCTGATATTTTCCACGTGTTAAACATCTTACTTCTTCCTGTCCTTCATCCACTATAACATACACATCCACAAGTTCCTCTGACTCTCCTGTCTTGTTTATGTACATCCTGTTTTTGTTCTAAATAAAAAAGAAATTACATTATTTAAAATTTCAAATTTAATTGAATGTTATACTTCTATTTGTAATTCTTCTTCGTCTGTGCCCTCCGGATCTTCTGTTTCTATATCTACCTTCTAGAAAGAAAAAAAAAATTAAGTTATTTAAAATTTCAAATTTAGTTGAGTTTCATACTTTCATTTGTTGGTAATCCACCAAAGCATTAAACAATTCTCTTAAAGGATCACTATTATTTCTTTTGCAAAGAGACAAAAATTGAAACTTTGCCAAATAATAGTGAAAGTAATTCTTTCGCCTGTTGAATGCGGGCAGGGAATTTTTAACTAATCTCCAATGACCTTCAATGGTGTTGGTATGCGCATGAGTACGAGGGTCTTTGAAATTTTTTGAATGATTAACCTACGGAAAATATAATAAATTAGTTTTGGTTTCTTATTAATTAATTTAAGTACAATATAACATTACCGTCAAATGTTTATATATATTTTTATCAATTCGGTTGTACGCCTGCCAACAGTCGGAAATTATAGTTGAATCTGGCGCAATTCTCGAGTTGATTAGTGGAATAAGCGTTTCAGCTTTGCGATTTTCAACTGGAACGTGAAACGACTCTTTTGTTTCTCGGCAAACACCTCCAAACACCCACTGTTCAACGGTTTTGCCAGGTCCACCTGAAATAATGTATTATTTTCTTCTTTTTGTTTACATATATATGTGCTGTGTCATTAAAGGATGTGCTTTTTCGATTGGCTCATGAGTGTTTTATAAAACGCACATGAGCAGCTCACGGGTGAGTTTTTATTACTCTGATCTATAGAAAACATTTTATGCATTGGAGTTTTATTTTAGTCTGCAACAATTTTTTAAAAATAATAATTTTAAATAATAAAGAAGACATTGGTTTATGCAATAATTATACATATCAGCGAGATGTGTTATTTTCATGAAATATACGAGTAACACAAATAATTTTGCACATCACTGTATTAAAATAAGTTATAGAAAATATAGAAGGTTGACGGTTTTTAAAGTGAACCAAAACAAAGTTTACATTGTAAATTTTTTTAACCGTTGGATTGCCGAATCTTAATTATATACAAAAGTACGAGGTACACTTGATTCATAAATTCATATACATACATAGAAAACTGTTTGTGTTTGTACTAAATTAAAAAAAAATGAAATTAATAGAAAAGACACCTGTGCCATCTTACAGTTTCACTTGAAAATTTACTATTTTTCACGTTTAAAAAACACGAGAAAAACACAAGAGAAAACTACTTGTTGAAAATGCCAGTTTTAAATTTCCACGATTTGAAAAAAAAGTAATATATTTCATATTCGTAATTATATACGTCACTTCACTTCGAAAAAGACAGAAAATTCCCCATATTAACTTGGTTGCTGTCACAAATATTAGCTCATATAATTCTATGTGAATACCACAATGCAATTATTCATTAACTAATTCAGTCTTGACAATAAACGAGCAAAAAGAAGATTGGAAGATAAGATAAAATCAACCAAACAATACAATAAGGGAAGTTTGCTGGAATTTCTCTCATTCAATTTTTTTCTCACTTTTTGCCTATTAGATGGCACTACCTCTGACAAAGATTTATTTTTTAACATACATACATACTTCAAAAACAAAATGGTTATGAGTTCAATGCATATCTTCTTGTTTTTTAAATTGAAAAAAATACAACTTACGAGTAATTAATTATTTTTTGAATCGACTAATTAATGCTGTAACAAAACTTCAAAAATCACGATTTTTTACATTTCATCAATTTTGAAACATTCTTTAATGAAAAATACTTTTCAAAACAATATTTTATTCATTTTAGTAATAAATAACCATACAAAAACTGAAAAAAAGTGAATTCTGGTTAATTTTTCAAATAAATATTAATTATACTCTATTTGCTATTATTCAAATATTTTTATCTCCTTGTCTCAAGTGCAACATTTGAAGTCGGTTTTATTGCTCTAAGAATTTTCGACGATGGGTTAATTTTTTTTTATAACCGCCACGTTAATCTTTACGTTTTATATGTCTATGGGTTTTTACCGAATTTTTCCTATTTTAAAGGAATAATATGACACTCACTTTTCACTTAAGTATTGCATGTACCATATTGTTTTCTTTTATATTTTCACCTTATAGTTGTTTTTTTTTTTTATAAATCTAATAGATTTTTCAGCTTACAATTTCAAGAAAAATGATTGAACAAAGTTTTTCTTTTCTTTTTTCTTTTAAATACACTTTTACAAAAACTTTTTTTTTAAAAAAGAAAAATAATAAAAAAAAGTATTGTTAAACTTACCCACGTTACGCCTACCGACTTTCTCTTTCTTCTTCCTAACCTTCTTTATGCACGTGTTTAATTATTTTAAAATTCTGTCCACTTACTTTCTGTTTCTTCTTCTTCTTTAAACACTTTTTTTTTGTATTTCTTTTGTCTTAAAAAAGACACAAACATCTGTTCACTTACTTTCTGTTTCTTCTTCTTCCTTAAACACTTTTTTTTTGTATTTCTTTTGTCTTAAAAAAGACACAAACATCTGTTCACTTACTTTCTGTTTTTTCTTCTTCTTTAAACACATGTTTTAATATTTCTTTTGTCTTAAAAAAGACACAAACTTCTATCCACTTAATTTCTTTATTAAATACACTTTTAATTCTTTATCTGTAATAAAAGTATTCACTACACGATTTTATTTTAACAACGCCTATAAAAATTTTGCTGTTCTGCGGCTGCTTGGGATTTTAATTTCACTTCTTTTCTTTTGCTGCTTGGGAATATCATCCCGGTTGAGCCACCATATGTAGGATTTTATATGAAAAATTAATATAATGAAATGTAGGACTTTATATTTTTTAGAATTCTTTCTTATAATATCCTATATAATTTGAATTTATTTTTTAACAGCAAAAAGAAATGTAAAATGATTATTGACTTTAAGATTAAACGTTTTTCTTTGGAAAAAAATATGACTTTATAAGCACTACAAAATTATTGCAGCTATCCACATCCACTGTGAGTTTAAAACTAAACTATGAAAAAAAAACAAAGACCGTCTATCAATCTGTCTCATCTTTGTAAGCTTTAAAGAACAATGTGCTGTGGTAAGCTGTAATTTACAAACGGTTGAATCGAATGATCTAGATTTACAATGTTAATTCATTTTTAGTACAATTCAGCATAAGTTACCAATCAATAGATTTTATATAATACAAACAGACAGTACAAATGTAATGGTATTTAAACTACTAATAACGATGTTTTTTGTTGTTGTTTTCTTTCTCTTTTTTTGTTTTTTTGTTTCCCACATCTCGGCCGTCCTGCAAGCTCATGCGATTCGAATGAGCCTTTACTACATGGCTCTGTCATCTTCACCTTCGCTTGTTTCTTCGTTTATATCTTCGTCCTGTTCACACCAATCATCTTCTTCTAAAACATCATTCGCCCATTTCTTCATTTTGTCCGCACTGATGTTCGTTGTTATTATATTATATTATAACTTCGTATCTGTTGAAACCTTTGATACTAGTTACTTTATATGGACCCAAGAATTTAGGTTTTAATTTCAAACCTGCGCCTAGCTGTGTTCTTTCGATAGCGACCAAATCACCAACTGCATAATTCGGAGCCCTTTTCTTCTTTTTGTCGTTTGTTCGACGATTTTCTTCCTGAATTCGACTAATAGCTTTTTTTGCTTTTTTTCTTAGTTCGTCTCGTTCTTCTTCAAATTGCTGTAAGCTTTCTTTCTCAAGGATCTCTATCATTTTAGCTTCCTTTTCATTTCGCATTTCTGTACCAACTAAAAGTTTAATGGGTGTCGTCTGTATAGCGTGATGATGTGTATTGTTTAATGTTCTCTGCAACGATGCAACATTATTGAACCATCTTTCGGGATTTTGCAGTGAGATTTTGGTCAAAGCTGCTATTACAGTTGTGTGGAGCCTTTCCACCTGTTCGTTACCACGAGGAACACCTGAAGTTATAAAATAAAGTTTAATATTACGGTCTTTACAATATTTACGAAAATAATTTGAAATAAAGGCGCCGCCTCTGTCCGAGATAATTCTTGCTGGATAACCAAATGTATCAGCAATAATTTCAATTTTTTTAACTGCTTCTTCTGCGTTTAACGTCCTGATGGGGAACAACCAACAGAATTTGGTAAAACCATCGATTACCGCGAAGATATAACGGTAGCCCTTCTTTGTAGCCGTTAACGGTCCTAGATTATCGATATGGAAGGTCTCAAAGGGTTTCTCGCCCTTGGGTATAGGGTGTAGTGTTGCTTCTGCTTTCCCTTTCTTCTTTTCTGACAGGATGCAATTTACGCAATTTGCTATGCACGTTCCAATCCTTTTCTTTAGATCCGAGATATAGAATTCCTTTTCGATTTTTTCTTTCATTTTTTTGTAGTGGAAGTGACCATCTTCGTGAATCATCTTAATGATAGCATTCTTCATTCCATCGGGTACCACGTACAGCAATTTTTCTTCAACTAGTTTACATAAGACATCGTAATGCATGACGTAATCCTTGTAAGGACCATGCTTTAATGCTTCAACTATCGCACACATCTTTTCATCCTGACTTTGCGCCTTCTTCAATCTTTCTCTGATGTTGTCTTCTACCTTGGCACATAAGCTGATCACGTTTCTGCTAAGTGCATCTACATGTCGCATCTTTGAACCAGCTCTGTGTTCCACATCATATTCAAAATCTTCTAAAAGTAGTGACCATCTTGCAATTCTTGTTGCCAGATCTTTTTTGTTGAGAGTCATGGTGAATGCCTTACAATCGGTTACAAGTTTAAATCTTTTGCCTAGCAAATAGACTCGGAATTTCTTTACTGCTTCAACCACCGATAACACTTCCAATTCATAGCTATTCCATTTTTGCTGTGCTTCTGTAGTTTTGCGACTCATATAATAAACAGGTCGCTGTAGAAGTACTGCTGCTATTCCATGCTTGCTGGCATCAGTATGTAGTTCAGTATAATCTTCGTGATTGAAGATTTTTAAAACTGGTGGTGATGTGAGCATCCGTTTTAATTTCTCAAATGCATCTCTCTCATCTGTTCCGAATTTAAACCGCGCATTTTTCTTCAGAAGATCGCTAAGCGATTTCGCTATTTCTGAGTAACTAGGGATAAATTTTCTGAAATAGCTTGTCAGACCTAGAAAGCTATGTAGCTGTTTCGTCGTCTTTGGTTCTGGGAACTTGATGACTGCTTTTATTTTTGCTGTAGACGGTGAAACGGTTCCGTTTCTGATCACATGACCAAGATACTCGACCTCTTTCTGTAGAAACTGGCATTTTTTCCATTTGATGCGCAAACCTCCTTTTGCTGCTACCTTAAGGACTAATTCAAGATGGGAGATCGCTTCCTTTTTACTGCTAGCTGGAATTATAAGGTCATCAATATAAATAATAACTATACCTTTACTTATGAGATCACGAAATGTAAAGTTGATGAAGCGCTGAAACACACTGGGAGAATTGCACAGCCCAAACAGTACTTTTAAGAACTCGAACTGGCCCCTTTGTGTGACGAACGACGTGAATTTCCTGCTATCTTCCTCAATAGAAACATGGAAAAATCCATTTTCTAAATCTAGCGTCGTGAAGATCGTAGCACCTTGAAGTTTGTCTATTTGGTCCTCTATTACGGGAAGTGGGAAATGGTCTTTCTGGATTCGTTTATTCAATGCCCGAAAATCCACACATAATCTGTGGGATCCATCCTTCTTTTTCACGAGTACAACTGGACTCGCGTAATCTGAAGTACTCTCTCTGATGACGCCTGCCTTCAACCAATCTTCTATCTGTTAGTCGATGATAAATGATAAATATCTGGAAATGAAAACTGGATTTATTAATTTAATGTATGATTCTTTTAATAAACATATGTCACTCCCTGTATCAATCAAACATTCAAGAAGGACCTCATTTACCCTTGCTAATAAACACATATTATTTACTGTTACCATGTGCGCGCTGGCCGTCTGTTTTTCTTTTCGGAGTGGACAATCCGGGCTCTTGTGTCCAAAGCCATTGCATTTAAAACATTTTGGACCTTTCTCCTTTTTTGGACAGTTATGAAATTCATGTTCTTTCGAACCACAGCTAAAACAATAACGATTTTTCTTTTTATCGCCATTTTCCGACTTAGATTTACCATTCTTTTTCTTTTCAAATACCGATTTACAATTTTCATCTTTTTTAATCTTTTCATATATTAATAATTTTTCTTTTAGTTCACTTATAGTTTTTGCGCCGAATAAAGCCGTTTTATTACTAACTGTATCTTTAATACCGTCTATTACATAATTCGCTATAGAAGATTCTTCAATGTTGGCTTGCGACGCGATATCAATCATGTGATACAAATATTCGCGATATGATTCGTCGTTCTTTTTCTTTCTCTCACGTAACTTAGCGTGCACTTCCGCACTATTAATTTTTGACCGAAATTCTATCAATAACACATGCTTCAGTTCATCGTAAGTCATTGATTTTGCTTCAAAGTCAACGAATAATTTAGCCGCACCAGGAAGTGATTTCTTGCAGAACACGAATTTTTGTAATTCATTCCAGCGAAAAACATTTGCGTATTGTTCGAATTCGTCTATCCATTTTCCTATACTAATTGTTTCGGTACCGGTAAATTTTCTTATGACACTTTCTACGTCAGAAAAATTAATTTTCACTGCAGGAGCACTACCAAGGGAATCAGTAAGACGTGGTGAGTCCTCGCTGCCATCAAAACCTGCAACTATCACGGAATTGCTACTCTGTAGTGTTTTACGCCTTCTTGAGCTCATTTTGCTCTTTTTTTTTTTTTTTTTATATATATATATACATATATATTTTCAAACTGCGAGACTGCGATAATTTAAAATCTTACTATTCGATAAGAATTTTCGACGATGGGTTAATTTTTTTTTATAACCGCCACGTTAATCTTTACGTTTTATATGTCTATGGGTTTTTACCGAATTTTTCCTATTTTAAAGGAATAATATGACACTCACTTTTCACTTAAGTATTGCATGTACCATATTGTTTTCTATTGTATTTTCACCTTATAGTTGTTTTTTTTTTATAAATCTAATAGATTTTTCAGCTTACAATTTCAAGAAAAATGATTGAACAAAGTTTTTCTTTTCTTTCTTCATTTAAATACACTTTTACAAAAACTTTTTTTTTAAAAAAGAAAAATAATAAAAAAAAGTATTGTTAAACTTACCCACGTTACGCCTACCGACTTTCTCTTTCTTCTTCCTAACCTTCTTTATGCACGTGTTTAATTATTTTAAAATTCTGTCCACTTACTTTCTGTTTCTTCTTCTTCTTTAAACACTTTTTTTTTGTATTTCTTTTGTCTTAAAAAAGACACAAACATCTGTTCACTTACTTTCTGTTTCTTCTTCTTCCTTAAACACTTTTTTTTTTGTATTTCTTTTGTCTTAAAAAAGACACAAACTTCTGTTCACTTACTTTCTGTTTTTTCTTCTTCTTTAAACACATGTTTTAATATTTCTTTTGTCTTAAAAAAGACACAAACTTCTATCCACTTAATTTCTTTATTAAATACACTTTTAATTCTTTATCTGCAATAAAAGTATTCACTACACGATTTTATTTTAACAACGCCTATAAAAATTTTGCTGTTCTGCGGCTGCTTGGGATTTTAATTTCACTTCTTTTCTTTTGCTGCTTGGGAATATCATCCCGGTTGAGCCCCCATATGTAGGATTTTATATGAAAAATTAATATAATGAAATGTAGGACTTTATATTTTTTAGAATTTTTTCTTATAATATCCTATATAATTTGAATTTATTTTTTAACAGCAAAAAGAAATGTAAAATGATTTTTGACTTTAAGATTAAACGTTTTTCTTTGGAAAAAAATATGACTTTATAAGCACTACAAAATTATTGCAGCTATCCACATCCACTGTGAGTTTAAAACTAAACTATGAAAAAAAAACAAAGACCGTCTATCAATCTGTCTCATCTTTGTAAGCTTTAAAGAACAATGTGCTGTGGTAAGCTGTAATTTACAAACGGTTGAATCGAATGATCTAGATTTACAATGTTAATTCATTTTTAGTACAATTCAGCATAAGTTACCAATCAATAGATTTTATATAATACAAACAGACAGTACAAATGTAATGGTATTTAAACTACTAATAACGATGTTTTTTGTTGTTGTTTTCTTTCTCTTTTTTTGTTTTTTTGTTTCCCACATCTCGGCCGTCCTGCAAGCTCATGCGACTCGAATGAGCCTTTACTACATGGCTCTGTCATCTTCACCTTCGCTTGTTTCTTCGTTTATATCTTCGTCCTGTTCACACCAATCATCTTCTTCTAAAACATCATTCGCCCATTTCTTCATTTTGTCCGCACTGATGTTCGTTGTTATTATATTATATTATAACTTCGTATCTGTTGAAACCTTTGATACTAGTTACTTTATATGGACCCAAGAATTTAGGTTTTAATTTCAAACCTGCGCCTAGCTGTGTTCTTTCGATAGCGACCAAATCACCAACTGCATAATTCGGAGCCCTTTTCTTCTTTTTGTCGTATGTTCGACGATTTTCTTCCTGAATTCGACTAATAGCTTTTTTTGCTTTTTTTCTTAGTTCGTCTCGTTCTTCTTCAAATTGCTGTAAGCTTACTTTCTCAAGGATCTCTATCATTTTAGCTTCCTTTTCATTTCGCATTTCTGTACCAACTAAAAGTTTAAAGGGTGTCGTCTGTATAGCGTGATGATGTGTATTGTTTAATGTTCTCTGCAACGATGCAACATTATTGAACCATCTTTCGGGATTTTGCAGTGAGATTTTGGTCAAAGCTGCTATTACAGTTGTGTGGAGCCTTTCCACCTGTTCGTTACCACGAGGAACACCTGAAGTTATAAAATAAAGTTTAATATTACGGTCTTTACAATATTTACGAAAATAATTTGAAATAAAGGCGCCGCCTCTGTCCGAGATAATTCTTGCTGGATAACCAAATGTATCAGCAATAATTTCAATTTTTTTAACTGCTTCTTCTGCGTTTAACGTCCTGATGGGGAACAACCAACAGAATTTGGTAAAACCATCGATTACCGCGAAGATATAACGGTAGCCCTTCTTTGTAGCCGTTAACGGTCCTAGATTATCGATATGGAAGGTCTCAAAGGGTTTCTCGCCCTTGGGTATAGGGTGTAGTGTTGCTTCTGCTTTCCCTTTCTTCTTTTCTGACAGGATGCAATTTACGCAATTTGCTATGCACGTTCCAATCCTTTTCTTTAGATCCGAGATATAGAATTCCTTTTCGATTTTTTCTTTCATTTTTTTGTAGTGGAAGTGACCATCTTCGTGAATCATCTTAATGATAGCATTCTTCATTCCATCGGGTACCACGTACAGCAATTTTTCTTCAACTTGTTTACATAAGACATCGTAATGCATGACGTAATCCTTGTAAGGACCATGCTTTAATGCTTCAACTATCGCACACATCTTTTCATCCTGACTTTGCGCCTTCTTCAATCTTTCTCTGATGTTGTCTTCTACCTTGGCACATAAGCTGATCACGTTTCTGCTAAGTGCATCTACATGTCGCATCTTTGAACCAGCTCTGTGTTCCACATCATATTCAAAATCTTCTAAAAGTAGTGACCATCTTGCAATTCTTGTTGCCAGATCTTTTTTGTTGAGAGTCATGGTGAATGCCTTACAATCGGTTACAAGTTTAAATCTTTTGCCTAGCAAATAGACTCGGAATTTCTTTACTGCTTCAACCACCGATAACACTTCCAATTCATAGCTATTCCATTTTTGCTGTGCTTCTGTAGTTTTGCGACTCATATAATAAACAGGTCGCTGTAGAAGTACTGCTGCTATTCCATGCTTGCTGGCATCAGTATGTAGTTCAGTATAATCTTCGTGATTGAAGATTTTTAAAACTGGTGGTGATGTGAGCATCCGTTTTAATTTCTCAAATGCATCTCTCTCATCTGTTCCGAATTTAAACCGCGCATTTTTCTTCAGAAGATCGCTAAGCGATTTCGCTATTTCTGAGTAACTAGGGATAAATTTTCTGAAATAGCTTGTCAGACCTAGAAAGCTATGTAGCTGTTTCGTCGTCTTTGGTTCTGGGAACTTGATGACTGCTTTTATTTTTGCTGTAGACGGTGAAACGGTTCCGTTTCTGATCACATGACCAAGATACTCGACCTCTTTCTGTAGAAACTGGCATTTTTTCCATTTGATGCGCAAACCTCCTTTTGCTGCTACCTTAAGGACTAATTCAAGATGGGAGATCGCTTCCTTTTTACTGCTAGCTGGAATTATAAGGTCATCAATATAAATAATAACTATACCTTTACTTATGAGATCACGAAATGTAAAGTTGATGAAGCGCTGAAACACACTGGGAGAATTGCACAGCCCAAACAGTACTTTTAAGAACTCGAACTGGCCCCTTTGTGTGACGAACGACGTGAATTTCCTGCTATCTTCCTCAATAGAAACATGGAAAAATCCATTTTCTAAATCTAGCGTCGTGAAGATCGTAGCACCTTGAAGTTTGTCTATTTGGTCCTCTATTACGGGAAGTGGGAAATGGTCTTTCTGGATTCGTTTATTCAATGCCCGAAAATCCACACATAATCTGTGGGATCCATCCTTCTTTTTCACGAGTACAACTGGACTCGCGTAATCTGAAGTACTCTCTCTGATGACGCCTGCCTTCAACCAATCTTCTATCTGTTAGTCGATGATAAATGATAAATATCTGGAAATGAAAACTGGATTTATTAATTTAATGTATGATTCTTTTAATAAACATATGTCACTCCCTGTATCAATCAAACATTCAAGAAGGACCTCATTTACCCTTGCTAATAAACACATATTATTTACTGTTACCATGTGCGCGCTGGCCGTCTGTTTTTCTTTTCGGAGTGGACAATCCGGGCTCTTGTGTCCAAAGCCATTGCATTTAAAACAATTTGGACCTTTCTCCTTTTTTGGACAGTTATGAAATTCATGTTCTTTCGAACCACAGCTAAAACAATAACGATTTTTCTTTTTATCGCCATTTTCCGACTTAGATTTACCATTCTTTTTCTTTTCAAATACCGATTTACAATTTTCATCTTTTTTAATCTTTTCATATATTAATAATTTTTCTTTTAGTTCACTTATAGTTTTTGCGCCGAATAAAGCCGTTTTATTACTAACTGTATCTTTAATACCGTCTATTACATAATTCGCTATAGAAGATTCTTCAATGTTGGCTTGCGACGCGATATCAATCATGTGATACAAATATTCGCGATATGATTCGTCGTTCTTTTTCTTTCTCTCACGTAACTTAGCGTGCACTTCCGCACTATTAATTTTTGACCGAAATTCTATCAATAACACATGCTTCAGTTCATCGTAAGTCATTGATTTTGCTTCAAAGTCAACGAATAATTTAGCCGCACCAGGAAGTGATTTCTTGCAGAACACGAATTTTTGTAATTCATTCCAGCGAAAAACATTTGCGTATTGTTCGAATTCGTCTATCCATTTTCCTATACTAATTGTTTCGGTACCGGTAAATTTTCTTATGACACTTTCTACGTCAGAAAAATTAATTTTCACTGCAGGAGCACTACCAAGGGAATCAGTAAGACGTGGTGAGTCCTCGCTGCCATCAAAACCTGCAACTATCACGGAATTGCTACTCTGTAGTGTTTTACGCCTTCTTGAGCTCATTTTGCTCTTTTTTTTATTTTTTTTATATATATATATATATTTTCAAACTGCGAGACTGCGATAATTTAAAATCTTACTATTCGATAAGAATTTTCGACGATGGGTTAATTTTTTTTTATAACCGCCACGTTAATCTTTACGTTTTATATGTCTATGGGTTTTTACCGAATTTTTCCTATTTTAAAGGAATAATATGACACTCACTTTTCACTTAAGTATTGCATGTACCATATTGTTTTCTATTGTATTTTCACCTTATAGTTGTTTTTTTTTTATAAATCTAATAGATTTTTCAGCTTACAATTTCAAGAAAAATGATTGAACAAAGTTTTTCTTTTCTTTCTTCTTTTAAGTACACTTTTGCAAAAACTTTTTTTTTAAAAAAGAAAAATAATAAAAAAAAGTATTGTTAAACTTACCCACGTTACGCCTACCGACTTTCTCTTTCTTCTTCCTAACCTTCTTTATGCACGTGTTTAATTATTTTAAAATTCTGTCCACTTACTTTCTGTTTCTTCTTCTTCTTTAAACACTTTTTTTTTGTATTTCTTTTGTCTTAAAAAAGACACAAACATCTGTTCACTTACTTTCTGTTTCTTCTTCTTCCTTAAACACTTTTTTTTTGTATTTCTTTTGTCTTAAAAAAGACACAAACTTCTGTTCACTTACTTTCTGTTTTTTCTTCTTCTTTAAACACATGTTTTAATATTTCTTTTGTCTTAAAAAAGACACAAACTTCTATCCACTTAATTTCTTTATTAAATACACTTTTAATTCTTTATCTGCAATAAAAGTATTCACTACACGATTTTATTTTAACAACGCCTATAAAAATTTTGCTGTTCTGCGGCTGCTTGGGATTTTAATTTCACTTCTTTTCTTTTGCTGCTTGGGAATATCATCCCGGTTGAGCCCCCATATGTAGGATTTTATATGAAAAATTAATATAATGAAATGTAGGACTTTATATTTTTTAGAATTTTTTCTTATAATATCCTATATAATTTGAATTTATTTTTTAACAGCAAAAAGAAATGTAAAATGATTTTTGACTTTAAGATTAAACGTTTTTCTTTGGAAAAAATATGACTTTATAAGCACTACAAAATTATTGCAGCTATCCACATCCACTGTGAGTTTAAAACTACACTATAAAAAAAAAACAAAGACCGTCTATCAATCTGTCTCATCTTTGTAAGCTTTAAAGAACAATGTGCTGTGGTAAGCTGTAATTTACAAACGGTTGAATCGAATGATCTAGATTTACAATGTTAATTCATTTTTAGTACAATTCAGCATAAGTTACCAATCAATAGATTTTATATAATACAAACAGACAGTACAAATGTAATGGTATTTAAACTACTAATAACGATGTTTTTTGTTGTTGTTTTCTTTCTCTTTTTTTGTTTTTTTGTTTCCCACATCTCGGCCGTCACTACATGGCTCTGTCATCTTCACCTTCGCTTGTTTTTTCGTTTATATCTTCGTCCTGTTCACACCAATCATCTTCTTCTAAAACATCATTCGCCCATTTCTTCATTTTGTCCGCACTGATGCTCGTTGTTATTGGGCCTTCGCCTTGACTTGCTTTCGTAACTTCGTATCTGTTGAAACCTTTGATACTAGTTACTTTATATGGACCCAAGAATTTAGGTTTTAATTTCAAACCTGCGCCTAGCTGTGTTCTTTCGGTAGCGACCAAATCACCAACTGCATAATTCGGAGCCCTTTTCTTCTTTTTGTCGTATGTTCGACGATTTTCTTCCTGAATTCGACTAATAGCTTTTTTTGCTTTTTTTCTTAGTTCGTCTCGTTCTTCTTCAAATTGCTGTAAGCTTACTTTCTCAAGGATCTCTATCATTTTAGCTTCCTTTTCATTTCGCATTTCTGTACCAACTAAAAGTTTAAAGGGTGTCGTCTGTATAGCGTGATGATGTGTATTGTTTAATGTTCTCTGCAACGATGCAACATTATTGAACCATCTTTCGGGATTTTGCAGTGAGATTTTGGTCAAAGCTGCTATTACAGTTGTGTGGAGCCTTTCCACCTGTTCGTTACCACGAGGAACACCTGAAGTTATAAAATAAAGTTTAATATTACGGTCTTTACAATATTTACGAAAATAATTTGAAATAAAGGCGCCGCCTCTGTCCGAGATAATTCTTGCTGGATAACCAAATGTATCAGCAATAATTTCAATTTTTTTAACTGCTTCTTCTGCGTTTAACGTCCTGATGGGGAACAACCAACAGAATTTGGTAAAACCATCGATTACCGCGAAGATATAACGGTAGCCCTTCTTTGTAGCCGTTAACGGTCCTAGATTATCGATATGGAAGGTCTCAAAGGGTTTCTCGCCCTTGGGTATGGGGTGTAGTGTTGCTTCTGCTTTCCCTTTCTTCTTTTCTGACAGGATGCAATTTACGCAATTTGCTATGCACGTTCCAATCCTTTTCTTTAGATCCGAGATATAGAATTCCTTTTCGATTTTTTCTTTCATTTTTTTGTAGTGGAAGTGACCATCTTCGTGAATCATCTTAATGATAGCATTCTTCATTCCATCGGGTACCACGTACAGCAATTTTTCTTCAACTTGTTTACATAAGACATCGTAATGCATGACGTAATCCTTGTAAGGACCATGCTTTAATGCTTCAACTATCGCACACATCTTTTCATCCTGACTTTGCGCCTTCTTCAATCTTTCTCTGATGTTGTCTTCTACCTTGGCACATAAGCTGATCACGTTTCTGCTAAGTGCATCTACATGTCGCATCTTTGAACCAGCTCTGTGTTCCACATCATATTCAAAATCTTCTAAAAGTAGTGACCATCTTGCAATTCTTGTTGCCAGATCTTTTTTGTTGAGAGTCATGGTGAATGCCTTACAATCGGTTACAAGTTTAAATCTTTTGCCTAGCAAATAGACTCGGAATTTCTTTACTGCTTCAACCACCGATAACACTTCCAATTCATAGCTATTCCATTTTTGCTGTGCTTCTGTAGTTTTGCGACTCATATAATAAACAGGTCGCTGTAGAAGTACTGCTGCTATTCCATGCTTGCTGGCATCAGTATGTAGTTCAGTATAATCTTCGTGATTGAAGATTTTTAAAACTGGTGGTGATGTGAGCATCCGTTTTAATTTCTCAAATGCATCTCTCTCATCTGTTCCGAATTTAAACCGCGCATTTTTCTTCAGAAGATCGCTAAGCGATTTCGCTATTTCTGAGTAACTAGGAATAAATTTTCTGAAATAGCTTGTCAGACCTAGAAAGCTATGTAGCTGTTTCGTCGTCTTTGGTTCTGGGAACTTGATGACTGCTTTTATTTTTGCTGTAGACGGTGAAACGGTTCCGTTTCTGATCACATGACCAAGATACTCGACCTCTTTCTGTAGAAACTGGCATTTTTTCCATTTGATGCGCAAACCTCCTTTTGCTGCTACCTTAAGGACTAATTCAAGATGGGAGATCGCTTCCTTTTTACTGCTAGCTGGAATTATAAGGTCATCAATATAAATAATAACTATACCTTTACTTATGAGATCACGAAATGTAAAGTTGATGAAGCGCTGAAACACACTGGGAGAATTGCACAGCCCAAACAGTACTTTTAAGAACTCGAACTGGCCCCTTTGTGTGACGAACGACGTGAATTTCCTGCTATCTTCCTCAATAGAAACATGGAAAAATCCATTTTCTAAATCTAGCGTCGTGAAGATCGTAGCACCTTGAAGTTTGTCTATTTGGTCCTCTATTACGGGAAGTGGGAAATGGTCTTTCTGGATTCGTTTATTCAATGCCCGAAAATCCACACATAATCTGTGGGATCCATCCTTCTTTTTCACGAGTACAACTGGACTCGCGTAATCTGAAGTACTCTCTCTGATGACGCCTGCCTTCAACCAATCTTCTATCTGTTAGTCGATGATAAATGATAAATATCTGGAAATGAAAACTGGATTTATTAATTTAATGTATGATTCTTTTAATAAACATATGTCACTCCCTGTATCAATCAAACATTCAAGAAGGACCTCATTTATCCTTGCTAATAAACACATATTATTTACTGTTACCATGTGCGCGCTGGCCGTCTGTTTTTCTTTTCGGAGTGGACAATCCGGGCTCTTGTGTCCAAAGCCATTGCATTTAAAACATTTTGGACCTTTCTCCTTTTGTGGACAGTTATGAAATTCATGTTCTTTCGAACCACAGCTAAAACAATAACGATTTTTCTTTTTATCGCCATTTTCCGACTTAGATTTACCATTCTTTTTCTTTTCAAATACCGATTTACAATTTTCATCTTTTTTAATCTTTTCATATATTAATAATTTTTCTTTTAGTTCACTTATAGTTTTTGCGCCGAATAAAGCCGTTTTATTACTAACTGTATCTTTAATACCGTCTATTACATAATTCGCTATAGAAGATTCTTCAATGTTGGCTTGCGACGCGATATCAATCATGTGATACAAATATTCGCGATATGATTCGTCGTTCTTTTTCTTTCTCTCACGTAACTTAGCGTGCACTTCCGCACTATTAATTTTTGACCGAAATTCTATCAATAACAAATGCTTCAGTTCATCGTAAGTCATTGGTTTTGCTTCAAAGTCAACGAATAATTTAGCCGCAACAGCAAGTGATTTCTTGCAGAACACGAATTTTTGTAATTGACACTTTCTACGTTAGAAAAATTAATTTTCACTGCAGGAGCACTACCAAGGGAATCAGTAAGACGTGGTGAGTCCTCGCTGCCATCAAAACCTGCAACTATCACGGAATTGCTACTCTGTAGTGTTTTACGCCTTCTTGAGCTCATTTTGCTCTTTTTTTATTTTTTTTATATATATATATATATTTTCAAACTGCGAGACTGCGATAATTTAAAATCTTACTATTCGATAAGAATTTTCGACGATGGGTTAATTTTTTTTTATAACCGCCACGTTAATCTTTACGTTTTATATGTCTATGGGTTTTTACCGAATTTTTCCTATTTTAAAGGAATAATATGACACTCACTTTTCACTTAAGTATTGCATGTACCATATTGTTTTCTATTGTATTTTCACCTTATAGTTGTTTTTTTTTTTATAAATCTAATAGATTTTTCAGCTTACAATTTCAAGAAAAATGATTGAACAAAGTTTTTCTTTTCTTTTTTCTTTTAAATACACTTTTACAAAAACTTTTTTTTTAAAAAAGAAAAATAATAAAAAAAAGTATTGTTAAACTTACCCACGTTACGCCTACCGACTTTCTCTTTCTTCTTCCTAACCTTCTTTATGCACGTGTTTAATTATTTTAAAATTCTGTCCACTTACTTTCTGTTTCTTCTTCTTCCTTAAACACTTTTTTTTGTATTTCTTTTGTCTTAAAAAAGACACAAACTTCTGTTCACTTACTTTCTGTTTTTTCTTCTTCTTTAAACACATGTTTTAATATTTCTTTTGTCTTAAAAAAGACACAAACTTCTATCCACTTAATTTCTTTATTAAATACACTTTTAATTCTTTATCTGCAATAAAAGTATTCACTACACGATTTTATTTTAACAACGCCTATAAAAATTTTGCTGTTCTGCGGCCGCTTGGGATTTTAATTTCACTTCTTTTCTTTTGCTGCTTGGGAATATCATCCCGGTTGAGCCCCCATATGTAGGATTTTATATGAAAAATTAATATAATGAAATGTTGGACTTTATATTTTTTAGAATTTTTTCTTATAATATCCTATATAATTTGAATTTATTTTTTAACAGCAAAAAGAAATGTAAAATGATTTTTGACTTTAAGATTAAACGTTTTTCTTTGGAAAAAAATATGACTTTATAAGCACTACAAAATTATTGCAGCTATCCACATCCACTGTGAGTTTAAAACTAAACTATGAAAAAAAAAAAAAGACTGTCTATCAATCTGTCTCATCTTTGTAAGCTTTAAAGAACAATGTGCTGTGGTAAGCTGTAATTTACAAACGGTTGAATCGAATTATCTAGATTTACAATTACCTTGTTTATGCACAAAAATTAAAACGTATTAACGATAAAACCTTTTGAACATCGTTTTGAGATAATACATTTTAATTGGTGTTTATGCGTTGTACAACATTTCATTCTCACTTAAAAAGTTTTGAGTAATAAACTAATACTACTCTAAAAGTTCATATTGATGTTTAGTATGTTACCAACACCATTTTGAAAGGTCAAATATGACAATTCACTTAAAACGAAGAAAGTGTACATGCACATTTTAAAAACGCATTGAAATTTTAAATTCGGATTTTATAGTGTATTCACTCAAAACGAAATAAAGTTTCAATGCGTTTTAAAATTTGGTTTATGCATCCGTATTTAGTCAAAACGGCATGAGTTAATGCGAATTAAAGCTTCGCATAAACAAGGTAAATGTTAATTCAATTTTAGTACAATTCAGCATAAGTTACCAAGCAATAGATTTTATATAATACAAACAGACAGTACAAATGTAATGGTATTTAAACTACTAATAAAGATGTTTTTTTTTTTGTTGTTTTCTTTCTCTTTTTTTTTTGTTTCCCACATACATACATAGGTATGTACTCGTACATACATATTCACTTTTGAGTGTCGTATAAACATTGTGTTGTGTTGTGAGTAGTTGTTATAACTTCTGAACGTTTAAACGTACAAGGAAAGGATACGTGATATCTTGCTGGAAAGAGCAAAAAGTTCTCTATCCTTTTGCAGAAGACGTAATATTTAATTATATACCAACATTTTTTAATTATTTATAACATGAACACCTCTGAAATTTATTAGTTCATGTTACGGCGAAAGCATTATATGTATCTGCTTCTGCACATTACTGACTAAAGATAACAAGTGTTGAAACCTTCGATACTAGTTACTTTATATGGACCCAAGAATTTAGGTTTTTAATTTCAAACCTGCGCCTAACTGCATAATTCGGAGCCCTTTTCTTCTTTTTGTCGTATGTTCGACGATTTTCTTCCTGAATTCGACTAATAGCTTTTTTTGCTTTTTTTCTTAGTTCGTCTCGTTCTTCTTCAAATTGCTGTAAGCTTACTTTCTCAAGGATCTCTATCATTTTAGCTTCCTTTTCATTTCGCATTTCTGTACCAACTAAAAGTTTAAAGGGTGTCGTCTGTATAGCGTGATGATGTGTATTGTTTAATGTTCTCTGCAACGATGCAACATTATTGAACCATCTTTCGGGATTTTGCAGTGAGATTTTGGTCAAAGCTGCTATTACAGTTGTGTGGAGCCTTTCCACCTGTTCGTTACCACGAGGAACACCTGAAGTTATAAAATAAAGTTTAATATTACGGTCTTTACAATATTTACGAAAATAATTTGAAATAAAGGCGCCGCCTCTGTCCGAGATAATTCTTGCTGGATAACCAAATGTATCAGCAATAATTTCAATTTTTTTAACTGCTTCTTCTGCGTTTAACGTCCTGATGGGGAACAACCAACAGAATTTGGTAAAACCATCGATTACCGCGAAGATATAACGGTAGCCCTTCTTTGTAGCCGTTAACGGTCCTAGATTATCGATATGGAAGGTCTCAAAGGGTTTCTCGCCCTTGGGTATAGGGTGTAGTGTTGCTTCTGCTTTCCCTTTCTTCTTTTCTGACAGGATGCAATTTACGCAATTTGCTATGCACGTTCCAATCCTTTTCTTTAGATCCGAGATATAGAATTCCTTTTCGATTTTTTCTTTCATTTTTTTGTAGTGGAAGTGACCATCTTCGTGAATCATCTTAATGATAGCATTCTTCATTCCATCGGGTACCACGTACAGCAATTTTTCTTCAACTTGTTTACATAAGACATCGTAATGCATGACGTAATCCTTGTAAGGACCATGCTTTAATGCTTCAACTATCGCACACATCTTTTCATCCTGACTTTGCGCCTTCTTCAATCTTTCTCTGATGTTGTCTTCTACCTTGGCACATAAGCTGATCACGTTTCTGCTAAGTGCATCTACATGTCGCATCTTTGAACCAGCTCTGTGTTCCACATCATATTCAAAATCTTCTAAAAGTAGTGACCATCTTGCAATTCTTGTTGCCAGATCTTTTTTGTTGAGAGTCATGGTGAATGCCTTACAATCGGTTACAAGTTTAAATCTTTTGCCTAGCAAATAGACTCGGAATTTCTTTACTGCTTCAACCACCGATAACACTTCCAATTCATAGCTATTCCATTTTTGCTGTGCTTCTGTAGTTTTGCGACTCATATAATAAACAGGTCGCTGTAGAAGTACTGCTGCTATTCCATGCTTGCTGGCATCAGTATGTAGTTCAGTATAATCTTCGTGATTGAAGATTTTTAAAACTGGTGGTGATGTGAGCATCCGTTTTAATTTCTCAAATGCATCTCTCTCATCTGTTCCGAATTTAAACCGCGCATTTTTCTTCAGAAGATCGCTAAGCGATTTCGCTATTTCTGAGTAACTAGGAATAAATTTTCTGAAATAGCTTGTCAGACCTAGAAAGCTATGTAGCTGTTTCGTCGTCTTTGGTTCTGGGAACTTGATGACTGCTTTTATTTTTGCTGTAGACGGTGAAACGGTTCCGTTTCTGATCACATGACCAAGATACTCGACCTCTTTCTGTAGAAACTGGCATTTTTTCCATTTGATGCGCAAACCTCCTTTTGCTGCTACCTTAAGGACTAATTCAAGATGGGAGATCGCTTCCTTTTTACTGCTAGCTGGAATTATAAGGTCATCAATATAAATAATAACTATACCTTTACTTATGAGATCACGAAATGTAAAGTTGATGAAGCGCTGAAACACACTGGGAGAATTGCACAGCCCAAACAGTACTTTTAAGAACTCGAACTGGCCCCTTTGTGTGACGAACGACGTGAATTTCCTGCTATCTTCCTCAATAGAAACATGGAAAAATCCATTTTCTAAATCTAGCGTCGTGAAGATCGTAGCACCTTGAAGTTTGTCTATTTGGTCCTCTATTACGGGAAGTGGGAAATGGTCTTTCTGGATTCGTTTATTCAATGCCCGAAAATCCACACATAATCTGTGGGATCCATCCTTCTTTTTCACGAGTACAACTGGACTCGCGTAATCTGAAGTACTCTCTCTGATGACGCCTGCCTTCAACCAATCTTCTATCTGTTAGTCGATGATAAATGATAAATATCTGGAAATGAAAACTGGATTTATTAATTTAATGTATGATTCTTTTAATAAACATATGTCACTCCCTGTATCAATCAAACATTCAAGAAGGACCTCATTTACCCTTGCTAATAAACACATATTATTTACTGTTACCATGTGCGCGCTGGCCGTCTGTTTTTCTTTTCGGAGTGGACAATCCGGGCTCTTGTGTCCAAAGCCATTGCATTTAAAACATTTTGGACCTTTCTCCTTTTGTGGACAGTTATGAAATTCATGTTCTTTCGAACCACAGCTAAAACAATAACGATTTTTCTTTTTATCGCCATTTTCCGACTTAGATTTACCATTCTTTTTCTTTTCAAATACCGATTTACAATTTTCATCTTTTTTAATCTTTTCATATATTAATAATTTTTCTTTTAGTTCACTTATAGTTTTTGCGCCGAATAAAGCCGTTTTATTACTAACTGTATCTTTAATACCGTCTATTACATAATTCGCTATAGAAGATTCTTCAATGTTGGCTTGCGACGCGATATCAATCATGTGATACAAATATTCGCGATATGATTCGTCGTTCTTTTTCTTTCTCTCACGTAACTTAGCGTGCACTTCCGCACTATTAATTTTTGACCGAAATTCTATCAATAACAAATGCTTCAGTTCATCGTAAGTCATTGGTTTTGCTTCAAAGTCAACGAATAATTTAGCCGCAACAGCAAGTGATTTCTTGCAGAACACGAATTTTTGTAATTGACACTTTCTACGTTAGAAAAATTAATTTTCACTGCAGGAGCACTACCAAGGGAATCAGTAAGACGTGGTGAGTCCTCGCTGCCATCAAAACCTGCAACTATCACGGAATTGCTACTCTGTAGTGTTTTACGCCTTCTTGAGCTCATTTTGCTCTTTTTTTATTTTTTTTATATATATATATATATTTTCAAACTGCGAGACTGCGATAATTTAAAATCTTACTATTCGATAAGAATTTTCGACGATGGGTTAATTTTTTTTTATAACCGCCACGTTAATCTTTACGTTTTATATGTCTATGGGTTTTTACCGAATTTTTCCTATTTTAAAGGAATAATATGACACTCACTTTTCACTTAAGTATTGCATGTACCATATTGTTTTCTATTGTATTTTCACCTTATAGTTGTTTTTTTTTTTATAAATCTAATAGATTTTTCAGCTTACAATTTCAAGAAAAATGATTGAACAAAGTTTTTCTTTTCTTTTTTCTTTTAAATACACTTTTACAAAAACTTTTTTTTTAAAAAAGAAAAATAATAAAAAAAAGTATTGTTAAACTTACCCACGTTACGCCTACCGACTTTCTCTTTCTTCTTCCTAACCTTCTTTATGCACGTGTTTAATTATTTTAAAATTCTGTCCACTTACTTTCTGTTTCTTCTTCTTCCTTAAACACTTTTTTTTGTATTTCTTTTGTCTTAAAAAAGACACAAACTTCTGTTCACTTACTTTCTGTTTTTTCTTCTTCTTTAAACACATGTTTTAATATTTCTTTTGTCTTAAAAAAGACACAAACTTCTATCCACTTAATTTCTTTATTAAATACACTTTTAATTCTTTATCTGCAATAAAAGTATTCACTACACGATTTTATTTTAACAACGCCTATAAAAATTTTGCTGTTCTGCGGCCGCTTGGGATTTTAATTTCACTTCTTTTCTTTTGCTGCTTGGGAATATCATCCCGGTTGAGCCCCCATATGTAGGATTTTATATGAAAAATTAATATAATGAAATGTTGGACTTTATATTTTTTAGAATTTTTTCTTATAATATCCTATATAATTTGAATTTATTTTTTAACAGCAAAAAGAAATGTAAAATGATTTTTGACTTTAAGATTAAACGTTTTTCTTTGGAAAAAAATATGACTTTATAAGCACTACAAAATTATTGCAGCTATCCACATCCACTGTGAGTTTAAAACTAAACTATGAAAAAAAAAAAAAGACTGTCTATCAATCTGTCTCATCTTTGTAAGCTTTAAAGAACAATGTGCTGTGGTAAGCTGTAATTTACAAACGGTTGAATCGAATTATCTAGATTTACAATTACCTTGTTTATGCACAAAAATTAAAACGTATTAACGATAAAACCTTTTGAACATCGTTTTGAGATAATACATTTTAATTGGTGTTTATGCGTTGTACAACATTTCATTCTCACTTAAAAAGTTTTGAGTAATAAACTAATACTACTCTAAAAGTTCATATTGATGTTTAGTATGTTACCAACACCATTTTGAAAGGTCAAATATGACAATTCACTTAAAACGAAGAAAGTGTACATGCACATTTTAAAAACGCATTGAAATTTTAAATTCGGATTTTATAGTGTATTCACTCAAAACGAAATAAAGTTTCAATGCGTTTTAAAATTTGGTTTATGCATCCGTATTTAGTCAAAACGGCATGAGTTAATGCGAATTAAAGCTTCGCATAAACAAGGTAAATGTTAATTCAATTTTAGTACAATTCAGCATAAGTTACCAAGCAATAGATTTTATATAATACAAACAGACAGTACAAATGTAATGGTATTTAAACTACTAATAAAGATGTTTTTTTTTTTGTTGTTTTCTTTCTCTTTTTTTTTTGTTTCCCACATACATACATAGGTATGTACTCGTACATACATATTCACTTTTGAGTGTCGTATAAACATTGTGTTGTGTTGTGAGTAGTTGTTATAACTTCTGAACGTTTAAACGTACAAGGAAAGGATACGTGATATCTTGCTGGAAAGAGCAAAAAGTTCTCTATCCTTTTGCAGAAGACGTAATATTTAATTATATACCAACATTTTTTAATTATTTATAACATGAACACCTCTGAAATTTATTAGTTCATGTTACGGCGAAAGCATTATATGTATCTGCTTCTGCACATTACTGACTAAAGATAACAAGTGTTGAAACCTTCGATACTAGTTACTTTATATGGACCCAAGAATTTAGGTTTTTAATTTCAAACCTGCGCCTAGCTGTGTTCTTTCGATAGCGACCAAATCACCAACTGCATAATTCGGAGCCCTTTTCTTCTTTTTGTCGTATGTTCGACGATTTTCTTCCTGAATTCGACTAATAGCTTTTTTTGCTTTTTTTCTTAGTTCGTCTCGTTCTTCTTCAAATTGCTGTAAGCTTACTTTCTCAAGGATCTCTATCATTTTAGCTTCCTTTTCATTTCGCATTTCTGTACCAACTAAAAGTTTAAAGGGTGTCGTCTGTATAGCGTGATGATGTGTATTGTTTAATGTTCTCTGCAACGATGCAACATTATTGAACCATCTTTCGGGATTTTGCAGTGAGATTTTGGTCAAAGCTGCTATTACAGTTGTGTGGAGCCTTTCCACCTGTTCGTTACCACGAGGAACACCTGAAGTTATAAAATAAAGTTTAATATTACGGTCTTTACAATATTTACGAAAATAATTTGAAATAAAGGCGCCGCCTCTGTCCGAGATAATTCTTGCTGGATAACCAAATGTATCAGCAATAATTTCAATTTTTTTAACTGCTTCTTCTGCGTTTAACGTCCTGATGGGGAACAACCAACAGAATTTGGTAAAACCATCGATTACCGCGAAGATATAACGGTAGCCCTTCTTTGTAGCCGTTAACGGTCCTAGATTATCGATATGGAAGGTCTCAAAGGGTTTCTCGCCCTTGGGTATAGGGTGTAGTGTTGCTTCTGCTTTCCCTTTCTTCTTTTCTGACAGGATGCAATTTACGCAATTTGCTATGCACGTTCCAATCCTTTTCTTTAGATCCGAGATATAGAATTCCTTTTCGATTTTTTCTTTCATTTTTTTGTAGTGGAAGTGACCATCTTCGTGAATCATCTTAATGATAGCATTCTTCATTCCATCGGGTACCACGTACAGCAATTTTTCTTCAACTTGTTTACATAAGACATCGTAATGCATGACGTAATCCTTGTAAGGACCATGCTTTAATGCTTCAACTATCGCACACATCTTTTCATCCTGACTTTGCGCCTTCTTCAATCTTTCTCTGATGTTGTCTTCTACCTTGGCACATAAGCTGATCACGTTTCTGCTAAGTGCATCTACATGTCGCATCTTTGAACCAGCTCTGTGTTCCACATCATATTCAAAATCTTCTAAAAGTAGTGACCATCTTGCAATTCTTGTTGCCAGATCTTTTTTGTTGAGAGTCATGGTGAATGCCTTACAATCGGTTACAAGTTTAAATCTTTTGCCTAGCAAATAGACTCGGAATTTCTTTACTGCTTCAACCACCGATAACACTTCCAATTCATAGCTATTCCATTTTTGCTGTGCTTCTGTAGTTTTGCGACTCATATAATAAACAGGTCGCTGTAGAAGTACTGCTGCTATTCCATGCTTGCTGGCATCAGTATGTAGTTCAGTATAATCTTCGTGATTGAAGATTTTTAAAACTGGTGGTGATGTGAGCATCCGTTTTAATTTCTCAAATGCATCTCTCTCATCTGTTCCGAATTTAAACCGCGCATTTTTCTTCAGAAGATCGCTAAGCGATTTCGCTATTTCTGAGTAACTAGGAATAAATTTTCTGAAATAGCTTGTCAGACCTAGAAAGCTATGTAGCTGTTTCGTCGTCTTTGGTTCTGGGAACTTGATGACTGCTTTTATTTTTGCTGTAGACGGTGAAACGGTTCCGTTTCTGATCACATGACCAAGATACTCGACCTCTTTCTGTAGAAACTGGCATTTTTTCCATTTGATGCGCAAACCTCCTTTTGCTGCTACCTTAAGGACTAATTCAAGATGGGAGATCGCTTCCTTTTTACTGCTAGCTGGAATTATAAGGTCATCAATATAAATAATAACTATACCTTTACTTATGAGATCACGAAATGTAAAGTTGATGAAGCGCTGAAACACACTGGGAGAATTGCACAGCCCAAACAGTACTTTTAAGAACTCGAACTGGCCCCTTTGTGTGACGAACGACGTGAATTTCCTGCTATCTTCCTCAATAGAAACATGGAAAAATCCATTTTCTAAATCTAGCGTCGTGAAGATCGTAGCACCTTGAAGTTTGTCTATTTGGTCCTCTATTACGGGAAGTGGGAAATGGTCTTTCTGGATTCGTTTATTCAATGCCCGAAAATCCACACATAATCTGTGGGATCCATCCTTCTTTTTCACGAGTACAACTGGACTCGCGTAATCTGAAGTACTCTCTCTGATGACGCCTGCCTTCAACCAATCTTCTATCTGTTAGTCGATGATAAATGATAAATATCTGGAAATGAAAACTGGATTTATTAATTTAATGTATGATTCTTTTAATAAACATATGTCACTCCCTGTATCAATCAAACATTCAAGAAGGACCTCATTTACCCTTGCTAATAAACACATATTATTTACTATTACCATGTGCGCGCTGGCCGTCTGTTTTTCTTTTCGGAGTGGACAATCCGGGCTCTTGTGTCCAAAGCCATTGCATTTAAAACATTTTGGACCTTTCTCCTTTTGTGGACAGTTATGAAATTCATGTTCTTTCGAACCACAGCTAAAACAATAACGATTTTTCTTTTTATCGCCATTTTCCGACTTAGATTTACCATTCTTTTTCTTTTCAAATACCGATTTACAATTTTCATCTTTTTTAATCTTTTCATATATTAATAATTTTTCTTTTAGTTCACTTATAGTTTTTGCGCCGAATAAAGCCGTTTTATTACTAACTGTATCTTTAATACCGTCTATTACATAATTCGCTATAGAAGATTCTTCAATGTTGGCTTGCGACGCGATATCAATCATGTGATACAAATATTCGCGATATGATTCGTCGTTCTTTTTCTTTCTCTCACGTAACTTAGCGTGCACTTCCGCACTATTAATTTTTGACCGAAATTCTATCAATAACACATGCTTCAGTTCATCGTAAGTCATTGGTTTTGCTTCAAAGTCAACGAATAATTTAGCCGCAACAGCAAGTGATTTCTTGCAGAACACGAATTTTTGTAATTCATTCCAGCGAAAAACATTTGCGTATTGTTCGAATTCGTCTATCCATTTTCCTACACTAATTGTTTCGGTACCGGTAAATTTTCTTATGACACCTCTGAAATTTATTAGTTCATGTTACGGCGAAAGCATTATATGTATCTGCTTCTGCACATTACTGACTAAAGATAACATGTACATAAAAAAATTTTTTGTCTTTATAACAACTAAAAATTGATATTTTCAAATCTCAACTTTTATTTGAGATTTCTAAAGAGAGTGAAAATTATTTTAAAAAAATCATAAACTAATAATATTATTAAAACAAACGTCTTAAAACAAATATTAAAATTTGGGAAAATTTTCATGACAAATCATTTTTTTATTAATACTTTCAATTTTCTAGTGAATAGAATATACAAAAACTTATATTTTTGATTAAATTTAGCAATTTTCAAAAATTTTTGAATTTTAATTTTTTTTATAAAAATTTGGAAAACCTACATATTTATATATTGCAAACAAAATCTCACAATCATTTATCTGAATATATTGAACATATAGAAAATTATCATAGTTTTTGTTAATATTTCAAACAATAAATTGTAACTAAATTTTCAAATTTAAATTGACGTTTTGTGTATTCTATCATAAAAGTCGCTTTTATATAGTACGTTTTGTGTCTTTGATAACTTAACGATCATTTAACGAATTGTTCATGGCAGCACCAAATATCAGTCACAACAACCAGAGAAATAGGGGTAAAAGGATATATTTTCAATACAGGATTTCTTAAAATTTAATAAAAGGATGCATTACAATTTATTGGAAACATAATAATTAAGGTTTACAAACCGTTTCCTTTTGGAAAAAATTGCATGAAGGGGTTAAAAATGGGCTTTTAAGTGAGTAACTTTGAAGTTCTTTTTCTCAAAAACTATTGAAGATACAGCTACAAGGATTTCAGATTCGAATTCAGGACACCCAAATTTACTAAGAAACGAATTTTCATGGGCCTACGACAAACGTAAGTGCGTCAAAAACTTTCCGACAACAGGTTCACCTTAGCCCAATTTTGTTCAATACATAATATTTGATTTAATACCCGTTGTTCATGATCACGCCATATACCAAATTCTACCATTATACATTGCTGCATTATAATTATCAGCTTATAAAACAAAAAAAAACAAAAAAAAAAAATTTTCTCTATTCTGTTGCTGGGTTAATGCAATGTACAAAAAATTCCTTTGTGTATTACCTAGAAACTAAAATATGAATTTTGGCGGTTACAGCACATTTGTTATCTCTTCATTAAAAAATCCCCTCACATACACTTGCTCATTCTCTTTGCTAATTACCATGCCTTTGTAGTCATTACGCACAATATTACCTAACACGTAGCCCAACCATATAGATTAGAATGTAAAACAATGTACGCCGCATGTTTAATTCCCTTATTAATTGATTAGTGACAATGTATTAGTAGCGTCACCGAAGTGATGAACAATTATTAGGTAAATGGCTCAGGCAGTCAAGTTTCAAGTATCACCGAGTTCAGCCACAAGTCTCTTGACTCCCCGGGCACGTATATACTATATAATACATATTTTTTTTTTTTTGATTTTTTTAAAGTTGGAATGAGACCCGGGACATTAAGAATTTTCGTTATATTCTTTTTTTTTTTGCATGAAAGTTAAATTTAAAACTTAAAATTTCTTTATTTTTGATAATTTAAAGTAAAATGCGGTATATTTTATTAAAGAAACATGGAAAAATCCATTTTCTAAATCTAGCGTCGTGAAGATCGTAGCACCTTGAAGTTTGTCTATTTGGTCCTCTATTACGGGAAGTGGGAAATGGTCTTTCTGGATTCGTTTATTCAATGCCCGAAAATCCACACATAATCTGTGGGATCCATCCTTCTTTTTCACGAGTACAACTGGACTCGCGTAATCTGAAGTACTCTCTCTGATGACGCCTGCCTTCAACCAATCTTCTATCTGTTAGTCGATGATAAATGATAAATATCTGGAAATGAAAACTGGATTTATTAATTTAATGTATGATTCTTTTAATAAACATATGTCACTCCCTGTATCAATCAAACATTCAAGAAGGACCTCATTTACCCTTGCTAATAAACACATATTATTTACTGTTACCATGTGCGCGCTGGCCGTCTGTTTTTCTTTTCGGAGTGGACAATCCGGGCTCTTGTGTCCAAAGCCATTGCATTTAAAACATTTTGGACCTTTCTCCTTTTGTGGACAGTTATGAAATTCATGTTCTTTCGAACCACAGCTAAAACAATAACGATTTTTCTTTTTATCGCCATTTTCCGACTTAGATTTACCATTCTTTTTCTTTTCAAATACCGATTTACAATTTTCATCTTTTTTAATCTTTTCATATATTAATAATTTTTCTTTTAGTTCACTTATAGTTTTTGCGCCGAATAAAGCCGTTTTATTACTAACTGTATCTTTAATACCGTCTATTACATAATTCGCTATAGAAGATTCTTCAATGTTGGCTTGCGACGCGATATCAATCATGTGATACAAATATTTGCGATATGATTCGTCGTTCTTTTTCTTTCTCTCACGTAACTTAGCGTGCACTTCCGCACTATTAATTTTTGACCGAAATTCTATCAATAACAAATGCTTCAGTTCATCGTAAGTCATTGGTTTTGCTTCAAAGTCAACGAATAATTTAGCCGCAACAGCAAGTGATTTCTTGCAGAACACGAATTTTTGTAATTGACACTTTCTACGTTAGAAAAATTAATTTTCACTGCAGGAGCACTACCAAGGGAATCAGTAAGACGTGGTGAGTCCTCGCTGCCATCAAAACCTGCAACTATCACGGAATTGCTACTCTGTAGTGTTTTACGCCTTCTTGAGCTCATTTTGCTCTTTTTTTATTTTTTTTATATATATATATATATTTTCAAACTGCGAGACTGCGATAATTTAAAATCTTACTATTCGATAAGAATTTTCGACGATGGGTTAATTTTTTTTTATAACCGCCACGTTAATCTTTACGTTTTATATGTCTATGGGTTTTTACCGAATTTTTCCTATTTTAAAGGAATAATATGACACTCACTTTTCACTTAAGTATTGCATGTACCATATTGTTTTCTATTGTATTTTCACCTTATAGTTGTTTTTTTTTTTATAAATCTAATAGATTTTTCAGCTTACAATTTCAAGAAAAATGATTGAACAAAGTTTTTCTTTTCTTTTTTCTTTTAAATACACTTTTACAAAAACTTTTTTTTTAAAAAAGAAAAATAATAAAAAAAAGTATTGTTAAACTTACCCACGTTACGCCTACCGACTTTCTCTTTCTTCTTCCTAACCTTCTTTATGCACGTGTTTAATTATTTTAAAATTCTGTCCACTTACTTTCTGTTTCTTCTTCTTCCTTAAACACTTTTTTTTGTATTTCTTTTGTCTTAAAAAAGACACAAACTTCTGTTCACTTACTTTCTGTTTTTTCTTCTTCTTTAAACACATGTTTTAATATTTCTTTTGTCTTAAAAAAGACACAAACTTCTATCCACTTAATTTCTTTATTAAATACACTTTTAATTCTTTATCTGCAATAAAAGTATTCACTACACGATTTTATTTTAACAACGCCTATAAAAATTTTGCTGTTCTGCGGCCGCTTGGGATTTTAATTTCACTTCTTTTCTTTTGCTGCTTGGGAATATCATCCCGGTTGAGCCCCCATATGTAGGATTTTATATGAAAAATTAATATAATGAAATGTTGGACTTTATATTTTTTAGAATTTTTTCTTATAATATCCTATATAATTTGAATTTATTTTTTAACAGCAAAAAGAAATGTAAAATGATTTTTGACTTTAAGATTAAACGTTTTTCTTTGGAAAAAAATATGACTTTATAAGCACTACAAAATTATTGCAGCTATCCACATCCACTGTGAGTTTAAAACTAAACTATGAAAAAAAAAAAAAGACTGTCTATCAATCTGTCTCATCTTTGTAAGCTTTAAAGAACAATGTGCTGTGGTAAGCTGTAATTTACAAACGGTTGAATCGAATTATCTAGATTTACAATTACCTTGTTTATGCACAAAAATTAAAACGTATTAACGATAAAACCTTTTGAACATCGTTTTGAGATAATACATTTTAATTGGTGTTTATGCGTTGTACAACATTTCATTCTCACTTAAAAAGTTTTGAGTAATAAACTAATACTACTCTAAAAGTTCATATTGATGTTTAGTATGTTACCAACACCATTTTGAAAGGTCAAATATGACAATTCACTTAAAACGAAGAAAGTGTACATGCACATTTTAAAAACGCATTGAAATTTTAAATTCGGATTTTATAGTGTATTCACTCAAAACGAAATAAAGTTTCAATGCGTTTTAAAATTTGGTTTATGCATCCGTATTTAGTCAAAACGGCATGAGTTAATGCGAATTAAAGCTTCGCATAAACAAGGTAAATGTTAATTCAATTTTAGTACAATTCAGCATAAGTTACCAAGCAATAGATTTTATATAATACAAACAGACAGTACAAATGTAATGGTATTTAAACTACTAATAAAGATGTTTTTTTTTTTGTTGTTTTCTTTCTCTTTTTTTTTTGTTTCCCACATACATACATAGGTATGTACTCGTACATACATATTCACTTTTGAGTGTCGTATAAACATTGTGTTGTGTTGTGAGTAGTTGTTATAACTTCTGAACGTTTAAACGTACAAGGAAAGGATACGTGATATCTTGCTGGAAAGAGCAAAAAGTTCTCTATCCTTTTGCAGAAGACGTAATATTTAATTATATACCAACATTTTTTAATTATTTATAACATGAACACCTCTGAAATTTATTAGTTCATGTTACGGCGAAAGCATTATATGTATCTGCTTCTGCACATTACTGACTAAAGATAACAAGTGTTGAAACCTTCGATACTAGTTACTTTATATGGACCCAAGAATTTAGGTTTTTAATTTCAAACCTGCGCCTAACTGCATAATTCGGAGCCCTTTTCTTCTTTTTGTCGTATGTTCGACGATTTTCTTCCTGAATTCGACTAATAGCTTTTTTTGCTTTTTTTCTTAGTTCGTCTCGTTCTTCTTCAAATTGCTGTAAGCTTACTTTCTCAAGGATCTCTATCATTTTAGCTTCCTTTTCATTTCGCATTTCTGTACCAACTAAAAGTTTAAAGGGTGTCGTCTGTATAGCGTGATGATGTGTATTGTTTAATGTTCTCTGCAACGATGCAACATTATTGAACCATCTTTCGGGATTTTGCAGTGAGATTTTGGTCAAAGCTGCTATTACAGTTGTGTGGAGCCTTTCCACCTGTTCGTTACCACGAGGAACACCTGAAGTTATAAAATAAAGTTTAATATTACGGTCTTTACAATATTTACGAAAATAATTTGAAATAAAGGCGCCGCCTCTGTCCGAGATAATTCTTGCTGGATAACCAAATGTATCAGCAATAATTTCAATTTTTTTAACTGCTTCTTCTGCGTTTAACGTCCTGATGGGGAACAACCAACAGAATTTGGTAAAACCATCGATTACCGCGAAGATATAACGGTAGCCCTTCTTTGTAGCCGTTAACGGTCCTAGATTATCGATATGGAAGGTCTCAAAGGGTTTCTCGCCCTTGGGTATAGGGTGTAGTGTTGCTTCTGCTTTCCCTTTCTTCTTTTCTGACAGGATGCAATTTACGCAATTTGCTATGCACGTTCCAATCCTTTTCTTTAGATCCGAGATATAGAATTCCTTTTCGATTTTTTCTTTCATTTTTTTGTAGTGGAAGTGACCATCTTCGTGAATCATCTTAATGATAGCATTCTTCATTCCATCGGGTACCACGTACAGCAATTTTTCTTCAACTTGTTTACATAAGACATCGTAATGCATGACGTAATCCTTGTAAGGACCATGCTTTAATGCTTCAACTATCGCACACATCTTTTCATCCTGACTTTGCGCCTTCTTCAATCTTTCTCTGATGTTGTCTTCTACCTTGGCACATAAGCTGATCACGTTTCTGCTAAGTGCATCTACATGTCGCATCTTTGAACCAGCTCTGTGTTCCACATCATATTCAAAATCTTCTAAAAGTAGTGACCATCTTGCAATTCTTGTTGCCAGATCTTTTTTGTTGAGAGTCATGGTGAATGCCTTACAATCGGTTACAAGTTTAAATCTTTTGCCTAGCAAATAGACTCGGAATTTCTTTACTGCTTCAACCACCGATAACACTTCCAATTCATAGCTATTCCATTTTTGCTGTGCTTCTGTAGTTTTGCGACTCATATAATAAACAGGTCGCTGTAGAAGTACTGCTGCTATTCCATGCTTGCTGGCATCAGTATGTAGTTCAGTATAATCTTCGTGATTGAAGATTTTTAAAACTGGTGGTGATGTGAGCATCCGTTTTAATTTCTCAAATGCATCTCTCTCATCTGTTCCGAATTTAAACCGCGCATTTTTCTTCAGAAGATCGCTAAGCGATTTCGCTATTTCTGAGTAACTAGGAATAAATTTTCTGAAATAGCTTGTCAGACCTAGAAAGCTATGTAGCTGTTTCGTCGTCTTTGGTTCTGGGAACTTGATGACTGCTTTTATTTTTGCTGTAGACGGTGAAACGGTTCCGTTTCTGATCACATGACCAAGATACTCGACCTCTTTCTGTAGAAACTGGCATTTTTTCCATTTGATGCGCAAACCTCCTTTTGCTGCTACCTTAAGGACTAATTCAAGATGGGAGATCGCTTCCTTTTTACTGCTAGCTGGAATTATAAGGTCATCAATATAAATAATAACTATACCTTTACTTATGAGATCACGAAATGTAAAGTTGATGAAGCGCTGAAACACACTGGGAGAATTGCACAGCCCAAACAGTACTTTTAAGAACTCGAACTGGCCCCTTTGTGTGACGAACGACGTGAATTTCCTGCTATCTTCCTCAATAGAAACATGGAAAAATCCATTTTCTAAATCTAGCGTCGTGAAGATCGTAGCACCTTGAAGTTTGTCTATTTGGTCCTCTATTACGGGAAGTGGGAAATGGTCTTTCTGGATTCGTTTATTCAATGCCCGAAAATCCACACATAATCTGTGGGATCCATCCTTCTTTTTCACGAGTACAACTGGACTCGCGTAATCTGAAGTACTCTCTCTGATGACGCCTGCCTTCAACCAATCTTCTATCTGTTAGTCGATGATAAATGATAAATATCTGGAAATGAAAACTGGATTTATTAATTTAATGTATGATTCTTTTAATAAACATATGTCACTCCCTGTATCAATCAAACATTCAAGAAGGACCTCATTTACCCTTGCTAATAAACACATATTATTTACTATTACCATGTGCGCGCTGGCCGTCTGTTTTTCTTTTCGGAGTGGACAATCCGGGCTCTTGTGTCCAAAGCCATTGCATTTAAAACATTTTGGACCTTTCTCCTTTTGTGGACAGTTATGAAATTCATGTTCTTTCGAACCACAGCTAAAACAATAACGATTTTTCTTTTTATCGCCATTTTCCGACTTAGATTTACCATTCTTTTTCTTTTCAAATACCGATTTACAATTTTCATCTTTTTTAATCTTTTCATATATTAATAATTTTTCTTTTAGTTCACTTATAGTTTTTGCGCCGAATAAAGCCGTTTTATTACTAACTGTATCTTTAATACCGTCTATTACATAATTCGCTATAGAAGATTCTTCAATGTTGGCTTGCGACGCGATATCAATCATGTGATACAAATATTCGCGATATGATTCGTCGTTCTTTTTCTTTCTCTCACGTAACTTAGCGTGCACTTCCGCACTATTAATTTTTGACCGAAATTCTATCAATAACACATGCTTCAGTTCATCGTAAGTCATTGGTTTTGCTTCAAAGTCAACGAATAATTTAGCCGCAACAGCAAGTGATTTCTTGCAGAACACGAATTTTTGTAATTCATTCCAGCGAAAAACATTTGCGTATTGTTCGAATTCGTCTATCCATTTTCCTACACTAATTGTTTCGGTACCGGTAAATTTTCTTATGACACTTTCTACGTCAGAAAAATTAATTTTCACTGCAGGAGCACTACCAAGGGAATCAGTAAGACGTGGTGAGTCCTCGCTGCCATCAAAACCTGCAACTATCACGGAATTGCTACTCTGTAGTGTTTTACGCCTTCTTGAGCTCATTTTGCTCTTTTTTTATTTTTTTTATATATATATATATATTTTCAAACTGCGAGACTGCGATAATTTAAAATCTTACTATTCGATAAGAATTTTCGACGATGGGTTAATTTTTTTTTATAACCGCCACGTTAATCTTTACGTTTTATATGTCTATGGGTTTTTACCGAATTTTTCCTATTTTAAAGGAATAATATGACACTCACTTTTCACTTAAGTATTGCATGTACCATATTGTTTTCTATTGTATTTTCACCTTATAGTTGTTTTTTTTTATATATCTAATAGATTTTTCAGCTTACAATTTCAAGAAAAATGATTGAACAAAGTTTTTCTTTTCTTTCTTCTTTTAAATACACTTTTACAAAAACTTTTTTTTTAAAAAATAAAAATAATAAAAAAAAGTATTGTTAAACTTACTCACGATACGCCTACCGACTTTCTCTTTCTTCTTCCTAACCTTCTTTATGCACGTGTTTAATTATTTTAAAATTCTGTCCACTTACTTTCTGTTTCTTCTTCTTCCTTAAACACTTTTTTTTGTATTTCTTTTGTCTTAAAAAAGACACAAACTTCTGTTCACTTACTTTCTGTTTTTTCTTCTTCTTTAAACACATGTTTTAATATTTCTTTTGTCTTAAAAAAGACACAAACTTCTATCCACTTAATTTCTTTATTAAATACACTTTTAATTCTTTATCTGCAATAAAAGTATTCACTACACGATTTTATTTTAACAACGCCTATAAAAATTTTGCTGTTCTGCGGCTGCTTGGGATTTTAATTTCACTTCTTTTCTTTTGCTGCTTGGGAATATCATCCCGGTTGAGCCCCCATATGTAGGATTTTATATGAAAAATTAATATAATGAAATGTAGGACTTTATATTTTTTAGAATTTTTTCTTATAATATCCTATATAATTTGAATTTATTTTTTAACAGCAAAAAGAAATGTAAAATGATTTTTGACTTTAAGATTAAACGTTTTTCTTTGGAAAAAAATATGACTTTATAAGCACTACAAAATTATTGCAGCTATCCACATCCACTGTGAGTTTAAAACTAAACTATGAAAAAAAAACAAAGACCGTCTATCAATCTGTCTCATCTTTGTAAGCTTTAAAGAACAATGTGCTGTGGTAAGCTGTAATTTACAAACGGTTGAATCGAATTATCTAGATTTACAATGTTAATTCAATTTTAGTACAATTCAGCATAAGTTACCAAGCAATAGATTTTATATAATACAAACAGACAGTACAAATGTAATGGTATTTAAACTACTAATAACGATGTTTTTTTTTGTTGTTTTCTTTCTCTTTTTTTTTTTGTTTCCCACATACATACATAGGTATGTACTCGTACATACATATTCACTTTTGAGTGTCGTATAAACATTGTGTTGTGTTGTGAGTAGTTGTTATAACTTCTGAACGTTTAGACGTACAAGGAAAGGATACGTGATATCTTGCTGGAAAGAGCAAAAAGTTCTCTATCCTTTTGCAGAAGACGTAATATTTAATTATATACCAACATTTTTTAATTATTTATAACATGAACACCTCTGAAATTTATTAGTTCATGTTACGGCGAAAGCATTATATGTATCTGCTTCTGCACATTACTGACTAAAGATAACATGTACATAAAAAAATTTTTTGTCTTTATAACAACTAAAAATTGATATTTTCAAATCTCAACTTTTATTTGAGATTTCTAAAGAGAGTGAAAATTATTTTAAAAAAATCATAAACTAATAATATTATTAAAACAAACGTCTTAAAACAAATATTAAAATTTGGGAAAATTTTCATGACAAATCATTTTTTTATTAATACTTTCAATTTTCTAGTGAATAGAATATACAAAAACTTATATTTTTGATTAAATTTAGCAATTTTCAAAAATTTTTGAATTTTAATTTTTTTTATAAAAATTTGGAAAACCTACATATTTATATATTGCAAACAAAATCTCACAATCATTTATCTGAATATATTGAACATATAGAAAATTATCATAGTTTTTGTTAATATTTCAAACAATAAATTGTAACTAAATTTTCAAATTTAAATTGACGTTTTGTGTATTCTATCATAAAAGTCGCTTTTATATAGTACGTTTTGTGTCTTTGATAACTTAACGATCATTTAACGAATTGTTCATGGCAGCACCAAATATCAGTCACAACAACCAGAGAAATAGGGGTAAAAGGATATATTTTCAATACAGGATTTCTTAAAATTTAATAAAAGGATGCATTACAATTTATTGGAAACATAATAATTAAGGTTTACAAACCGTTTCCTTTTGGAAAAAATTGCATGAAGGGGTTAAAAATGGGCTTTTAAGTGAGTAACTTTGAAGTTCTTTTTCTCAAAAACTATTGAAGATACAGCTACAAGGATTTCAGATTCGAATTCAGGACACCCAAATTTACTAAGAAACGAATTTTCATGGGCCTACGACAAACGTAAGTGCGTCAAAAACTTTCCGACAACAGGTTCACCTTAGCCCAATTTTGTTCAATACATAATATTTGATTTAATACCCGTTGTTCATGATCACGCCATATACCAAATTCTACCATTATACATTGCTGCATTATAATTATCAGCTTATAAAACAAAAAAAAACAAAAAAAAAAAAATTTTCTCTATTCTGTTGCTGGGTTAATGCAATGTACAAAAAATTCCTTTGTGTATTACCTAGAAACTAAAATATGAATTTTGGCGGTTACAGCACATTTGTTATCTCTTCATTAAAAAATCCCCTCACATACACTTGCTCATTCTCTTTGCTAATTACCATGCCTTTGTAGTCATTACGCACAATATTACCTAACACGTAGCCCAACCATATAGATTAGAATGTAAAACAATGTACGCCGCATGTTTAATTCCCTTATTAATTGATTAGTGACAATGTATTAGTAGCGTCACCGAAGTGATGAACAATTATTAGGTAAATGGCTCAGGCAGTCAAGTTTCAAGTATCACCGAGTTCAGCCACAAGTCTCTTGACTCCCCGGGCACGTATATACTATATAATACATATTTTTTTTTTTTTGATTTTTTTAAAATTGGAATGAGACCCGGGACATTAAGAATTTTCGTTATATTCTTTTTTTTTTTGCATGAAAGTTAAATTTAAAACTTAAAATTTCTTTATTTTTGATAATTTAAAGTAAAATGCGGTATAATTAGTGAATATGAACTTTAGTCTCTTTATTGAAAAAAAAACAAAAACAAGAAGAAAAAAGAAATTGAATAGAAAAAAATTTTTTTTTGTGGATAATTTTTAAAGTAAAATATGATGCAATTCTGGGTAATTATAAATTTTAGTTATTTTTTTTGCATAAAAGTTAAATTTAAAATTTAAAATTTTGTTTTCTTGATTTAAAGTAAAATATTGTAAAATTAGTGAAGGTGTACTTTAATTCCTTTTTGCAAAAAAAAAAAGGAAAATTGAATAGACAAATTTGTTTAGATAACCTAACGTAAATCATGGTATAAGTTGTGACTACAAATTTTAGGTATATTAATTTTTTTTGCGTAGTAGTTAAATTTAAAAATTTTTTTTTTGATAATTTTATATTAAAATATTGTATATTTAGTGAATGTGAACTTTAGTTCGTCTTTTGCAAAGAAAAAAATAAAGAAAGGGAAATCGAATAAAACCCTTTTTTTGATAAATTAAAGTAAAGTATGATGTAATGTTGTGATTACGAATTTTGGTCTTTTTTTTTTGCTTAGAAAAAGAAATATTTCTGATAAATTAAAGTAGATATCGTATAATTTGTGAACATAAAATAGAATTTTCTTTTGGCATAAAAAATCAAGTTTAAAGTTCTGTTAACTTTAATAAAATATGGTGTAACTTGTGAACATTAAGCTGAATGGTGAAATTTTTTCATTCTGCTTTTTTTTTTACAATCGAATCACCTGATATGCTTACCTTTTCCTGAGTTCAAGGTTAAATGAAATGAAATTGCATAATGAAGACTTTTGAAAGTGTATGATGAGTTTAGATACATTAGTTTTCTTTCATGTTAAAAAATTTAACCAATTAAAAAAATAGTATATATAATTTGGAGAATGGTACTGTAGCGTAGGGCTTGGTGCATATGTAATCATCATTTATTTTTGATTCCTTTTTTTTTTGCTCTTCATAAAAAAAAAAAAATAAAAAATAAAAAAAACAATGAAACATGTGTTTAATATCGATTCCTTGAGAATCATAAAACTCAAAATTTTTTTTTATTTAAGAATTTAACTATGAACGCCTTAAATTTACTTAATAATTGTCGTTGGAATTATTATTGTAATGTGTATCATCAAGAATAAAATAAACTGAGAGAAAAAAAAGAAAAAAAAAACAACAATATTAAAGAAGAAAAAAGTAGATCTTGACAAATCATTTTTAACCAGCTGATCATCAGGCACGTGTCCGTCTTGGAAATCTTCAATCAACTCTAGTCAGCTAAGTACTTTTAGATTTGCTAATAAATTTTTTTTCTCTTTTGATGTTAGTTTATTAAATTTTTCTTTTTGAACATTAAGATATTTTAAAAGATTTAAATATTAGATTTGGAGCAATGTAATGAATTTTTTATGGTTATATCCATCTAGGCACATGAATTAGTGAATTCCTACATGATCATGTAAATGATAAAGAATAGTAGAATTTTTTTGTGTAATTACATTATAGGTTTGAATACCGGTGTACATGCATGTATGTACAAATATATATATGTATTCGCGCGAGAACGTGAAACGACGTTGCTTGAGATGTTCCAGTGAACTATATGGAATTGCTATCGTCCTTTTATGAATAAACACTAATATATGTATATATATATTTTTACATACGTGTATAAAAGTGATTCAGGAATTCCTGGAATTCATCATTTTAAAGTTAAAATATTTTTTTTTATAAATAGATATGCAGAAGATATATAATATATCTATGAAATTTAAGTTTAACAACGTAAATATTTTAATGTTATTTTCTTAGTTGTGAGTAAACACATGTAGTCATACAAGATAAAGTAATAAATGGAATTTCAAAAATAGAAAAATTTAACATCCTTAGGGTTTGTTTTTGGAGAACGGAGAGGAAAGATGTTGAAAATATTTTTCAGTTCCATGGCAACGTGTCACTAATCACTTGAAATTGAGAGGTATTGTGAGTGAAGGTGAGGACACAGGTGGTAGCCCTTCCGTCGTCGTTGAACAACCCATAGTTTCTTTCTCTGTTTCTCCCCTTCGACCTGCAGTCGTCGGAGTATCTTACATCCTTTTTCTGTATAGTTACATACCCTACGGTTATTTGCAATAATGTATGACTTCCACCAGGTTGAATCCAAGAACCTACGCCTGACTGCAGCAGCTGGAATAAGTAGCCCGGCGGGATTCAACAGGAACCCCGGGGACATGGAACCACGATTCTTTTCTTGGCCCGCACTCTACATCCTTAACGTTTAAATTAAACAAATTTCATGCAACCATAATGTTGATATAATTAACATTATTGTAACATCATAAAAGAAATCACAGCACGTCAACCACATCAACTCATCCGAATAGATAGTTGGAATATTCCTTGTACCATCAAGCTAGCTGACCCAGAGTTCAACAAACCTCGAAAGATCGATATGTTATTAGGAGCTGAATTATAGGGTAAATTAATGAGAATGGGTCAAGTAAAAATTGACAAACAATTACCAATTCTACAAAACACTACATTGCGGTGGATAGTTTTAGGATTAGACAGCAATGAAAACTTATTTTGTAGAATGACGAACCTTGAGCTCAATAACCAACTTCAGAAATTTTGGAATATAGAAGAATATAACGACAAACAAACATTAACACTCAAATGACAAACGTGTGAAGAGTATTTCAAAAATACAGTTACACGCGATGAAACTGGCCGATTCATTGTCAGTTTACCAATTCTCAGCGACACAAACTAACTGCAAAATTCAGAAAACATCGCGTGTAAACGGTTAATAAGTATCGAAAACAAATTATCAAGGAATCCAGAATTAAGGAGACAGTCCTGTGAATTTATGGCAGAATATTTAAAATTAAATCACATGGAGGAAGTAAAAAGGGAAAACATCGCATATTCCAACAACTTTTTACCTCACCACTACGTCTTGAAACCAAGCAGTAGCACCACAAAACTAAGAGTGGTGTTTGATGCTTCAGCCAAGACGGCTACAAATTATTAAACGATCTGATGCTGGCAGGCCCAAAGGTACAGGATGACTTAATTTCAATTATATTGAGATTTAGAATGAAACGCTACGTATTTACTGCAGACATAAACAAATGTACAGGCAAATCAAACTAGCTGACGAAGATCGAAACTTACACCTGATAATGTGCAGAAACAAACCATCGGACCCAATAAAATAAATTAGATTATGCACTGTTAAATACGGTACAAAATCGGCACCATATTTAGCAACAAGATGTTCACAACAATTAGCAGAGGACGAAGGCACAAGGTTTCACTTTGGATTAAAAGCAATTCGAGATTTTTACGTGGACGATGTTATTACTGGTAGCGACGATTTGGACGAAGCGGTCAAAATCCAAACTGAAATTCAACTTTTATTGAAGGCCGCCGGATTTGAGTTACATAAATGGTGTGCCAATCACCCAGAATTAATTAAAAACATTCCAAATGACAAAGTTGAACTGCAATTAGAATTTCAAGGCAAGGAGGAAGGTCATATTAAGACACAGACTGTTATAGCACCCTGTAACCGATTATTTCATCATTTCAGCGGATTTAAAACCACATCATCAAATCAGTAAACGTACGATTTAGCAGATACAGCACAAATTTATAATCCATTATGACTAATAAACCCGGTAGTCGTAACCTGCAAAATATTTTTCCAAGATTTATGGAAATCAAAAGTTGATTGGGATAATCAGCTAACTCCAGAATTACAGCAGAAATGGACAAAATTTATCCAGCAACTACCACAACTAACGGCAATGTAAATACCCAGACATGTTTTGAGCACAATACAAGCAAAATCTACACAACTTCACATCTTCTCTGACGCAAGTGAAAGGGCATATGGCGCAGCAGTTTACGTTCATTCAAAGGATAAGCAAGGACAAATATTTGTCCGACTTTTATGTGCGAAGTCATGAGTAGCACCGGTCAAACTAACAACGCTACGTAGGTTGGAGTTGTATGGAGCAAAATTGGCCGCGAATTTTGCAGACAAAATTACAAAAACCATCAATCATAGTTTTGACGAAACAGTATTTTGGACGGACTCGCAAATCGTGCTATCGTGGATCGAGGGAGACCCAGCAAGGCTGAAAACGTTTGTTGCCAATTGAGCTACAAGAATTCAAGAATTAACAGAAGCAGCACAGTGGCGATATGTACCAACTAAGGCTAACCCAGCAGATCTCATATCGCGTGGCGCTTTACCAGAGCAATTACTAAAGTCGGAAAATTGGTTAAATGGACCTGAATTCCTTCATAACGAAAGAAGGATGTGGTCATCTAATAATACTGAGACAACACAGTACAAGGAAGAAGCAAAATCGTTAAAATTTATACTCAATGCTACAACAGATACATTCAATCAACATCCCGTCTACAACATCAATCACAACAACTCGTTTAGAAAATTACAACGCGTCATGGCATATATCATTAGAGCTGTTCGCATAATGAAACACAAGGATTATCAGCGTCCAAAATTTCTAACAACAATAGAATTAGAAGAGGCTACAAGAGAGATAGTGCGAGAGGTTCAGCGTACGACATTCAAGGATGACATCAAAACCATCAACAAAACCAACCAAGTTGCTTCAACTAGTAAGTTATTGGATTTGACACCATTCATAGATAATCACGGACTCCTGCGTATGGGCGGAAAGATTGAAGAAACCAATATACCATTCGACGCAAAGCACCCAGTACTTCTCCCAAGATACCATTTTGTATCAAAATTAATTTACAACCACGCTCATAACGAGAATTTGTATGCTGACCCTTAAGCACTGAACTCCATAGTAAGGCAAAAGTATTGGATATTAAGAGGTAGAGACCTTGCAAGATCAACCGTTGCCAACTGTGTTAGATGTACAAGAATACGACCTCGTTTAATGAACCAAATAATGGGCAATTTGCCTGCTTCTCGGTTACAACAAACACGACCATTTTATAACTGTGGAGTTGACTTCTGTGGACCATTTTACACACATTTTAGAATAAGGGGCAAAAAACCTTTGAAAACATACATAGCAGCATTTTGTTGCTTCACAACAAAAGCAACACATTTAGAGGTTGTATCTGATTTGACAATGGAAAGGTTTATCGGAACACTGAAGAGGTTTATAGCTAGAAAAGGCAAATGCCAGAAGATATTCTGTGATAATGGAAAATATTTCGTTTGAGCTAAAAACCAATTACAAAAATTGCAAGAGATATTAACAAACAACGGGACGCAGCTGTTAGATCCACAAAATATTTGCTACTACGAAGCACTGCATCCGCAACATTAACATATGAAGGAGTGCACAGTGACAGCAGAAGTCGAGTCCATACTAAACTCAAGACCAATAACTGCAGCATTCTCAGACTCTAATGATCTATCACCACTAACACCAACACATTTCATCATAGGTGAACCATTAACGACTGCTCCTGATCCGTTCAGCACACAATCAAAAATGGCATTGGCATCAAGATTAGTGAGTCAAATTCGAGAATAATTCTGGAAACGCTGGTACATGGAATACTTACATCTCTTACAGAAAAGAGCTAAATGGGCAAACGAATATCCAAATTTGTTACCTGGCACTTTAGTTATAGTAAAGGAAGATAACCAACCTCCTCTAAAATAGCAGATGGGAAGAATTGTCGAAACTATAAACAGACCTGACGGCAAGGTTCGAGTAGCAGACATAAAGACGTTTATCGTAGAGCAATACATAATCTTGCCCCTTTAATAACAAATCTACCTGACGATGATGGATCAGATAATCAAATGGAAACAGAACCAGCAATACATGTAGATCAAGCAACCACCTCAAATGAACCTGGAAGGTTCAACAACCAAGAAAAACATCGTAGAAAACGACACAATACGGAAGGAAATGCAGCAACCACCTTGAAGGTCTTACTGTTACCATCAATGATGTCACCTATATTAAGCACCAGTCTACACCAGCCAATTCAAATACAACAATTCACCAACAATGCTGGAGTTTACTTTGAAAACCTGGGAAATGCGATGATAATAGGTAGTGAATGGAAAATGGTTGTTTACTATAACTTAAAAACATATTGGGCAGCGATGAAGACTATAGAGCAAGGGATCCAATCACTGAAACAATTAACAAGAAACATTAAAAATAACAACTCCCAAATGGAAATTGTGCAAGAATATCAACATCAGCTAAATGAATTAAAATTAGTCGATCAGCTCGTAATAAGCACTAATAACGCAGTAAGAGAAAATCGATTTAAGGGATCAAATTCACCACTCAATTTCATCAAATTCAATTTCATAAAAACGACATACAGAGTAATAATATGGACAATGTATCTGTTATTGGAAACATTGACGAGAATCCAGACACAGATGACCCTGCACTTGATGAACAAGAAGATTTGTAACACTATACATACGAGTGAAGAAAATCCAATTTTTGAGATCCCAATTTCAGAAATCCCAACTAACTACTTCAAAAATCAAATTTAAATAAAAATTATTCTAATACCACTGAAGGCACCGAAGATCATTTAATTATTCCACAACAAGCTTCGAACAATCATTGAGGTTTCCAAAAATAACTTCGGAAAAGATATTATTGATATTTTCAAAGAATTATCCCTTACAAACAAAAATTATGCCATACATCTAGACAAAGAAGAATTTATACACAAAATGTGTAATGTGCTACGAAAAACATTTAAAAACCCTACTTTTAAACAATTTCTTTGTAAACAAATACTTGAGGATGTCAGATTAGCCCCTCAACAAGAAAACGTTGTAAAACGATATTATGATAGTACGACTAATCATCGTGGAATTCAGGAAACAGAGTCTGAAATAAAACGTAGTTATTACTGGCCAAATATAAAAAAACTGTAACAAATAGTATTAATTCTTATCTCTAATCTCTACAAAATAGACGTGCATTACATTATACCTTTAAATCCAAATTCTAACAGTATAATTGAACGATTTCACTCCACAATCACTGAACATCTGAGAATATTGAGCCAAAGAAAAAACGATCTTAACATTATTGATCAAATGCCTTATGCAATTCTTGGATACAACAATTCAATACACTCCGCAACTAATCAAAAACCCATTGACATTATAAACGGTCATTTAAATACTAAAAGTCCCCTTAATATAGACATTAGTAAACTTTTACATACAAATTATATCAATACGCATAAGGAAAAAACTGAGGAAATTTACAAACACCTACACCAAAAAATGGCCAAACAAAAAGAAAATATCGTTAAGAAGTTGAATGAAAATCGGGAAGAGCCCCTAACATACGCCACAAATACCTTAGCTTACCACAAAACTAGAGCACGAGATAAATCAGCTCCTCGATTTAAAACACATGTTGTCAATCCTGATTCAAAACTAACCATTAAAACTAAAACAAATTCCTACCACAAAAATAACTTAAGAAGACCCTTAACTAACCAAAACACTGTTTCTTTACAGGACGTTACTCGCCTTGACAGCGACAACAGCCACAACTGACATTAAACTTACAAATTTAGAATCCAACCCCGGAATTTTACCATTCAAATTGGGACATGCTAAACTTAGAGTATCATACCACACATTTATACACTATTTTGACCTAAAACCGATTGAAATTGAAGTTAAATCCATCTTACAACACTACACTAGCATAAAAACAGTTGACGTAACGGACAAACCATATTCAACGCGGATAAAAAATTTAAAAAATATTGCAGAATTTCAACTCAATCTTGCTGATGAAAAACTAAAATCCCTTAATCATTTTTCAAACGAAAGAATAAGAAGAGGCATATTTAATGGTTTAGGAACAGTATTTAAAAGCATAACAGGAAATTTAGATGCCGAAGATGGTGGAAGATTCGACGAAGCAATAAATACCTTAAAATTTAACCAAAATAATTTAGTAAAAACCCTAAACAAACAAATTTCATTTCAACAAACAAAGTCATTTCATGACTATAATAAAACCATTAGCTTATCAAACAAAATGAAATTAATTTAGCTGCTAAAATTAATGATATTACGAGAATAACCACAGTCAATTTTGATAATTTTTTACAAGTCAAAACATGCCTCGACGAAGTCATAATGGTCGCAAATTCAATTTTACAGATCCTTAACAATTTAGAAAACGCCGTGACATTTGCCAAGTTAAAAATTTTACATAACAGTATTTTAAAACCAAAAGACTTGGAGTACATGATTCAAAAACTTCTGCAACGTTATCCTCCAAACGCATTATTTTTTGGTGATGAAGTTTCCAACATTCATAAATACTGTGAAATTTTAGAGGTCGAAGCATACTTTTCAAATTATAAAGTAGTTTTTATTATCCATTTCCCCATAATGAGCTCCGAAACATATCTGTTCTATCACTTGTATCCTGTTCCTAACAAATATAATGAAATAATTATTCCATTTAAACCATTTCTGGCAATGGGAAATAAAATTTACTATTATGAAGAAAAAGAGTGCAAAAATGTTTATTCAACATACTACTGCGAAAATTCGAAATCATTCAGCCAACCACAATAGGAAAAGTGCATCCATGAAATTCTTCAACTAAAATACAACACATCAAGTACATGTAATACAGTACCGGTAACAATTAAAACAGATATTATTGAACCAATTTCATCAAGCTATTATATTGGAATATTCCCCAACAATACAAAAATAAAACTGGAATGCAAAACTTCTGATTTTAATTCTCTAAGCTGAGAAAACATTCCTTCGTTGATTCGTGAAGGTTTTTTATTGCTACTGATGACTCAGTTACAATTGTTGGTTGCGATAGTAGTTTGTCAATTAATGTTGTTACTATTAATTTTTTATTGTTATACCGTTGAATGAAAATTTCCCATGCGGTGGTATAATTCTCATCAGATATACTTAAATGTTTAATTAATTTTTCGGCCTCACCTGTAAGGTTTGATGTTAGGTACCACATTTTTTGGGCATTACTCAATGTCTGGTTGTGGACCATTTGTGTGTATAAAGCATGAAATTGTCGCCAATTTAAATAATTACCATTAAACTTTGGAATGATAATTTTAGGTAATTTCATCAGTGATTGTCCAAGTTGTGAAGTTTCTTGATTTCTAATTATTTGTTCATTTGTACTGATGAATGTGTTTGAAATAATGATTGTGATTGTTGGAATGTTTCCAACCCTTGCAATATATATTATATTATTTCTTGAATTTTGTTTTCTAATTCAAAATAACCTTGTTCAGTGTAGCCATAATTTGATGGATTTGGTAATTGTTCAAAGATGGAATTGTGTTGATCTTCAATTTGAGATCAATATTTTTTAATTGTTTCCAGTTTTAACTCGTAATAGGACTTTGAATGAATTTGATTAATGTTTATTCCATCAATGATGTTTTGTATCGATTTTATTAATGTCAATTGCCTTCGAACTAATTTTGGTGATTCATTATTGTCACCTTTGAAGTTGATGCCATATCAGTGTTGTTGGACTTATTAGGTTGTTGTTTTAAATTTTGAGACTACTTCTGACAATCTAAAAGATCCTTAAACTCCTCTAAAAAACATTCATAACCAGTTTTTACTGATTCATAATAATTTTTTTGAAAATACAAGTGAGTTGTTGGCGTAGGTTGAATCAGATTAATGTGTTGATTCTTTGCTTCGAATTGATTCCACAATTCGTTCAAATGTTGAATATAATTTTCTAAATAAGCAACCTTTTTTTTCTCTGGTGCATCGTTACAGTACTTATTGTTTAGAGCCTGAATTTCCCTGCCAATGTAAACTTGACTTGAAGCTAAAGTGTCCATGATCAATGTAATTAAAATACTGCTTTATAAATTTGATTGTTTCCAATTGGTTTTTAAAATTTAAAATTTGAATGAATATTGAAAATTAATTGAACAATGTGAAGTTTTTGCTTGATTATTTTGCCTTTGCTGCAAAATAATCACGTCGAGGTCACCAATCACGTCGGGGTCACCAATGATTTTGTAGCTAAACGAACCAATTTCATCAAGCTATTATTATATATTGGAATATTCCCCAACAATACAAAAATACAACTGGAATGCAAAACTTCCGGTTTTACAACAGTCCGCGGCACATACCTAATAGAACTACCCTCAAATTGTAGTTTCCAGACGGCAGAATGCACATATTTCAACAACGAAAACGATATTAAAAGTCAACCTTTACTCCTTCCACAAATCAAAACATCAAAATCAACAATCAAAAGCACTCAAAAACTTATTTTGAATAACTTGTCGCTAGATCAATTACACCAGATATATAAGGAACAACAAACAATACAAGAAGTTAGTCTAAGGAGCTTTCCGGAGAGTTTTAGTTACAACTGGATCCTACTAATATGCTGTTGCATTAGAATCACAGCTATAGTCACGATAAACTGCATCAAAAAATTCAAAAACATTGATTTTGTAGTTTGCATGTCAGATTAGGAACCTCTAACCTGAATTGTATTTACAACTAGAAATTGCTAGTTCTAAATACTTGAAGAAAAGTACTAAAATTAGGAATCTCTAATTCTAGTAAATGATGCCAGTAATTAAAACACAAAAGGTACGAAATTACTAACTAACTTTATTAATTAAAATCTTACTGTTTATATACAAAGTTATGGTATGTAAATAATGATATGTTGGTGGGAATGGTCAAATCAAAGTTCACTTAAATGTTATTCTTATTAAATTTAAGAATTTATTATTATTATTAAAAATTTCATTATAATTTATATAGGTCAGTACTAAATGCAAGTACAGTGAAACTTCTCTTGAGCGGACACTCTCGGGACCAAAATTTTTGTCCGTTCACGGGAGGTGTCCTGTTAAGGGAGGTTAGCCTAAATTTCATAGGTTTTTATATAAATAGGTAAATTGCGCTTATTAAGTAAGTATTCTTTATTTATACATTATAAAAACATATTTTTTTTTAAGAAAAGAGGAAAATTTCATTAATTTTTAAAATTGATAAAACAAAATAAAATCTCAAAACACTAAACAAAAAAGAAACTTAACAAAAACAAAATAAAGAAATTTAAATGTACTCTTATTTAGAAGTAAAAAATGAATCAATTCGACTTTGCTGAAGATGACTTCCATTGGCAATCCTTGTTTCATAATGTAACAAAATTTCAGATAAAAGATTAAATGCTCTGTCGTCACCCGTTTGTCTTTTTAAGAACTTATCCAACTTTACAAAAAAGTTAATTTTTTGGTTTATACACAACAAATTCAAAACTTGAACTGATTGCTTTATAGAATTTTTCCATATATGTAGTAGGTACAGAGCGTAATGCAAACGTTAAAAAACAGTTAATTTTTATTATCGTTTTTTTTTCTCCAAGAACTATTGAACATCTGGACATGAAAATTGGTACAGTTTTTCTAAGCATTTCATGCAAACAAAAGCAAACAAAAAGTAAAGTGATTCATTTTCAAATGAAAGTGTTTAAAGTAACTATGATAAAAAAATTAGTAAAAATACTTATGTATGTCCAACACTGTAAATATATGTAATAAAGTACCCCAGAAATTTATATAAACACAACTATATATTTCGTCTTCGAAACAACAAAAAATTGAAATTACAAAAAAAAAAACTGTCCGCTTATGAGAGTACATTTGAACAAAAATTGACTAAAAAGCTGTCCGCGTCCGCTTATAGGAGGTGTCCGCTCAAGAGAGGCAAAACACACATTTATGCTATAGGCGACCAACCGAATGATAATTTACTGTCCGCTTATGGGAGGTGTCCGTTTATTAGAGGTGTCCGTTAAGAGAGGTTTCACTGTAATCAGTTTTTCTTAGGTAACTAACTCATAGTATATGAATATGTGACAATTAGCTAACAATTTAGTTATGTATTATGAAATGCATCGTAAGCAGTATAATATGTTGGTTTGCATACAATTGAGTTTACGTGAACAAATTACAAGTTAATCATATTTAATTTTAAATGAACTTAAGTGAACTTAGATTTTTTACATTTTTCAAATTTAATTTAATTATAATAATATTTTATTTTAGATTTTTATTAATATTATGTGTTGACCATATTATGCGTTAAAATGCTGGCTCCTCTTGAAGTCCTTGGCTTCAAAGTTGTAGTCCTTGGATGTTTGTTCCGTTGCAGTTATCACCTTTAATGTTTTAGATAGGTACTTCCAATAAGTGATAAACAGGTAAATAACGATAACAATGATGATGGCCATCGTTGTGTATCCAACTACGAATTGATGTATTTAGTGGGGCTGTAGTTCCTTTAGGGAATTTTGTTGCTCAATTTTCATTAGATTCACACGTTCATCGAGTTCCTTTATGAGATTGGTATTATCTGAGTAATTTATGCCTTGCAGCAAGATGGCTTGTTCATTTGATTTGTTATCAATTAATGTTAGTGATGAAAGGTTTATTGCAGGTTGAAAATATTTGATTAGTTTGGTTGTTCTGACATGCGAACTGCTGATACTTATTTCATCATCCTTAAATACACAATCGTCGATCATAAATAATAGTCCTCTTTCTTGTAATCGCCTTTGTATAATTCCATGTTGACTTACGAATTTTAATGCATATTCCTTGTACATGCTATATAACCAGTGATTGGGGGTTGTCAAGGCTATCCAGGTATTTGCTAGTGGAGCTATTTTCAATTTACAGGATGATGGTAAACTTATTTGTGTGAAGAGTTGCAGCTCACAATGCGCCCTTGGTTTTCATGGGTCCATTTTGTTGAACAATATATAACTCCTCATGTACTCGAATGCTCTTCATGATTTCGAATTCAGATAGTTGATAACTTTGATCTCGATGTGGGCTAACGATAATGTATGTTATTGTTGTATTTATTGATACAAATGTGTTGTTTAAGTATACTGGAAGTGGATAAATCTTGTGTAGTTCGAAGATGGTGGTTCGTACTAAAGGCATAGTGAATAGAAATATCATGTTCTCTTGGTTCAAATGATAATGTATATTTAATAGCTGGTAAACGGATAGTAAGCTGAACTGATCTTCAATGGTCGGAAGTCTTAACGTTGATAGTATGTGGTTGCGAACAAATGTGAGTTGTTCTCCTAACTGATTCGGACTGAGAATTAATGGACTAATTTTCCCATGTTGTACGGTGATTATAACGTCTAATATTGATCGTTGTATATTGGTATAGTCTTGCATCAGTGAGTTGCAGAGAATTGCTAAAGTGTTGAATCCTTGAGTTATATTTTCCTGTTTAATTTCAATGTTCATGTTTCTTGAATTTTCACGCATGTCTTCTGTTGTGTTATAAATAAGCTTTATTTGGTTGATTTTTTCTTCTTCTGACTTTTTCATAATGTTTACCGTCGTTTAGATTACTGATGTTTGGTTTTTTATTAGGTATAGCAAATGATCTTCATTTTGTTTTACATTATTAATTGTTTGTGACATCTGTTGTGCGTAATCGTCATCTAAAAGACCGATTAATGAGTACAATGAGTAAATCGATTTTCTCTTACTGCGTTATTAGTGCTTATTACGAGCTGATCGACTAATTTTAATTCATTTAGCTGATGTTGATATTCTTGCACAATTTCCATTTGGGAGTTGTTATTTTTAATGTTTCTTGTTAATTGTTTCAGTGATTGGATCCCTTGCTCTATAGTCTTCATCGCTGCCCAATATGTTTTTAAGTTATAGTAAACAACCATTTTCCATTCACTACCTATTATCATCGCATTTCCCAGGTTTTCAAAGTAAACTCCAGCATTGTTGGTGAATTGTTGTATTTGAATTGGCTGGTGTAGACTGGTGCTTAATATAGGTGACATCATTGATGGTAACAGTAAGACCTTCAAGGTGGTTGCTGCATTTCCTTCCGTATTGTGTCGTTTTCTACGATGTTTTTCTTGGTTGTTGAACCTTCCAGGTTCATTTGAGGTGGTTGCTTGATCTACATGTATTGCTGGTTCTGTTTCCATTTGATTATCTGATCCATCATCGTCAGGTAGATTTGTTATTAAAGGGGCAAGATTATGTATTGCTCTACGATAAACGTCTTTATGTCTGCTACTCGAACCTTGCCGTCAGGTCTGTTTATAGTTTCGACAATTCTTCCCATCTGCTATTTTAGAGGAGGTTGGTTATCTTCCTTTACTATAACTAAAGTGCCAGGTAACAAATTTGGATATTCGTTTGCCCATTTAGCTCTTTTCTGTAAGAGATGTAAGTATTCCATGTACCAGCGTTTCCAGAATTATTCTCGAATTTGACTCACTAATCTTGATGCCAATGCCATTTTTGATTGTGTGCTGAACGGATCAGGAGCAGTCGTTAATGGTTCACCTATGATGAAATGTGTTGGTGTTAGTGGTGATAGATCATTAGAGTCTGAGAATGCTGCAGTTATTGGTCTTGAGTTTAGTATGGACTCGACTTCTGCTGTCACTGTGCACTCCTTCATATGTTAATGTTGCGGATGCAGTGCTTCGTAGTAGCAAATATTTTGTGGATCTAACAGCTGCGTCCCGTTGTTTGTTAATATCTCTTGCAATTTTTGTAATTGGTTTTTAGCTCAAACGAAATATTTTCCATTATCACAGAATATCTTCTGGCATTTGCCTTTTCTAGCTATAAACCTCTTCAGTGTTCCGATAAACCTTTCCATTGTCAAATCAGATACAACCTCTAAATGTGTTGCTTTTGTTGTGAAGCAACAAAATGCTGCTATGTATGTTTTCAAAGGTTTTTTGCCCCTTATTCTAAAATGTGTGTAAAATGGTCCACAGAAGTCAACTCCACAGTTATAAAATGGTCGTGTTTGTTGTAACCGAGAAGCAGGCAAATTGCCCATTATTTGGTTCATTAAACGAGGTCGTATTCTTGTACATCTAACACAGTTGGCAACGGTTGATCTTGCAAGGTCTCTACCTCTTAATATCCAATACTTTTGCCTTACTATGGAGTTCAGTGCTTAAGGGTCAGCATACAAATTCTCGTTATGAGCGTGGTTGTAAATTAATTTTGATACAAAATGGTATCTTGGGAGAAGTACTGGGTGCTTTGCGTCGAATGGTATATTGGTTTCTTCAATCCTTCCGCCCATACGCAGGAGTCCGTGATTATCTATGAATGGTGTCAAATCCAATAACTTACTAGTTGAAGCAACTTGGTTGGTTTTGATGCTTGGTTTCAAGACGTAGTGGTGAGGTAAAAAATTGTTGGAATATGCGATGTTTTCCCTTTTTACTTCCTCCATGTGATTTAATTTTAAATATTCTGCCTTCTTTATTAATTTGTATACTAAGAGGTGGCAAGCTGAGCATGAGGTAGTTCTAAGAGCTCCTGTAATACTGAGACAGATTAGTCTCTGTATTTTGTTGAGTCTATTTTGAACCGTTTTTTGATTTGTCTTTGGCCACCATATGGCTGAAGCATATGTGAGTATGGGTCTTATAATGGCCGTGTATGACCAATAAACTATTTTTGGTTTTAGTCAAAGAGTATGTTGCAGCTCCACAGGGCAAAGGTGGCTTTATGTATGTAGTTGTTTATTTGTTTGTTCCAAGTGAGTTTGCTGTCGAATATAACGAGTTTGGTGCAACAATGTGTTTGTAACTGTGTTAGGCATTGTGTCTATATCTACCTGATCTTGTTAAGATTATATGTAAGTGTATGAAATTTGAAAATTTAATAAGTATATGTATGTACCTAATAATTAGAAAATGATTACCTATACATATGATAACTTTAAAAAAATCTGAATAGTAAAATTTTGATAATTTTAATACATTTTTACTTTATTTTTAACCAAAAAATTCTAAACAAAAAGAGACCTTCTGTGAAATTTGACTTGATACTTCGAAAAAATTAATACGCTTTTATTATTTTCATAAATTCTTAATTTTTTTGAAAAATTCTAAAAAAAAATTTTTTTTTTTAAATTGCAAATATCACATATTTCCTATTAACTTGTTGCAAATATTTTTAAAAAACTAAATTTATTTGAAAAAACGCTATTGTGTGGAAAAATATTGCATTTTTAAAAAATTATATTTATAAATAGTTTAGGTTAAACTTGGCAGCCATTTTTCTTACTCTTACAATAGAAAATTAAAAAGGCTGGACAAAATATTCCCAAAAAATACATCGTTACTTTTTTGCGTCAACCGAAATGTCCAATTGGAAATAATTCCTCCTCTGTTATCCAATATGTTTCTAAATTGACACAGTTACATTTTTGCTTCAACCAAAATATTTAGAAACTTTTTGTGAATACTTACTTTTTAGTCACTTTTCCCAACACGAAACTGTATTTAGTAACAACAAACGTAATTGTGTCATATGGAAACATACAGTGCTGTTACATTTTGGAAACGGGTCTTACAAAGAAATTTTTCCTAAAATGAAACTGTGTTGGTATCAACAAACGCAACTGTGTCATAATAGAAACATAAATGATATTGCTTATTCGAAACAATGCCCAGAATAGAATTTTTTCCTAAATAGAAACATATAAAGGAATATTCACGTCATTGCGTTACTGAATGTGTTAATATGGCAAATATGACCATTTACACCCAGTTTCGTCAAAGTTACGAATAATTTTATAACCACAACGTAACAAGAAAGTTGTGGCGTGAAAAATGTGACTCAAGTAACTAATTGTCGCAAAAAGCTAGTTGTGTGGCCTTATGTATGGAGTTGTCTATTTGTTTGTTCTAAGTGATTTTGCTGTCGAGTGTAACTCTTAGATATTTAACTTCACTTGAGAAATTTATCTGCGTACCTTTCAAAGAAGGTTCCTTTATGTTGGTTTTCCTTCTTTTTGTAAAAGGCACGATGGTCGTATGGTGTGGGTTAATAGAAAGTCCTTCAGCAAGACACCAGTTGTTAATAAAGGTTAAGGCGTGTTGTAGTTGCATGGAGATAATTTCCCCATCTATGCCTCTAGTTATTACCATTAGGTCATCTGCGTAACCTTGTGCTTCGAATCCTAGAGAATTAAGCTTGTATAGAAGGTCATCAATGACTATAGACCATAATAAAGGTCATAAGACCCCTCCCTGAGGGCAGCCTTTTATGGCTTTAACCGTCATTGATTTGTTTCCTATGGTAGCTTCAATTTCTCTTTGATGTAGCATTGCCTTGATCCAGTTAATTGTTGGGAGTTCACACCCTTTGGGTAGGGTAGCCCTCTCAATAGAATCGAATGAGGTGTTGTCGAAAGCTCCCTCAATATCAATAAATGCACCTAGCGCTATCTCTCTTGTATCCATAGTTTTGTTCAGCTTGTAAACTATACTATGGAGAGCAGTTAAAGTTGATTTACCTGCTTGATATGCGAGTTGATTGACATTTAGAGGCTTTTTTGCAAGTATGCTGTCTCTAATATGCTGATCAATTATTTTCTCCATTGTCTTGAGTAGAAAAAACGATAGACTTATTCGTCTATATGACTTTGGCTGGGCATCATGTCTTTTGCCTGCTTTGGGTATGAAGATTACTTTCGTTTTTCTCCACAGTTTGGGAATATAATCTAGCCTAAAGCTTGCTTTAAACAGGTTCGCTAGGTTCGAAGAGATCCGTTCAGCCCCCTTTTGTAAGAGTGCTGAGTAGATTCCATCTCCCCCTGGTGCTTTGTATGGTTTGAAGCTATTTATCGCCCATAAGATTTTTTCTGTTGTAAAAATTTTGTTAGCTAGACTATGAGTTCTATTTGAAACCCTTTTGTATGTGTTTCTTGTAGAACAATCTTGCTCTTTTGGTTTGTTGAGCCTGGAAAGTGTGTACTTAGTAATAGTTCTAAGGTTTCTTCCTGGTTTAGAGTATATTCCCCGTTAGGTTTTTCTAGTAAACCTATTCCGTTGGAGTGTACTTTTGAGAGAACTTTGTGAAGTCTTGCTGTTTGAGGTAACTCTGTAACACTCTCACAGAAGCTTCTAAAAATTTTCCTTTGGATTTCCTTAATTCTTTGTTCTATGTCGTTAAAGCTTTTTTGTACTCAGACCACTCTCCAGTACGTTTAGCTTTATTGAATAGTCTTCCGATTGAAGACTTTAATCTGCTTAGCTCCCGATTCCACCAGGGAACATCTCTTGCGATCTGCTTTGCAGAGATTGTTGTAGTCTAGTCGCTGCTAGATCTAGTTCAGCCCTGGTATCTATTATATGCTCCTAATCTATGCGATATCTCAGGAGTTCATCATAGAAAGTCCAGTTAGTACATTTAAGGTTTTGGTTGAATTGGATGTGTGAAACTTTGGCTTTTATGTCAAATCTTATATGCATATGATCTGACATAGAAGTTTCATCAGACACATGCCAATCTATAATTTTATCACAAATACTTGGTGTAGACAAATTTAGGTCAAGGATTTCCTGCCTAATGATATTTCTAAAGGTGGGTTTATTGCCTACGTTATTAACTATAATATTGTTACAATTAATGTATTCTAGAAGGCACTCACCTCTTTTGTTGGTGTCTGAGCTTTCCCATAAGACATGATGAGCATTCGGATCACAGCTCAGAATCAGCTGAGTGTTGTTCTCCTTACAGTACCGCACTAGTTTCTGTGTTGACCTAGGTGGAGGTTCTGCTTCTGTGATATCGAAGTAAGCGGAGGCTATTATAGCCTTTTGCTTACCCGACTGTGTGGGCACCTCCAACAGTACTGCAACCAGGTCTTGTGAGATAAATTCTAGAATTGGAGAAATGTTTATTGTGTTTTTTATTAACAAGGCTGTTCTGGGCCTGTTAAATTTATTATCGTAAATTATCTTACAATTTGGTATGTTGAGTCCTTCGATTTGTCCTCGCAATGTCCATGGTTCTTGTATTAGTCCGATGTCCATGTTGTCCTTGATAAACCTTCGGCAAAGCACATCTGATGCAGCTTTGGAATGGTGAAGGTTTATCTGTAGGCATTTTATGTTGGTATACATTTAAGGCTTGACCTGACTTGAGTTGGGACTTTCGTCCTTTGCTCGTTTCTTGGGTTTACCTTTGTGTTTACCATTCTTTTGGCTGCTATTTTGGCCTTTCTCGTAGAAGCTTTGGAGGTCGAGGCTGCTGGTTCGATGAGGACTTTCGTGCCCTCACTTTCTTCCAGCTTTCTCTTTCCTTCTTCACCTCTACGACGAAGTCTGACTTCTCCGAATTTAAAGTTAACTTTGAAGTCATTCTTCTTCTTTTGGTTTTGTTTGGTTGTTTTTATGTTCGATTATCCTTTTCAGAATCTGCTCTTGAATGGCACTTATTTTCTCAGTTGTCAGAAGAGCTTCTGAAAAGGATTTCGACAAAATACCAATTTGTATGCTTTCTACAGCTTGCTTAAAGCTTACTGTAGAAGGCATGTCTTTATCTTTATGCTGAGAGATAGTCTCGACCTCCTGAGGTTGTTTGACTTTTTTAGAGAAGTTGAGTCGTCAGAGCCGCCTCTCTTGATACTATCTCCCATTTTTCCTGGAAGAGGTTGAAGAGCCTGCAAACGTGCCTCGTCAACGCCTAGGCCTTGTTGCAGTAGTCTCTTCATTCTTTTCCTACCAGCTCTTCTGAGTTTTATCCTCTTATCAGAGTCTTTCAGCTTCAACTTCTGTAATGAAGTTTCAACTTCATCCTTTTTATTTTGGATGGTTTCAGCTTTGCTATCTAGTGACAATGATACGTTTGTTATTGTGTCATTGTCACTGTCATTAGAGTCGCTCAAGCTATCTAAGCTTTTAGCTTCTCTTATGACCTTGTCAACCATAGGAACTGCTGCCTTGGTTGAAGTTTGAGAAGTTGATGCTTTTAGAGGTGCATCACCCTCGTTTTGTTTGTTTTTTTCGGTAGTTTCCATAAGTGGTCCCACGAGTATTAGGGAAAAGAACGGTCACCCAAGGCAGAGCCCGTGTACCTTGAGAAGGCTTTGTTAAAACTGGAGGTCGCCTGGTATCCAGAGTTCGCATATTAGCGACTAGGCTCTCCCCTAGCCACGCATCCCTGGGCATATGCTGTTCCATTCTTCTATTGGATGCCCAGGCTACTGTTGGCCAGATCTTCAGCAGAGACATGACCATACTGAAGATTTGTTACCAGTGGCACCACGAGGAGGTCGTAGCCGGACTTCCGACAATTCAATAGTTACGGCATGCTCCATCGGTCTTGTACGACTTCGCGTGTTTATTCCTCTATTGAAAGGTCAGCAGCCACCTAAAACAACAACTCTGAAGCTGAAGCTGCCCCTACCAGATTATTACGATCTAGACATCGAGTTTAGTCTAGTCGATTAAGACTATAAAGGTAAACTCAATTTACTTTAAAAAGTATTGTAATTCTGACTGCGACCTGGATGGTACTTTCAAAACAAAATTAAACTTGTCTCACAATTAGATTTTAAAATTGATAATTTTTGTGGAATTGTCTAGTTTCACATTATTGAATTTTGTATTATTTTTTTATGAAATTAAATAAATCAAAATAGAAATACATTGTTCCAAAATTGGCGCCCGAGCAGAAACTTGAAAACAAAAAAATTTTTTTTGGTTAATAAAGTTTTGTGTACGAGTATGCATAAGATAAATATAAAAATAATTTAATGCATCTCTAAAATTATATTGAAAAAATATATTATAAAATTTAAAAAGCATTGTTTGTGAAGTTTTGAAAAAAAATATATATACAGTAACGCATAAGTAGAAATAGGATTATTTAATAAAAAAAAAATTAATGCCTGGAAATTCTAATTAAAAATCGACTCCTAAGAAAGATTTACAAACAGGAAAAGGTACCAAAAGTCGAACAACTACAAAGCACACTACGATCTCAACAGGAAATGAGAAAGGAAGTTTTAGTAAATGCACAGCTCGAAATGCAGGAGAGAAAAGCACTGACAGTTTGAAAGAATTTTTAACAAAAACTTCGATATATAAGGAAATTGAAAGAATTTCTGACACTGACGCTCCTAAAGAATTGCCTCTTTTGCTTCAAGGATTTGCAAATACTTGGTGGCAAGGAATAAAGGATTCGGTAGAAACCTGGGATGAGGTTAAAGATTTGTTAAAAAAAAACTTTTGCACCCGTGAAACTAGCATACAGAATTTATATTAAATTGTTCGAGAAAAAGCAAGGTGATAAAATTTCAACAGACACTTTTATTTGTGGAAAACGCTCACTGTTATCCCAATTTAAGACCGGACGGCATACTGAAGAACAAATGCTCGATTTTGTTTATGGATTATTTAATATTAATATAAGAAAACATGTGCAAGAGATAACATAAAATCTTTTTAAGAACTGTTAGATAAAGCAAGAGATGTTGAAAATACAATGCATGAAATTAAAGAGAAAAATAAGGAAGATAAAGCCGATAAAGACAAAGGTTGTGTACCAAAACGAGTACGTTGTAGATATTGCAGATATTATAGGCACGTAGAAAATGAATGTAAGACCAAAAAAAGGATCAAGAGAAAAAACAGAAAATGGAACAACCAGTTCAACAACAACAACAAAAGCTAGAATCCAACAAAATATTTTATTATAGCTGTGGTGCACCCGTTTACATTAGAAGCAATTGTCTAAATTGTTCCAAAGGTAAATACAACAGTCCATCGAATGTTGGTTTTTATGCAATAAAAACATCAATAATTGTGTTTGTGAACCACTATCACGTAAACTTTTTGTTCACTTTTTCTTGTAATAACGACATATTTCTTTTTCTTTCTTCAATATTTCGTTTTAGTGCTTTTTTGATTTTTATTGTTATCTTCTAACCAATATTTATATAATTTTTAGTAGAATGAGTAGAAGACAGGTTATTAAGGAACTACATAAATCAGCTCGTAGAAATTTCAAACGACGTCATGTAACCATCAGAGCAATAGATGATTTGTGGCAAGCAGATCTAGTAGATATGGGTGCTTATGCAGTTAAAAATAGAGGATTTCGTTTCCTTTTGACAGTAATTGATACTTTCTCCAAGTACGCATGGGCATTTCAGATTAAAAAAAAAGTGGAGAAGTTACTAAAGTAATGCAATCTTTTTTAAACACAAATCGTATTCCAAGAAATTTTGATGATATTCTCCTGAGTATCGATTATATTTTTGATCTGAATTTTATCAGCTTTTCTTGAAAATAAAAATATAATAATTACAACAAAAATTAATACTATTATGATAATACTTATATAAGATATATTATGTTTTACATAGCTTGTAAATTTTATTTCTCCGATTTATTTCTTATTTTTTATTTGTCCTAAATGTAATTCTTCTAAATTTATGGTAAAAATAATATTTTCAGGCTTAATATATAATGGTAATAAAAGATTCTGTTGAAAATAATACTTTTTATTTTTGTAAACTGTACCATTTTTATTTCGCAGTTTGTGAATGTTATTAAATTATTTTGTATTTTATGGTTTAAAATGTGTTTGTTAGATTTGTCTTGAATACATTTAAGTACACAAGTAAGCAATTTTAGCATTGATAATTGCATTCTTACTTTATGCAAGTAAGCAATTTATCAATAAAGTATTTTATTGATAATAATTGTAAATATCTAGTCAAAAGAAAATTAAAATTAATGCATTATAACGGAAATGAATATATAAGGATGTTTACATTAAAGTTAAAATATCATGCAATTTAGAGTTAGAGTATGTGACAATATATCTGTAGTGAGAATACAAACAATTCATAATGTTAAATGTTGATACGATAAATAAAAAAACTAATTACCTACATATATGTAGATATTTATACGTATAATAAAAATAAAAAATAATATGTATTTTATAATTTGAAAACAAAAGATTTTTTTTTTCAAAGCAAAGATTTATTTTTGTTCAAAACGAAAAAGAAATTCAAAAGCGTAAATTAAATTAATTCATTATATAAACGAAAATTTATAACAAAAATGTGGCAAAGCATGATCAAAGTAATCATAATGTACGACGTCATAAAATACTCTCAACAAATTAATGACGTTTTGAATATTTTTGATCATATAGTAAACTAAATATTGAAAATTTATCAACATGTTGCCACCTGATATCAGGTGTGTAGTAAAAATTAAATGCTGACATAAGGATATATGATAATTGTTTATCTTTGTAGATACTATATGGTTTTGCAGTCATTTTCATATTCATTAATTTTCTGAACTCTTCTACTTTCTGATAAGATTCAGCTAAAAAATCCCATACCTGTTTTGATGTTGTGAAATCCTTCACAATAGCAATTTGAGCAGGTTCCATTGCAATAAGCAACTCACTTCTTGCGTCTTGATCCTTTTCTTTTCAGATGGCTATTTTGTCATTTTCAGTTGGTTTCTTTTCCATACCATTGATATATTTCAATAAACGTGCTTTATGTAAAATACACTCCATTTGAGCTTTCCAGGTACTGTAATTTTCACCATTAAACAATGGTATTCTACCAGCCATTGAAATTGAAGAAGCCAGTTTGATTTTTACTACACAATATTACACCAAAAAAAAAAAAATAATATTTCACATATATTCTCCAATTGATTCCGCTAAACCTGGGCCCATAATTTGATAAAATTAATGACCGAAATTTAGGATGATTTTAGAAATTAAAATAAACACAACGTTTCAAGAAACACACTTTAATAATACATTTAAAAGAAGAGAAAGAAGAAGGATAATTACAAAACGTCAAAATTATATGAATCAGTTCTGACAACATAAAAATAAGAAATACATTCATAACAATGTTGCCGCACATACTTTTTCCTTTTAATATACATAATTATATGTCCATTCCTTCTAGTTATTTATTTATTGAGAGAGCAATCCAAAGTACCAGATTTTAAATTTAATATAGAGAATTATTGAAGTTTTTCCTAAATTATGTTTTACTATGTTTGATGAAAATTTACTATGAAAATTATTATTTCTTAGAGTAAATAGCCCAGCTGTAATTTTTATAAAATTTTCCTTTGCTGACGTTGAGAAATAATAATAGCAGACGAAAAGGTAATTCTTTTGCGATATTTCTGTACAAATATTCCCAAAAACTTCTTATTTCAGTTGAATGAGAGCAACGATCAGGGCGGTCAGTGGCCGAATCGGTAAGATGCTGGTTTGCGATGCTGAAGGTCTTGAGATCGAAACCACCTAAGTTCACTCAGCTTTAAATGCGTACCAACTCATTTCAGTTGGGTATAAGTGCTCGGTACTGAAATAGTTTGTTGGCTCTGTTTACTGACCATAAGCAAGCAAGCACAACTATACAAATATCAGTCCAGCCCTGTCACACAAATAAAATTTGTTCTTTACCAACGAATTTAGTGGTTCGCATTCCACTTTAAAAATGTGGGTGCAGGTATCACAGAAAAGTGAACTAGAAAACTCTTTAAGGTGACATAAGTAGGCTCTGGCTAAATTTGAGCTATAGCTCCATCGAAGAAGAAGAAGAAGACCAACGATCTAAAAAACAAGATGGTGCGAAGATGTCAAAATGCAACTATCTAATACTTTTTTATGTCAAGACTTATGTCTCGACATAGAATATGTCTCATATAGACCGCTTATGTCTACTTAAGTCCTAATACTAAACATAGATGACATCAGCAAACAAAATGGATATTTTAGATGTTTTGTGTGTGGGTGAGTGTTGTGAATGTGGAATATTTTTAAAAATAAAAATTACTATTTAAATTTTTGTAATCATCACCATTATTCCACATAAGGTAATACAATAAATGCTCCTCTATATCGAAAAATCCTCTTTTCTGTAGTAAAAAAGGATTGACCCACACCTTTATTTTTTTCCGATAATTCACCACGAAATCGCTACAATAAATGAAATTTCAAGACATGAAAAAAATGGAAAGACATAAGTCTTGTGAAGAAGGCGTTTGAAAAACAGGAAGGAGCGAACATGTTAAAATTGAGAGGAAACTTCAAAAATTTAGTTTTTTAATGGTTACCTAATATTAGGTCAGTTCCTGAACCTTAAGAATTTTAAAGAAAATTACAGAATTGGTGTTTTCGTACAAATTTTTCTGTAAGATTTGTAATCACGTAACCATTTCCCTTCTTTAAAAAAGTTAAAATTTTGCAGCTGCATTTTTCTTACTTTTTGCTTCTTCTTTCTTTCATTAAAATTATTAAATTTGAATTGTCAGTGTTGTTGAAAAAAGTTGTCATTAGTGTGAAGAGAAAAAAGTGGAAAGATATTCGATTAATAATAATTATAGGGATATTAAATAATAAATTTTAAAAAAAATTTTAAATATTACAAAATAGGTATGTATATAGTTTCTATTTATGTTGTTCCCATAACTGATTGCAAACTAAATTTCTCATAACTTTTACTGCTGAACTGTTCATTTCTCGCTCTTCTCTATTTAGAATTTCCTAATCCATATCATTTTCTTTCTCAAAATCGAAATCCGCTTCATCAACATATTTAAAAATTTTCGCTTTCTTCTTTCACTTTAATAAATAGAATAAATTTACATACATATAAGTATAAAGTATATAAAGTATGTACCTATGTATGTATAATAATATAATTATGAATTATTCCTGTTTCACTTTTAAAATTCTTTATTCAATTAAGCAACTATGGATGTCATTATTCGATTTGAAATAAAAAAAAAGCATGAATAAAAAAGTTATATTGAAATAGATTATTTCAAGAAATCAATCATTTTAAAAACAATTTTGTTTGAATTTGTGGAATTTTTCAAACATTCGGTTTGTATATACAAGTTAACACAAGCACAAAATCAAACCAATTCTTGCAGCATACTCAAATTCAAAAGTCTAATTCAACACGCGTATCCGGTGTTACACAATTTTCCTATCAATCTTTCTTCACAGAACAAATCAAATATTATTTTCTGATGATTTAATCAATTTTATTGTAAAAATTAAAATATAAAGAATTAATATTAAAAGTATTTCTTTTTTGATGATTAAATCAATTTTACTGTAAAAATTAAAATATAAAGAATTAATATTAAAAGTATTTCTTTTTGATGATTAATTTAATTTTATTGTATAAATTAAAATATAGAAAATTAACAATAAAAATATTTTTTTTTAACGACCTAAGTAATTTTATTATAACAAAGAACAATTATTGAAAATGCTAAATTAAGAAGTTATAAACAATTTATTATTGTAATCAAGTTGTAATTAAAATTAAGTGAAAAATGTAAATTTAGTCTTAAGCTGGATTTGAAATAAAGAATCAAGTGTTCTTCTTTTTCTCAAAAATACTTAAAAAAATATTTTTAACTTGAAAATAATTTTAACTGGCGCCCGAACAGGGACCCTGTCGTTAAAGTTTTATAAATTTCGTGTTATAAAGTGCAAGCTGTGAAACAGTTCTGTTGAACAAAAGTTTTTTTCGAAAAAAAAAAGGAAAGAGAGAAAAAAGTGTCCGAAGAAAAAAAAAACAATAATTAGTGAGACAATTGGTTTAATTAAGGTCTCATTATCATTAAAAAAAACTATAGTGACTAAATTGTAGTTGCAAATCTGTGTGTAGTGCTGTGAAGGAGACACGTAGCATTAGTAGGTCGTCTGCAACAATCAACGCTTACGTGCTAAACAGGAAAATTACGGCTCTTCCGCATCACCCAGAAGACAAGCAACCGGTCCACATTAAGGAAATTCATAAAGGATAAGAAGTTACACGATTCTCAAAAATAGGACAACATTTCATACCATGAAGGTCCTCTTAATTTTAATATCAGTAAAATCTAATTAAATAAAAAATAGTGAATTTCAAAAACACACATTTTAAAAGAAAAATTCCATTTAATAAATAATAAAAGAAAAAGTAAAATCATTTGGTTATAATTAAATAAGTAAATAATATCAAATAATATTAAATAGAATTTTTGAGAATTTTTCAATTAAAATTATCAAGTTACGTTAATACAAGAGAAGTTGAAAAAATTTGTTTTTTATATAAAAAATAAGTGAAAATAAAAAATACCTTTTTATGAAATTTAAAACTCGTGATTAAAAAATTCTCCAACTAAGAAAATTTGTAATTGTACCCTAATACTTTTCAATTTTAATAATAAATTATTTTTTTTTGCTAGCTAAATGCGTTAAGTTATATTTACTCTCTTTAATAAGAGCTCAAAATTGTATGTATTTTTTTTAACAGATTAACGATTAAAAATTGTAATTGAATAAACAATAATAAAATTTTTTTTTTTTTTTTAAAAAAAAGGGGGTGAATAAAATTGTAATCAACATTTTTTTTTAGGTCTAAATTTTTAGGAGAAAACTTTTAATTTTTTGTAACTTATAAATAAAGTAACAGTAAAATATTTTTTTTTCAATTACTTCCTTTGTAAGATTCGCAAAACAATAAATTTTTCTAAAACTTTTATTAGACCCTCGTACATGGAGATAAAGTTCCGAATAAATTTTTAGAAAAAAAACCTCTGTGAAGAAAAATTGAAAGTTGATCGACTGAAATAGTTTTAAATAAATATCGCGATTTAAAAAAAAAAAAAAAAAAAAAAAACGAGTGTTATTTGAGTGTGCAATAAAATTAAGGTAGCCATGGAGCAAATACAAGACGGTATAAAACAACTTACTGAGGCAGTTAATGCTCAGATAGAATTAAACAAAAGGTTAGAATTTAGAATTCAACAATTGGAAAATAAACCAACGGTAACAAATGAATTAACGCTAAAAACTCCTCAAACAGAACAAGATTTAAAGGAAATCAGTAAATTACCTGACTGGGTAAAAGAACTGCAAGTTTCCGACGGTGACCCAACCCACTACGTCTCTTGGGTGCACAATGTAGAAAGTATCCTAAAAGATTTTGAAATCGTACGAGATAAACCTATTTATAGGGCAATATTACAGAGCATAAGACAAAAAATTCAGGGGAAGGGCAGACACGGCACTTATTTCCTATAAAATTTTTGGTGATAATTGGATGGCAATAAAAAAATGTTTATCGCTTCACTATGCCGATAAAAGAAATCTGAGAACCCTAGAGTACCAATTGAGTAATATTACACAAAAGAACATGAGTTTGAACGAGTTCTACGCCACGGTGAATCATCAATTCTCACTCATCGTGAATAAAATTAAAACTGAAGATTCTAGCTCAGAAACCATTAATGTACTCGTCGAAACATATTGTAACAGAGCTTTGGATGTTTTTATCAGGGGACTGAATGGTGAAATTTCCAAAATGCTTATGATACAGCGACCCCAAACTCTTCCAGAAGCCTATGCATCTTGTTTAGAGATTCAAAATTTGAATTTTAGAAACCTTTCGATACATAAAAAAAGCCTCAATAATACCGTAACCACTCCAATCAATCAGATGTCCTCAATTGAAAGCTTACAAACATATTCAAACAAACCTTTTAACCAATTACCGTTGCAACATAAAAATGTAGCTTATAATATTCAACATCAGCAAAATATTAGACCACCACCCAAACCTTCTCAACCCGAACCACCCACACCAATGGATATAGATCGTTTCATACAAACAAAAATGGTAAATTACATGAACCGTCCAGCATACCATGGTAATAACACAGGAATCAAAAGAGAAGGTGATTCAAATGATTACACCCGTAAGCAACTGTAACATACGAGTATAGATATAAAAATTACAAATCACACAAAATTCATGATTCATAAAAATAAATTAACCCAAATAAATTCATATAAATAAATATGACACAATAAAAACATAAGCAAAATTATTAAGTAATTTCTAAGTGCATTCACCTATGGTTAAGAATCACATGCGATAATTCTAAAAAAGGATCATATTACAAGTAAACAAAAGCTATGAAAGAAACTTAAAATAATGTAGCAAAGCAAAATAATTCTTTAACCATGAGTGACATTGTTTTCATATGATAATTTGATGACTAGATTAGATTAGATTATAAGGGGCTATTATTGCACTTCGACCAATAGAGATCTTTTGTACCGCCCGTGCTTCTTATAAATCTAGGCTTTTGATAAATCCTAGGATTCTATTAGAAGGTGCGCACCAGATTTCCTCAGGTTTGAGAAAAGGCTGATGCATGTAGCACATTCTTTTGGAGGCCAATGCTTCGCATTCACACAGAATGTGTTTTGAGGTTTCCTTGTCCTCCTTGCAGAATCTGCATTTGTCATCCTCTTGTAGACCTATCCTGTTTAGATGGTAATTTAGTGGACAGTGTCCGGTAAGGAGACCTGTGATGGTCCTTAGCTCCTTTCTATTGAGGTTGAGTTGTATATTTCCAGGAGTTTCTTTCCATCGGGAGATGCATTTTGCCATTTCCCTTTTTTTTGTATTGTTTTTTGTGTGGCTCCTAGGCAGACCGCAGAAGGGTTCTGATCCAAGGAAATTAGAGTCGGCACCTTTTTTCGCTAGGGAGTCTGCCAACTCATTTCCTTTGAAGCCTTCGTGTCCTGGGATCCACATTAGGTATACTTTGTTTGTCCTAGCTAGTGTTTTAACAGTTTTTAGGCATTCTAAAACCAGTCCAGACACAATTTTGTGTGAGTTTATGGCTTTAAGTGCTGCCTGGCTGTCTGAAATTATGTAAACTGTGGCTTTATTGAAGCTTTTCTTTAGGCACTCAGTAGCACACATGTCAATAGCAAAAATTTCAGCTTGAAAAACTGACTTTTCCCAGGGATTTGTATAGGCTCCTTTTTGGACCTACTACCCCTGCTCCAACCTCTAGTTCACTTTTTGAATCATCTGTGTACCACACAGAGGCACCTCTATCGAAGGTTATTTTGTTATTGCGCCAAGATTGTCGATCTGGAAACAGCACTTTGAACGGCTTTTCAAAGTTATAAACTGCTTCTATTTCGTCAGTCACTTGACTGATTTGATGATTCTTAAATTCTTCAAAAATTTTAAGATTATCAATTTGTATATTAAGAGGTGGCAAGTTGAGCATGGCTTCCAATGCTGCCGTTGAGGTGGTTTTAAGAGCTCCTGTAATACTAAGACAGGCTAGTCTTTGTATTTTGTTGAGTCTATTCTATACTGTTTTTTGCTTTGTCTTTGGCCACCATATGCCTGATGCATATGTTACCATGCGTCTTATGATGGCTGTATAAGACCAATATACCATTTTTGGTCTTAGTCCCCAAGTTTTGCCAAAGAGTCTGTTACAATTCCATAAAGCTAAGGTGGCTTTTTGTATGGAACTATTAATATGTTTCTTCCAAGTAAGTTTGCTATCCAGGATTACTCCTAGATATTTGGTTCCACTCGAAAAATGAATTTGTGTTCCTTTAAGTGAAGGTTTCTTCAGGTTGAGTTTCCTTCTTCTTGTGAAAGGAACTATAACTGTTTTTTGAGGATTGATGGATAATCCTTCCTTACAGCACCAGTTGTTAATATGAATTAATGCTTGTTGTAGTTGCATGGAGATTGTTTCATCGTCCATGCCTTTAGCCATCACCACCAGGTCATCTGCATATCCCTGTGCTTCAAATCCTAGAGAGTTGAGCTCGTATAGTAGATCGTCAATGACTATAGACTATAGCAAAGGTGATAGTACCCCACCTTGAGGGCATCCTTTGATGGCTTTAACAGTCACTGATATATCTCCCAACGTAGCTTCAATTTCTCTTTGATTTAGTATAGCTTTTATCCATTTTGTTGTTAAAGGTTCGCAACCTTTATTTTTTGTTGCTCTTTCAATTGATGTGAACGAGGTATTATCAAATGCTCCCTCGATATCTATGAATGTGCTTAGCGCAATCTGTTTTGTATCCATAGTCTTGTTCAGCTTGTGAATTAAACTATGGAGAGCAGTAAGTGTTGATTTTCCTGCTTGATAAGCATGTTGATTAGCATTCAGAGGCTTTTTAATTAGTACGCTATCTCTAATATGCTGATCAACTATTTTCTCCATTGTTTTGAGGAGAAAAGAGCTTAGACTAATTGGTCTGTAAGACTTTGGTTGGGCATCTGGTTTTCTGCCCGCCTTAGGTATAAAAATGACCTTCGTCTTCCTCCATGGTTTGGGAATGTGTCCCAATCTGAAGCTTGCTTTGAATAGTTTTTCCAGGTTTGAGATGATCTGCTTAGCCCCTTTTTGCAGGAGCACTGGATATATACCATCACCTCCTGGTGCTTTGTATGGTTTAAAGTAATTTAGAGCCCATAATATTTTTTCCTTCGTAAATATTTTGCTAGCAAGACTATATTCTCTGCCCGAGACTATGGTGTGAGTCTCTTGCAAAGTAAGATCGCTTTCTAGTTTTGTTGAACCAGGAAAGTGTGTTCTTAGGTTCTAAGGTTTCCTCCTGATCCAGAGCGTATTCCCCATTAGGTTTTTCTAATAACCCTATTCCATTGGAGTGTACTTTTGAAAGAATCCTGTGAAGTCTTGCTGTTTGAGGTAGTTCTGTTACACTCTCACAGAAGCTTCTCCAGGTGTTTCTTTTTGATTTCCTCAGTGTTTTATTGTATTCTGTTAAGGCCTTTTTGTACTCAGCCCAATCACCAGTACGTTTTGCCTTATTAAATAACCTTCTTGTCAAAGATCTTAATTTACTTAGCTCCTGATTCCACCAAGGAACGTCTCTATTGATCCGTTTTGGTTTCATCGGGAAGCTTTCGTTAAAAGAGCTTACTAGAGACTGTTGTAATTTAGCTGCTGCTATATCCAGTTCATCTCTGGTGTCTATTGAGTTCTCTTGATCTATACGAGAGCTCAAGAGTTCTACATAGAGTGCCCAATTGGCACATCTGGGGTTTTGATTGTATTTATTGCGCGAGATATCGGCTTTTATGTCAAATCTTATATGCATATGATCTGACATAGAAGTTTCGCTCGATACATGCCAATCAATAATTTTTTCACTAATAATTGGTGTAGATTAAGGTCAACTACTTCCTGCCTATTAATGTTTCTGAATGTGGGATTATTGCCTATATTATTTACTATAATACTATTACTATTAATAAACTCTAAAAGGCACTCACCTCTTTTGTTAATGTCCGAGCTTCCCCATATTATGTGGTGCGCATTAGCATCGCAGCCCAGAACCAGTTTGTTTGTCTTCTTGCAGTACTGTACCAGTTTTTGTGTTGAGCAAGGTGGAGGTTCAGCTATTGTGATGTCGAGTAAGCTGAGGCTATTACAACCTTTTGCTTCCCCGACTGCGTTGGCACCTCCGCCAGTACTGCTACCAGATCTTGTGTTATAAATTCTGGAATTGGAGAAAAGTTAAGTGTGTTTTTCACTAACAAGGCTGTTCTAGGCCTTTTACATTTGTTATCATAGATAAGCTTACAATTCTGTTTATAAAGTCCTTTTATTTGTCCCTTTAATGTCCATGGTTCTTGTATTAGCCCCACGTCCATGTTGTCTTTAATAAACCTTCGGCAAAGCACATCTGTGGCTGCTTTGCAGTGGTGAAGGTTTATTTGTATGAATTTAATTTTTTAATCATCTAGGTAGACTTTTGGTTGGTGCTAGGACCTTCGCCCTTTGTCCCTGGGTTTACCTAGATGTTTTAAGTGAGGCTTAGCTCTTTTCTTTTTTGTTATTGGAGCGCTCGACGTTGAAGGAATCGGTTCAGAGAGAACCTTATTGTCCTCTCCTTCTGCCGATTTTTTCTTTCCGCTTTCGCCCCTTCGTCTGAGCTTCAACTCACCAAATTTGAGGCTTACCTTGAATTGATTTTCTTTCAAGGAAGCTAAAGATCTGTGATCTATTTACAGAGTGAAAAATGCGGACGTTTTATCATTGGATCTTCTAATGATTCTCCAATCATCCACGTTATACTCATTCTGCCCTTTGATGAGTCCCATGATGTCCTCATTCTTATCCTTAGCACTGTTGGGGAAGTGTTCAACTAGTATTTGTGATCGAGGAATTCCTCCACCACAACCAGCTCTGCTCCTTCCCATGGCTTCAAGTCATTTATTGATTCTTGAAGCCATTTCTTTGTGCTGTCGTTGGCACATCTGATTACTAGCCATCTTGGCTTAAAAGTTGCTCCAAGGAACTTAGGCTTCGTAGCACTGTCCTTGTGCACTATTATCCTTTTCAGAATCTGCTCTTGAATGGAGCTCATTTGTTCCGTAGTCAAGAGTGAGTCTGGAAAGGACTTAGCCAGAATGCCCACTTGTATGCTTTCAACGACTTGTCGTTGAAGGCATAGTTTGTGTTGTTGAAGGAGAGGAGATTGTCTTCTCCTTCTGAGGTTGCTTGGCTTTTTTAGCGCTGGAATCCTCAGAAGGTGAGTCGTTTGAACGTCCTTTCTTAAGATTTTCTTCTCTTTTTTGTGTTAAAGGTTGAAGAGCCTGCAACCGTGCTTCATCAATACCTAATCCCTGTTGCAGGAGTTTCTTCAACCTTTTCCTTCCAGCTCCACTGAGTTTGATCCTCTTGTCGGAGTCTTTGAGTTTTAGCTTCTCTAAAGAAGGTTTAACTTCAGCCTCCAAACTTAGGCTCGACTCAGCTTCGCTGTCTAGTAATAATGACGCATTTGTGATTGTGTCATCACTAATGTCATAAGAGTCACTTAAGCTCTCATAGCTTTCGTTTTCTCTCATGACATTGTCAACAAGAGGAACATTTCCCTCTGTTGAAGGTGTTGTGGTTGATGCTTTTGGAGGCGCATCTTCCTCTTTTTTTTATTTTTGTTTTTTGTGTCCATAAATGATCCCACGAGTATTAGGGAAATAAACAGTCACCCAAGGCAGAGCCCTTGTACCTTGAGAAGGCTTTTGTTAAAACTGGAGGTCGCCTGGTATCCAGAGTTCGCATATTAGCGACTAGGCTCTCCCCTAGCCAAGCATCCCTGGGCATATGCTGTTCCATTCTTCTATTGGATGCCCAGGCTACTGTTGGCCAGATCTTCAGCAGAGACATGACCGTACTGAAGATCTGTTACCAGTGGCACCACGAGGAGGTCGTAGCCGGACTTCCGACAATTCAATAGTTACGGCATGCTCCATCAGTCTTGTACGATTTCGCATGTTGATCCCCCTACTGAAAGGTCAGCAGCCACCAATTTGATGACTAAGGTATGCTATGCAATTGAATACAATGAAAGTATACAATATGTGAATATCAATGAAAGTAAAAGAGAAATTGAATTATGTATGAAGTATATATAAATTATCTATTTTGAAAATGATTTGAAATTATGAAATAATTTTATGATATATGAATTAGCTAATAGAAATTTGTTAATAAACCAATTAAAAAACTAGAACATAGATTTTTATATTAGAAATTATAAACTAAGTAGGTAGGGAGATAAGACATAATGTAAAAATTTAGTATAAATATTCACAAATTTTTTGAAATAAACAGACTTGAAGTAAAACTTACAGAAGGTCTCTTATTTGCTACACTCCGTGGCTTTGTTGGCAGAACTGCCTTAATTATACCAAATCCTTTGCACTCCGCAAACTAGTTGGCAAAATTTTGCCTTAAATTCAAGTACGGCTTTTTAGCCAAACGAACACTGAGGTTACTTCGGCAATTTGCTTTGCTTCTCAGTACAAATCTAACATACATTTTCAGATATAAAAATATCCTCGCTACACACCATCATCGAATCATTACACAACAACGAATTTTTAATATTGAGACACAGGACGACGATCCTGAAAATGACACCACTGAATGTTACGAAGATAATTTGACGTATGCTGAAGAGGAACAAGAGGAAAATCCCGAACTAAATTTTATGACGGAAGCCTCTCTAGCATACCTTACATAGAATACAAAACTAGGAATAACGACCTCCTAAAATTCCTCATCGACACAGGAGCTAATAAAAATTTCATAAGGCCAGAATTAGCCCTACATGCTACTCCCACAAGAAAACCTTTTAAAATAAAATCTGCCGGAGGTGACATCGAGATTAAGAGAAAAATCAGCGGGAAATTTTTCAAAAGTATTGGAAATGATACCGTAATAGAATTTTTTGTTCTACCAGGATTAAAAACGTTTGACGGAATTATAGGCGACGACACTCTCAAAACCCTACAAGCAATAATTGACAGGAAAAACAATATTTTGAAAATATCTCCCAACATTAAAATTCCACTTAAAGAAAAAACATCCCCTCAGGTAAACAACATAGAAATTAGAGATAATCACTTAAAAAAGGAGTCTAAAGCAAAAATTAAGGTATTACTTGAAAACTTTAGTTCATTATTTGGAAGTATAAACGACAGAGAAATCATAGATACGAACGTGAAAGCAGAAATCAGAATAACAACTGATGAACCAATCTACACCAAATCTTACCCTTACCCGGTGAATATGAGAGCTGAAGTTGAAGAGCAGATTAAAAAACTCCTAGAAGATGGTATCATAAGGTCTTCTAAAAGTCCCTATAATTCACCGATCTGGGTCGTGGAGAAAAAATTACATGCTTCAGGAATAAAAAAGTACAGAATGGTTGTAGACTTTAAAAGATTGAATGCAGTCACGATTCCAGATATCTATCCCATACCAGATATTTCAAACACAATTGCAAGCCTCGGCAATTCAAGGTACTTCACCACGATAGACCTCACATCAGGTTTTCATCAAATAAAAATGAAAGAAAGTGATATCCCTAAAACAGCCTTTTCTACTATGAACGGTAAGTACGAATTTACTAGATTACCATTTGGCCTGAAAAACGCTCCAGCTATCTTCCAGAGAATGATCGACGATGTTTTGAAAGAATATATTTGCAAAATCTGTTATGTGTACATAGACGACATTATCATTTTCGGAGAAGATTCGGAAGATCAGCACTTAAAAAATGTCGAAAAAATTTTTGAAAAACTTGAAGCTGCAAATTTACGTGTTAATTTAGATAAAACGGAATTCCTAAAAATTGAAACGGAATTTTTAGGTTATATAATAACTAATAAAGGGATTAAACCAGACCCTAAGAAGGTACTTGCTATCCAGAAAATTAGACCACCTGAAAGATCTCAAGGAACTGAAAGGATTTTTAGGACTTACATCGTATTATAAGCGTTTTATTAAGGACTTTGCCAAAATAGCGAAACCATTGACGAATCTCACAAGAGGCCAAAATGCTCAAGTCAAGGCTAACCAATCTAAAAAGATCAAAATAAATTTGAATAAGACAGAATTACAATCTTTAAGAAACTTAAAAGAATTATTATCATCGTCAGAAATATTTAAAAAGGAGCAGTCCTTTCTCAAGGAGAAATTGGAAAGGATCGACCCATAGCCTATATATCCAGGTCACTAAACACAACAGAAGAAAATTACGCCATCAACGAAAAGGAATTATTGGCAATCGTTTGGGCTCTTGACAATCTGAGAAATTACTTATATGGAGCGAAAAAAATCATGTTGCGGATGCGCTGTCCAGACTGGAACTAGACGCCAATATCTTAACACCATCGGATTCCAGTACCATTCACAGCGCAGATGAAGACAACACAGGTTTAATTCAACATTGCGAAGCACCTATCAACGTTTTCAGAAACCAGTTAATTTTTACAGAAGGAAACGATGTACTAGCTCATGAAGAACCTCACCCTACTTACCGTAGACATCACATAAGCCTCCCAAAAATAAATAAGGAAAGGCTAATAAAGGTTTTAAAAAAGACACTTCATCCCACCTTAATAAATGGACTGAAAATCCCTGAAAAATACATACAGACCCTACAAGAAATATTCAGAGATCATTTCTCGACATTTAAAATACGTATCACACAAAGACTAGTTCAAGACGTCAACAACGAAGAACGAAAAACAAATACACCTGCAATATAAAGAACTGTTAACAAGCAAAGATGAAATATTTGGAATCATTGAGAAATGCGACGTTTTAAAACAAAAAATTTTATGCAGAAATACACAAATACAAAAACTGAAAGAAGATCACTGCATCAGCCAATTAATAAGGGGATTAAATGCGAGATATGAATATCAGATTAACAATAATAGTGAAATAGAAGCCTTAAATGAAAACATCATCTTTCTTAACAACTTCAATGGAGAAGTAACCTATAATAACACTAATAAACACCTAAAAGGAAATTTTTCACTACAACACCACAATGAAACAATAAAAATCAACGGGATAATATTCACGCACAGAGAAAGAAAAACATTCCAAATTTTGCCACCAATATTACAATCAAACATAACTGAAAAAAATATATAACTTTACCTCAAATATTTGCATAGCCTACATATAAATAACATAGGAAAGATAGAAAAACTTTTTACAAAAATCCAGAATCGCTACAACTATAGACATCAGTACAATAGTAGTAATTACGATATTAGCATCGTTTGTCCTGATAAAACAACTTAAAAAAAGGAAAAACAGAACAATACACCTACCAGCTAATAAAACAGTTAACCTACACGGGTTACAACCGATTAAGCTGAACTTTTGATCCACGAGACGCGTTTTTTTTGAGGAGGAAGAGTTAACAAGCACAAAATCAAACCAATTCTTGCAGCATACTCAAATTCAAAAGTCTAATTTAACACGCGTATCCGGTGTTACACAATTTTCCTATCAATCTTTCTTCACAGAACAAATCAAATATTATTTTCTGATGATTTAATCAATTTTATTGTAAAAATTAAAATATAAAGAATTAATATTAAAAGTATTTCTTTTTTGATAATTAAATCAATTTTACTGTAAAAATTAAAATATAAAGAATTAATATTAAAAGTATTTCTTTTTGATGATTAATTTAATTTTATTGTATAAATTAAAATATAGAAAATTAACAATAAAAATATTTTTTTTTAACGACCTAAGCAATTTTATTATAATAAAGAACAATTATTGAAAATGCTAAATTAAGAAGTTATAAACAATTTATTATTGTAATCAAGTTGTAATTAAAATTAAGTGAAAAATGTAAATTTAGTCTTAAGCTGGATTTGAAATAAAGTAGACTCAATTAAGAATCAAGTGTTCTTCTTTTTCTCAAAAATACTTAAAAAAATATTTTTAACTTAAAAATATTTTTAACTTACATAAATATTCAAATTTATTCATCAGTTTTGACGTTTAATAATTCAGTTCTACCAAATGAATTATAGATTAGATTTTCATTTTTAAATTACGCTTTCTATATGTACATATGTATTATATATAATTACATATGTATATACTTATGTACGTACATATATACGAGTACCTACTATATAATGTGAATATTAAAGCAAAAAAATACATTCTATACTCGGTTTATAAATCGAAGTCAGTATTGTTCTTATGGAGGCAGTACCCGATTAGTTTCTGATAACTTAAAATATATGTATGTAAAAGTTTTTAATAAATTATAACTTGAAATTGAGAACTGATCACCCCACACGAGAGACAGAATATAGAAAAGTATGCCTCTGTTGCATGTACTGACTTCGATTTATAAACCGAGTTTAATATATGTATGTATACTTTTTTCAAAACAAATAATACCACATGTAAAGGTATATTTAATAAATCATAAGGGAGTTTTTAAAGTTTTAAAGTTATTGCATTAATGGTTATTATGGTAGAAAGTGAAGAAAAAAAGCCGTATTCGGAGAAAAAGAAAGTGGAGAAAAGAGTGGTTAGGAAATAAAGAAATGTTTTCCAATCAAAAATTGTTAAAAAAAATTAGTGAAACTGAACCACTAGACTATAAAATTTATATACGGATGGACGAAGAAACTTACAAAGAACTATTGGTAAAGGTAACGCCTTTCATAAGAAAAACTGACACCTTCAAGCGAGATGCTATTCCTGTAGAGACACGTCTTGCAATTAAATTAAGATTTTTGGCTACAGGAAATTCCTTTGAAGATTTAAAATTTGCAAGTACAGTCTCGTCACAAGCAACGGAAATCGTTATTAAAACCTGTGAGGCAATTAACGTGGTTTTGAAGGAATATACATATGTATCTTCAAGGTAAGTTTTGAAGCATTTAGTGGTACTACGACTGTAAAATTGTATTTATTTCAGGTTCTTACAACTTCTGAAGAGTGGAAAATCAAATCATGAGAGTTATGGGTGCCCAAACTTTTATTAATGCACTTGAAAAGTTGTAAATTTACACAATTCATTGATAAGAGTTCAAACATTTAATTTCAAACAAGATAATATAATTTTAAAATATTATTAATACATTTAATTTTAAGATTTAATCCGAGTTTTAGCATTTCTTATTTTGCAATGAAACTTTTCTTGTGTATATCACTGAGAAAGAAAAATTATTTTTTAATTTTTAGTGTATTTTATTTATAAAAGTGATTTATTTTAAAAGTTTTTTTAATGTATTTTATTTTTTACTTTTTAGTCATAACTATAAGTAATTTAGAAATTTTTAAATTGATCAATTGTAGATACTGGATTTATATTTTCAATTTTTAATCTTAAGATCTAAATCTACTCAGCATTACATATGCTTGACCTTTAGCAAAGAGAGCTGAAAGATCAGCGACTCCCAAATATGTGCCACCTTGCATTTTATGAGATGTGGTAGCATAGCATAACATAATTGGCAAATGCAGGAAATTCTTTTGTGATCGGTTGAATTAAATGATTCCGACTCCTTCAAACTCAATTCTAACTGAACCTTTTGAAACGTCAACATTAGAACGAAACATAATTTCCTTTTCAAGAACACCAGTCTTGTTAACATCTTTGAGAATCTTTTTATTTAATTTGTCTGATGCAATCTTGTGCTTGAACTGTAAATATTTCAACACATTTAGCTTTAAAATATTAAACTACAGCTGGATTATGCGCTTCAACTTTAGCTCTAGTTGCATAAATTCTTAAAGCATTTTCTTTCGAAAATTTTCTCATGAAGTCATCAGTGACATGTTCTGAAAGAACCTTTATATGCTCTGGAAATAATTTTACAATTCTTATTGCATTGAGAATATCAACAAACGTGTTGTCTTTTTGTTATCGCATATTAGTCATTAACTCACAAAGTGAGAAGCTATTGATATGTCACCAAATTTAGTTTACCAGTAAATATTAATGTCCTGATGACTAATCTGGGTTCCTTTTAGTCCTTCAATGGTTTATGAGAAAAAAGACTCTCAAGTTGCGAACTTCGAACACATATTTCACTTATTTCTTATTCTTTTTATGTACAAAAGTATTATAAAATTATTAACTTATCAGAAAACAATGCGAAAATTACGTTTTAAAAATAATTCTTTTTTTGACAGTTTAATTTCTTGACATACTGAAAATAAAATGAAATTTTCATCTTAACACATAATAGCTTCATCCATTTTATAATATAAAAATATTTTAAAATTTGAAAGATTTAGTTCGTTATTTTGTTTAATAAGGTTTTCCCAATTTTTATAGACATTAGGTCTGTTCGATTAAAGTTTGACCAATATTTACTGATAAACTAAATTTGGTGACATTTGGATAAGTATCCTGCGTTCGCGGTAAAGTGTAGCAGAGCCAAAAATATTTCTTGAGGTTCACTATTGTGATACAAAATTCATTTCTTCCTTTCAGTACGTCTTGGACTGATGAAAAAAGTGAACGAGAATTGAAAAAACCTGAAGGTTGCTTTTTGGATTGAAATCGTCTCGTCAGATATTCCTTAAAGGATAAATTATACAAGTAAATAATTATTGATACCTACTGCACTGCAATTAGGTATATGTTCATATTAATAATTTATACATGTATTATAATGATAAATTATTATTAAAGTATATTAGGTCACTAATTGTATTATTATTAGTGTAACTATTGTCATTATTATTTTTGCTATTATTATTATTGTTATTATTATTATTATCTATGTATATTAGTATTATAATACTATTAAATTTCAACCCTCAAAATTCAAAAATTCTTTGCAGCTACGTCATTTGTAACCGACATTTGTCTTTTAGGTTGAGAACTGCTATCCATGATACCGTACCTCCTATTCTATTTACAATAGTTGGAGAGCATAGCAAATATACTTGTTTTGTTGTGTTTTATTGAAACTGAGGAAGTGATATGTCCTCACTTCAATTTAGCTCAGCTCACTTATCTTCTTCTTGAAAATGTGTTTACTCAGAAAAAAAAATGTTAAGAAATTAAATTAACACTTGAAGAAATTTTACTGAAAAAATCCAACATTACAAAATAAATCAAGAAGAAATATAAAGTCCAAATTACAAAATCAGATCATAACCCAAAACTTCAATTCCATATGATACTTTACCTAAGCACGTCACAATACCAACGATACTATCGATTATTTGTTTATATTATAGCCCTGGAAAAAGTGAGAAAGAATGTAATTTCTCTTTTTTCAAGTAGCATGGCGTCACCTTCATTTTTATCTATGTTTATTATAATAATATTCTTCAAACATTAAAACAAATTACTTTTATAAACAGAAAAAAAAACATTTTCAATTTTTCATTTTTCATTTTTTGACATGTATGGTTTTTTTTTCTAATTTTTAGTATGGGATTTTAATTTTTATAGTATCGGCCGATACTCAGTATCGATACTTTTTAAAATTTTGACGTCCCTAACTTTACCGCTAAAACAGCTGGCAAACTGATCTGAACAAACGAGCTTATAAAATTTTGACTCATTTGCTCACTGTGTAAAAGGTAAAAACTCAAATACTTTTGAACGTTAAACTGAAAAAATTGAAGTGGGACATTTTACAAGAAAAAATAAAATTAAAAAAGAGAACATAAATTAATAAATGAGATTCAAAATTAACCATTTTTGTAAAACAAAACATTATTTGCATACAAAATTGTTTTGAAAGAAAGAGAAAGCTGCTTAATTTTTTCAATAAACTTGAAAAGATCATGAATCTATTTTTTCATGTGTATATTTCCCTCGTCCAATAACGTCTTTTTCTAGTTCTTGTTGCTAATCTATAAATTCGATGAAGACTAGAAAGACCGTAATTGAATCAAGAAAAAGTCTGAAGAAATTATATTTCATTTCACAAGCATTTTTATAAGTAACTCAAATCAAATGAAAAGGATGTTAAACTTTGCAATAACCAGCACTGAGCACTTTTTAAATAACACAGAAGTGACGTGACGGATGTTAGAAAAATGATCAAATATTAGCTGTGTTTTATTATAACTGAGAAAGTGATATTTTTGATATTTTTCAGTTCTCCACTGAGGAAGCACGTGTTTTTGGATATCAGTTTACTATTTTACTTACAATGGAGGTCAGTACGAAAAGTATCACTTCCTCAGTGACAAAGTGTTCAACAGTTTTTTTGTTTATTTCCTCAGTTTCAGTTTACCAGATGTTTTTGATGAAAAAGTAACATATGGAATTGAAGTTTTGGGGTTATTACGTGATTTATATTTTATATTTCTCCTTGAATTGTTTCGTAAAGGTAATGTTTTTAAATGTTTTTTTTGGACACAATTATTATATCATGAAGAAGAAGATAAGTGATTTGAACAAAACTGAAGTAATCAAATATTACTTCATAATTCTAATAAAACACAGCTATTCAAAAAGTGATGTTCCTATTGCTTTCAGGTTTAAATTGCTCGAGCAGCATTTGCAAGGCTCTAGTTTTCGCATTAGCTTTATACAAACCATTCGTCAATCCCACATTTATCATTTTAAGCGTCAGTAAATTCTATCTTCAAACACGTTTTTCTGTCTTCAAGATGACACTACAGTACTAGACGTAATCGTCATCACATACTCGTCAATCGTGTACGTGGAAGAACATATGTTATCATAGTAGTGAACATAACATAAACTTTTTATGTATTTGTTTAATGATCGCTGATGACTAATGAAATTTCTTGTCAATAAAATTTCTATCCACTTCTCTTCACTTGTGGTTAAAATTCACGCAATTTTCACGATACGTCAATTGCTCTATCCATCAACCATCAAGCAACGATTTCTTGGTGATCGGGGTGAGGCAAATTGAGGGGTAGCACATCACTTGTGTACCAAAAATTTCATCGAGCAATTTGACATTTGCTCTATTCCTTTTTCGTAATTTTTTCAACTCTGCTTTGTTTCTTCTTCGATTTTATGAAAGCAGTATTAAAAATCGTTACTTTATAAAGAGAAAAAGTAAATTCAAAAAGTGAAAAAAATTTATTTTTTCGAAACATTGAAATAGGTGAATAAAATTCTTTTTTTAATTTTAAAATTAAATAATTTTTTTATATTTTTTATTTTTCAAATAAAAAAACAATATTTTAAGTAATTTTTTTTTTTCAAATTACTTAACGTTTATTTAAATGTAAATATAAGAATATTCGAACAAAAGAAAATTTTAAAGAAGAAGCATTGTCTGTCATTTTGCTGCATGGATGATTGCTGGACTGTGTAAATGCAATGGGGTAATTTCTACGATACAGCAATTGCTGGACGAGTTTTTTGCGTTTTGCTTTGAACTTGCTGCGTGATGTACTCTTGCATTTACACAGTCCAGCAATCATCCATACAGCAAAATGACAGATAATGCTTCTTCTTTAAAATTTTCTTTTGTTCGAATATTCTTATATTTACATTTAAATAAACGTTAAGTAATTTGAAAAAAAAAATTACTTAAAATATTGTTTTTTTATTTGAAAAATAAAAAATATAAAAAAATTATTTAATTTTAAAATTAAAAAAAGAATTTTATTCACCTATTTCAATGTTTCATCACTTTCGAAAAAAATAAATTTTTTTCACTTTTTGAATTTACTTTTTCTCTTTATAAAGTAACGATTTTTAATACTGCTTTCATAAAATCGAAGAAGAAATAAAGCAGAGTTGAAAAAATTACGAAAAAGGAATAGAGCAAATGTCAAATTGCTCGATGAAATTTTTGGTACACAAGTGATGTGCTACCCCTCAATTTGCCTCACCCCGATCGCCAAGAAATCGTTGCTTGATGGTTGATGGATAGAGCAATTGACGTATCGTGGAAATTGCGTGAATAGTACATCACGCAGCAAGTTCAAAGCAAAACGCCAAAAACTCGTCCAGCAATTGCTGTATCGTATAAATTACCCCATTTACTACACCTAGCCTTCTTTATGATTAAAAAAAAACCGGTTTACTGAAACTGACACGTCCAGTTTGGACCATTGAGTATTTTTACACGAATCGTCCCCACGACATACGGTCATCTTGACATTTTTATTTTTACACCATTCTCCTTCTTTCTTAATTCATTTTTCATACACAAATTTTCCAATGTATGTATGTATTTGAATTTTAAACGCGGTGAAAAATTTTTTTTGAGTCGTTTGTATGGAATTGTGTTTTACTGGACCTGATGAACTGATAATTCTGATATTTTCACTTCCCCACTAAGTAAACATGTTTTTTCGGACTAACTTTTTGTATTCGACAATAGAGGTCGCTATGAAAAATTTCAGTTCATCAATAGCTGTGTTCCATTTGGCTTAAGTATCTGATAATTCTCAATTCAACTATATTTGGTCTCAGTTTGTCTTCTTCTCACTTAAGTGTGAAAAAATACGAGAAATGGAACGTCTCAAATTAATAAAAGGTTACACTGGTTACAGTTACACAATCGACAAAACACTTCTTTGTTTTACATATTCTGAAAGACTGAAAGAAAAAGAAGACAAACTGAGAATTATCAGATACTTAAGAATTAAGACAAATGGAACACAGCTAGTGATAAACAATTGTCTTTTATCATTCATCAGTTTCAGTTTATCAGCTGTTTCTAGTGTCAGAGTATCATATGAAATCGAAGTTTGGGGTTGTTTCGTGAATTTTTAATTCGTATTTTTTCTTTCTTCTTTTATTGGTTTTTATTAGTGAAATTTGTTCAAGTATGTAATTTAATTTTTGATCATGTTTTACTGGGCACTGAAAGTAAAGCTATTTTCAATAAGAAGATACGTAAGCTGAGCAAAACTGAAGTGATGACATATCGGTTCCAGTAAAACACAGCTAGTATCTTCACCTCGTTAAATAGAAATCAGCTTGGTTGAAAAAGTAAAAAAAAGAGAAAACGGCACTACTTCCCTGGCCGATAAATGTCAAGAATACGGTTGTTAAGAAGAATCGTGTAAAAATACTGATTGAAGGAAATTGAGTATAAAAAAGTTATTTAAGTCGCCATGTTATATACTTAAAAATGAGAGAGTGGGAAGTGATTCTTTATTTATTGTTCGGTTTTAATTTTACATTTACAGTGCAAATATTTTTATGTTGTTCTATACAAGTGCAATAACTTAGCCTGAAATACCAAAATTCAATTATAATTTTATTAAAGGAGTATATGTACTGTGTTTTGTAAATATTCTTGTGTTTTTGATTTCAGATGACAAATATTGTATGTGCTATTTGCTTGCTTTCGAAATCATTCAAGTATAATAATAAACTATACGTACATATCTATAAACTCTAATTAATACAATAGTATTATTTGATTTGAAAAATATATTTCAAGAAAGATTTCAAAAACGAGTTCTAATTTATTTTTAAATTTTTGTTCATAATAAATTTAAAATGAGTTATACTCAAAAGCAACAAGGAAATGGAAATCAAAGTGATCAAAAATCTCAGCAAACAAAAAATTTAGCTAATATAAGCCAACAAATGCAAACTCTAGTGCAAAATCAAAGCTCTCTGCCACAAACTCCGCAGGCTGGTGTAAGTACGGTAAATTTTGCTAATTTAAATATTACTTTGCAACAACAACAACAACATCAACGATTAGAATCAATAATTAAGCAACAACAGTTGTTATTGTCAGCAGCTGGTCCGCAAATTCAACATTTTCAACAACAAATTCAGCAGCAACAAAATGCAGCTAAAGATTTACTTAATAAGAGTTTGCAGCATCAACAACAAACGAATGGAAGTCCATGTGTATCGTTAGCAAGTAATTTAGCCAGTCAACAATTTCATCAACATTTACAGGCTTTTGCACAAAGTCCTGCTAATCTGATGCAACATCTTCAAGTTTATCAATATCAACTTCAACAACAACAAAAAAAGATAATACCTCTAAATCAAACACAACAGACATTAACTTCAAGCCAAGTTGATGTTCAAAATGTTAATCAACAACATATGCAGCAAGTCCAACAAACACTTCAACAACAAAATTTATTTACGTCTCATGCAAAATCTACTTCGTATAATAATCAAATCAAGCAAATGACATTTTCTGGTTCAAGTTCTAAACTATCCAGTCCTGCAACTCTGTCAGTCAATATGCAGGATAAAAATTCTGATAAAGTAACAATTACAACTGCATCAATAACACAAACAAAACAAACTTCTTCAAGTGGAGGAACAAAACTGTTGAGTAAATTTCACAGTCCTATTGCCTTTTCTAGTTCTAAACCAGTTTCAATTTTTCAAAGTAATACAAAGCCAACGTCATCAAATTTTCCAGCTAAAATTCAAAATGCTTCAATATCACCTTCAATTGCAAAATCAGCTCAACAAAATTTCAAACAAGTAATTTCAAAAGTTCACAGTTCACAAATCAGTTTGAAAAAACCTGAAACTAATATTCCAAGTGCAAGTAAGTTAAATATATTTTACTTTAATATTGATTAAAATATTAAAAAATACATAAAATGTACTATTAAATTCAGGCTATTTTCAAATTAAAAATATATATACTACAGGATGTCCGGTTTAAGGGTTTACAAAATTAAACCACAGATAGGGGAAAATTGTATGGAAGGGGAAGGGAGGGTAATATGAACGGTTTCCGGGTTTTTTTTCTCGTGTCCGTTATTCCTCGTGGGAACATAGGTCCTCAAGTTTACAATTTTTCTGTCATACATGCACCTACAATTTAAGGTGGAATGCGAACCACTGAATTCGTTAGTAGAGAACGAATTTTTATTCATATGACAGGGCTGGACTGATATTTGTATAGTTGTGCTTGCTTGCTTATGGTCAGTAAACAGAGCCAACAAACTATTTCAGTACCGAGCACTTATACCCAACTGAAATGAGTTGGTACGCATTTAAAGCTGAGTGAACTTAGGTGGTTTCGATCTCAAGACCTTCAGCATCAGAAGCCAGTACTCTATCGCTTGGGCCACTGCCCGTCCGGGGTAGGGGGTTTGAGGAGTTTTGCGACTTTTTTTGTGAAACACACTGTATTTTCGTTTTCGTTTATTGTATAGCATTGATACGCATATCTAATAAAAGGCAACCCTTTGCTCTTTCAATTAACATAAGCACATTCTCTTCAGTCCCCTTAGTACAGAAGTTATTAGAGATTTGCAATTTTTTACCTAAATTTTTGTAAAAACAGTGATTTTTTGAAAAAACCCATTATTAACATACATTTTTTCTACAATAAATAAAAAGCACAATTCTTTCTCTGCAAATTAGCTCCATATGTGGTTTCATTTTGTAAACTTTTAAACCGGACACCCTGTATATCCTATTATTGCTTCTGTTGAATTGATGACCGAGTCTTTTATTTTGCACTATTAATCATCTAAACTTTTAGTCTCATCATGCTTATTTAGTGATTAGCTTCTTCGTTATACCATTGCTGATTTTTTTTGTATTTGTTCATTCTTTAATTTCAAAATATCTCATATCCTGTTTATTCAATTTATCTATCATAACATTCACTATTATTGACCTGTATATTACGAAAAGTGTTCAGAATGTGATCAGTTTGGTTTGTGCATTATCCATGTGGGGGAGACCTTTCATGTCTGTAGATGTATCACCTTATGCTTCCGAAAATCTTTTCAAGTACATTACGAGTGCTAAATTGGCATACATTAAACCAATTCTGCAAAAATTACTTTAATTCGAAAAAAATAAATTATTGTCTTCTAATAACCTAAGCTGTCTATAATTGGCTACACAAAGAAATTTTTTTTACTTCTGGATACCATCTCTAAAGGGCAGGAGGTACAGTTAGCCACATATAAAAGGGCGCACCGCTAATTTTCATGCATTTTCAAAAACAAATGTTTTTTGTGTTCATTTTCTGACTCCTAATGTTGGGATTTTTATTTCCGTGATAAGACTGATCCAGTTACAGGTACAACAATAAAGAGAAGGTAAGTCAACTTACCAACATGTTTTTATTTGCTTTCAGAACCCTTTCTCTATAAAAGTGTAATAAAGAATTGTTTCTTTTTGATTTTCAAATAAATTTATTGTTTGGAATCGTTTTTTCAAACATCGTTATAAATCTTAAAGCTACTTTCTTTAACTTTAATTTAATATCTATAATTATTTACATTTATTTTGTAGTTTTTAATTAAAGTTAATATTTTATAGCTTTGCCTTAATCACCGCATAGACTCGCCGAGGATAATGAGGATATTCAGTATGTCAAATATTTAATATAGAATTTTTAAATTCTTGCATTTTCGGTGTCAATGGAACCCTAGAAAATCTTCATTATGTTCATGTAAGGACTATTTCCTAGCCAGGAGAATGAAAATATCACCAAATTTTCCTTAAAATTTATTATCTACGTTAGAAATAACAATTTTAAAAATAATTCAGAATTCTAGATCAAAGGAGTACCTACGAACTTTGTTCTGTAACATGGAACCGAATCATCCTGAAATATCGGATCCTCCGTATATTGAGTTATGTCCTCAAATTTTGAAAAAACATAATTTGTGATGATTTTCTCATATTTTTCTACATTCATTATTTCACCTATTATTTTTATTGGGCCAACTCCATAGACTGTGATGCACCCGCAAACCATAACATATGGTGAGTGGTCTACAGTTGGCAATATGCCCTGGGGCTTAAATTCTTCGTTTTTAAAATAGTAGGGAGTGTTAAATAGAGTAAACCATTTTTTACCATTGCATATAAACGAGCACTGTCTTCTAACACAAGTACTTTTCAAAAACGTCAGATGATCGTCTTTTGACGAAAATCAGTAATTCATAAAGTTTTTGACGAATGCGTCAAAAATTCAAGAACTCGATGACTTTGCAATTGACTGCAAATATTTGAGCAGCAAAGCATTCAGTTCAAAGTAAATTATTAGATTAAATGTGTTCTGAGTAGAACGAATTTTAATAGAGGAAAAAATGAATAGGTGAATATTTGGTTGAATAGAATTTCTTTTATAATTTTTTTGTCCATTTTTATTTTAAAAAATATAAAAATGACTTTTAGCAATTCTTTTTAGCCTTCAAAAATGTCAAGTAATGCAAAAGCATTGTGATGCATTTGACTTGTCAACGGCATGTCAATGATGCCAATAGAATCATGTGATCGTCAAATTTTTGACGTTTTTGAAAAGTACCACATTTACCATATCATCAAAATTTTCTCCCCGTTTAATCCTTTTTTAAATAAATATTGTATTGCTGCACGATTTTTGAACTTTTCCATTTTTTTTAAAACATTGAACACGTCTAATTTAATCAACTAACTAAACTAAAGTATAGTACAGCCGTTTAAGATTAGCGAAGGGAAAGTATGCGCAGTAGAATCTGCCTACCCTTTTCACTGAAATTGTTACTTTAAATAGGAATTTATTCAGAGCTATTCTGTACACATTCTTTAGTTAACAGATTTTTCTGCTAAGAAAGTTAGCAGAATGAGATAGTAGTAGATTCTTTAAAATTCGTATTCTGGTCACAAATATTTTTCTAAATCTTTATGAAGCTGTCAACAGAAATTCGAAATCTGCTAACAAATGTCACTTTAAAGAAATTTTTTGCCTTTCTACACTAGGTAGTTAAACCAGTTTTTTTGTGCTCGTTTTAAAAATATTAGAATATTTTTTCCCAGCTCGGTATAGTAAGAATCATATAAAATAATTTGACCAAGAGGATAATACATTCACACTCTAGTTATAATTGGTCGAGTCAACTTCCGATGTTATTTAAACCGTTATTAAAATATGTAAATAAACATGTTTACAGAAGTTGTTACAACCACCAATGTTTATACACTATCTGTTGTTTACATTTTGTAATTGAATAAATTTGTAAATAAAAATGAAAAAAAAAAAAAATTAAAATCAAGTTAATTATTTCATATTTATTTATATAGATTTGTGTAATTAACATTAAAAAAATAATCCATTTTATTAAATTCACTATTTATGTACCAAAACTTAAAAATGACAGAAGTTAGCAGAAAACAAACCATAACGAACTCGAAAATAGCACCTGCTAGTTAGCAGGTTTTTCTGTTAATTTTTTGAAGCAGAATACCAATTTTTGTCTTAGCAGATTTTTTTAAGAGCTGTCAAAATTTTGTATAAAAGTTAGCAGAATGTCAAATTAGCAGAAACTGCTAACTACACACAGAATAGCTCCCATTATTTACACGATGTTATTCAAAATATTTGATTTTGAAAAATAGAATTAAAATTCAGAAACAGAAAAAGAAGCTATGAAAATTTATTAAAAATTTAAAAAAAATAAAAATTAGTTTTATTAATTAAGTACAATATTATTCTTCCTCGCTTGAAAAGCTGTCATCATCTTCAGTTGACACATCTTCATCCAAATTTATTACAAGTTTATCAGTAAGACCGTGCTATAAATTTTCATGCTTGGCTTTTTAAGGTTTTATTAATTAAATTTAAATTTATAATTTCATCATTCTTGACACTTTCACTGACACTGATATCCATATAGGTATATTTTAAATTTTTAGTTAATTTAAATCTTATTTTAAATTTAAAATCGAACTAAAGAAAAATATTGAAATGTCAGAATAAAATATTGAAAACACTATTTGTTATTTTTATTGAAAATAAACATCGCAATAGCCTGAAAACTATTGAACAATTTCAGCATATATTTTTATTTTCTTCAATAAAGGGGAAATGAAAGGAAATTTTCAAAATTTGTTCCACCTGCGCAACTTTTTGCCAATCTTAAACGGCTGTACTGTATTTGATAAATCGATTTGAAATTTATGGCGTGTTTACATAAAGAACAGGAGTTGCCAACAACGATATAGTTTTGCTTCTAACCAATGTTATATACATATTTGTTAGACTACGAACTTTCTGAATGACCTAGTTGTACAAATCTCAAACTTAATTTGAAACTTGTATATGCAGAATTCTAGTGAAAAGAAAACTCTTTTACCGTTGTTTGAATTCTAATTTTATTAAAGATTATCAACAGTTTATATACAAAATTTTTAGTCACTAAAACTAGAGGGGAAAATAACATTCTTAAAATATAACAAATATAAGTACATATAAATTTAAAGTTCTTAATAAATTACAAAGTTCATAAATTTCCTCATGGAAATTATTAATAACAAAAACATGCAATACAGGCAGCAAATGCTAGAACACCTGTGCTGGCAAAAATGTGCTAAGTTGCATCTTTTTATAAGTATATTTGATAATAAGTGTGTCACGACAATTAAATTAATGTAATTAATAAATTCATTTTATTGTTGCTTAATTGACTATTTTTAAATTGTATTTTTGTTGTATACATATATGTTCAGTTATGAACACTAGTACAAAGTGATACACAGGTTATCAACTACTTCAATAACGAGAAATTACACTCAATTCAAAATGAATTGGTACGTTTCCAAAGCTGAATTGACTTGTGCGAATATAGACCCGAGACTTCCAACTTCAGAAGCCAGTGTTCTAACACTTCGGCTACTGACTACAACGGTTAATACTTTTGTCACACTTAATTTTTAACAATTTTCTTCTGAAATTTCTTTTAAAGTTATTAGAAAATTGCAATGTGATATCTATTTTCACAACAGATGTACAAATGAGTCAATATTTAATTTCGCAATTATGTTTATCAATTATTCGACCTTGATATTTTATTTACCAGAATATTAATCCCTCATAACTAAAATGAATTATTATTCTAGGTTTATCTTTTTTAAATATACTTTTAATATTTGGAGAAGATTTGATTATGTTACATTATAAATTAAATCTATTCCTATACTCGGTTTATAAATCGAAGTCAGTACAGGCAACATAGGCATACTTTTCTATATTCTTCTACATTGCGTTTGTTTACATTGCATTATTTCTCATTCTTGTTTTTGAATATTCTTTTAAATTATATCCACCTTTTCTATATGTTATTCTCAGTGCCGTATTAAGCCAGCGCGGGGTCTGTAGCAAATGTTACCAAAAGGCAGACCCTACGTTTTGTATGATAATAAAATAAAACACAAATTTTCTTCTTTTCTTACTTTGTCCATCCAAGAGATTTTTAGCATTCTTCTGTAGCACCATAGCTCAAAAGACCAAGCTTCTCCACCATATAACAAAATTGACCAAATTTAACATTTCAGTAGCCTTAGTTTTAGTTTCTCATTTTGCAAAACACTTTTTTCATATTTAAGAAGCCATTTCCTGCTATTTGTATTCGTGATATGATTTCATCGCTGTGAGAAACATGGTCAAATATTCTCGTGCCTAAGTACTTGAATGATATCACTTTATGTATGTTTGTTCCGTTTATCTTTAATTGAGGTTTTGCATTCTTATTATTGGTCATTACTATGTACTTACTTGGTTTGAGAAACATTGATGTTCAACCCATACTTTTTGAAGTTTTCATTTATTTTCTCAAGAAGAGATTGAAGATTCTGGTGATTTTCTGTCATTATAACGGTGTCGTACGCATACCTCAGATTATTTAATTTTTCGCCATTTATGTTTATTCCTATTTCGCCAGATAACGCTTCTTGGAATACATACTCTGAATACATATTGAAGAGAGTTGGAGATAGAATGCAGCCTTGCCGTACTCCTTTGATATCATGACTTCTTCAGTAACACCATTTTCAGTTTTTACTATGGCTTTTTGATTCCAATATAAATTCTCAATTATTCTGATATCTTTGCCGTCTATATTCTTCTCTTCTAGAATACTGACTAGTTTTTCGTGCTGTATTCTGTCAAACGTTTTTTCGAAGTCGATGAAGCATAAGTATAGCTCATCTTACATCTTTGCATTATTATGTTTACCGCAAATAATGCCTCTCTTGTCCCTATTCTTTTTCTAAAACGAACTTGTTCTTCTCCAACATCTACTTTTAACTTGTTATATATACGATTGTGAATTATCTTTAGGAATAACTTTAATTTATGACTCATTAAACTTATTATTTTACAATAATTGCAATATTTTGCATTTACTTTTTTTGGTATTGCTGTTAAGATTGATTTTAGTCACTCTTCTGGGATTTCCCCCCTGTCATATATCAAATTGAGCAATTTCGTTAGCGTACTGATACTTCGCTATCCAGTAGATAAGATAAGATAGTTATCTGGGCTTTTTGGTGCACCTGGACCTAAGATCTTTTGTGCCGCCCTTGCTTCTCAAAGATTTAGGCTTTTAACAAATCCTAAAACTATGAGAAGGTGCACAAAAATTTTCTTGCGGTTTGAGGAAAAACAGTTCCATGTGTCGCACTCTTTTAGAGGCCAACGCCTCACATTCACATAGAATGTGTTTTGAGGTCTCCTCCTTGCAGAATCTGCATTTGTCATCCTCTTGTAGCCCAATCCTACTTAAATGATAATTAAGTGGACGGTGCCCGGTGAGAATACCTGTGATGGTTCTTAACTCATTCCTACTGAGGCTGAGTAGTTTTTTTGAGATATTTGCTGACGGTTTAATAAACTCCTTCGCTTGTTGATTTCCGTGGGTTTTTTCCCAGCGGGAGATACATTTCTTCATTTCCCATTCCTTAATATTGTGTTTTATGTGGCTTCTTGGTAGTCCACAGAAGGGTTCTGGTCCGAGGAAATTTGATTTGGCACCTTTCTTAGCCAAAGAAGGCTCAGTTCGTTACCTCGAACACCTTCATGTCCCGGGACCCACATAAGGTAGACTTTTTTTGTTTTGGCAAGTCTTTTAACAGTCGTTAGGCAGTCCCATACTAGCCTCGATACAACTTTATATGAATTGAGAGCTTTAAGTGCTGCCTGACTGTCCGAGATTATGTAGACTGTGGCCTTATGAATCCTTTTTTAGGGCACTCAGTGGCGCACATGTCTATTGCATGTATTTCAGCTTGGAAAACCGATACATGTTTGCCTAGGAATTTAAAAAGGCTTCTTTTTGAGTCTGTTACTCCTGCTCCCACTCCTGGCTCGGTTTTTGAGCCATCTGTGTACCATATTGAGGCACCTTTTTCAAGGGTTATCTGGAAATAGTACTTTGAACGTCTTCTCAAAGTTCAATGTTGTTTCCATCTCGTCAGTCACTTTGGTAGTTCTTAAATTCTTCAAAAATTTTAAGATTGTGTGAGATTGCCCGGTTTGAGTTCTCTCTTTCTCTGAGATATTTCAGGGCCCAACTAAGTGCCTCTTTCTTAATTTGTATATTAAGAGCAGGCATATTGAGCATGACTTATAGTGCTGCCGTTGAAGTAGTTCTTAGAGCTCCTAGTCTCTGTACTTTGTTGAGTCTATTTTGAACCGTTTTTTGATTTGTCTTTGGCCACCATATGGCTGAAGCATATGTGAGTATGGATCTTATGATGGCCGTGTATGACCAATAAACCATTTTTGGTTTTAGTTCCCATGTTTTGCCAAAGAGTCTGTTGCAGTTCCACAGGGCAAGCGTGGCTTTTTCAATGGACTTGTTGAAGTGTTTGTTCCAGCTGAGTTTGCTGTCTAGAATGATTCCTAGATATTTGACTTCATCTGAGAATTCTATTTGTGTTCCTTTTAGGGAAGGTTTCTTTAGTTGTGTTTTCCTTCTTCTAGTGAAGGGTACAATAGTAGTTTTGTGAGGATTTATGGATAGATTTTCCTCATAACACCATTTGTTAATTAGATTTAGGTTTGTTTAGGGCAGCCCTCGCAATTGATTCAAATGAGGTGTTGTCAAATGCTTTTTCAATGTCAATAAATGCGTTCAGCGCAATTTCTTTTGTGTCCATAGCTCTGTTTAACTTGTAAACTAAGCTATGGAGAGCAGTTATAGTGGATTTACCTGCTTGGTAGGCATGTTGATTAGCATTTAGAGGCTTTTTCACAAGAACGCTGTCTCTAATATGCTGTTCAATTATTTTCTCCATTGTCTTTAGGAGAAAAGAGGTTTGGCTGGGCATCGCCCGCTTTGGGTATGAAGATAACTTTCGTCTTTCTCCACAGTTTGGGAATATAACCTAGCCTAAAGCTTGCTTTAAACAGGTTCGCTAGGTTCGAAGAGATCCGTTCAGCCCCCTTTTGCACGAGTGCTGGGTAGATTCCATCTCCCCCTAGTGCTTTGTATGGTTTGAAGCTATTTATCGCCCATAAGATTTTTTCTTTTGTAAAATTTTTATTATTCTATTTGAAACCCTTGTATGTGTTTCTTGTAGAACAATCTCGCTCTTTAAGTTTGTTGAGCCTGGGAAGTGTGTACTAGTTCCAAGGTTTCTTCCTGGTTCAGAGTATATTTCTCATTAGATTTTTCTAGTAAACCTATTCCGTTGGAGTGTACTTTTGAGAGAACTTTGTGAAGTCTTGCTGTTTGAGGTAACTCTGTAACACTTTTTTCGTGCTCTCGTTGGCGCACCTTAACACTAACCATCGGGGTTTATAGGTTGCACCAAGGAATTTCGGTTTTGTTTGGCTATTTTTTTGTTCGATTATCTTTTTCAGAATCTGCTCTTGAATGGCACTTATTTGCTCAGTTGTCAAGAGAGCTTTTGGAAAAGACTTCGCCAAAATACCAATTTGTATGCTTTCTACAACTTGCTTACAGTCTTTTTCTTTGTGCTGAGAGATAGTCTCGCCCTCCTGAGGTTGTTTGACTTGTTTAGAGCCAGAAGCCTCAGAAGTTGAGTCATCAGAGCGGCCTCTCTTGAGATTATCTCCCATTTTTTTCGGAAGAGGTTGAAGAGCCTGCAAGCGTGCCTCGTCAACGCCTAGGTCTTGTGGCAGTAATTTCTTCATTCTCTTCATAGTAGCTCAAATGAGTTTTATTCTCTTATCAGATTCTTTCAGCTTCAACTTCTGTAATGAAGTTTCAACTTCATCCTCTTTATTTTGGATTGTTTCAGCTTCGCTAGAGCAAGGATGACATATTTGTAATTGTGTCATCGTTGCTGTCATAAGTTTCGCTTGAACTATTGTAGCCCTTAGCTTCCCTTATGATTTTGTCAACCTGAGGAACATTTCCCTCGGTTGAAGATGTTGTGATTGATGCTTTTGGAGGTACATCTTCTTTTTTTTGTTTTTTGTTTTCATATGTGTCCATAAGTGGTCCCACGAGTATTAGGGAAAAGAACGATCACCCAAGGCAGAGCCCTTGTACCTTGAGAAGGCTTTGTTAAAACTGGAGGTCGCCTGGTATCCAGATTTTGCATATTAGCGACTATGCTCTCCCCTAGCCACGCATCCCTGGGCATATGCTGTTCCACCCTTGGATTGGATGCCCAGGCTACTGTTGGCCAGATCTTCAGCAGAGACATGACTGAAGATCTGTTACCATTTGCACCACGAGGAGGATTTCTTTTTTCATCCAGCCATTTTTAGACTGTTTTTCTTCTTTATTGAAAGGATCCTCAGCAGCCATGCTTCCATTTACCATTTATTTCACTTCTCTATATTACATTTTCCGTGACTTCTTTGTCTTTATTATTAATTATTATTTTTGTTGTTTGCATTCTGTTTTTATCTATTAACATTTCTAAGTTTCTACTGCTACATTTGAAACTTTTTAATATCTTTTAAATGTTACTTCCACTTTCAATACTAGCAAATTATGATCTGATTCTATATCTGCACCTGGCTACGTTTTCACCGCTTTTATCGCGTTTCTGAATCTCTTAATCATGATTATATAGTCTATCTGGTTTCTTATTATCTGGTTCGCGTTGTTTTTTGGTGAATCCCAAGTATAAAATCTTCTGTTAGATAGCTTAAACCAAGCGTTCATGACTACAAGGTCATTTTCTCCACAGAATTCTACAAGTTTTGTGTTTGTTTCATTTCTCTCTCCTGCCCCAAAATTGCTTACAATATTTTCCACGCTGCCTTTTCCAATCTTAGCATTAAAATCACTTAATAGTACGATATTATGCATCCTTTCCTCATACTGCTCAACATTGTTCTTAAAACATCATAGAATTCATCTATATCTTCATTACTGCTGTCTGCCGTTGGGGCATATACCAGAATTATTTTAATGTTTACTGGTTTTGCAGCTAATTTTAATAATATTACCCGTTCTGAAATTCTTACATTTATTGTATGCTTCTTAAGCTGTGCAGCTACCAAAAAACCTACGCCATGTCTGTGTATGTTATTGTCTTTACCTGCATAGTATAATATGCCGTCAATTGTGCGTATTTCGCTACTACCTGAAAAGTGAGCTTCGCTGATTCCAAGGATATCTATTTTCAGTCTTTCTCTTTGTACTTCTAAATTTTTAAGTTTTTTGCTGTGGTTTCTTACGTTCTTTTGGAGTTTTGCTTTTACTCTTAATTTCGCTTTTAACTTTCTTTCACCTACTGTTAAATCTTGCTCAATGTAGTAATTGGTACCTTTTAGTGTGTTCTAATATTCATCATAGTGCGATAATTAATTTTGTATACCATATGATATTTTTTAATTTTGTTTTGATTCTTATTGTATACATTTTTAGATATTTATATTTTGTTTTGAAAAACAAAAATAATACAATTGTATACATTATTGTTGATGATATTGATTATCACGTTTATTTTATATGTGTATGAAATGAAAACATATTTTTAAGAATTATAATTCTTATTAAATAATTATAATTCATTTAATCGGGTGATGATTTTTATTTTTATTTTTTGTCATATTTCAATTTCTTTAGTTTTTTAACTTATTTATTTCGATTTTTTGTTGTAGGTTGGTATGTAGATACATATATTAATGCTGTTTTATCAGCCTGTTTACATAAAATTCGATTTATTAAAAATTTTTTATTGTACCTATACATAGTTATGTACATATGTAATTCAACTATAGTTTAGGAAAATTTTCAATTATTATATTATGTAGGTATTATGAATTTAACTAATATTAATTTTTTTGTTTCGGAAATACATATATAGGTAATATGTAGGTACATACTAATAATTTTTAAAACATTTAAAAACAAAGTGAACCAGAAGAAGAAAAAACAACTGTAAAAATATTGTTTTTCAAATTTAATTTTGTAATGAACTTTTCCTTCAATTGTATTTTTATTTGAAGAGAATGTATAAATTATCAATTTGAAGAAAAATTAGTTTTTACAAGAATTTTTTAATTATGTATCTATCAATAATTTTAACTCATTTCATAAAAAAAAATCTGTAACAGAATGCCTTATTAAAAAAATACGATTGAAAAATATTATTAAATATTCTGGGATTTTCTGAAAAATTCCTTTTTCAAACAGCCCTTAAATGACAAATTTTCCATACAAATTACTTTACGTACATTTGTAAAATATTTAAAAAAATTTAAAGTGAAATAAAAAATACATTATTGTTATCAAATAACATTTTTATGCCATGTATTTTGAAGCACAACCAGAATAACATTCTTTCAATAGAAAATAAGTATAAATTATACCTAACAGTGTAAACTCGATAATTTGAACTAATTTAAACAGGTCTTGTTAAAATTTTAAAACAGTTGAAAAAATTGCACAGAAACCAATTTACACTTTCAACACTATTTTAAACAAAAATACCAAATAGTTTTGTAATAAATTCATTTGTATTTTTAAAAAAATAATTACAAAATTGATTATGACGATTATAAAATGAATTTTAAATTAGGTAATATATGTATGTGCATATTTAACTTGTTTTTATTTCATTCTATTTCGAAAAGTAAAAAACAGAAAAAACCCCTTTACAAAATTACAGAACATTATTAGTTAATTTTAGAAATTTAGATGTTGAATATAAAGAAGATCAAATTACTGAGCTTATACTGTATCATAAATACAATATACTTCTGATTCTTCAACTATGTAAACGTAAAGTCAACTGTCTAAAAATATGTCTGTATAGTATAAAAATATTTATCACAGAAATGTAAAATGTTTTTACGTTTATACATACCCAAGATACAAAATTGCTCTCCTGATGTTCATTAGGATTTAAAAAAAAAAACAATTAAAATTACATTTTTGATGAAAATTACATTATAAATACCTATATACATATGTACTAAGTATTAAAAATATGATTGGAAAATAATTTATTATATGTTTTAATGTTATTTAATTTTTTTCTTAAATTATATTCTAAGCGATCGTCAAACAGCCCTTTAAAAACGAATTTTTCACATAAATTATTTTATATATACATATGTAGCTACTTATATAAAATTGATAAAATGTTTAAGTAAAATTAAAGTAAAAAAAAATTTAAAAAAAAAGAAAAAAAATTGTTTCAAAAAACAATCCTACAATTATAATTTATATTGATCTTCTGTCTTTGTCTATCTTCAAATAATTGATATGCATTTATAATTTGTATTATTCTTTTTGCATATTTTCTTAATCCTTCCTACTTTTGTTATCTACTTCGAAAATAAACAAAACAGCTGATTTATGGTAGACAATTCAAATAAAAACGGAAAAAGTTTAAATTTAGTTCGAATGTTTCAAAAGCTATATTTTAAAATTTTCCGAAGCAAAATATTTATGCAAAAAGTATTACGTATTAAGAGATTCCTTCATGAGGAACGGAAAAATTCACATTTTTACTTGTTTATAAAAATTTATTTGAGAAAGCTCGAAAACATACGAGAACATATGATAAATTTTACTTAGGCCTGTAAAATTTGAAAATTTTGCATTTGCATTTGCATACACAAAGAGAATTGAAATAATATAGAGATGCGAAAAAGAAAATGCAACAAATTTGATTCGGATCCTGTGCGGGCAAAGAAGGAGGTATCATATTTTTATTTTTTATGAAAAAGAAAAATCTTTGATTTTTTGTTCAATAACATAAATTTTGTTTTACATTGGCTGTTTTTCTTTATTCATTCTAAACGTTTGGAATATTCCATATGCGTTTCTTTACTCTATAAAAATATTCCAAATGTCCCGTTCTATATTTCTTAATTTTTTCCGAATATTTGGAACGCATTCTTTCCGGTCCGTGAATGAAGATGGAATAAATGGAATTAACCTTACTCTTGGTGATGTTGAAATGTCAATTATACGACTATAAACAACTATTTCTGTCTTTGTTTGGATAAATAATAATATAAATAATATAATATAAATAATGAACTCAAATAATTAGAAGTAAAATAAAAAGATAAAATTGGTTTTAGATGGACATATTGATGCTTTCAAGTGGACAAGTGGGGATATAAAATGTTTAATTGATCTATATGAACAAAATTCAGATAGATTCGATCGATTTAAAAAAAAAAAAAAAAAAAAAAAAATATGGGAAGACATTGCAAAAGAGATGTAGAGAATTCGAAACTCTCTGGGGAACAAGCCAATGGAAAGTGGAAAGGCTTAAAATCCATGTATGTACAAAAAGATTAAAGATCATAACACAAGTGGCAATAACAAAAAAGTGTGGGAATATTTTGATTCAATGGACAACATACTATTCCAACGTCCTTAAATAAATCCACCAGCCACATGCTCAAGTGGTCAAAGTTTTGTATTAGTTAGGGAGGATATTCAATCTGAATACAGCTTTCATGATATTATAGAAGATACATCTGCATTAAACTCTAGTTCTGTATAAGAAGCTACTCTCGAAAGCGAAAATCTAACTGTTTGCAGGAAGAAGCTAAAAACAAGCGGCATGCAGAAAAAATGGAGAGAACTGACAAATTTTTAAATTTATTTGAAAAGTTGGTTGACAAAATAACTAAAGACTGATTTTATAATTGCAACTAAAAATTATTTTTTATTCTTTATATGCCAAGGAGGCCTTACGTTTTGTACACGTTGTTATATGTTTTGTTTTGTTTTATGTAAAGTTTATTTTTGAAAAAATAAATACCATTTTTCTAAATTACACTTCATTTATCAGTTTATACGTTTCTGGTGTAATCCTGAAATCGCATTTAAATTGTTTTGAGTCAAATCGAGGTATTGTTTTTTTTCCCAAAAGTCTTTGTTTTTTCCTACACGTTTTATATTCCTCTTTATCACTATAACTATGACTGTTAAATAATGGCCCTTATTCTGAGATGCGAATCACTTGCGTATCGAAGCGAGCTCACATATATGGTATTCCCACTTGCGAATAAAGTGATAGCTGTCACTTGTTTTGGTATTCTGACATTCGTGTGAAGCTGTTATACTTTCATCACGTAAAAATTATAGGTGATAGTTATTTGAAAATGGAATTAAACAAAAGGTATGTAAAATATAATTAATTATATAGTTTTGTATTGTTTTTTATTACTTTTTAAATAATTTTTGTTATCATGAATATGTATTCTAACAAAAAATTACAAAAAAAAACAATTCGAAATTCTGGTTGATTTCATAAAGGAAAATCAAAATGTGGCTAAAGGCATATACAACAAAAATTATTCTTTCTAAAACGTTTTCATTTGAATTTATTAAACGTCAAATGGAAGTGTTACCGTTTTTAGTTCATAATTCTAACACTTCGTATCTTATCGTATCACGTGAATCTCAGAATACCATTTTTGAATCGAAGTGATCACTACATTCGCTTCGATACGCAAGTGATTTGCTTGGATACGCAAGTGATTCGCTTGTCAGAATAAGCACCAATAGTTCCTAAGCTAATTCTCCAATAATAGGAAAAATCGACCTATTGTACTCCCCCATTTCAATAAAAAGATTTATTTATTTATATATTTATTATTATTATTATAATGCACAAACAGTTGTTATTTCACATAACCTCAATCTTTTTGTTAATGTTTATTCTTTTTTTTTGTTTCTTTATTCATTCTATTCCGCATATTCTAAAACTTATTCCGTTCGAATGAATAAAGAAAAACACCCATTATGTTCAGAAGCAAAAAGCATCAATTAGACAATAGAGGTTTAATCTCAAGCTCTTTCTAAAATTCAGAACATGCAAACATACATAAATATTTTGCTTCGAAAAATTTATAAATATAGCTTTTCGAACTAAATTTAAATTTTTTCCGTTTTCATTTGAATTTTCTACTATAAATCAGCTGTTTTGTTTATTTTCGAAGTAGAATGTAAGAATAAAGGAAATGTTAAAAAAAAATAATACAAATTATAAATGCATATCGATTATTTCAAGATAGAGAAAGACAGAAGATCAATATGAGTTATAATTGGATGAAGGTTTTTTTTGTAATGATGAATTATTTTTGTTTACTTTTTTTTCACTTTAACTTTTCTTTTAATATTTCATCAATTTATTTAAAATAATTATATGAAAATAAAAGTTGTTTGAGGACCGCCTTAAGAAGATTTTAGAAAACACTAAAATATTTAATGAAATATTTTATAAGCGTTTTTTTCATACAAAAATTAATTTTTCCCATAGTTTTTGCTTACTAATTACGGATTTTTCTTTTTAAATTGTATCAATTTTTATATACATATATATATATCATAATTAGCATATCAATTATTTGAAGATAGACAAAGACAGAAGATCTTTTTTTTACTTTAATTTTACTTAAGTATTTTATCAATTTTATATAAGTATCTACATATGTATATGTAAAATAATTTATGTGAAAAATTCGTTTTTAAAGGGCTGTTTGACGATCGCTTAGAATATAATTTAAGAAAAAAATTAAATAACATTAAAACATATAATAAATTATTTTCCAATCATTTTTTTTAATACCTAATACATACAGCTACGGCCAACTAATTGGAAACACCTTGTGTCACAAACAATAAACGGTTATATTTTTTATTCAAAAATCTTTACCTCCTGTATGTTTATATTTTTTGATTAGTTCATGTATTGTTTTTAAAAAATGTAATTAAAATAGAATTTTTGGGTCTTCTCAAAAGCAGGTAACTGAAATATTAGAAAAGGGTGCGGACAACTAAATGAAAACACCTATATTTTTTTAAAAATACATGTTATTTTATTCTCTTCTCTATTTTTAAACAAATAATATTGTTCTATTATGTACTACTTAATTTTAATATTTTTTTGGAAATCCATTTTGAGTAAAACTGCTTCACAACGTGATTTCACAGATTTCTGGAGGTTCCGGCACCGCTGTATAGGACCGAAAATCAGTTAAAATTAAAAAGCCGTGGGAAGCAGAACCACTACAGCAGTGGTAAAAAATAAAAACATACAGGAGGAAAGGATTATTATTATTATTATAAAGTTGTTAAAGCCTTTCAACTCATACATACATAGGTTATTTAAGGCTTAGTTTCTATTTACATAATATATACAGGGTGTTTCGTTTGGTTTGTTTCGAAATGATACCATAGATAGGTCTCATCGAGACGAACAAAAAATCGTATTGGTGGTGGGGGGGAAATCCCAGCCGTTTGGCCGCTAGAGGGCGTTGAAGTTTTTTTGCACTTCTTTCACAAAACACCCTATACCTTTCTACAGGGGCACTCCAGGGTCACTTTGTATTCAGAACAAATATGGAGTACCCTTTGCTCTTTCAAACAAAACCCTACTTGGCCCTCTACCTCGGACCCTACAAAAGTTAGACGCGTTCAAATTCAAAATTTTGAGAATTTTTCCCAAATTTTTTTGTTTCACCCTGTTTTTCTCCAAAAAAGCTTAAATTAACCACCACTTTTTATTGCAGAAAATGAAAGTTCAATTGATTTTGTATCGATTTGTTTAAATCATATTTTTTCGAAAAATGCTTAATTTTCGAGTTATTTCCACTTTGAAAAAGTAAAAATTAGCATTTCTAGCACCTATTTTCAATTGACACTGTAACAAAACCACATTTAAATCATGAATTTCAAAGATTTCTCTTTTTCACTTTTTTCAAGTGCAAATATCTCGAAAATTAAGCATTTTTCGAAAAAATATGATTTAAACAAATCGATACAAAATCAATTGAACTTTCATTTTCTGCAATAAAAAGTGGTGATTAATTTAAGCTTTTTTGGAGAAAAACAGGGTGAAACAAAAAAATTTGGGAAAAATTCTCAAAATTTTGAATTTGAACGCGTCTAACTTTTGTAGGGTCCGAGGTAGAGGGCCAAGTAGGGTTTTGTTTGAAAGAGCAAAGGGTACTCCATATTTGTTCTGAATACAAAGTGACCCTGGAGTGCCCCTGTAGAAAGGTATAGGGTGTTTTGTGAAGGAAGTGCAAAAAAACTTCAACGCCCTCTAGCGGCCAAACGGCTGGGATTTCCCCCCCACCACCAATACGATTTTTTGTTCGTCTCGATGAGACCTATCTATGGTATCATTTCGAAACAAACCAAACGAAACACCCTGTATATAATATATTTTTTGGGTGGGGGTTGGGTGAAAACTATACCCTCCTTGGGATTGTCCAATTTGGGCCGTGTGTGATATCAAATTAAAGCTCTTGCTGAGTGTTATTAAATGGCATATTCAATATCTCGTGCATTTTAAAATTCATCAATTTAAAAAATTTGTAAATTATTTATAGTTATAACTAAAAAGTAGAAAATAAAATATATTAAAAAACCTTTTAAAATAAATAACTTTTATAAATAAAATGCACTAAAAATTAAAAAATAATTTTGCTTTCTCAGTGAAATAATAAAAGTTTGGACATGAGTTGTAGTTAGACAATTGTGATTATAATTATGGATGCCCAAACTTTTATTATATCACTGCGGTATGGATGTTTGTGTGATTAGTTAATTGGAATTGTTTTTCATTATTTATTTTAAATGCGCAACTTGTTTTGTTATTTTGTACTGAACCGTCAGTAAAGATTTTGGTGAAGTTTTTGTAGTTTGGATCTTTTTCCTGAAAAGTTCTCGGTAGAATTTGGGATTTGTGTTTTGTTTTTTAAGTTTTTTCATTTCATTATCTACTTTTATGCTAGGCATTAGCCATGGCGGAGTTTGCGAGTGTTTATAGCTGTTTATGTTTTGTTCTAGGTGTATGTTGTAATTTTCTAGAATTTTTTGAGCTCTAATTAGTATGGGTTGGTATTTATAGTTTTCGGTTCCTGATGTGATTTTTGAAATAGGGTGCTTTTCAAATGATTTAATGCGAAGTAGATAATTGATAGTGAGGAGGTCTCTTCTAGATTTTAAAGGGATTTGTCCAGAATCAATAAATAAGCTGTAATAAGCTGGTTTTGGGTGTTGTAGGAAAAGCTCCGATACTCAGTCTTATTTCTGTATTGTGGATTGTATCTAACGTCTTAAGGGTGCTTTGGTTTAATGAGGAATATATCTGGCTACCATAGTCAATGATCGGTAGTACTATTGAGTTATGGATTCGAAGAAGTACTTTTCTGTTTGATCCGTAATTATTATTGCTAAGTATTCTAATAATGTTTAATGCTTTGAAAGCTTTTGTTTTAATTCGTTTTACGTGTGGCTTCCATGTGAGTTTGCTGTCAAATGTAAGTCCAAGGTATTTATGTTCGTCTGTTTTGTCGATATTTGTGTTTTTTATCATTAATTGTGGAATTTGGGTTATTTTGTGTTTTCTGGTGAATATCATATATTTTGTTTTTGTATTTGAGAAGGTCATTCCGTTTGTTTTTGTCCACTCTGTTAATTGTTTTATGGTGTTTTGTATGTCTTTTGTAGCCTGTTGTAGGTTTTTATTGGATGTGAAAATTGCTAGATCGTCAGCGAATATGATATGTTTAGTAGGTGAATGGATGTATCTGTTTATGTTATTGATACCTATGAGGAAGAGGGTTGTGCTGAGTACTGATCCTTGAGGGATACCGTTTTGTGCTATTTTCTTTTGCGATATTGTATTACCGATTGCTACCTTGAACACTCGAAAAAAGAAAATTGTTAATAAAATGTAACATGTTACCTGTGATGTTCATGTTTTGTGCTTCATCGATTATTTTCCGTTTCCATATGCGATCGTATGCTTTTTCAAGGTCGAAAAAGACAGCGAGCGTGTATTCGTTTTTCGAAAAGGATTTTTTAACTTCTGTTTCCAGAAGCCCGAGGGCATCAAGTTTTCCTATATTTTTCCGAAATCCGAACTGAAATGGATTTATCAGTTTGTTCTTTTCCAGGTACCATGTTAACTTTCTATTAATCATTCTTTCGAGAATCTTGCAAAGGCAGTTTGTAAGGGTGATGGGGCAGTAGCTATTTGGTATTTTAGGGTCTGTTCCTTGTTTGTGTATTGGTATTAGGAGTGCCTCTCTCCAGTTTTTGGGAAAAAGGTTCTTTTGCCATATAATATTGTAAAATTTCAGTAGGTATATTTTTTGACTACGGGTTAAGTGTTTTATCATATCGTAATGTATGAGATCAGGTCCTGGGAGGATCCTTTTACATTTTGTAGAGTTTGTTCTAATTCTCGTACTGTAAAAGGTTGGTTATATTCTTTTATAATATCTTGAGGGGTATTTATTGGGATGGTATCTATTTTATTCTTGTGTGTTAGTAAGTGTGGGTCGTAATTGTTATTACTAAAGGATGTTTCGAAGTAGTTTGCTAGGTTGTTGCATATTTCTTTCTTGTTTGTTGTTATTTCTTGGTTTGGGGTTTGTAGAGCTGTGATTTCGATGTTTTTGCTTTTTCCGTTCAGTGTTCTGATTTTTTGAAAGATTTATTTTGACGAAGTTTGGGTGGTAATTGAAGAGGTGTATTCTTGCCAGCTTATTTTTTTATAATAGCGAATTAATTTTCTAATTCTGTGTTTACTTTTTATGAAATTTAAAAAATTTTCTTGGGACATGTTATTTTTAAAAATTTCGAGTAGTTTTTTTTTTGTTGAATAGCTTTTTTGATTTCATCGTTCCACCATGGGACGTATTTTTTCTTGTATTGTGTTTGAGAAAAAGGTATTGATAGTTTTGCCGATTCAAGTATCTTTTCGCGGATATAATTTTCTATTTTATCTATGTTGTTGAAGTTTTGTTTTTAGGTTGATTTGAGTTATTATGGGAAAATGGTCGCTACCGTGAAGATCGTTCTCTACGTACCAGTTAGTGATTTCTTGTAAACGTGTTGAGCAGATTGTGAGGTCTATTGCGGAGAATTTTTTATAGGAAAAGTTAAAGTGTGTAGGATTTTTGTTATTTAGGATATTATATGAGTTATTAACAGTAAAATTTTCTAGTTCTTTACCTTTTTTGTCCTTTTTGTCTGATCCCCAGAGAGGATTGTGGGCGTTGAAATCTCCAACTATGAGTAGTGGTTGTGTAGTTTGCTGTGTGAATTCATGAAGTTGTTTTTTTGTGAGTGTACTATCTGAGTAGATGTTAATTATTGTAAGGGTTATTGGAGAGAAAATTTTAATAGCTATGGCTTGGATATTTGTTTGAAGTGTTATTTCTTGACTGTGGTATTTTTCATTTATTAGAATTGCAACTCCCCCACAAGCGACGGAGTTGGTATTTTTATTTTTATAGTAGCATTTATAATTTTTGATTGCTGGTGTATTAGAATTTTTTAGCTTAGTTTCTTGCGAGCAGAAGATGTTATTACAATATTTTTGTTCTAATAATTTAAATTCGTTTATATGGTATTGTAATCCATTTATGTTCCATTGAATGATATTTAATGTATTTTGTAGATTGTTTTGACTCATTTGATGTTTGATTGCTTAGTTTTCTTCTTCGTTGGATGTTTCCATTTCTTCTGTATTTTTTTCTGCATTTTTGTGTATTTTTTCCGGTCCTCTTTTTTTAGGCTTTTGTTGTAGTTGTTTTTGTTGCGATTTAATTAATTTTTTTGTTCTGTTTGTTAAGGTTTTCGGAAGAATCTTGATTGTTTTTTGGTTTATTGTACGTTGTTGTTCTGGTGTTAATTCTATGTTATCAATTAATTGTGTGTCTGGTTTGTGTCTTGGATCACTGTTGATTGTTGTTTGATTTAATGTTGTTTGTTGGGTAGTTGTGGGTGTTTTTAGGTCAGTTTGTTCTGTTTGTGTTGACATTGACGTGAATTTTTTTGATGTTGTTGCAACTGTTGCATATGATTTTTTGATGTTTTCTGAGTGTCTTTTATTGTATATTTGTTTTGCTGTTTTGTAATCCATTTTTTTTGTTGTTTCGATAATTTGTATTTCTTGTTGTTTAATAAATATTGGGCATTTTATATTTAAGGAATTATGTTTTTCTTTGCAGTTTGTGCACTTTTCTTTTCTGTTGCATTTTTCATCGTTATTAGTGTGATATTCTTCGCTGCAATTTGAACAAATTTTAATTTTTTTACATGTTTTTGTTATATGTCCAAAGTGAAGACAGTTTTTGCATCTCATTGGTGGTGGAATATAGTGTTCAATTTTTATTTTTTCATACCCAATATTTATTTTTTCTGGTAATGTAGTTAGTGAGAATGTTAATATTATTAAACCTGTTTCGATTAATTCATTGTTTTTCTTTTTTAATGTTTTTTTAACTTATATTATGTTTTGGTTTTTTAGTTCTTCTAATATTTCTTTTCCTGGTATTTTTCTCAGTTCGTTTGTGTATATCACGCCTTTGCTTGTGTTTAGTTTTGTGTGTTCAGTAACTTCGACTTTTATTTGACCATTTAATTGTGTGATTTGTATTAAATTTTTTGTGAGTATTAGAAGTGTTCCATTTCTTAATTTTTTGCACATTTGTACTGGGCCTTAAGCTACAGAGTGTATAATTTTTTAAATTAAGAATGGTAAAACGTTTTCTAATGTTTCTGTTGATTCAACGTTTATTCGTTTCATAACTAGATATTTTGGATTGTCATTTGTGTTTGTGAGTTGTTTTTTTTCATCTATTTTGTAGGTTTGTTGTTTTTTCGTTGACCTTGTCATATCAGGTGGTTTCCTGGTGGATTGATAAAATGCATTTTTTTTTTTTGTACTTACAGTTTTTACTTTTGCTAATCTGATGGTAATTATATTTTGGTATGTAGGTACTTTTAAAAAAATGTAACTTTTGAAATTTAACAGTCTGTTAGAAAATATTGTTTTGCTAAAATATTTACACACTTCACTTCACTTCTTAATGATACGAATCGTCATAAAAGACTGGAGGAAAGGATTTTTAAATAAAAAAATAAACCCATTTGTTTTTAATGGCAAAAAATGGTTTTTTCTGTTTTTTACTTTTCGAAATAGAATGAAATAAAAACAAGTTAAATATGTACATATATTACCTAATTTAAAATTCATTTTGGTTAAGCTAGATGTGGTTATTCGTGCTATACAATTAACGCGTAAAGATGTTGTTTCATCAATGAGTTTTTTGCCACGTATGTCAACTATGAATTTGAACTTATTAAGAAAATCAGCTCCTATAATGGCCTGGTCGACCGCGGCAATTATGAAGTAATGATCGAAATTGCATCGAAGATTCAGATTTAGAGATAATGTTTTGAAGCCATACGTAGAAATAGGTGCGCCATTTGCTGCAATCAGGTTGAAATCAGATTTTTGAACGACTTTGGGGATATATTTTTTTGGTATATTTCGGCCCTTGTGTCTATGAGAAAATTAAGTTTTGTAGAACTTTCAAAAATGAAAAGGCGACTAGAATTTTTGCTCGACCTCGATGCCGCAGACGAGGTGGTTACACGTCGTTTTTTTTTGTTCATTAATTGTAGGTTTGTTTGTTGTTTTACTACAAGGAGGTGTACATTTTTTGGCATTTTGTCCGTACCGTTTGTGATACCAGCAAAGATTTTGTTTGGTTCGAGAAGGGGTAGGTTTTCTAGAAAACCCACGCTCCCTCTCGGGAACCAGAGAAGATTGCGTGTTCAAATCACGTCGGGGTCACCATTATGTACGGGTACCACCACGACATGTAATTAAAAATCTTATTACAATTGTATAATTGACTTTATTATTCAGTAGTTCACAAGTTATGAGTTGTTGACTCGAAGACAGTCAAAAAAGAAAAGAAAGAATTTATCGTTAGGTAGGAATGATTAGCCGGCTCTAATCTCTAATCACATGATTAGAGAGGCTGAGTACCGTAAATGAGATTCCGTTTCAATGCATTGTATATCGTGCTTATATTAGGTTGGGGAAAAAGAAATCCATTATTTTTACCTGAACTTCAAGACTTTATTTACCATGGTTCGGATTGTCCGATTTAGGTCAAATATGCACCGTTTTGTTCTATAATTTGTTGCCATTTTGAAGGTAGCTTCATAATGCCTCTCTCATAGAAGTCTTGGTCTCTATTGGCGAAAAACTCTTGTAATCGATTTTCACAATCTTCTCTTGATGTCAATTTCTTATCACTAAGGAAGTTTTGCAATGCAAGAAAAACATGGTAATCGCTTGGTGCTTGGTATATAATCGTTATGTATGCAGTGCATTGAGAAAGTACAAATGGTAGTTATAGTTGTAATTGTTACAGGGTAATTGTTACTGCCGCTACAGTCATTTCATTATCAACGCTATGATTGAAAATTAAATTAAAATTCTCAGAATTAATTGACAGTAATTGATTTAAATCAGACATGCATTCATGATTTCATTAGCGTTGAAAATCAAGCAATGGTAGTGCTTTAGATTTTTTTTGGCATTGAAGTTTTTTAAAGTTTATGATAATTTTTATCTTTATCATTTAATTTTTTTTATACTATAAAATTTCAATCAAATCCTGAACTAAATTTGTTTTATTTGAATAATGTAATTAAACATGAAAAGTATAGAAGAAATTTAAAAAATAAATAGAAATAAAATTAAAGCTTTTCATTATAAAATAAATATTAGTATATTTTGTTAGTCGTATTTTTTCTTACACTTGTAAGCAACAAAAAATTGTAAAATGTTGAGATACATTTTTTATGATGATTTTTTATTGATAGATTTTGTTTTTTGGGAATTAATTCTGGCAGTCTTTCAGGTTGTCCTTAACCGTTTGAGTGCGGAACAAATTTTATGAGCATATGCCAAAACTGCGGATGAGTTTGGGTATATATAAAAAAAAAATTAATAAAAGTAGATAACTTATTAGATCACAAAAATTGTTTGAAAAGAAAAAAAAACACATAAAAAGTAGGTTTTACCAGCTTAAATTCACACCAAACTGAGAAAACAAATAGGAGCGCAGTCACTCCTTGCAATTTTAACATCAAACAAGAGAAGCGCTATCGCGCTTCCCGCAATTTTGGCATATAACCAGAGGAGCGCTATCACGCTCCTCCGCACTCAAACGGTTAAGCTCATTCTATGCTTTAGACCGCACGTCGCTGAATGAGCACTTAATGTTGTAAATGTAGGAGGTATTAATTGTAAAACCTCTTATAACTTCTTATTTTGATGTGAAAAATCTAATTATTGCAAGCTAAATTACTTGAATTTATAAGTCTTTTCGACGTTTTCCAAATTTTGACAGAAAATTAGTGATGCGTTATAAACATTATTTACATTTCATTAATTTTATAATTTCATTGTATCTAAACTCAGTGCGAAAAATAAAGATTTGATTGAAAGTTAAAATTAAAATTTTCAATCAATTAGAAAAAAGAGATTTATTTAACATATACTTACTAAATGCCAGAACATGTTAACAAAATTTCTTCAAAAATTACAGTGCTAGTTGCAGGAATGATACAAAATTTCCTTGGAAGCTTAAATATTTATTAATAAAAACATGCCAACGCGGATATACGCAAGTACAAATTTAACTGATTTCGAATTCTTGAATTATGATTCATAACTTTCGAACGGTTAAAAATATTGCAATGAAATACAAAGCCAGCTTGAGGTAGACAAAATAAGCTTTCATTTAAGCTAATAAAATAGTCGTAATTATGAGGCAAATTTTTGAGATATTAGACCTTGAACATCAAAACGCGGATTTTTTTTCAGAATTTTTCGATTTTGAGTTCCAATAACTTCCTAACCAGTTGACGCATAACTTAATAAAAGAAATTTTTAGAAAGTTCTGAAAGTCCTCTTTTAAATGCATTCACTTGTCCTGTTGACCTAGCTTCCCTTGTAACCACTCACATTATTCAATAGCAAACAAATAAACCGAATTATAATGGAACAAACAAAGGTAGAGAGAAAAAGACAGCGGTGTAACAAAGACGAGCCACCACAGCCAACAGCGAAGCCTGGACTACATCCAAGAAAATTTTAAATGTTTGGTGGGACAAAAATGGCGTTGTGTATCATGACATACAACAAAAACAGCGCTGCAAAAAATTAAGGAGTTTAACTGGGAAATCATGCCTTATCTACCATACTCATCCAACTTTGCACCAAGTGATTTTCATCATCATCAAGTCTATAAAATCATCTTCGTTGTAGAAACTTCACAACAGCAGAGGAAGTCAAAACATCTGCGTCAACTTTCTTTGAGCCGAAACCACAGATGACGGACTTTATTTATGAAAAAAACTGAAAATTTACATGTAAGATGGCAAAGTGTAGTTGATAATGAAAAATCACCAAATGTCATCACATCTTTAAACCTCCGTATCCCTGAAACCGTTGAGAATATTTTCTTGTTGTCTTTAGTAGTTGACCTTATTGTAATGTGATTGTATCTTCTGCTCGTCTTAGGTATTGATATCACGTCAACATCATAGGCTGTGCATACTCTATTGGTTATATTTCATATTGTACACATGGTAATATGTCGATTTCTGTCATAATATGACTGATTTCTTCTTTTTATAATAAGTTCGTATTTATTACTCCAACTTTTGCTAGTTGCGCTGTTCGGATAATTTTTTTGATCTCTTCTTTGGTTATAGTTATTCTATTGAATGTAATTTGTTGAAGTTTTTCGTCAGTGTTATCGTAATAAAGCTGTATAATTTATTATATTCTTGGAGAATCTGATGAGATAAATTCAATAATTCGTTGTTGACTTTGTAATGATTATTGTTGTTTTCGATGATTTGATTCTGGCTTGTGACAATTTCATCCCAATCTGTAGCACCCAGGGTACTAATTACATAAAACCATGAATCGTTTTCTTAATCGTTTTTGAATTACACAAATCGATTTTTCTATTTCTCTCATCGACTTTTAATCAATTGTCAAACGATCATAAAATTGTCATCGAAGATATAAACACAAGAAAAATGTTATGTTATTCTTTGTTGCGTATTGTTTAGTTTGGTGAATTTATGTTTGTAGCTGAAATATAAAATAAAAAATATAAGCAAAATATGTAAATTGTGCATTTATAATATATTTGTAATTTTTATTAACCCATTTTTATCATACGGGAAAATGGAAAATTGGTATTAATATGTCTGCACTAATGATGCAAATGAGTTAATTGTTTTTAAGTAGTTTTATTTAAAAAACTTTAAATTTTAACAAAATCATCACATCAATATACTGAAGTTCATATAGTATAGTACATATTATGTATATGATTTATTAATATTTTATTTTATTTTTTTTCCAATTACATATGTTCTTGAAAATAATATTTTGAAATATTTTAAATTCTCCTTTATTTTTAATTTACTAACTTTTTTCTTATTTTTTTTTAACTTCAATTCACTTCAAAATAGAAAACATTTTAACCGAGTTAAAAAAAAAAAGCGTCATTCGTCCATCATACTGTTTTTTAATAATTTTTATCTGTTATGTTTACTTTCATATAAAAATTATAGAACTTAATTTGACGTTTACCAAAGCGAAGTAGAGCCACAATTTTGTGTTTCCTACTTAATTTAAATTTCAGTACAAACGGTTTGAATCGGTAAAACGATAATGACTAAATCGATTTATACAAGTTCGATAATCGCATTTTCATGATCGTTTTCACTATCGTTTATTTAAGGTTCGATTGATCGTTTTATGTAATTAGTACCTATACTCTGTTCACAAAGTTTTGTCAGTACAGGTCTTATACAGGGTGTATTTTTTCTACGTACATTAATTGGTACCACGATATTCTCTGGACTATTTTATGAAAAAAATTGTACTAGTAAAAATTTCTATCGTGTCTATTTTTGCCGCTAGAGGGCGTTTTAAATTATGAGTTTTGTACGGGACCTCCCAGTACTAAATCGCTTGTAACTTTTTCTACACCCTATGCATCGAAATTTTTTTTTTCTACTATCGATGGGTATTGATATTACCTTTAATTTTATGCATTACTTATTGTATGTAAGAATTCCATTTTCAAGAAAAAGGACCATAAATTTGAAATTTATGATTTTTTTTTTCAAAAATTTTGTCAATTAATTGGGTTCCTGAAAAAAAAATTCACTACCGAAAAAAAATTTTGTATTTATTTTGAAAGCCAATTATGTGTAAAATAAAACAAAACAAATCGAGTTCAATAACGTCATCCGTTATCACGTAATTAAGGATCACAGGTGTGCTGAAAGGGTCAAAAATGTACCTGCATTAAAATGCAAACGATTTATTATGGGCAAATTTATGGTCCTTTTTCTTGAAAATGGAATTCTTACATACAATAAGTAATGCATAAAATTAAAGGTAATATCAATACCCATCGATAGTAGAAAAAAAAAATTTCGATGCATAGGGTGTAGAAAAAGTTACAAGCGATTTAGTACTGGGAGGTCCCGTACAAAACTCATAATTTAAAACGCCCTCTAGCGGCGAAAATAGACACGATAGAAATTTTTACTAGTACAATTTTTTTCATAAAATAGTCCAGAGAATATCGTGGTACCAATTAATGTACGTAGAAAAAATACACCCTGTAGACATATTTTGTCTTGTTTTTTCTTTGATTAATTACACAAATGTGTTTCTTATTTTCGTCACCGACAGTGTTACCCTTTAGTTTATATTTTGTATCTAAAATCAGATGAACTTTTTGATAAGTGTTGCCGACTATACATTTGTTTTCAAATTTTATAAAATTTTATACTTTGTAAAAATTGTTTCCCAATAAAGAAAAATAATACATATTTATTTTTTTTTTAAATTTAATTATTATTAAAAAGATTTTATGAAATAACGAAATGTAAAAACCCAAAAACATTGTATGCACATATGTATATCCTACAAATAGGTAACTGAAAGTGAAAGGGATTACGGGTTTTACTTTTTTGTTTTATGGCTGATCGTATGAATGAAAAGATAATTTACATTATCCTTATCAGTACCAATACTATATAATGTATATTTTCCATTGTTTTTTTAATTCAATTTGTTGATCATAAGAATTTTAAAATTATCCAACACTGCAGAATTTTTAAGAAACATTTTTGTCCTGTAATATTAGGGTATCGTGCGATTCTTTTTACACATATTTTAAGAAAAGAATTACCCATTATGTACAAAATATAGAAGTATCAATTATATACATTTTTAAATAGGTACTTTAAATTTTTTATCAAAAACCATCAGAAAAATTTCTCTTTTCTATACAGTGAGTATTTATTACAAAATGCATTTCTATTGCAAAGGAATATGTGTATACAATTGTATAAATTTACAATAATATGTAAAAAAATATGTAAAAAACATTTTTTCAAATAAAACATAAATAATTTATTGTTTTTATATGTTACATCATATCATATGCATACTTGTAAATGTATAAATAAATGCAGTAAATTATAATAATAATATTTAATTTTTTATTATTAAGAACGGTACTACTATTAAGTAATATAATTGTTACCCAGCAACACTAACTTGCGATTACTTATTATTCATTCTACTTTTTATACACACATCTCGAATATCAATCAACCAACTTTTAGCTCATCAGCGTGTTTGCGCAAGAATTTTTTCATCATTTTTAACCTTCTTCATAATTCATTTTGTTAATTTTTGTTCATCCAGAGAATTGAAATATAAGAAAAATATTTAATCAGTCGCAGTACAGTACAACTGTGTTACTGGCGACAACAAAGGGATGGCTGTTATTGTTTTTTTCTGTTTTCTAGCGTCTTGTTGCACATATAATAGATTGGGGTATGAGTAGCTTAGTATACTCCTATTAAATGTAACGACACGGGATAAAAATGAACTCTTCCATAAGACCTGTACTGATAAAACTTTGTGAACAGAGTATAGGTTACCTTCTATCTACTTCTAAGCTGAGCCGATCCACTTTATTGAGAGTTTGTTTTTTTTTAATATCCTTTAGGTTCTTTTAATAGGTTTCCTATTTGTTGTAACAGATGTACCAAGTGGGGTTTAAATGCACTTTTTACATTGAATTGGTTGGTCGCTGATGCCATTATAGCAATAATTTTTTCGTATACTCCTGTCAATAACGTGAACTAGTTTTAAACTTTCATTTATAATTCGTCCTTTTCCTGATACTTGGTTTCTTTTTCGTAACAAAGTGTACCTAGTTATACCTAGTTAGACACTTTTCTTTGAGACTACGACGTTATGAATACGTCGATGTTTCGAAACTATATCTTCGTTGTTTTTTTATATGTACATAGTTTAATTCTTTGATGGATACAAAACTGGTCACAACTACTTAAACGTGTCTTATTTTGTGCCCATGAAGGAATTATTCTCACAGACGAATTGTTTCTTTCATGTTACTATATTATGTTTCTAGATAGGTATTGTTACGTCAATGTTTCTTTATGTAATGCCTTGAATATGTCGATGCATGATGCACATGATGTGGTGATACTGTAGCAAATTGGTTTATCCTCTTAGTACAACAATTTGAGTGTCTTGCTCTATGATGTTTCTTGCTTTTCCATTTAATTCCTCCATTCATTGATTATTTATTGACAAAATTGTTCCACAATAAAATTTGTATTAAATATAAATTTAATAATTAGTTTTTATTATGTATTTTTCTATTTTTTTCTTTGAAAATTTTTATTACAAATTTCACAAAACTAAGATTTTCAATAATTTTTTCCAACAATTTCAAAGGTGATGTATATGAGAAAGATAGCGCTGATATAGAAGAAAAACCAAAAGATGTTGAAGACAATGACTGTCAAGAAAAGAATAAAACTAATGCATCAAAAGAAAACAAAGTAACAAAGTGTGATATAAAAGCAATAAATAAAATTTCACAACAACAAAAAACAGAAAAGGAAGAGAAGCACATCCAACAAGCAGATAAAATTGAACAGCTATCTACATGTGATGTAGAACATGATTTAAAAAATGCTTGTAATAACACTAACCGCATATCTTTGTCAGTACAGTCTACACAAAGTACGTCTTCAAAGTCAAAGTCTGAGCAATGCAAGAATGCGGTTAAAAATGAAGCTGTGAAAAGTGAAAAATACAATGAAATGTGTAATGATATAAATATGAAAAAAGATAAGATTCAAGAAGAAAAAGATGATAAAAATCAACAAAACCAACGACAACAGCATGAAGAAAACAAAAAAGAATATGAAAAATCAGACAGAATTAGAGATGAAAAAGAGATTGAAAAGCAACATTCAAAAAAAGTCGACGATAAGTTGGATAAGATAAATTGTACGAGTGATTCGAAGAACTTCAAAGTTGAAAGAAGGAAAAGCATTTGTTTGAAAAATGATAGAAGAGTATTTAAAAAAGAACATGCTGCTCAACAAATATGTAATACGCAAAGCTATGAAAGACGCAGTAAACGGCACCGTTTGAAGACGATTCTTTATCAAAGTCCATTGCCAGAACTAGCTTATATTACAAAGCTATCTGTTAGTGAAGCTTCGAATACAATGCGAAATACACAGGAAAAGCTTACACTTTTTTACAAAACTGAATATTTAGCTGTACGGAATGCAGATGATGGGTTTTTTATGTGTAAAACACTTCAGAATGTTTATAAAAATTCGAAACGTATACGTATTCGATGGTTTTCTGAGAATAAAAGTGATAGTACCATATATAACCCTGACTTTTATGATAATACAGATTTAGAATGTATTTTGACAACAGTAGAAATGGAGAAAATTGGTAAAGATGAATTTAAATTACCGATGTCAGAGCGTACTCGAATAGAAAATATATTAAAAAAAGCAATGGATGTTGAAAAAGGTATAACACCTAAACCTAATGTAACTGAAGAAACTCCTGATGGATGTAAGTATTCAACATTTTTGAATTAATTCTTTTTCTGAATATGTTTCTCTTAAATATTTGTAGTGGACATTTCATTAATTAAAGTATCACCTCAGATTAGAAAGAAAACTACAAGGAAACGTCTAATAAAAAGTCAGTTGAATTCTAAAAAAACAATACAGAAAAAAGAATTTCTTATTATTGAAGATAATAATGACGAAGACGGTAATAGTGACGAAGAATATAAGCCGAACAGTAATAAACGATGTAATTTTTCTGCAATAAAACATTCAAAAAAAAGAGAACAACGTTCATTGTCACTAGCTAGAAATAAAAATAAACATATGAGTAAATCTAAGGTAAGAAAAACAAAAGTAAACGAAATGTTTGTTTAATAAATTTGTTATCATTTTTTTTTAGATTTCTGTTGAAATCAAAAATAAAACGGGAATGCCATTGATTAGAAAACAACGGCCGAAAAGAAAAGCTGTAGAATCTGTAATCTCATATGATGAAGATTTAGTTACTCCCAAAAGATTTGCAGTTAAGAATAAAATTATGAGTCATAAAAATATAGACAAGAAAAATAATAAAGGTATATACATTTAACAGATTTTGTCAAACTAATTTTATGAAAATATGTTCACAAGTTAATGTATATTGGTTTTCTTAATTTTTTTTTTTTTTTTTTTTTTTTTTTTTTTTTTTTTTTGTAAAATATTTATGTATTGAATTTAAATTTAAGTAAGAAGAACAAAACTTCAAAATACAAAGCGCAGCCTGAAAAAATAGTTTTTATTGAAAAATTTTATTAGTTCTATCGTACTTTTAAAATTTCGCCCAACTTTTATACTAGCTTCAAATTTTTTACATTGGATACAAAGTATCGTTAAAATTTAGTTAACGAAGTTACACTCGCAAATCACATATATTATTGAATCTTCGCCTTTGCAACACCTTGCTTCCACTTCTTTCTCTTTTACTAACGTTCTCCAATTACACTTTTCTAGATCTTCCATGTTACAATACATTTTTTACGATGATTCCAAGATAAACACCTCGATTGTAGATTCCGTTCTAAAGTTGCTTACGTTCGAAAGAATATTCATAATATTTTGTGTCTTTATCAAATAAATGCTAATAAATGGTATGTGAATTTCATTTTAAGAGGATGCTATTATGAATATAATTCGATCGATCGAACTTCGATTTTCGAAAATGGTATTATGTAAGTTTATGAAGTTCGATTCTTTTCGATTTGATCGAATTGAAATTCGATAACTTTTAATGTGTACGAATTTTGAGATTAAGGTTAATTGATGCTTGTTTGCCGATAGTTGATTGCTGATTGTTTGTGAGAATGGAATTGCTACACTTGTCCAAATGTCACCAAATTTAGTTTACCAGTAAATATTGATGTCCTGATGACGAATCTGGAGTCCGTTTAGTTCTATCTTCAATTGTTTTTTAGAAATAGGACTCAAGTTACGAACTTGAAGCATTTCTAATACCTTTTATGTATAAAATTACAATAAAATTTCAATAAACACTGCGAAAAACTCGGAAAATTACACTTTAAAAAATATTCTTTTTTTGACATTTGCTTTTCTTGACATCCTGAAAATAAAATGAAATTTTCACCTTAACACGCAACAGCTCCATCTATTTTATAATATAAAAATATTTCTAAATTTGAAATTTTAAATAACGGTTCATAATGTATCGATACAAAAGGTATTTTCTATTTTCTCCTTAGATGCAACAATCCTAAAATCTCGCTGGTAATCCATTCACCCTTATTAGATACGGCGTATGTATTTTTCCAGTGTGCCAGTTTGAAGGTAACTTTTTTTTTTGTATCTGTGGTTCTACTATATTTACTAATGTCCTGTAGCCCTAACGTTAAAAACGAAACGAAAAATAAAACGATGAGAAACGAAACATATCTAATTCGCTATTGCTTATCTCTATCGTTTCGAAGAGATAGCATTATCACATGAAAGTAGTGCATATGTACCAATGTAATTCGATATTTTAAATATTGTATTATTTTTTTATCATAATTTTTACTTAAAACCGTTGTTCAATTTACTATTAATTTCTGGTGTTTTTAATAAGTGCAATATTAATCGAAGTATTACAAAATTTGCATAAACTTTCATTCATTTAAATAACAAAATGCCAAATAATAAAGGCACCCGTACAATAAACCAAGAACGAACCAAAAACCATTTAGAACTAAGTTTAGAACAATAATATGTATACTCTCTGTCTATGTAAGTAGTTGTTCTGTCAAAATTTGTTTATATTTAACAAAAATCAGCTGCAATATTCCGCTTCGTGTAGAAAGTGAAAAATACCTATGTCAAAACACAACAAAATGTATATTAAAAATCGTTATTTAAGGAAGAAAATCGTCATTATAATAAGAAAATTTAAGAAAAAAAAATTCAATTGCGTTTGCATGTAATCCATTTATTAATACAAACAAAAATAACATAATAAAAAAACTTAATGATAATTAATGATAAGTGATAACATAAATAAATTATAAAGTAAAATGATGCTCAAAAAACGGGTTACCCCCGATTTCCCCAAATCCAAAATCCCAAAAATCAAAATCCCAAAATCCAAAATCCCAAAGAATCCCAAGAATCAGAATCTTCTGCGACGCATTTTTTAGAAATATTTATAAATTTCTACTATTTGCAAATTTTAAAAAAAGTTGAAATTTTATTTGCTGCATGTTTCACTCTTAGCGTTACCCGGAACAACGACGAGGACGTGGTGAAACGGCTGTTCCATAATATATATATGCACTTTTTTTATTATTACTAATTATGTATAACATATTATTATTTCTATTTTTATTTTTATTATTATTATTATTATTACTTTCTATAAAAATGCACTTTTTATACTATTATTTTAAAAGTTAACGTTATACACGTTTTTTGAAGACATTTAACACTAAATACGTACATATATTGTATATTGAAAAATATAAAAGGGGTTATATTGTATTTAAAATAAAGTTATGTTATTTGAAACTGCTTTTAAATATTCGATTTTATTTAATTCTTCACGTTTGTTTATTAACTCTCGTAAATTTTTATATTTTTTCACGTATGCTCTTTTTCTTTTTAATCTTTCACCACTATTTGCTTTTTCTAACAAAGTTTTGCTCAATATCATTTTTGCTGATAGCTCTTTTATAAGTTTATACAGTCCAGTATTTTTCTGTCCTATCACAACTTTTAATTTACGATGCCAAGCTTCGACACTATTTTGTGTTCTTGGGAAGTTTTGTTTGAAGGCATCTTCGACCGACCAGAATTCTGGACTGTATTTCGCATTTGCCCTTTTAGTTCCAACCACATACATTTTTAAATCACTTGCAAATTTTTTTAAAATCTTCGTCATTTGAATGCTGTTCCAATTCACAAAAATAATCTATTATATTTGTTGATGGCACGAATGCCAAACTCTTAAGCATTCTTATCAGAGTACAAAATTCTGTATTATTTCCATATTTTTGTTGCAGTTTTTCTTTCTGCAGTCTTCTCCAAATTATTTGCCCAAAATGAAAAAGGCATCCTTTAAAACTAACTTCAGGAAAAAAGCTTTTTGCTGCCGAATAAATACCTTTTTCGAAATCAGTTATTATCCTTTCTGGATTTAAATTAATATTTTCATTAACTGCCAACATACACAGTTCATAAAAAAGCTCATTATACCTTTTTAAACTTTTCTCACTCATTATTAAAGGCAAAATTTGTCCTCTAATAGACCCGTGAATAGTAAATAATTGTCTCATTATAGATGGTACAACATAAAATGTACCATCCATCAACCAACACTTCGCTTGTCCTAAAATTTGTAACGAAGTCTTTGTTCCCAAAATAATTATGTCAAAACGTTTTTCACTTAACACGAAAAGTTCACCATCTAAATATTTTAAATTTTCAGGAATGGATATAGATTCTAAGTCATTTGGTTCATTCATATTTACCTGAATTTGACGCTGTCGTTTTATTTTTTTATTCATTGCTATTTTTGATGGCAAGAATACTCTGGAATTTTCTTCTGTATTAACTACAACTTCTCTTATAATTTGAGAAGGTTTTAATGAAGAAATTACAGATAATTTTTTCAAGTGATCATTAGAACGACAAACTTCTTTTTCACTGGCACTGCTGTCGTGATTATGTTCTAAAGCACTTTTATGAATTTTGTGTTCATTATCAATAAATTTTGTAGCAACTACACTTTTACATTTTAAACTTTTTCTTTTTTCACAACACCAATTATAAATATTTTCAATTTTATATCGAAAATGATAACCATAACCGTCTATAAAAAGTTTATCATTTTTTTTATTTGATTTCAACACTGAAATTTCCATAATTATTTTTAAAAAACGATTAGAAATTTAGAAAAATATATTAAAAAATTTCTTTTTTTAAAAAAAAAAATACTCCGATAATTTAAACAACTCTACTCACTACGAAACATTAAATGCATTATAGTCTGAATTTTAAGAGTTGAGGTTTTTTTGCGCATGTTTTACATGTCTTTGTGATCTTTTTTGTGTAGATATACGAAAGAAGAAACGTGTTACAACAACAAAAACGCATGTGTAAGTATCTTTTTTTCTGCGCATGTTTTTCTAGTATAATACGAAACCTCAACTTTTAAAATTCTGACTATAAATTTTGTTAGCATTTGGTTAATAACAAAAAACCTTATTCATATACTCGTATACGTAATTGAAATTTCTAAATACAGGAATTTCCACAAGATGCAAAAATTCCAAATTCAATAATAAATGTAATTTATTTTCAAACAAATAATAAATAAATAAACAAAGAATAAATGTTATGAATGGAAAGGAATGAAAATTTTTAAAAGGAGTAATAATATTTTATTGAGGTCTGTCTTTTACATTTATTCATTTTGTTTTCAACTCATTCATTTATGAGTCTTTTAATTCTAGCAAAAAAAAAAAATGCATGCAAAACAAAACATACTTTTTTTCCAAATGAACAATAAATATCACATGCGTATTTTATTAATAATTGAATTTTTTTTTGTTCTTCTATTTTCGAACACTTTGATCTTGAAAAAATGTAAGTAAAACATAATAATTCTTTCAAAAGAAGAAAATAAATATGCTTCTTTACTTATTTTATATTTTTGGTTTCAATTTTTTCTGCTGCTCAATATATTTTTTGGGATTTTAAATTTTGGGATTTTGATTTTTGGGATTTCAAATTTAGGGATTTTGGTTTTTGAGATTCTGGCAATTTTTTCGAAAAAAAATTTTGGGATTTTGGATTTGGGAATTTTGGGGGGTTCCCTCAAAAAACAACAAAAAAGTACAAAAAAAGAATTTGATTCATCCTGAAGTTTAATTATTTACTTTTCTGTGTTTTTTCAATATCTTTTTCAAATGAATATTGGAATTAAATCTTTTCAATAAAGCAGATTCGTTATATTTCATGTAGTCTTGCGTATATATGTACATATAATACAATTTAAAGTATCAGTTTCAACACTATTTCTTATGTTGGTTTTATTATTATAACACTGGAAAATTAAATTTACTTCGATTTATTTCGCAACTGAATATCTTCTCTGTAACATATGTTCCTACATAGGTAAATCTGTTTGTTTTTTTGGAGCTGATTTGAAAGAATTTTTGTATTCAACTTTTGAAACATCGTAATTTAAGTACTGATGTTGAACAAAATTATCTAATATAAGGTGCGTTTCATATTTATAACGTCACCTGAAATTTTCAAATTTCTTGAAAACTATTGGTTTCAGGTAAAAATGATGTTTGAGAGCAAAAATAAGCAAGGTAAAAGGAAAACAACCAAATATATTTGTTTAGCCTATGACGTCATTATTTACCTGTTGGAACGAAAATGCACTTTTAAGGTGTTTCATAATTATAAAGTCACTTGTATTTTTTAAATAAAATAATATTTTGTTTTAAGAAATCTTTATGACTAGTACATTTTACTTAAATCTAATTTTCTATAGATGCTCCTTGTTTTTTAATTACTTCAAATATACGGTTTTCCATGCTACCAATAAGACTTTTTATTAATGTGGAGTCAATAGTGCTCCACTCATCTAAAATTGCCGTTTTTAACCCTTAAATTTGGCGAGGATATTCCTTGAAGGGTCTAATTTTATGTGAACTTTTAACGGTGAAGATTCGTTCACTAGGGCAAAAGTTATAGGGTAAAATACAAAACAAGTCATGTTTTCGACAAATACCCTTTTTTTTACCTTATATGGATCCCTTCTTAATTCGTACCCTGACCCTTAAAAAAAAGGTGCATTTCAATTTCTGAAGTATTTTCTGACCTATTGCATTTTATTTGACTCAAATCGGTGTTTTGTATTTATTGAAACCAATAGTTTTCAAGAAATTTGAAAATTTCAGGTGATGTTATAAATATGAAACGCACCTTAGTTAAAAACATAATAATCATAATCGATAATAATCACACTAGAATGCATATTTTGTATCTGGGGTATAGTTTGAGCACAGAGCAGATACATAGAGAGGTACACTGGCAGTACATTCGAAAATCAGCAGTTTTCAAAAAAATTGTAGACCTGTGCGGGGAAGTATGAGAGACGAAAAGTTTCTATCTCTCACGAAAAAATATATGAGAAAACTTTCGTTTATTACTCATTTACGCACAGAATATTATTATTCATATAACCAATACATATACACACCTAATTCCCATTTGTCGTTCTAAAAATTTTTTTAATGCATATTTTGAAATATTTACTGTAAATACTAAATTCAACACAAGCCAAAATATACGCATAAAAATATTAAAAAACATATTGAACTTGTAAATTTATTTTCTAGTTTCAAACAAAAAATTATACCTGTTTCTTCAATATGTACATATGGTATATATTTTGCTGTTTGAGAAAGCAAATACTTTTATGTATCCCTAAAATATCATAGTATTTCAGAAAAATATTTGTTTTTTCAAATTTTAAAAATAATTTTAAAAATTAATTTTTACATTTTCGTAAATTTTCATATTCAGAAATTTTTTCCATTAGGAAATATGAAAATTTTATCTGTAATGGATCAGGAGATCAAAATCAACAGGCATGTTTTTATTTTATTTTACATTAAAAAATATCTAATGCTGTTCTGAATATATATTTTTACTTTAAAATATATACACACAAGCAAACACAAGAAAAAAAAATGCAACAATAAAAATATTATATTCATACATTTCTCATTTCTCATATACCATACACATCATATGTATATCTTTTCCAAAAACAACAAAACACAAAAATACCATTTACGCATAAAGTAAATACATATAATTTGTAAATTTTTTTCAAACACATATATAATTTTTTTTTGCGCGGTGATTAACTAATATATTTTTGGTCTTTTGCATTGAAAAATGTATAGAGGTAAGGTAATAAGAAAAAAAGATATTTTTTTCTATTTGAAGTGATATTATATGTAATGAAGATAAACATGTGTATAACACCTCCTATTGTTTTTTTTTGTTACCGTCAACATATACTATCAAACGAAAGTATATATCAGCGGCTGTCCTAGTACAATTTTGTATATTAAATATATTAATGGATATTATCATAAAAAAATAAACAACAAATTATACCTGTTCCAATTGTATGTGCAGCTGATGTATATGTTTTGCTGTTTAAAAAAACAAATATATATACGTATGTATGTATATATATATCCTTTAAAATTGAATACTATAAAAAAGATTTTTAGTGCTAGAAAATTAAGGATTTTTGATCGAATTTATCAATTAAATTATTTTCTAAAAATATCATTTTGATATCAACATTATATTTGACCTGATAAACGATCAAATTTGATATGCAAATTAATAAATTTGATATGTAAATTATCATTAAAATTTATAAATGTGATCATATGCAAATTAGCTACTTGTATACTTCTTCTTCTTGAAATATACCCTCAAATCCTATGTCTTCAATTCCTCATACAAATTGGTTAAATTTTTATACTAAACCAAATGATATGTATTCTACCATATATCTGAATATGCAGTAAAGGAAAGCTGTTTCCATATGATTCTGTATAGCAATGAGAACCATTAGAATGATTGTAATTTGTATAGCGAGTTAAAAATATTGAAATTTCTCAAATTTTTGTTAAAATTTTCTATGTATTGTATGGAAAATAGATAGAAAAGAGAATATATTTTAAAAAAGTGAGAAATTAGGAAAAAACTTTGAGAAGAAGAAAGAGCTTAAACAGCTTTTAGATTGGAGGCCAAACGTTGAGATTGGAGGTCAACTGGTTCTGACTATTTCGCTATATGGGAATAATAAGTCTGTTATAGAATACATTGTCATTGGTTTGAGTATGCTATTCAGTATGATTAATATCGATTTTTCTTTAAGTAACTTATAAACTATAATAACAAATATAGGGTTTTGAAATAAACAGATTAGAAATCGTCAATCTAGCAAAACTGCTTAGGTGTATACACGATTTAATTTAGATTTCTGGTTTAGGCAAAGAATATTGATAAATAAGAAGTTGCAATTAGTACAAGAATCTCATAAAAAAACATGAAAATTGCGTGTTAATTTATTCAATACATTTTTCATAAAAATTGCTAGAAATAGTCCAAATTATAAACTCTAGTTTACTAAGCGAGATGATAAATTCCACTTGTTGGTGTGAGGATTACCTCAAAACAACTACTTAAATCTTTGAGAATTTAGGGTAAAGCAGGGTACTAAAAATTAATTGAAATAAAATAAAAATATATAATATGTATGTAGTATTATTGAATAATAAGAAATTTATTTTTAATATAAAAGATTATTTTTAGTTTATTATTTTCAAATTTATTATAAAATTACATATTATATTTAATAAAATACATACATAGGTATATTGATAAAATTATTAAAAATTAATAAAAGTTATTAAACTAATTTATTTCTACAGTTATTTACATATGTGTTACAGATAATATTTTATTTTTATTATTTGTTTTTTTTTACCTCTATTATAACATTTTATTACATAATAAATTCTTACTCTTATGAATAACCTAACTAAATATTCACTATTGCTATTTGAACGAACTTTATTAATTTTTTCATAAAGTAAATTTTCCACATTTCTTGTACATATAACATCATTAAAATTTTCAGTAAATGACGTATCTAAGTCGTCTAAATTTTTCATAAATTCTTCGGGTGGCTTCGATAACTTTGCATTTTCATATTGATTTAAATTAATGAAAATATATGATGATCCTTCTTCTTCTTCCTCGATTGGTTTTTGACATTTATGATTTTTTATATATTTCTGAAAGATCCATCCTCCAAAATAATGGAAAGCATTATTTTCTCCAATATCTTTACAGTCTTGATGAAGTGTTATTGAACTAGGATATATTTGTTCCTTTGGAAATGTAACTAGTGGTTGACTTTCTTCCAAAAGTGATTGAATATCATTTTCTTCACAATTGCCGCATTCTGAAAGTTGCATGTACTTGATGGAAAACATTTTTTTGAATATACATGAAAACTGATAAGGAGTCAAAAGCTTATTGTTGCCTCCTCCTTTTCTTAATGCTCCAAAAGCATTTTCTAGGGCATCCTGATTCAAATTACTTGCAAGTAGAAAATTTATACCATATTTATTCACATCATCAAATAAAAGTTTTAAACTGTTGATATTAAGTATCCAACCTTTAAAGCACTTAATTTTCTTTGTGATTTCATTGTTGTGTGAATCAAAGACTTTTATTGTATTTATTATTGTTATCATTTCATTTAGAAATTCAACGTTTTTTATTGTTTTTAAATGACCGACGGAACTGTTTACTTGCATTAAATTTTGATGAATTAAATATGTCGAACAAGCTATCAAATTTATCAAGAAATTCTGCTGCGTGCATTCCAATTTCATTCCCATTTTCTAAAGCATATGTACATATACAAGCTACTTGCTACTGTGGAACTTATAAATGAGTGGCGTATTTTACTCTCATTTTTTGAAATGTGTTCGGATAAATATGAATGTCACTTATTTTCGGTGCAAGTCTATACTTTTTTAGTTTATCTTGCTCATAAAACTTTTTAATATGTTTCCATTCGGCTATTTTTTTTCCATCAAACTGGATTTTTAAGCGTAATAAATTATTTCTTATTGATTTTATTAAGTGTGATGAGTCAAACATAACATATATCTTTTGACCATTTACTTTAAAGTATGGCTTATTAGAATTAATCCTGAGAAGTTTGTGCAGCTTATAAAAAATGCTACCTTGGTCAGAAATTACAACTTTAGGATCCAGTCCAACCATTTGTAGTTTTCTTATAGCTTCGAATAATAAGCATTGTACTTTATCTGCTTTACAAGATGAATTGCACAGCACATATCCCAGAAAATGTTGATAGTTATGTGTTATTCCTTTTGCCATAATTGATAAAGCAAATTTTGCAGGTAAATTGTCCTTTTGTATGCCATCGTCCTGTAATGTAACCCTACTATCTGACTTCTCATCCTATCATAGTATAAATGTGTTTTTAACGATATTTCGTCTATACAAATCACACATTTTTTTGAAATTGGAGGCAATTGTTTAATTTTCAGAGCTAAACTGTCAAAATATGCTCTGGGAAGACCAAGACCAAAGGGCCAAGAACGAATGTGTCTGTGAAGTGTTGATTTTACTGGAAGATTTACTACTTTGGAAATAAAATTATAACCCCTAGGAGCAATGAAATAGAAATTTAATGCGAAGTCCTTCATTTCATTAGTGTAACGATTTCTTCGAGTTTTGTGTAAATTATTTTTCACATAATGTTCCACCAGTAGAGCCAATTCTTCTGGTAACATCTTTTTGACGGTAGATAAAAAATTCTCAGTGTCAGAGTTTTTCTTATTAAACTGGGAAATAATACCATTTTTTTCAGCTATTTTCTTCTTTAATGATTCTATGTTTTTCACCAGTTTTTCTTCTTGTATGACATTAGTTTCCATATTCATTTTAGTTTGCGTTTTTTTTTTTTGACGTAGTATTTAAACAGCAAGAAAGAAGTGTTTGGGTACTTTTTTCCATATTTTCCGAATTTGTTTTTGCACTAATCAGATTTAAAATTTGACCGTATGATAAAGATGTTTCATGATTTGATATAATATTTACTTTTTTACTTGCCGTTTTTTCATTAGCAAAGTTCTTTATATTTTCTTTATTTTTATCAGACAGTTTTTCGGTTTCCTAATATAATTAAACAAGAATTAAAGTGATGTTGAAGTATGTATATCTACACAACTAACTTACATTTATAGTTTTCCTAAAATCTTGAGCATCACAGCTTTTACTTCTACCGGGTATTCCTACAGTGGGTATCGCGGTTTCGCATAATATTTTTCCACTTTGTGCTAACATAGAACTCGTAAAGTGGGAGCTACATACGCATAAATCTTCTGATAATGTTTGTCCTAGCAAGTCAGTTCGTCCCAATTCATAAATTACATATAGCCACAAATTACTTCTATTTGAGAAAATGTAATTTAAAAAAATATATATGTACATATGTATGTATCATATATGTAATTTTTTGCAAATTAATTTTTAATTTTGGTTACTCATACATACAGTGGCGCTCAAAACATTTACAACTGAATACATTTTCAATTTTTAAAATTTTATGTCAATTATAATATATTTTTGAAAATTCCTTATTTTTTATCAATTCAGCACATCCCTTCAGCAAGGACTTCATTATTTTTGTAACATAACTATCTGGAATTTTTTTACAATTACTTCAATTAAAATTTAATGTTGGAAAATCAGGAAATGTTTGTTTCGTTTTTATAATTCGTTAACAATAAAAGAATAAAATATTGCAATACGTATTTCAATTTTGGCTTGCTTGTTGTAAAATTAAACGAAAATATCCAGTTGCAAATGTTTTGAGAGCTACTATACAATGTATAAAATTTATTACGTGACGTAGGATTCAGGTGCCACTTCTGGTGTGGTTGTTGCAGTGGGAGAAAGTGGTAAGTATATTGAAAACGAAAGGTGAGATATTGAAAAAATTGATGGTGAAAGAGTTGACGGAGGTGTTGGTGATAAATGTAAAAGAGTAAAAAACAGATGTAAAATATGTGGATGACCTTGAAAAAGTATTGGTAAAAGGGTCGACAGGGTGTCGTTGATGTGTGAAAAATAGAGGAGAACAGGTTTAAAATACTTGTGATAACTGAAAACGGAGTTGATTAGGTGCCACTTACATGGGTGCATGCAAGACGGTGGTAATTTTTATAAGAGAGAAAAAAGGAAAGATATATGTACGAAATTGTCTGTAGGCACTCCTACAGTATAGGATGCCATGTTTTCTTTACTTGTAAAAGTAACTCCTACAGTGATCTTGTTTGCCATGTTTTTTACTTGTAGAAAGTGTATGTTTTGTTATCGAAATGAACGGTGATCCGCATACCGTACTTGGTTTTGATGATTTTAAAACATTTGATTTTGTACTTTTTGATTTGAAAGTACTTATTCTTGGTGCATGAAACAAGATAGTAAATTTCATATAAAATTGATATTATAATAATAGTTTCAGCGAAAATTTTTAAAACATTGTACAAGCAATACTCAAATTTTGAATGCTGTTTCTGTATTACTGGTTGTCCATATGGTCCACATTCATCTTTTCCATTAACATAAAAACAATTTGGAGAAAGGCGTAAATGTTCTGCTTCCACTTCGGTAGGACAACTAAATGCACTTAATTCTAGTGAACAGAAGTAGCACTTTACATAATCTTTTCGATTGGTATAAAAAAATCCACTTCTTGAGAATTTTTGTGCTTTTGTTTCGTTAACATTCAAGTTTTTAAAGGTTTTAAAACGATCGTATTCTTGTTTCAAATTCAACATTGCAAAAGTCTAGAATTACAAAACGTCTTTTATACTAATCCAAGAGTTATGTTTAGATGGAAAGCCAAGCCATTTTACAAAAACTTTATTTCCTTTTCTTTTAACAATTTTTTCTACCAAGTAAATATCTGGGTATATAGAATGCTCCTTGTATTAAATTACCCTGATAGTCTTCAACAATATATGTTCTTGGTTCTGTTTTTTTTTAACTTCTTTTATTTTAAATATTTCTGTGGACCAGTTTGGTGTTCGTAGGTTTTGATAAAAACTGTGATAACATTTGTCGATGAGTGGAAGCATATCCTCTAAGTCGTAATATCCTGTGTGTAAGCCTTTTTAATGTCAGTTGTTGAAACTGAATGTATTCCACGACGTTGCAAATTCAATGCTTTAAATTCTTCATTTTCGTCTAAAGAATTTTTATATAATATAGAACCGAAATCTTACCAAAATTCTGCCAAGAAAACATGCTTCCATCATTAGCAGTTTTTCGCCACGTGAATTTTTCCTTCAAAATTGAAGAAAAGTCTAAAAATTCGTTCTGTAACATTTCATTCACAATAAATTTATTTTTAATTCCAACAGAGCGAACAAATTGGTACCAGACACGCGGATGATGGATTTGAATTGATGTTTTCTTTTTTTTCCATGTGAGTATGACCTGGTACCACAAATTTGTGGTCAATAACTTCAATATTGTTTTCTGCTTGGGTGATAAAGATGCGGAACATTATAGCCATATAAGAGTTCTTATTTTGGCCCGGACAACAATCACTGTAAAATATAGCATTAGTGATATTATTAGACAAAGTCTTCAGATGTTGAAAAATGCATGAAGCTACTTCATTTCCACCACGTCGCGCTGTGGCTTCGTGCCACATATAACAAACAGGTTGGCTGGTGTTAAGATTATGAACGGTTAAATTAAAAGTTCAAAGCGGCCTTTTGTAAAAGGACACTGACGAGTGAAGTAAAGGTGTTGGTAAACATTGTTGTAGGTCGAACGTGAATGTTGTTATAGAAGGATTCTGCAAATTTTTCTCTTTATCTCGTGCTTTACTTATATAGGCATCATCAGCTTCCTTTTTATGTTGTTCGTGTTGCGCCTTGAGGTTAATATGCTCTTCTTCCTGTTGTATTTAATCTCATTTTAAAATTATCACATTTATGACAAGTGTTTAGTTTTGGTTTTTTAAATGCCAAGTTCAGTGATCTAAATATTTCAGAAAATTTGGACAGCGAAAGCGGATTTGAATACTTAGTAGAATACAATCTGTATATTTCGGCTATTGATAAGTCGGATTGAAGATATTTTTTGGATGAATCTCGCCTGGTATAGTGTGATTCATATGCTGGAAAACTATTAATGAATTCAATATTTCATTCTCCTTGCCTGTCTACATTTTCTGAACAAAGACATTCTAACTTCTTTTTCACGATAGTTTTAATAAACTGTTCAGTTTCATCCAGCGTAAATCTGAAACATTTCTGACACACAGGTATTCTTTTGCCGTTAATCTCTAGAAAGTAATAATTAGTGGTGACCCTAGTCCTTGGTCTGCACTTTTAATTTTTCTTTCAAATTTCTTGTCACGCACTTCTATTAATCCAGAAGCACACATGTGTCTCAATTCATAGGAACCTAGTGACCAGTACTGATCAAAAATTATATTTTGTTCTGCAAAAGAAATTTTGTCCTTACACATACTACGACAGCTTTCTAATTTTCGCACTTGTCTTTTACGTATTATTTTGCCGCTCTTCGCCACATAATCTTTATCTGTATTCCTTTTTATTTTCCGTGACTTTGCATTTTCCTTACGTAGAATAGTTTCACTATTGTTTTTTCCTGAATCATCAACCGAACTCATTAACAATTCTTTTTCTATTTCTAATGCAAACAATCTTCATCGTCTGGAATATAATCTGGATCGTTCAAATCATCATCAGCATTTTCGCAACTGAAGTATAAAAATTTCTCTCGTAATATGTTCAGATCAAATGTGAATCCATTAACAAAAGATGAAGCAGTTTCATTTTGAACCTTGAAGTTTGTTTTTTCTGGATTCGATGTAATTTCTCGATCTAATAATAAAATTATTAAAGTCAATAATAATTAGGAAAAAGCCATTTTACTTAAAAATAATTTACGAGGTGAAATATTTTTGTCTGGTCTGTAAACATTTTCCTTATTTTTGTTTGATTCTAAAACCATAGATACCATTTTACGAGCTCTATCCATTTCAAAAGTTTTCCAAATTATTAGTATTGTAAGTAAGACTGATTCACAAGAATAATTATGTATACACACAATAATAAAATAGTTGGAAAAATTCTATACGAACAAAAATAACAAATAACACTTGTTTACTTTGAAGAAACAATAAATGATGTATTCACCTTAAGTATCACAACTGGAAACACACAGTAAAAATTCGCTTATGTTGTCATAAGAATTTATTTTTTAGAAATCTAGTTTCAATTAAACAGCTTAAGTTGACATAAGTTTAAGAAATAATTGCTTACACACGCGAAAAAACACGTTAAGTATACATAAGATGTTATATTAACTTGTGTTACAGCTGAAAAATCAGTTAATAAACCGTTAGTTCGTTTAACTTAAGATGTTATGTTAAAATGAAACTTTATTCATCTAAGAACATAAGTACAAGCAGTGACATAAGATATTATTAAAAATGCAAATGTGAAAAAAAAATGATTTAAGCTATTAGGTATTTCGTAAATTTACGACTTCTATTTGGAATATTGGAATGAGGATTAGACAGAGAGCTTGAGAAAAGTGCGGTAAACACGATAAAGACAAAAAGTAAAAATTCACTTAAGTCGACATAAGCTGTTTTAATTTGTTGGCACAGATATAAATATTGGTTTGAAGATAACAATAAATATCACAGAAGCACTAAAACGAAAATGGTATTCACACACCTCTTTACAATGATGGTCTCTGGACCTTCAGGGTGTGGTAAGACAACATTTATAGAGAAACTACTTAATAATACATCGTTAATTCATCCTCAAGTAAAAAAAGTTTTATGGTGTAATGCTGAGCAACATGCTTTACCATCACATATATCATTTAAAAACATCGAATATTTAGATTCAATACCTGACGAATTCGCGAATAGTACGAATGAACCTACATTGAATGTATTAGACGATATGATGTTGAATGCATTTTCTAAACAAGTATGTGAACTCTTTACAAAGGGCTCACATCATAGAAACTTTTCGGTGATTCTTGTAACACAAAATATATTTCATCAAGGAAAATTTTGTCAAGATATATCACTAAACTGTAAATATTTAGCAGTTTTTAAGAATCCATGAGATAAGAGTCAGTTCATTCATTTAGCAAAACAAGTTTATCCTGAAAATAGTGCAGAGTTATTAAAAATATATAAGGATATTACACGATTTGTTAATAGATAACTTTTTAACGATTTTGTTAATAGATTTGACTCAGGCTATTAACGAAGTTTTGAGATTTCGGACAGATATTTTTAATAAACACTTTGTAACGTCTTATTGTTGACAATCTATCTACACCACAAGACAAACGTAATATTGAGATGTTTCTATCAGAAATAAAAGAATCATTTGATGCTTCTAGATTACGTCACGAACTTATAGTGATAATAGATAAAATTGATAGTGTAGAAAGATTAGTCGATGGCATTTCGGAGAGAACACCACGAGTCTCGAAAACTAACAGCAGAATGTTACAAAAGAAACATATTTTATGTCTACACTGACATTATTCAGCCTCGTGTTCTAGGTGATAAATTAGTAAGATACTTACGTATAATACCTCTGAAAGAGTGTGAAAATATATTAAGATTTGAACATATAGAATACTGTCCTATCGAAAAAACTTTTATTGAAAGTATTTCTATAAAAATAACAGATCATCAGGGTGAATTAATCAACTTTGAACCAAGTTATATACCTACCTATAAAATGCTTCATTTCAAGAGACGATAAGTTATAAATACTCATTCAACAACAAGTTTTTTATAGTACCTATCCATTATTTCCAAAATGAATTCGTATTACACACAATACTATTTAATTCAAAGTGGTCGAAATTTAACAGATATCGGAGAACTGTATCGTGCACTACTTATTTTTCAACGTGGACGAGGTATTGGTAGTTTGTTCAGTGGTAGTTCTTTAGTTGCTTCAGGAGCAAAGGTTTTAAAAGAAGAAGCACTTAAGACAGGAAAAGCCATATGGCAAGAAGTAGGTAGTAGTAATAGACCTTTTAAAGATATTTTAAAAGATCAAGGTAAAGCTGCTGCCCAAGAATTAGCTCAAAAAGGAATAAATAAAATCGATGGTGCAGGTATAAAAAATAGAATGGCTATAAAAAGAGCTAAGCCATTCACAGCAATACAGTTGAAATCATCCTCCAAACGAAGAAAACGTTCAAGAGTGAAGAAATGAACTAGAAAATCATCATCTAAGAAATTATTATCCAAGAAACGTGTAAAAAGTAAACGTAAATTACGTAAACGTTTAGACATATTTGATAAATAAACAACATGTCGTCGTATAAAGAATGTATGAAATCCGAACTGGATATTTTTTCTGCTCCGCCTATTCAAAGTAATATTCTAAAAACTGAAGAAGTAGCATATAAACCTATAGCAACACTAGACAATTCATTCGTTTTAGAATTTGTATCGCTGGGTCATGGTGATACGTATCGTGATTTATCTAGTATTTATCTTCGACTAAAAGTGCAGTTAATCAAACTTAAAGATGGAAAAGAAGAATTATATACGGGAAACGAAATAAGACAAGTAGCAAAAAGTGACGGTACTACAGAAGAAGTTGAAGCTTTTCCAATTGGTATTGTCAATAATGTGATGCAGATAATAATTACCATTATAAAGCATACATTGAAAATTTACTAAATTGTGGAAAAGATGCTGCGGTAACACATCTAGAATCTGTAGGCTGATATCTTGATCAAGAAGAAATGGATATTATTGAAAACTTAGCAGACACTGGACGACCGGCTGACTTAACTGAAGGTTATCTCAAAATATGTCAGTTATTTGCTAAAAGTAATGTTGTTGAAGTGATGGGTAAAATCCATGGTGATATGTTTAATCAAGAAAAACTGATAATTAATGGAGTAGATCTACGTGTAATACTATCACTCGAGAAACCAGAATTTTATCTTTATTCTAAAAATGATAGTAATTCTCCTCAAATAAAAATTGTAGAAGCCACAATGTACATGAATCATGTAACAGTTAATCCAAATATTTTACTCGCACATGAAACTGTTCTTCAGCGTTCAAATGCTTTATATCCATACAAACGTGTAGAAGTTAAAACGTATACTTTACCTACAAATACATTCACATTATCTGTAGATAATGTAGCAATTGGTCAATTACCTAACTTGTTTATTTTTGGTATGATAGATAATGATGCATATACTGGTAAACAAGAAAAAAATCCGTACAACTTTAAACACAACAATATTACAAGATTCAATTTATCAGTCAATGGTGTACAAGTATCAAATCAACCTATAGAGTTTGATTATTCAAAAGAAAAACCAATAAGTACACGTGGTTATATTACACTTTTCAAAGGAACAGGAATTCACTATTTCGATAAAGGTCATCAGATAACAAAAAAAATTCTTCGATAATGGTTGTTTTCTCCTAGCATTTGATTTGACTTCAGATAATTCATATGATTCTACATGTGGTAATTTGCTAAATCAAGGAATAGTAAGAATTGAAGGACGATTCAAAGAAGTATTGAAAAACAGTGTGACTTGTATTGTGTATGCTGAATATGATGCAGGTATTGAAATTGACAAAATTCGTAACGTATACACCAATTTCTAAAACTATATATATAGCTGCAAGCTAATAACAAAGCAGAATCAATCACAATGAGTTGTTGCTTGGTAAACGTTGAATATATGTCAGAAGGTAGTTTAACCTTCTTTAAAAAACTATCTTTTGCCGGTTTAACACCAGAAAATAAAATATTTTCGAAAGAAATAATATACAAATATCCGACATCTTGTGACAAGCATGCAGAACAAATAAATGCATTTGGAAACTTGGAACTTAGACGTTTAGATGAAAATCTTAAGACCTTGGCAAAATTTTCAACTATTCTCGTTAGTGGAGGTGCAACGAAAGAATTTTTACAAAACTACATAACCTCTTATATTAAGGTCATAGACATTGAAACTTTCAATTCATGTGAACAAGAATGAACACGATCGAACTTGTTAATACGTTAAGAAATAATGCTACTAAAAAATGAAAAAACCAGCATGTGTTATTGCAAATACTGACCCCGCAAGTAAAAGTGGGGTAGCGTTTTATTTTCCTACAAAAGGACCAGCAGAATACTTTGATTCATTTGGAAAATACCCAGACAATAAATTATTTAAAACATTTTTACATGTCAACTCGAAAGTCTTTGAAAATAATAAAAAAATATTACAAGGTTTATTCTCATCTACTTGCGGACATTATTCTTGTGTATTTCTTTATTTCCGTTGTAAGGGCAATAACTTGCGAAGTTTTCTTAAATAATTTTCATCGCATGATTTCACATCCAACGACAATAAAGTACTTAATTTATTTCGAAAAATCTATTTAAAGAAGTTTTTACAAAGTGGTGGGGTTTATTGCAATCAACATTGTAAAGCACAAAAATTAAGAGTATAAAAGCGTCGAATTCGATCTTAGGACTTCAGTTTTCTGTTAAGAAGTGGCATCAAAACGTAATATAGAAGAGTTCGATAAGAAAGATGTAAAATTACTAGAAACGTTCGATAAGAAAGATGTGAAATTACCTAAAAGAAAGAAAGTTTTAGTACCTTGTGTTAATCTATTGTTGAATTACACATATTTTTTGGAACAATGCAAAGACCGGAAAATCGTACTTGGATTTGACACATCTACATTTGAAGCTCAAATTATCTTTCATCATTATAAGCGTGTTCCTGTCTCTACAAATTATTCTGGATGGGTTCCAGTTTACAACTATCTAAATAACTTGAAGCAACAGATTGGTGAAGATTTTCCACAAAACCAGCTTGGATTAGAAAAAGAATTCAGAATACCAGTCGACAAAGGAAGCTTTCGATTGAAATATCTTGAAGTTCTATGGTTATTTGACATTATGGAATTCTTCAATATCGTTATGTTTCAAAATAACAACGCCTCGAATGCCGTGAAAGAATATTCTAATCAATACGTTGTTAAATGAGGGGAGAAAAATGTATTCAAATTGGCCAATGATGATTTTTTTGTACCACCACGCACTTCATATGTACATACTCGTATAAACTATTCTAGACTTTTTTGTGAAATACCATTGTTTTGTAGTTTTAGTCTTATTTTTTCTATGATTGGTTTGGAATAAATAAAGGTTATAAACAAAAAATTTGTCTTTTCATTTAATGTTCTCACACCAACTTCAACCTAAAAATTTCTTTTATTAGCATGGAAAATACAAAAACTATCGTTACTTTGAGTAATATTCCAACACTTGATGTATATAACAAAGGCAGACTACGCAAGTAACTGAAAAAATGTATAAGGCGTTATCCAAATTCTGATTATGAAGTGTATATAGAGTATAAGTATTGTAAATTTAATTCATACAAATCAGTATGGGGTATTGGTAATCAGATTTGTTGTTATACAATGAATATAAATTGTAAAAGATGTGATAGTGAACACATATACTACGATGTAATCAACAACAAATGACCTATATATAACCGATTTGATAATTCTTTAGATGATGTTAAATGTGAAGCTTGTAAAAAAATTTACAGAATATAAGTTAACAACAGTTTTCAATTTTCACGTTTTAAAAAAACTTCGCACTGGATAATATTACTTTCTGTAAATTAAAAAGTTCTCATGGAAAATACCGCTGACGCTGCGTCTGGTAAATAGGTAGAATAAGTAGAAATAATATCGTAATAATAAGAATTAATTTTGTAAAAGTTAGTTTTAATTTTGAGTTCAATAAAGTCGGTCAGCTAGCCTGACCTAAAAATATTTTTTTGTCTATTTTTTAAAGTAAATTTTTAACTGGCGCCCGAGCAGGGACCGTTGGAAATTATCGTGATAAAAGTCCGGTGAATTAATTAATTGAAAAAAGTAACAAATTTTAAAAGTGTAGAAGTAAAATTCTTGAGTTCACCTTTCAATTAAACTAGATTTTTCCTTAAAAGTGTAGAAGTAAAATTCTTGAATTCACTTTTAAATTAAATTAATTCGGTTTAAAAGTTATATTGGAACTTTTTCACGTAATTTCACGTGGCAAGTAAAGAAGGTAAATACTTCCTGAAATCTCCACAACACGTAAGGTTAGGAAAAGAGGCCCCGGAGTCACCTCATTGAGGACAAAACGGAGTTGCTGGATAGAAATTTTGGGTAACCACAACAAGATAAAATATTCAACAGCAGCCGCCTAATCTGTTGCAGAGAAAGACCACAAACGGTTCATCAATAAGAAAAAGGAAAAAAACGGACAACCTACCTGAACACTTGAGCAACATATTCACTAAATATCATCCAAATGTTCGTCCTTCATCTATTTATTTTAATGTAAGTGACTTTTTATTAAATTAAAATAAAATCCGCGCTTTTAGAATTTTGGCATATTTAAATGGTAAAATTTAATTAGATTATTTAGAAAAGAAGTTAATAAAATAATTCCCAATATAAATTTTTATTTTTTTATTTTTGTGAAAGTGAATCTTATAAATTTTAGAGTCTCAATAATTTGCAGAATAATTTAGGAGTAGTTTGAAAAATAAACTAATAACAAGAATAGTAATAAAAACAAAATTGTACGAAAAACTATCTGAAAGAATAAAAATAAATATAAAAATCGAGATATAAAAATAAATGTTGAATTACAAATTTCTGTAAAGAGAATATAACTATTGCGTAATTTATTAAAGTAAATTTTGCTTAGATAATATTATTCGAGCAAAGGAAACTATTCCATAAATTTAATATATATTATATAAAAAAAAAAAAAAAAAAAGGGAACAATTTTTTTTAAGCTTTTTATTTAAAATTAACGAATTGTGGAATTGTGTTAAGATTAAAAATAGAAAATTAGCAATCACAGAATAGAAAAATTTTAATTTAATTTTTAAGTACATAGAACCATTTTAGAAAAATTAATCTATAAAATAAATAAGTAAATAAAAGTAAATTCATAAAGCAAATTATTTTAAAGAATTTAAAGTAGGAAAATTCTATTCGCATAAAAATTTCATTTGCATATCGTTTTATAGTATCATAGCTAACAAACTTATTCTTGAAATCGAAAAACAAATTTTGAAAATTGATTTGAAGGTAAAGGATTGATAATTCAAACTTGTCTTAATCAAAAATTTGTCATAATGTCAACCGATAATAATAACATTATTAGACCATCCAGGTTATCAGCACAAAATGATGGTCCAGGAGGTCCTGCCCCTACAGCACCACCTCCCACGAATGCTTTCGATCTTACTCAGTTAACTGCTGTTATCTCAGATATAGTTAGAAGAGAAAGTAGGGAAATAATTAATTCAATGATGAACCCAGCTGCGGATATAAATAATGACGTCGATCAAATTATTGATGCTAGTATAAGCGGAAATATACTAGACATGGATAGAATACCCGATGTGGTAAAAAGTTTGAGGGAATTTTCAGGGCAACCAGGGGAATTCAGCTCTTGGAAGAAGAGCGTTGATAGGATTCTTAAAATTTATGAACCTATAAAAGGGACACCAAAATATTATGGCATACTAAGTGTCATTCGAAACAAAATCACAGGTTGCGCAGATACTGCGCTAGAATCGTACAATACACCTCTTAATTGGGAAAAAATAGCTAAATGCCTCACTTGGCACTATGCAGACAAAAGGGATCTGGGTACTTTAGAGTACCAGATGACTACCCTAGTTCAGAGAAACCACACGATTCCTGAATTTTATCAAGCAGTTTACAAACATCTTTCTTTAATTTTAAATAAACTTTCGGCCATGGAAATGAGTCAGGAATCACTCAACATAATGACACAAGCATACCGTGATAAAGCACTCGATACGTTCGTAAGAGGTTTAAAGGGAGATCTTCCTAGACTTCTCAGTATGAAGGAACCAATAGACCTACCCCAAGTATTGCATCTCTGTCTTAAACTAGAAAATGTTCATTATCGCGTGCAACATAGTCATGGAAACTTCAGAGCTCAACCCTCAGCAACCCCAATAGGTCCACCTAAAAGAAATAATCCCCACACATCTTCAATCTTACCATCTAGAACAAACTTCTACCCTGAATTAGTCAACATCCCCCAAAGGCCACCAAAACCAAATTTTTCAAAACAAATGCAACAGCCCCAACAAGTTCGAAACCAATTTCCTATGTCTCAACATAACAATCCTTTCCCTAAACCGGAACCTATGGACGTCGACCAATCCCTACGCTCACGTGCTGTAAATTATCAAAACAGGCCACAAATGCAACACATGGCAGCAAAAAGACCCCTTTCAAATTACACTCAGCAACCCTCCAAATCTCAAAAAGTTTTTAACACCGAGCAAGCTTATAAGCAGCAGGAATTAGAAAATTACGAACAATTAAGAGACAACTACGACAGTCAAAGTGACCAAACGTTATCTAACTATATTGACGCTCAAAATAACCCCAGTATTGAATACTCAGAGGATTTAAGTGAAGCTCATTTTTTAGATTAAAGAGCTCTTCGCTTCCATACATCGAATACGCAGTGAAGAGCGGCGAAATATTAAAATTTTTAATAGATACAGGATCTAATAAAAATTATATTCAACCCCGTTATATTAGAAACCCTATTCCTAATAAAAATCCTTTTTGCGTAAATTCTGTAGGCGGTAACCTCGAAATAACACATCATGCTCAAATAAACCTATTTGGTCCTTTCCAAAATATGAAATTCTTTATCTTACCGAGTCTTACGACCTTCAATGGAATTATTGGTGATGATAGTATGAAAGAATTAGGAGTTACAATTTTCATAAACGAAAACTACATGACCACAAAATCAGGTGCAATAATTCCAATAAAACAGCATCTTTCTGATTCAGTAAACACTCTAAATATCAGAACCAATCATATGAACCCAGAACAAAAAGAACTTCTACACGAACTTATTAAAAAGTGTCCTAACGTTTTTTCGGCTCCTGATGAAAAATTAACATACACCACCACAGTTAAAGGAGAAATTAGGACCACCAACAATGAACCGATATATTCAAAATCTTACCCCTACCCAATGTGCCTCAAAGACGAAGTAGAAAATCAAATTGAGAAACTTCTTCAAGATGGAATTATTAGGCCTTCACGCTCCCCTTACAACTCTCCAGTTTGGATCGTCCCCAAAAAAGAGGACGCCTCAGGGGAAAAAAATACAGAATGGTAATTGATTACAGAAAACTGAATACGGTCACTATCCCTGACAAATATCCCATACCGGAAATCAATGAAGTTTTGGCAAATCTAGGCAAAAACCGATGTTTTTCAATTATCGACCTTAAAAGCGGATTTCATCAGATCCCGCTAAAAGAATCTGATATAGAGAAAACTGCATTTTCCGTAAATAACGGAAAATATGAATTCACACGACTACCATTTGGGCTGAAAAATGCCCCCGCCATATTTCAACGCGCATTAGATGACATTCTTAGAAATCGTATAGGAAAAAGGTGCTACGTCTATATAGACGATATAATAATTTTTGGTAAAAGTGAAAGGGAACACTTCGAGAACCTAGAAACAATGTTCAAGACCTTAGATGCAGCGAACATGAGAGTTCAACTCGACAAGTGTGAGTTCCTGCAAGATCAAGTAGAATTTTTAGGGTTTGTTATATCAAAAGATGGTATAAAAACCAACCCAAAAAAGGTTCAAGCAATACTCAATTTTCTTACCCCTAAAACATTGAAAGATTTAAGATTATTTCTTGGAATGTCAGGCTATTATCGTCGCTTCATCAAAGACTATGCGAAGCTAGCAAAGCCACTGACATCCCTTTTAAGAGGGGAAGATGGACGAGTGTCCAAAAACCTCTCGAAAAACAAAATTATTGACCTTAACGAGGAAGCAAATGAAGCATTTAAAAAAATAAAAAACTCATTGATTTCAAAAGAAGTAATTCTTTCACACCCCAACTTCGAAAAAAATTTTGAACTTACAACAGATGCCTCTGACTATGCCGTTGGTGCAGTCCTATCTCAAAATTCAAGACCAATAGCCTTCCTATCCAGAACATTAAACAAAACAGAAGAATCATACGCCACAAACGAGAAGGAAATGCTTGCCATAATTTTGGCTTTGAATTCTCTAAGAAACTTCTTATATGGTTCACGAAAAGTCACAATATTTACAGACCACCAACCTCTTACATATGCATTAAGCAACAAAAATACCAACAGCAAAATGAAACGTTGGAAAGCCATTCTGGAAGAATATAATTATGAATTAAAATACAAGCCAGGAAACACCAACGTCGTTGCTGATGCATTGCAAGGTTTTCTCAAATAAATTCAATGACAATAACCCAACATAGCGATGAAAGTTCATCACATAATTTGATCCCCTGTGTAGAAATACCTGTCAATGTTTTTCGGAATCAGCTAATTCTAAAAAGAGGCAACGAAAATAGTTATCAGCTAGAAACCCCTTTTGCAAACTACACCAGGCACATAATAATTCAACCTCAATACTCAGAAACAGATTTAATAAATATTTTCAAGAGATATCTTAATCCAAAAATTTTAAACGGCCTAATGACCGAAAAAGCAATAATGGGAAAAATACAAGAAATCTACCCAATACATTTTAAAAATTACAAAATCCGTTACACACAAATTTTCGCTACAGACATAACAAACGAAAGTGAGCAAGACGAAATAATTTTAACAACCCATCGTAGGGCCCACCAAAATCCTCAAGAAAATAGATCACAAATTTTAGAAAAACACTACTTTCCTAAAATGAGCAAGAAAATAAAACATTTCGTTAAACAATGCACAGTTTGTAAGGAAAGTAAATATGCTAGGCATCCTAATAACCAAATAATAAATCCCACGCCAATCCCAAACTATCCAGGTCATATACTGCACATTGACATTTATTCTACAGAAAACCAATTAGTTTTAACAGCAATAGATAAACTCACAAAATTCGCACAAGCAAAACCTATAAAATCTAGAGCGATCGAAGATATAAAACGACCTCTGAGAGATTTACTGTTTTACTTTAGTGTACCAGAAATAGTAATAATTGACAACGAGAAATCTCTTAACTCAGCGTCTATAACCTTCATGATGGAAGATGAACTAAAAATACAAATTTTTAAAACCCCTCCATATAAAAGCGAGGTAAATGGGCAAGTCGAACGCTTTCATTCCACCCTGTCAGAAATCATGAGATGTCTGAAAAGAGATTATGTAGCGCGTACGTTCGAGGAATTACTAGAAAGATCTGTAAACGAATATAATTTCACTATTCACTCAACCACCGGGAAAAAACCCGTTGAGCTATTTTATGGGGGAATGCCAAACATAACACCAGAAGAATTCGAAAGAACTCGGTTAAGTAATATAGAAAAGTTAAAACAAAAGCAACAAAAAGATATAAAATATCATAATAAAACTAGGAAACCGATAAAAACTTATGAACCAGGGCAAGTCATTTATGTAAAAACCAATAAACGATTAGGGTCGAAGCTTACAATAAGATATAAAAAGGAAATAGTCAAAGAAAACAAAAATATTTTCCTTTTTCTTTTCAGGAAAGCATTTTCCACCATTATGTGCGCAACACAGATTTTAGACTATTCAAATTCCCAAATAGTAGCCATAAGCATCGGTAAAGCAAAAATAACAGATGGAAACTTTAAAGTGATACACGTCATTGAATTAGACAAATATCAAAACCTTGGATTGCAGGAAATCCAGATCATGACGATTTCGTTATAATCAAAGACAAAATGAACAATATCCTACAAAACAATAACAAACAAGTTATTATCAATCAATTACATAATGACAGAATAAACAATATAACTAAAATAGCAAATGAAATTTTAAATGCAATAAAAGTTGAGGATAAAATAAATTACCAGTTAGCTCTTAATATTCAGTATTAATTAAAATTAATAAAAGAAGAACTAATCAACATAAAATACGTTATTCATTGGGCCAAGTTAGGGGTGATAAATTCAATGATGTTATCTCAATCAGAAATACAACTTACAATTCAAACCTTAGATAATGAAAAATTGCCTTTTGCAACAGCAGAGGAAGCTTTAGATTTTGCTGATGTTAAAATTATTAGTAATAACTCTTGTTTGTTCTACATCATTTACATACCAATGACAACTGAAAACATTTACGAGAAATTGTTAGTTAAACCAATAAAAATAAATAATGTAATTAGCGATATTACTTATAACAAGATTTTAAGAAACGATAAAAATATTTTAGGCATTAAAGGAAATTGTAAAACTTTTAACCATTTATCAATTTGTAAGCAAAACAGTGTTTTAGATATAAGTGATTCTACCTATTTACCAAATCTTCTAAAAAGTCTCAACTCAACGTGCGACAAGATCAATAACCAGCACATACCTACTGTAGAGGAGATCTCAGAAGGAATTTTACTATTAAATCAATTTAGTGGCATTATCAACATTGAGAATATCTCACACAGTCTCAATGGAACATTTTTAATTAAATTTCATAATACAACAATAACAATAGAAAATAGATCATTCATATCAAAGGAAGTGTCGACCTATCAAATATTACCAGCTATTTTACAACCAACCCCTCAAGAGAAGAAATATAGAGAACTTTTATCCTTAGAGATTATGAAAGAAATCCAAATCAACAACACCAACCAGATCAAACTGCTACGAACTGAAAAAGAAATATACCAATTCTTCAATTTCGGCCTAACTATCACAGTTGCAATCCTATTTTTAATTGCATTCATACTTAAAACTAGAAACAAAAACATCATAGAAATCGTTAATCAAACGAAAGAAAAGAAAGCTATAGAAACAGAATCATCAGAAATTACTCCAGAAATTACTACAGACAAGATAGAGGAAGTAATAAAAAAAACATTAGCAACAACAAATCAACATCAAACAATAAGCAGAAGGAAATTTTACGAAACACCATTCTTTTAGATTCTCAAAATTAACACATCAACAAATGAGGACATTTGCACTTAAGAGGGGAAGAGTTAACAACAGTTTTCAATTTTCACGTTTTAAAAAACTTCGCACTGGATAATATTACTTTCTGTAAATTAAAAAGTTCTCATGGAAAATACCGATGACGCTGTGTCTGGTAAATAGGTAGAACAAGTAGAAATAATATCGTAATAATAAGAATTAATTTTGTAAAAGTTAGTTTTAATTTTGAGTTCAATAAAGTCGGTCAGCTAGCCTGACCTAAAAATATTTTTTTGTCTATTTTTTAAAGTAAATTTTTAACTTATATAAACGTTTTTGGAGAATTGGATTTTAAATAAATGTTAGTTTAGTATTTGGTAAAATAAAAAATTGTTTTTTAATCAATAATCTTATTTATTAACATGTATATGTAAATATTTAAACATTTTTGTACAGCACAACGGTTGTTTGGATTTTTTCCATGAATTTTACAATATATTTGAAATTTTTTAAGCTCACTTAATTTAAGTGTTTTTATTTGTATTATATCAACTCCAGGTAAGTATTTCCTGATGACATTTGCTTTGATCTCTCCTTTTACATATATTACAGAATCATTAAGGTTTCTCAATATATTTGGTAAATCATTGTAATTAATTTCACCATCTTCCCAACATAAACCGTTTATTTTCTCCTTCTCATATTTGGTTTGTCTATATGATTTTACTGTTAGTTCTTCTTGTGGGTATGGCGGTAAAAAGTGATGAAATATTGGTTGTACTGATCCAAATGGAAGTATTGCAAGCTCTTTTACAAAGTATTGTCCATTATTACCAGTAACAAATTGGATGTCAAAAATAAATTTCTTTATTTCCTGACTATAATAGAACAAATAGTAAAGAATAAATGCAAAATCGTTTTTCTTACACACATATTTATATTTAGAAAATTAACTTAATATTCCTAAAAACTAAGAGATATAAGATTTTACTTAACTACTACGTTTAAACTTCTTAAATCTATAAGGGTAAGAAAAATATTCATCTGTAACTACTTTTTTGTCAAATGTGAACGATAAGTGTTTATTTTCTACCGAAGATATAACAACTCCAGGTCGTTTACATTTAATTTTTTAATCGTATTTTACAATTACACCACTATCTGTACTTTCGTTAGTCACCATGGACTTAAGATTTCCAAAATTAACAATTTTTGAATTTTCAAAATTTATTGAAATACCTTTACATTTCGTGACATACTCAGGACCATTTTCAGTATCAATCTTAAGACTATAAGTCTTTGGTCCAGTACTCAAAAATTCTGAAATGAAAGCATTAGGACCAAAACTTTCAACTTCATCAGTAAGATTACCTAAAAAGTCAGAAATTACAAGCAATTATTACAAGAAATTATGAAGCAGGCTTTGTTTTATCATCTACGAATATTAAACTGTCTGTGCCGCAATATAAAATTGAATTCCCAACTTGTTCCAGTGCCTCATAAAGCTTTAGTCTGGCAAATTTTCCTCTATATACTTCCATGTAACCCAAACAGTGTTATCATTAATTGGATATATAGCACAAATTTCTATACCGGGAGATTGTATAAAGTTGCAAAATTCTTTGAAGTTATTAATAACTTTTGTATATGTTCGATCTTCTTTCTCTGCAAACTTCCCCTAAAAAGAATTCAAACAGTTTTTTGCTGTATTACGCTTACCAGGATTTTTCTTAATTTCACTTTTCTGTAGAACAATGTCTTCTTTGATTTCATAAGATTTTATGAATTCATCTTTCTCTTTTTCAGTTTTACATTTAGAACTCCACCCACTTGCCTCTTGCTTGATTTTTAGAAAAGTGTTAACATATTCTGTGAATAAACCCCCAGTTTTTGTTTTTGGATCGTATACAGTGTAGTTGTATTTCCAAACTTCAAATATCTTTTTTATTTGATACCCTTTTCTAACAGCTAAAGTGACTTCAGGTGTAACCCAAGTACCAATAATTTCCTTTTCTTCATTATCATGACGACATTCAGATATTCTATTTTCTTCTGCACACTTTCTACAGAGTGAGAAATACAACTTTTGATTACATTTGAATGGTAAGACGGGTAAAAACAAATTGTTTGGTGGAATTACTGAACATAGAATGAAACCATGCATAGAAAGTACTTGAGACAGTGTAGGTAAATTATCGTTCCTTAATATTTCAGGGTGTCCCACAGGACAAGGTGAATATATACTAATATAAGGATATAAACTTGTAAAGTCCAAGTATCTTATTATCTCATTTTCTTTGACTTTATGATATAGTTTGAATACTTCAGTCCTCCCCCCGAAAACAGCATTGCGTGGTTCAAGAGGAGGAACAATGTTTTCAATGTACTTATTAAGTTTTTTGTCTACATCAGGATTTTTTTTAAGAAACTGTTTGAATTCACATTCCCACGTAAAAATTAAATTATACCCATGTTGCTTTATCGCTTCAATTTTTCTCATTGTGCTTTCATATCTTTGAGGTAAAGTTTCAAGATTCCGATTTGCATTTACTTCTTGCACTTTAAAACATTCTTTACAACCGTGATAAAAACATCCAAAAAATGCATATACTGTATTTGTTTCTGAAACAAAACTGTTGAAGGTCATCTGAAAATAAAAATAATAAAATTATAGGTTATGTTTTGTACAAAGACATAGCTTCATTTTCAATGACTTCAACATGTCATACCTTGTTTTTGTGGTGTATCTGAATGTGAAAAAATTAAATTATTAAAAATTAACAAAGGTTAATGGAAATCAATTTATTCACTTACCTTTTAAAAATTTCAATATAAATTTTCATTATATTTTCAAAATTTTCTAAATAAAACTTAACGTGAAAACTATTAAAAGAGGGAAAACAATAAATATAAACAAAGACCATATGTCAAAATAACAAAGAAAATTGAGGATGGCTGACTGGTACAAGAAAATGGTACACTAAAATACGGTATCAAATTTGCAAAACAATAGACCCCAAAGTGTATATAAACTCGGTACTGGTCAGCAATCTTCACTTCTGACTAGGGTATTGACCTAATTGGAAGTCGGTAATTAACATTTCAAAATCTCTTGGGTATTGACCAGAGACTTGAACTTAGGGATCTTGTGTAAGTATTGATTACACAAGTATTTTTTTTGAGCTTCTCCGCATTTCTATCTCTTGGGTATTGACCGAGAGATAGAAATTTTTTACAACACTTAGTGCATTTTCTATCTTTGGGGTATTGACCTAAAGATAGAAAATTTAACTTAACTTGGTAATTTTCAGTCTTCTGGGTACTGACCAGAAGATAGAAAATTTGTAGGGCATTTTACTTGGACCATAAGTGGAAATTGTCAAGTTCAACGTGAATTCAGTTCTTTGGGTATTGACCAAGAACTAGAAACTTTGCTTGAACTTGTTCAATTTTGACTTAGCAAAATCTGTTTCTCACTAATTGACATAAAATCTTCTTACTACGAACTTAACTTAGAAGAAAAATCGATAGCATTTTTCTAATAAGTTAAGAAAGAAGACATTTGCTTTACTACGAATTTAACTTAGCAGAAAATTTAACATTTTCTGATAAGTTAAAGAAAGAAGATAGTTCTTTTCTACGATTTTGACTTTGAGGAAAATTAATTTTCCAATACAAGTCAAAGAAGAAACTCAAGTTCGTTTTCTACGATTTCAACTTCAAAAAGTTGAAGAACGAAATTAAAAATTTTACAAGTTAATTGTGAGAAACTTTTAATCATTTCTATAAAATAACAACAGAATTTCCCTTTTTTTTATTAAAAACCTCTAAGTTATTTATTAAATTACATTTTATCAAGTTCAATTTGTTTAATTTATAAATCCCTAAGTTGAAATTCAACCAACTTAAAACCAAACAGCTCACTTCTCGACTTATAGTTCAAACGAAAAAATCTTACTTCTTCACTGATTGCGATTCATTTGACTACAAATCTCAGTTATCACTTATATTGTGCGTGGCTCACTTGCGCAAGTGATAACTTACTGCAAGTAAACAATTCTGTCATCACTTAAATTTGGCTCACATTGTCAAACTCGGATCAATCAAATTGGAAACGAATACCAATAATATAAATCATACTGAGAATTGTTTTGTTATTGTCAGCAAACTAACACTGAAATTGTTGTTACGTGTCGCACACAACGAACCTTTAATTTAAATGTCCATATTCTTTTTGAATTTCTTTACAGGAATAAACGAACAGAAGTCGACAATTTGAATTTTAATTAATTTAATTTGAATTAATACTTTTATTTCAAATTTATTTTTTTGAATTTAATCAATAATTTCTTTTTTTATTGTGTATAAAATAATAATTTTTTTTTATTATTCATTTATAATTAATTTTGTTCAAATTAATAATTTTTTATATAATTTGTTTAATATTCTAGTTGAATTAAATTTTGGATTGTTAGTTGTAAGTTGTTAAAAGGAAAAATAAATAAAAAAAAAAAAATATTTTTGAACTTTAAGCTTTGCGTTTTTCTTTCAAAAGCCCTAATTCTTTTATCCATATCCACATATTTCACTACAACACAAATTATCAAATTCATTGTGAGTTATTTAAAAGATTCGTTTGAACATTAAATAACTCACAGTACCATCTACTTGCATTCCACATTTTTCTAACTTTACTTCTCCTAAATTGTTTGCAGATATAATTTTGTTGTTTGCATTCAAATTCTGCCATGCGAGCCATTTTGAAGCAACAACTGAGTAGTTTTTAGTTTTATAGTATCCATTTTTAGGGATTATACCCAAAGTATCTTTTTTCAAATAGTTTTTCCGAAAAACAAGCATACAAGCTGATGCAATAGCCAAAGATTCTACGAAAGGATTTATCTGTGTGACGTCAAGAAATTCCTCCATAAACCGCGTACATGCTAAACGTAAAATACTGACATCGTTTGTACAGTATCTAAGCATTTCCTTTCTATTATCAAAAACCCCATTAGAAATTTTATTGTACCACTTAAGAAATTTAATATCCCTTTACATAATTATTGATATCAAATACTTGTGGAAATTTTCCAAGGGGAAACGCTAAAAAGTTCAAGAATCAAAAGTAAAAAGAATCAATAAATGTTACTTGTCCGGATATTTTTTGTTGAAAAACCCTGTTAAAGATTTTATTACAAAAAAGTGTTTTAATGTTTGAGAGTAATAAAGAAAAATTTTTTTAACTTCATTATTTTCAAATGGAATTTTAAATAGAATTGAACTAGAACCTTTCATGTTGTCAAATACTATTATTTGGTAGTTTTTAAAAAATTTTTGAAATCTGTAAAGATCTTGTAACAAACAACCTTTATCAGTGAGAACAACTTTTGCATCTTTACACAATCTCTTTGCTAACGTATCCAGAGATTTTATAATGGAAGAATGACATTTTTTGTTGAAATTTAGTAATGTCAAATACCGTAACAAATGCTTCTTGGAAGACAATTAACATCTTTTCGTTTCCCACATCAATAATACTGTTTTTTCTAACTAAAACTTCATTCTCTTCTACATAATTTGAGTTTATTTTTCCCCCACCGAAAGGAAAATTTACAATATCTGCATTTAATTGTAAAATATCATCTGAAAGAAAAGTAGCGTTAGACTGATTGACGCTTGAAATTAAACCAATAATGTATTCAGCATTCACTTGGTTAATAGGTCTCAAACTGGACCAAATAGGTTTCACATGAGGAGAATTTGGAAGTGAAATAGAAAAACTAATTTTACTTTCTTTCACAGAATTTAACACCATATCTTTAACAACGTTATCAAACACTTTTTCTATGCTCTCCAACAAATTTTCACCCGTATTACTAAAATCTTTTATTCGAAATCCCATTTTTATTCCTTCAAGATTAAATTTCTTGAAATATATTCTTTCTTTAGATAATAATTCGTAAGTGGTGTTTGAACCTCCACCACTCTGAATTATGTCATTACTTATTTCTTCCTCTAAATTATTTTTCTTTTTCAATTTCTTGAACCTGAGAGTTGTTTACTTCAGCGGTATCAAGAAAAGTAATTGTTTTTCCTATTATATCGGACGATAGTGGAATGTTTTTTAAAACTGAATATTTTACCAAAATATTTAACAGTGAATATTTTTCTTCATAAGGAAGTCTTACATTGTTATCCCTAATTTTTTTAAGTAAAATTCTCAATATTTCAATGAATAGGTCAATACTTAATTCTAAAGTGTTTTCTAAATAGGAAAATATTTTTTTTGTAAACATGTTTTCCAACTTTTACTTTTCTACTTTTAGTATAAATTAACTTTTTTATTTATTCAACAGGTTATTAAGTAAAAAATTAAAATTGAAGAATTTTTTATTTATATTATTTTTTACATTGTATTTATTTTTTTTTTTTGATTTTCTTTTTTTTTTCTTCACTATAATTTTAAAAATATTTTTTTCTTCTTTCAAGTCTTTTTTAAATTTTTCTTTTAATTCTTTATTCGACGTGATATTTATCAGCCGATGAAGGTTCAGCCTGTTCCGTCTTAAACTTTACCAGCTGTCCTCCTCGGCTTTTCTTTTTAATCTGCTTCGTTTGTGAAGCAGAAGCAGTCCTGTTTTTATTTCGCCTCCAGTATTCCTCTCTTGTTAGGGGTTTAGGGTCGTTCAAAGACTTTTCACGTCTTCTTTGAAATTTGACATCAGTCTGTATATAATTTATTAACAAAAAATGTTTGAAGAGAGAAAAATTAAAAACAAAAAAAGGTTAAAAATGCTACATAGCATCAAAGCGCTAACTGTAGCAGTTTTTCCTGATAAGACAAAAACTTGAAAAAATATGCAAAGCAACAAGTGCTTAGTGCATATAAGCTACATAGCATCAAAGCGCTAACTGTAGCAGTTTTTCCTGATAAGACAAAAACTTGAAAAAATATGCAAAGCAACAAGTGCTTAGTGCATATAAGCTACATAGCATCAAAGCGCTAACTGTAGCAGTATTTTCAAAAAGATTTAATTACCTTTTTGAAAATGCTGGAAACTGATGATCCAAATTGGTATGTCCTATGAAAACCTGGGAACTGATAAAAAATTTTGAAAATCAACCGATATTTATATGAAAATTTTTATATATTTCATATTAAAAATACCACTCCACTTACAAATCTATTTTTACAACACCTTTTAAAATTTTTTAATAAATTCAAAAACAAAGTTCACTTTCACTTCAATAATGTATGTTTTTCTTAATTTTTAAGTAATATTCATAATACAGTTGAAAAATATTGTTTACAAGGTTATTTTTAATATATGAAAAAAATCTTACACAAAAAGGCAATAGTTTTTTAAAAATTGTTAATATGAATTTCAAATATACCTATATATTATAACACTCTTTTTTCTAGAGTACTTTAGATCTTCTCAATACAGTAGCAGAGGGTGATTCTAACACCCTGGTTCCACTCACTACGCTCGAAGTCAACAAAAAGTACAAAATCAAATGTTTTAAAATCATCAAAACCAAGTACGGTATGCGGATCACCGTTCATTTCGATAACAAAACATACACTTTCTTGCCACCCAGCGCCGAATAGACGAACTGAACCAGACCGTCGATAATCATCTAGTTTTCGAAGGTCAAGACGATTCCAGAGGCGGATTCATCAAACTCAAGTTCATCAACAATGAATAAAATATTATTTCTTGTAACTTCCTTCAACGAAAATAAATTTTTTTTAAATTTGTAAACACCCTTTTCATTTAACACATTGACCGATTTGTAATTCTCACAGGGTCAAGCACCTGCTTCATTGTTTACTTTTCAGGTAAACAAAAACACAATCACCGGTAGAACAAAAAATAATCACCGGTACAGGTAAACAAAAACACAGTCATAGGTAAACAAAAACATGATCACATCCCTATATGGGCGTAATTTTACAAGTAAAAAACATGGCAAACAAGATCACTGTAGGAGTTACTTTTACAAGTAAGGAAAACAGGAGTGCCTACAGACAATTTCGTACATACATCTTTCCTTTTTTCTCTCTTATAAAAATTACCACCGTCTTGCATGCACCCATATAAGTGGCACCTAATCAACTCCGTTTTCAGTTATCACAAGTATTTTAAACCTGTTCTCCTCTATTTTTCACACATCAACGACACCCTGTCGACCCTTTTACCAATACTTTTTCAAGGTCATCCACATATTTTACATCTGTTTTTTACTCTTTTACATTTATCACCAACACCTCCGTCAACTCTTTCACCATCAATTTTTTCAATATCTCACCTTTCGTTTTCAATATACTTACCACTTTCTCCCACTGCAACAACCATACCAGTATATCTGAATCCTTTTCCAGTATAACTGTCCCTACGTCACGTAATACATTTTATATGGAGAGGTGGGATACTTACTACTTACGTATGAGTTTTCCCTAAATTAAAAAAAAAAATTAATTTATAATAGATAATTTTTTATAATAGGGCGATCCTCTGGTAACGAAAAAGAATTTTTCTGATGGTTTTGATAAAAATTTTAAAGTATTTCGAAATGTACATAATTGATACTTTGATATTTAGTACAAAATGGGTAATTCTTAAAAATTATAACATATGTTTCTAATAATTTCAGTTGGTTTTTAAAATATGTGTAAAAAGGAGGTGGTAACGAAGAAGAATCGCACGATACCCTGATATTACAACACAAAAACTTTTCTTAAAAATTCTGCAAAGTGTAGGTAATTTTAAAGTGCCGCTTTTATAGTTTTATTACATCATAATATGTCTACATGAAAAATGTTAATGGAAAAACCTATGATAATGATTGTTAAAAAAAAGGTAGGAGAAAAATAATGTGCAAGTCTAGGTAACGAAGGAGAAAATTAGAACATATTTATAGGTCTTCTTTTATGGCGGATGCATGCGTAAGATTGTTGATGAGCAAAGAAATTACTATAGATAAAAAAAACTAAAATTATATTAATAAGATACACCAATATTATTATTTTTTGAATAAATGCTACTTTTCATTTTTCGGTTTCACTTTTTAGAGAATCGCCCAATAATATAATATACTATATATGTATAATAAAATACCATAAATCTACACAATATGTGTGTATGTGATACAAATTTACTTACGCGTCGACATCCTTTGGAAATCTAAAATATTTTTTTCCATGATTATCTTTTTTTTTCTCCGCAAATAATGCATCTTATAAAATGCCGACCCATCCTAAATAAATGATTTGAAAAATACAAGCCACACCTTACTAACACCTCCACCTTAAAGTAAAAAATATTTTAAATATTATTTCCAGTACAATAAAAATATTTAAAAATAACGAAAAATATATTTAAAATATATTTTTATTGTGATGGATTAAAATTTTTATATGTATTTTATATCTTATATTTTTTTAAATTTCAATTTTTTTATAGTTTTTATTTCACTTCACTAAAATAAAACATTAAATAAAAACTGTTTATTTATATGTATGTGCATTCAAAAATTAAAAAATTATATTTAATTTCAATTTTTTTTTTTTTCAAAATTTAAATTTTTAACAAGTTTTTTTTTTCAACTGCACTTGATAAAAACAAAATTTGAAATAAAGTACTTAGGTACATCAAATTTTCTCATATTTTCCCTTATAAAAACCATATGGTAAACAAAACGCACATGGTACAAATCCACCTGAATACTTTGACGAGCTATGATTTACATGTGAAAGAAGAAGAAAAGCAAATACGTGTGAAAGTAAAGTAATAAAATTGAATAATAAAAAAGAACGTCAACCAATACATTCTCAGACTTACAAGAGCTTTTTTAACTGCGTGCAAAAAAAAACCTATACATTTTTAAAATATCATGTAGGGTATATACTAGGGAAATCGAATGAAATTGTGTGCAGTTTTAGACACACTTTTTATCTCATGCTGTCATATGTAATTTTAGATTAGAAAGGGGGTTCATAGAAACGTCTCTTTTGAACATATGGAGATTTTTGACGTCATTTTTGGGGAAATGATTTAATTGCTTTTTAAGCAATTCTACTGGTGTTCGTTTTTTCCTGTACCGTTATGCGAAGGTTATTCCACTTTGTTAGTTCTATACACTTTGGTTTAGGTCTCTCGAGATTTGACGTTTCCATTGATGATGAAAATAGGATAGATGTGGCGTGTGCGTGATATCTTTTTTTTAAAGAATTTTGCTTGTTTTTTTTAATTTTTATAACAGCATAACAGCATGTTTAAAACTTACCTTCAATAACAATTACAGATCAATTATAAAATAAAAATACAGTAAACCAAATCACTTTACTATACTATTGATTATTATCAGACAAAAACAAACAATATTCAGACAAAATTGTCAAAAATGGTCTCCGTAGATCGAGACACAAATATCTGAACGTTTTAATAACCAGAGACCGTCGTTTAGCCGTTTACATGACAAGAGACCAAAAGTTTCGGAGACCTATGGAGACTACTGTTCTCCTGGAAATTTTCAGGTCTCATGAATGTATACACGAAGTCTCCTGTCTCTAGACAACACTTTTCGGTCTCTAGAGACCAAAGTCTCCTGTCGTGTACACCTACCTACCTTGATGAATTTTTGTTCATTTGTAGTACTAAAATACTTTTGTCAATACTCTTCTGGTTCGTGGTTGGTAGATGGTTTTTGTCACTGTATGTCGACCATCGATGGTTAAAACTACCACATATGAGTCCATTTAATTTCTAATGGTCGTGACGTCATTATCATCCATTTTTGGTTCTTGGTTCATTGTCCGCGGGCCATATTTTTCATTTATTTTCATATAATTTTTGTTGATTCTTATGACCTCATTAATGTAATATATGAAGTATAAAATAATATCCTTTCAATTGGAAACAACTTGTTCTGTCTGAGAGAAATGTACGTTATTCCGTAGAAACAAATGATATTTTACAGGTGCAAATTATCAAATCGCAAATAGAAAAAAATTTTTTACTACATATTTTAAATGAAATTTGCATACCATTTATTATTATCGTTTTCGTTTATTTGATAAAGACACAAAATATTGTAAATATTCGTTCGAACGAAGCAACTTTCGAACGGAATCAACAATCGAGGTGAATAAAGTAGAATATCAAAACAAATGACATCAAGTACATTGAGTGATAGTGGAAAAATAAGACATAATATTTAGGTAATAACTAATAGTATTGTACTGTGAATATTCAAAATAGTTAGAGTTTAGAGTTTTCAGTTTGTAATTTAAAATAAACTAATCAATAATTCGATGTAACATGAATATTCAAATAAAATTTTGCTTTTTTAAGTCTGGAGTATTTATCCAGGGGGATTTATTATGATTTTCGATTGAATCAATCGAATCAAATGAATATTCACAATATTTTGTGTCATTTCATTTGAAATATCTATGTAGTAATTTATGCTTTTTAATGTTTATTCGATTACTACCGAAAATTATTCCGATATCATTCTTCTGATCGAATGAAGTTGTTAAATAAACATTTTTTTATTATTTCAATCAAAAATCGTAATAGAGCCATTGTATCCGGTTTAAGGGTTTACAAAATTGAACCACAGATAGGCCTTGCCAAGACAAGAAAAAAAACTTTAGTTGGAAGGTGGTTAACGGTTTCCAGGGTACGGGGGGATAAAGATTTTTGCGACTTTTTTTGTAAAACACCCTGTATTTTCGTTTTCGTTTATTGTAAAGCAATGATACGCATATCTAACAAAAGGGAACTATTTGACTTTTAATTAACATAAGCTTCATCTCTTCAGACCCCTTACTACAGAAGGTATTAACGATCAAAGTCAAAAATTTACAATTTTTCGTTTAAAAAAAACCCATTAACATACACTGTTTTTCACAATAAATAAAAAGAACAATTCTTTCTCTACAGATTGGCTTCCTACGGTATGACTTTTTCTCCATTGGTGTAGAAGCAACAGCCTTTTGTTGCAAAATGCATTAAGGCTAAGACGAAAACATGGTTTACAATGACAAAAATTACCAATGAAATTAACCGTTGAGATATCTCCATTTTCCTTTCTACACACACTTATTCTGGGCACAAATTCATCTATTATTATTTTGATTTTTACAGAATCCTCCTATTTCGAATAAATCTCGATTATCTTTAATGCTTCTTAGCTTTGTGCCAAATATTATTCTTTTATTTTAAAATATTCGATGTTCTATGTATGTTTCTTTAGTTTCCCTGCAGGCGTAAAGGGAAACTGCCGCTGCAGATAAAAACAGATAAATATCTGTATCTGTATCGTTGAAGATTCAACGACAGCCAAGCTGTATTCTAAGCTCTAAATTCGGCAACCGTAGTCAGATTTTTTGATGATTTTTCCGATTGCTCCATAATGATCAATGTGGAGTCGATGACTACGGTCTGGTTTTTTATTAGTTCTAGTAGTTTTTTGCCGTTGTCCTTCAAAGTCGGTATTATATTTGACATTTGTTCAGCGTATTCCGAGTCAAGGACTCCAAATAATGAATGTGCTTTATTTCCAATTATATTTAATGGAGCCTAACTCTGTTGTATGCTTGAAACGACAGTAACTCATTTTTTTCGGTTGAGATAATAGCGTATCGTTACAAGGCTGATGGTTTGTTAAATGCTCGCAGATTTGTTTCAGCTGAAACAGCTGTTTAATTGAATCGCTTATTGATTCAAACTCTTTGCAATATGGTCATGTCATAAAATATGACTAAATTCCATTCATCTGAGACAAAGGCGGATGAGCCCATATTTTCGAAGTACAGACCGGGATTGTGTATAAATGGCTTGAAACTGGTACTCGTGGATCCAAGCAGTGTAAGTGTGAGATATGTTAGTAATACCGCACTAATCGACGGAACTCGATAATTATGATAATAATGTAGATAAATTCTTTTATTTATCTAATAATACAGATTTAGTACAATACTAAATCTGAACAATACCAAGAGATAGATTCAGTACAATACTGAATCGTATCTATAGTTAAAACAACGATGTTAAGAGATATGCACAAGTACAAAACCTGTACAATGTAAATTGCAATGTACACGTGCTAATTAATTTCAAGTACAATACCTTGATATACATTATACATATTATGAGTATAGAATAAAGTAAATTCATGACGTTGGCATAGGTTAGTTTACCTTTCTTTTAATAGTTGAATGACCTATAATTTTATGCTGATTATGTTAATTATGTGTAGTGACTAAATAAAATAATATAAAGTTAAGTAAAATGAATATATAAAAAATAAAATCTATAATTTTAATAATATAATAATTATTGTTACTAATTAAACAAATAATAAAAACAAAAATAAAAATAATAATAATGATGATAATATCGGTAAAAATGAAAAATACAGAATTGATGAAAATTAGTAATGCATGCGATCTAATTAGAAGAAATGGTTCACTTCTTCACCGTGCAAGGCAATCTTTCAATCAGTGGCGTCTCGTCCAGGTGTTCAAGGTGTTCACAGAACACCCATATAATCTAAAGCAAATTAAAAAAACAAAAATTGAGAACGCTAAAGTAATTTTCATAACTTCAATAGTAATGTCCATATAAAGCTAGAGTGTTCTATTATAATGTAGAACCCAGCCTCACATTCAGTGATGTGCATTTGAAGCCGTCCTCGTTTCGTAAATAATATAAACAATATAAATAATATACAACCAGAGTGTGAAGCTCTGATGTAGAACCCAACCTCATTTAGTATTATTTCTATCAAAATGTATTGAAGTTCTACTCAAGAAGAACTTTAATACTTTTCAATCCTATGCATTGAAATTTGAGGCTTTGCTCTCGTACTGTAACAATACAGTTGTTATATAATCAAGGTGTTCAATTCTGAAGCAGAACCCAAGTTACAATTAGACTCAATGTTATTTTTAACAACCTTGCAACTTTAAAAAATGTACGCTTTTATATTATAAAGTTGGTTCTATAAAAAGTTCGAACAAACTTCAAAATCAAAGTCACACCTATAGTTTGTATGAAAAGTCACATATTTTTCAAATATTGAATTATTTTATTTTTTGTTGCCAAATTTTAACTTTAACTTCTCGTGCTGTATTGCACCGATTTGAGTCAAATAAAATGCAACAGGTCAGAAAATAGTTCAAGAATTGAAATGTACACTTTTTTTAAGGATCAGGATATTAATTAGGAGAAAAAAATAGAGAGAAGAAAAAGGGTATTTGTCTAAAACATGACTTTTATTGTGTTTTACCCTATAACTTTTACCCTAGTAAACGAATTTTCATCATTTAAAGTTTTTATAATATTAGACCCTTCAAGAAATATCCTGGCCAAATTTCAGCTTTCTAGTCCTACGAAAACATACATGTCTAAGGAATCAAAAAATGTAACATTTTGATACTAAAAATTGGTGCGTTGGTGTATAACTTAAAATATAACGAAGGGTTAAAGCTTGTTGAATAGACTCAAAGAAGTTAAAAAACATAAAGGAGGTTCAACAAAGTACTGACTTTGACAAAAAGCACCTTATTTTTTAAAAATGTTCATACTGCCCGAATATTTTATTGGAATAAAAATTGAAGCTGAAATTTTTAACTGTTTGTTTTGTAATTTTTTTGATATTAATGTTGACTGTTTGTTTCGTAAATATGTTGTTATAAGAATAATGAATTATTTTTAGTATTTTGTTTCATACTTTTATTGTAAAATTTTTTTTTTATTTAGGATAAATTAAAAATATTTGTACTGCCCGAATACTTTGTTGAGCTACTATATAACTACATATATGTATATTTAATTTCTTAAATTTTCTCAATTACCCTGTAGCACACCCAGGTGAATAAGTCACGAGACGCCACTGCTTTCAATAGAAGAGTAAGTCTGTGCATTGAAACACAAGGACGAAATATTGAACATTTATTGAAACAATCATTTTAAAATAAAGATAAATTTAGATAACAATAAGGTTAACTAATACTGGAAATTCAAAAAATAAAAATAAATAAAACATAAAAGTATGTATTGTTATTTAAACAAAGTTTTGCCCATAATAAATCGTTTGCAATTTAATACAGGTACATTTTTGACCCTTTCAGCACATCTGTGATCCTTAGTTACATGATAACGGATGACGTTATTGAACTCAGATTTTTTTTGTTTTATTTTACACATAATTGGCTTTCAAAAAAAATATAAAAAATTTTTTCGATAGTGAATTTTTTTTTAGGAACCCAATTAATTGACAAAATTTTTGAAAAAAAAAGCATAAATTTCAAATTTATGGCCCTTTTTCTTGAAAATGGAATTATTACATACAATAAGTAATGCATAAAATGAAAGGTAATTTCAATACCCATCGATAATAAAAAAAATTTCGATGCATAGGATGTAGAAAAAGTTACAGGCGATTTAGTGCTGGGAGGTCCCGTACGAAACTCATAATTCAAAACGCCCTCTAACGGCGAAAATAGACACGATAGCACTAATACATAAAATAGTCCAGAGAATATCGTGGTACCAAGTATTGTACGTAGAAAAAAAACACCCTGTATACCTACATAGTTAAACATCTTGCTATCATTATATTTTTAAGTTTTCTGTATATTTTTCTGTATTCTGTATTTTTTTGTATATTATATACAATACAACACTAATAATAAAAAAATTTAAAAAAATTAAGAAAAGGAAAAAAGAAATTTTATGAGTTGTAATTATAATTTAAAAAATAAAGGTAATTCAGAAAAATTGTCAAATACAACATCCAAATCAGCAGCTAACAAAATGGCAGCAACATAAATGACTGATGACCAATTTAATAAATTATTAAGCATCATAATCAGAAACAGTAAATCGGGAAATAGGGAGTTTCAGCAGGTGCATTTTCAGATTTTCAGGGGAGCACAATGCTGAAAAATTAGAAGAATTAATTAGAACTGCAACAATCTACAAAGAAATTGAGAAAATTACCGATGGCGATGCACTTAAGGGATTACCTCTCTTGCTAGAAGGTTTCGCAAGTACGTACATGGTGCAAGGCGTAAAAGATGAGTAAAAACTTGGGAAGATACAAAAAATCTCATGAGAAAAACATTTGCTCCGACTAAGCCAGCATATAAAAGTTATTTGAAGTTTAAAAAAAAAAACAAGATTATAAGAGTAAAACTGATGAGTTCATATGTATGTGAAAAGCGAGCTCTTTATCGCAATTTAGTCCAGGCCGTCATTCAGAAGAAGTTATGATTTGACCTTATTTATGACTTGTTAAACATTCATATCAGAAAAAGTATCCCTACTAATATTGTGCTTATTATGATTTTCGTAGGTTGATCGAAGATTCTTCTTCGATTCGACTGAATCTAACTTCGGTATTATGTAACTCAATCGATCGAACCAAAAAGCCTTGCCATAACACATTGGATACAAGCGTCATTATCGTGAATTATTGTGAATATTTTCTTCGTTAAACGATTTTTCATCTGTTAAAATTTGAAGATATTTAAATAAATTGTTTTAAAGTTTTTTTTATTTTAAAATAATTTTTGGAATTTCTGTGACTAAATTATTTTTGCAAATTGAATGATTAGTGTAGAATTCTATTTTGATTCTGATGAAGAAAACACCGCGAATAAAATTTCTTTATTAAGAAGAAGAAAAAAAAAAGAGATGCATCCAATCTCATAAGTTTGGACAAATTTTGGTAATATTTTTTTTTATTCAGTTTCATACAAACATTCCGCTTATCAAAAGATGCATTTGTAAATGTTTTACAGGATATATCAACGAAAATAAAAACTTCAATGCGATCTTCATCAATACCAGATATAATTAAGCTAGCGTGTGTTTTGAAATTCTTCGCACAGTTGCATCCTATTGCTTGTGTTTTTCCTAATAAAATAATAAATAATGTATCCATTTATTATAGTAAATAATAAGAACACATTTAATTACTATTATTATTACATTTAAAACATTGAAATTTACATAATTTTTGAAATATTCATCTTTTTTTAAAAAAGTAATCGAAACAGCTGTTTGATTTAATCGAACACATAGAAAAAAAGTCGAAAATGGTAATACCGAAATTTGAATTCGAACGCTGTTCGATCATTTGTCGAAAATCATAATAAGGGCCTATATCTAATTTACAGGAAATGTTGAGAATATACATACTTGACGAAATTGAAAGAAAATGAAAATGTTAATCCTAATAATAATGAAAAAGGTGTAGTAGTAATAGGACACGATGTAAATATTGTTGGTATTACGGACATTATGAAAATGAATGTAAAAAGAAAAAAACAGCATCACGAGGCAGTTAAGCATCTGAGCAACCAGCTATACAACCAGTAAGAAAAGAATCAAATAAGATTACTCGTTACGGCTGTGGAGCAGCAGGTTATATTAGAAGTAATTGCCCTATATGCAGCAAGGACAACTGTAATAGTCCCATGAAAGTTGGTTTTTATTCACTTGAATCATCCATTGGATCAAGTATACCAATGGTACCTGTACCTGTATGCGGCTTGCTTTATAAACATTTGACAAAACAAGGTGTCTCATTCAATAAAGTGGACACACCAAGCAACAACAGGTGTTATCGACTAAAGTAAATATATTGGAAAACAAACAAAAGGAAATCATGTTTAATTTTGCCTGATGCGCTGCATAATAGAACACTTTTGGGTATTGATTTCCTCGAAAGAGCAGGAATAGTTTTAGACCTTAGTCAAAGGACATGGCATTAAAGTGATCGTCCTAATATATTCGAATATTATGATGGTTCAAATCGTCAGGTAATACCAAGAACTTCAATGTCAAAAGGTTTGCCACAAGTGAATAAATTGACGGTAGCAGCGAAAGAAATAGTAAAGCAACAACAAAATGAATTATTCAGTCAAACGGAGAAAATTTATGAATTATCACTACGTGAAAACCAGTATTCACCACATGCAATACAGGATATTTTTAGAGATGCTATACCACCAAATTTGATTACACCTCCAAAAAGTAGTAATTTATTTCCGCGTACCCCAAAGAAATAAAAATTAGATGCAGATATTTTTAGTATCGAGGTAACATTAAGAGACGATGAAGGAAAAAAAATTAAATTCCAATGAACGTCACGAAATTCTAATTTTATTAAAAAATTTCATATCTGTTCGAAGAAAGTACTGAGGCAATACCGTAAGCTGAACACCATATTCATTCAGAGGATCACTCTACGATTGCATTCATATCCATTACCACGAATTGACGACCTACTACATACTGCAAAGAAAACTAATTTCATGTCAACATTGGATTTAAAAACTGGATATTGGCAAATTAAGGTTTACAAAAACCATCTTGATTAAACAGCATTTATAACACCTTTCGGTTTATATAGATTTTTGAGAATGCCTTTTGTGTTACGAAACGCGCCCACTACTTTTCAGCGACTTATGGACAGGATTCGTACACCACTAACCGATGTTTTAATTCTGTTCTACCTTATGATATTATTTGTTTTGAATCATTTTCAAAGCATATCTCGGATTTACGACAAATTTTTGAACGTATGAAAACGTATAAACATCGAATGCAAAGAGCAAAGTGTAGATTTTGTTGTAGTAGTGTTAAATATTTAGGACACGAACTAACAGAAGGTGGTATTAGAGAAGATCCAGAAAAGACCAAAGTAATACATGAGTGGAAAATTCCAATTAATGTTAAACAATTACTCAGCTTTCTGCAGACAAGCTCGTGGTATAGAAGATTCATACCAAATTTTGCAGAGATTTTCCGACCTTTATCCAGATTAACAAAGAAGAATGTTCTATGGTCATGTACTAAGACGGAACAGAGTGCTTTTGACAAACTTAAAGAAATTTTATCTACTGCCTCAGTGCTACAGCAAGCTGAAGAAAGCAAAAAACATGTTTCAAGAATTGACGCTAGTTACTACGCTCTTGGAGCTGTTCATGTCCAGGGGGAGGGCAAAAACGAACATCCAATTGAATATGCTCGTTTACTCATTGATGCCGAAAAAAACTATTCTACGACTGAAAAAGAAGCACTCACAGTTACATGGGCATTAAAGAAATTTAGAGGTTACATCGAAGGTAATAAAGTGTAAATATAGACGGATCATCAACTACTCACATGGCTTCTATCGATAAAACCACCTACCGGTCGACTCGCAATATGGGCATTTTAACTTCAGCCTTACATGATTGATATTTCTTATATACCTGGAAAAATAATTTAGTTGCGGATGCATTATCACGACCACTACAAACATCACAAGAAATATGTAATGTACCGATAGACATTTCAAATAAAAGTGCAAAAACAATTCGAGAGGAACAAGATAAAGATCCAGATATAAAGTAAATCATTGAGTAATTTGAAAATTCCATGAAAAATGATAACCATACTCAGTGAACTAAGAAAGGTTATGTTATGGATAATGGCGTTCTATATGGTCATGCAGAAAGACAAAACATATTAAAAGAGTACTATGATTCACCACCTCCAGGTCATTATGGTGTTGAAAAAACTATTTATCACGTATTACGTCACGATACTATTGGCCCAGTATGAGAGGAGATATAATTGACTATATACGTAGATGCAATACATCAACGACTACTTAAGTACAAAGACTAAATGCTCAATTTTATTTTATTGTTTATATGTGTTGGGCGTACCAAATTAATATGACAACTTATTGTTTTTAATCACTTATAACTAAGACCCTGTTTGAAAACGTCAATTGACTATCATTCTACTTTGGCAGCACGTTTTTTATTACATGCTGCAACTGTCAAACGTATTAAAATGTCAATTCAGTATGATTGACTGTCATATGATCGGCAGATTAGCAGTATAAAATTTATACTTGCAGGTGGATGGTGGATGGTGTGTGTTTCGCGAAAACAATTATTTGCTTTAAAAATGGAGTTCAAGTAAGTAATATAAATAAATTATTTTTTTTATTTATCAAATAGTTTTTCTAAAATTACCATTTACAGGGAAAATGAAAAAAAATGGACTAGAAAAGACATAAAACTGTTAGTTGTGGAGAGGTTAAGCTTGGAAAATTTGTATGAAAGTGGAAGAAAATCGAAGAAAACTGTATGGGGTGAAATCTTAAAAGAAATTAAGAAAAAAGATGCTACTTTTTCATTTACAGTCGACGAAATAATAAAAAAATATACTAACCTCTTCACAACATATAAAAGAATAAAAAAGCGTAATGCAAGTTCTGGATCAAACAGAAATACTTGGAAATATTTTGAAGATTTTGAAGAAACTTGACGTAATTCAAGAATATATTAGCGTAGTACGTGAATTACGTAACGCTTGAGAAATAAAAATATGAAAAGTTCCTTTTTATAAATCAGAATAAATGAAAAAGACTGTTTTTGTTATGTTTTACTTTATTTTTATAATGAATTTTTTAGTTTGTAAAATAAAATATCATTTTTGTACTAAACAAGCTTTTTAATCAAGCGAATAGTAGATTACAAATGCCGTCTCTTTTCACATAAGCTTCAGCTTCAGGGTCAGACTGATTTTCTGCTGTCAAACTTTGTAAATTGATTGGTTCATCGCCATACAAAATTATGAAATTGTGCAAAATTACACAAGCTATCACAATATATTTAATTTCCGACGTTTTCTTAAATTGAACGCGGCTCAATTTTCGAAATTTAGATTTTAAAATTCCAAAACTCTGTTCAATTAATACCCGTGTAGAGCGGAGACGGTAATTAAAGGCCTTTTGACTTTCACTCAAGTTACCATTATCCCTATATGGAACCATGAGATATGTCTTTAGCGGATATGCAGAGTCGCCGAGAATGTGTACGTCTGGAGGAATTTTAATGCTTCCATTTTCCAAGTTTTTCCCAAGCGCACTTCTTTTGAATACCCATGCATCATGAGACCTACCTGGCCAACCAAAGAATACATTATGAATGCACCTTTTGCGTTACACACAGCCTGTAAAAACCCAACGTAAAATAAACCTACAACTGCTACATATGTATGTATACTTACTTGAAGAATTAATGAATGAAACCCTTTTCTATTATAATAACTGCTTTGATCTTTTGATGGTGTTGGAATGGCAATATGCATACCGTCAATACAACCTATTACATTAGGAAAACTTTCACTACCTCGTAAATAATTAAATTTCTCGACATTAGTGTTAATTGCTTCACTTGTCGATGGCCATATAACAAATTTGTTAAGAAATTTACAGATAGTCTGGCAAGTTTCTATTACTATGTAGTAAGAGGTTCCTTTGGATATATTAAATCTATCTCCTATTTCTTTGAAGGAATTTTGATTTGCCAAAGCCCATAACGTAATAAACAGTCTTTCTTTTAATGTTGTTTGTGGACGTCCAGTGGAAAGACTTTTTTCTGAAGATTGCAACAAATCCAGAAATTCCTATGAACAAATTATGAAGTAAAATTTGTTATAATTTTTTAATAAACACACATACTCACCATAAACGCTCCACGAGACATCCTAAAGTGGGAATAAAAAACTTCTTCAGAAAAACTATCTATTATCTCCACATAACTGGATACTTTTGGAGTTTTCAATTGTGACTTTCTACAACTTACAAGTATTTGAAGTAATAATTTTTTTTTTTTTTAGATTTTTTATTTTGTAAATGTTTTGTGTATTTGCTATTATTCTCCACCAACATATTTAATATAGAATCTTCTATACTATAATTTAAAAATTCCATATTTAAAAATGTTTCCTATGAAAAAAAAACACAACAAAATCGTTTTAAAACGTCAAATTTCTGCTAATGCAACTGGTAAGATTGATTGTCAAATGACAATCAATATTTTGACAATAATCTTTATTTTTGATAGTCAATTGACGTTTTCAAACAGGGCCTAATTTGTGATTAAAGCTACATGAAAATTATGTTCTAATGAAATGTAGAGAAGATCCTAAACTTTATTTTCACCGAATATATATTAAATATGTATGAGCAACGTAAATCAAAGGAAAAACGTGATTAATATTAAGTAACATAAAACTGAGAATCAATTTTTCCTGATATCTCCCAATGTATTAAAAATTTATAATGTTCTACAAATTTGTAGATTTTTATCAAATTAACATTTTTCCCAAACATTATTATATCATAAAATTAATAGAAATTTAGTTATTAAGGAGAAATGATAATTTTTAATTAATACCACAATTATCTTTCTCATGTCTCAGTTTATGTCAGTTTTTACAGTCACCTCTAAAAATATAGTATCACTTTATGGTACATTATAAAATATTGCAATAAACTGGTATTTTTTTGCATTATTATTAATACATAGGTATATAGGGTGTTTCGTTTGATTTGGTTTGAAATGATACCAGTGATAGGTCTCACCGAGGCAAACGAAAAATCGTATTGGTGGGGGGGGGGGGGGGGGTGAAGTCCCAACGGTTTAGCCGATAGAGGGCGTTGAAGTTATTTTGCACGTTTTTTACAAAACACCACATAACTTTCTACAGGGGCACTCCAGGGTCACTTCATATTCAGGAAAAATATGTAGTACCCTTTGTCCTTTCAAACAAAACCCTACTTGTCTCTCTACCCTGAACCCTACAAAAGTTAGACGCGTTCAAATTCAGAATTATGCGAATTTTTCCCAAATTTGTTTGTTTCACCCTGTTTTTCTCCAAAAAAGCCTAAATTAATCCCCACTTTTTATTGCAGAAAACGACGGTTCATTTGATTTTGTATCGATTTGTTTAAATCATATTTTTTTCAAAAAATGTATTATTTTCGAGATATTTGCACTTGAATTAATTTAGAATTAGAATTTTATATTGAGTATTGTAGAAATTAGAATTTGAATTCTACAATACATACATATATATGTATAATAAAGTTTTTGTTTTTTATTATAGTATATTATTTGTAAATTAAAAGAAGTGAATTTTTTTTGCTAAAGAGAATTGAAGTCTGTATACATATATGTAGTAATTATTATTATTATTTCAAATATGATATATTATAACAATTTGTTCCTATGATTTTTTTATTTTAATTTTTTTTATTAAGTTTTAAAATATTTATTCATTATTCATATTTATTTTGATTATTTTTAATATATGTATTAATAATAAATAGCAATACAAAAAATTATCAGTTTATTGCAATATTTTATAATGTACCATAAAGTGGTACTATATTTTTAGGGGTGACTGTAAAAACTGACATAAACTGAGACATGAGAGAGATAATTGTGATATGATTTAGAAATTATCGTTCAGTGAAAATAAAGTTTAGGATCTTCTCTACATTTCATTAGAACATAATTTTCATGTAACTTTAATCACAAATTAGTTATAAATGATTAAAAACAATAAGTTGTCATATTAATTTGGTACGCTCAACACATACACAAAATGATCATTCAGTCTTTGTACTTAAGTAGTCGTTGAATACATGCCAACAATATAAGCCGCATAATTACATACCACCAGGTTGAATACAAACAACTCCGATGAATCAACATTTTTAAGTTCTTGCTATTGATCTGTTTGGCCCCCTACCATCAACGTAGGTGAAGGTTTTAGGTGAATTTTTATAATTGAACATAACGCTACGGGTTGGGTAGAGCTTGTTGCTTTAAAAGAAGCCACAGCCATGAACTGTGGCCTGTGATATTTACTTATTGAACGAAATATTTATGAGGTATGGTTTACCACGTCGAGTTATCAATGACAATATTAGTCAATTCGTTTCATCAATAATGCAATGTTTATCACACCCAACTGGCAACGAAATTACCTGCTATTCGTTTCGCCATAAATACAGTTTTCTTCCAAAGTACACTCAGCACAGCAGCACAACTATTATTTGGACGAGAACTACAAAGAATCGACGATATTCAACATGATTTACGAGTTGTAACAACGGGAACAAACATAGTGACACATAAGAATTATGAAGACAAAAATTGACAAGAGCACCCATACTACAAAATTGGTGATCTACATAGTATGGGTTAATACACACGTTTTAAGCAAAGCAGATAAAAAGTTTACGTCAAAATTTGTGCCTAAACGTGACTGACCATATACAGTTATCAAACAACTTGGCGCCACCACATATGAAATTGCACACTAAGATGATCTCGATATTGTCCTCGGTACATATCATCATAAAAACACCAAAACCAACGTTTCATCCTGTCTTCGCATCGGGTCGATTGCAGCTCATGAGAGGTCATTGAATATAAAGAAAATATAAGTAGCCCAAGGACTGTTCCTTGAGAAATAGCTAATATAGGTGAGGTTGATTTTGACTTGAAACCATCAAGGACTATATATTGCAAGCGGTTAGTTAAATAGGAATCAGTAATGGAGTTCTTAATTCGAGGATATATTTTAGCATAATATAGCACTTTATAAAAGATAAGAGCAAGGCTATTGGATGTAGAAACAGGTCGATAATTACTAAAATTTCTAGCATCGTATTATGTAGGATTGTAGCAGTTCGGGTAGATACCCGATTTAATAGATTTGTTGAATAAATTCAGAATTGGTTCAACCTGACTACGTACACATGATTTAAAAAATATATTTGAAATACCATCTAGACCACTTCTCTTATTTTTATCTAGTTTAGAAATTATATCAAAAATATCAGGTGGCAAAATTGTATTTATTAAGATTGTTATAAGTTTCAAACTTTTTATAATTTGATATATTATTTGATTTTGCGGAAAAAATCGGAAAAAAAATAATTAGCAAACATATCACATACTTCAAAGTCATTACTAGATTTTTGATTTCTTTATTTCATCACTGATGTTATAATATTAAAAATTTTTAAGGCTTTCGTATAAGATCAAAACTTATTGAGATTTGATCCCATGTTGAATTCAGTTGTGTTTATATATTTAGTGAAATATTTTTTAATTAAGAATTTTACTTTCGCTCTACACTGAGAAAAAAAGTATAATCACAAAAGATTTTCGAACTATTATATTTTCTTCTGTATATACGAGTATAACATCAAAACACAACAAAAAAAAGTTCAACAGCTAAAATGTAGGATAAAGTTGTCTTAAAACACTAAATAAACACTTTGGATACAATTAAATTAGCATGAATTTTCCAGGACAGGAAGTTATGGTAAATAAGTTAATTAATAGTGATGTTGTTTTTGGGAAATTTAAGAAAAGTTTGTTAGCATTAGCGCAATTGCTAACTATGAATCTTCATCCATAAAGGTGATATTTACTGTGTTTATTGTTTAATAACTGTTGGGGGATCTTATGAAGAGAGACAACAATAATGGCGTAAGTATCACCATTAAATACCTGAAAGGAGTAAGAGAATTTTACACCGCAGTAAACAACAAGGAGGTGTTGAAGCGCATCT